>CM059289.1:3850000-4450000 GCA_030340665.1 Neosalanx taihuensis | reverse complement strand
TATATATAAAGAAACCTTGAATATATATATACAGAAACCTTGAATATATATATATATATATATATATATATATAAAGAAACCTTAAATATATGGAATGAAACTTGACTGACGACAGACGTCGCGGCAGTGCCTGCGCCCATCTTGTGTGCAACAGTGTGTAAAGAGACAATGAGTCAGGCTGCCCGCAATCTAGTTGCAGCAATTTTAAATAATGAGCAAATGATAAATACACTGGCGAATGCCTGTCAAAATCCTCCCGATACCCCTGCCCAATACCCTGCCCGTTCTTCTGACAAAGAAGTTCGCTCAATTTTTTACCTGAGCATGCCCTCCACTTCTCAGGAGTGCCCCGGAGAAGTGCCGTGTCAGAGCGCAGTGCCACTACGCACGGCCATTCACTGTGTTTCACCTTTATTAAATCACCTGAAAACGATATCAAGTTAACGGGTGGAGATTGTACACGGGGTGTTGTGGGGCTCTCCTGTGAGGCTGAAGTCATGCTGAGGTTGGCCTGATAAACAGCTGCCTGTTGTAGTAGATCTGCCACGATTAAAAACGGAGCGAACTTCCTTGTCAGTTGAACTGTATTGGGCAGGCTATCAGGGTGATTTTGGGCCGTACACGTTTTCGCCAGTGTGTTACTGATGTCCTCAGTTTAATATTGCTGTAGAGATAGTAATCGGACTAACTCATCGTCATTCACTTTTTGCTGTAGCATCCATACGTTACATAACAGCGCAGACACTGCGGTGAAGTCTGACATCGGTCAAGTTTTATTCCATATATTCAAAGTTTCTTTATATATATATATTCAAGGTTTCTGTATATATATTCAAGGTTTCTGTATATATATTCAAGGTTTCTGTATATATATATTCAAGGTTTCTTTATACCGTTCAGGGCGGAGAATGATAATTCACGTACACACTTAGATTAGATTAGATTCTACTTTATTGTCATTACACAGGTACAAGTACAGGGTAACGAAATACAGTTAGCATCCAACCAGAAGTGCAAAACAGTTATTAAAACAGAATATAATTGTATACTCAGAATATACACAGTATGTACAGTATAATCAGAAGTGATTTAAAACAAATGTACAGCTGTATTGTACAAGATGCTACAGTATTTAACAGAATTTACAGAGTTGCATGTTATGTACAGTTAGTGCAAATGATGCAGTGTGCAGATGTGCAAAATGAACAGATAGTGCAAATATTAATACCCACACTTGTGGGTAATCTGTGATTTATAAAGAGAACTTTGCTTAGAGGTGTGCGTACACACGGTTTTATGAATGAGTTTTATAAATGATAACCCCGATCACTAGACGATCACACGTTCATTTCGTGTGATTGGGGACGAGGACGAGGACGAGGACGTCGCAGAGCAAAGGAAAATGAACTATGATACCCAACATGCACTGGGACGGGTCCATATTCCCAAGTGCATCCTGGGAAGAAGAAGTATCTCGACTGACCGTTGTCAAGCCATTACTTGTGAAATGAGAGTCGTTGAAGGTGCATCAGAAAATATTATTGAACACAGTTGATAGGTTGTTTGCATTAACATATGACAAAGGTGAGTCTACGTACAGCAACGATTGATGAAAACAATGATGCCCTTCAATTTTGTTAGTGAACTTGCTAGCTATTTAGCTATCAACTGCGCAGCTTGATCAGCTGTGCAGTAGCAGGCTAATTGCTACTTAGCCCTTTATATTTTGAGTTTGACAGTGTTGAATTACTGGTTAACCAGTGACATTGCGTCAAAATATTCCACTGGCATTGTGGCTTGTGCCTAACGCTTATTTCTCATACAAATTCCCCCTGTTTATCTTGGCAGCACTGACCGACAGCAATGGGAGCTGATAAGAGGCAAGTCAAAGTGTGGTCTGTAAAACCAGAACAACGTCACGTCAGCAACATGTGTAGCCGAGCCTGCATCAAAGCTCGTTAATTAGTCACAGCGTTTAGTGAAAATTTGACATGCATACCTAGCTGTTACCATGTCTTGTTACATATGGAGACATTACCATGGGATGAGTAATGATGGAAGGGGATTCTCAATGAACCTTAGTTGAGCACAGGTAGTGCACAAGTAAACAAGAGCCATTCGTCTCAGTAATTCTTTTCCCGTCTTGTCATGATTAGAATCAGTCGCACAGAGCGCAGTGGCAGGTATGGCTCGGATCAATCACGGGACGCGTCCGAGTGGCGGGAGAGACGTGGGAGAGACCAGGAGCGAGAGCATGGCCGCTGGGGAGAAGAGAGGCGCAACGACTGCCATGACGCAGATCGCCAGGGAAACAGAGACAGCCCTCCGGTAGATTTACGCCTTGTCAATGTCCTTGACCAACTTTCTTGATCCTCAGTATAGACTTTTTTGGATGAATATTCTAGAATGTACTTACCCATTTCCACTCCAACAGAGGGAGAGAAAGCGTCGCAACAGCGACCGCTCGGAAGATGGCTATCAGTCTGACGGAGATTACCCAGAGCAGGACTACAGGGGAGACCCTGGGGAGGAGAACAAGGAGAGCAAGACCATCATGCTCCGGAGTCTCTCTGTCCACGTCACCGAGGCTGACGTGAGTCCACTCTCTGACATCCCTACGTTTTAGAGCAGGGGTGGGTCTGTCCTGGTCCTCAGGGGTGGGTCTGTCCTGGTCCTCAGGGGCTGGTCTGTCCTGGTCCTCAGGGGTGGGTCTACTGGTCAGGGGCTGGTCTGTCCTGGTCCTCAGAGCCGTTCATTTGAATGTGCTGGAGCAAGGTAAGATATAAAGCCTATTAGGACAGTAGACCCCTGAGGACCTGGAAAGAACACACCTGCTCCATGGGTTCCATGATAATGCTTCCAGACAGAGGAAGAGGTGGGTTATGATGGGTGACATGTTGTGTGTCCATCAGATCCGGGCTGCGTTGGACCAGCTGGAAGGACCCCAGCCAGTAGACGTCAGACTGATGAAGAAAAGAACAGGTGAGACCTCAGCGTGCCACGGAGTCCCTCCTCATCCACCTCGCCCCCCCCCCCCCCCCCCCCCCTCCCATCTTGGACCACAGAGCCAATCTGCTTCAGTTTACTGCTGTTTTGCCATAGCAATGTAGTCAGTCCTCCTTATGACCTGAAGTGTACTGCCAAAGGCTGGGTGTGGAATTGCAAAGGTAAGTGAGAGCAGCAGCCAACCCAGGTCTAGTGTTTCTAATGGAGAAAACAGTCAATGAGGCCCACAGAAGATGATTGGCGTCCTACAGGAACACTTGCTATGGTAAAACCCGTCAGGCGCCCTGTGCCTGGGTCGTGAAGCAGTTTGTGACAGAGTTTGAATGTTGTGCCCATGGACTCTTAACTAACACGCCTCCCGTCTATATTTGAATGCTGTCTCTAGGTATAAGCCGAGGTTTCGCCTTCGTGGAGTTTTATCACTTGCAAGATGCTACCCGATGGATGGAGACCAATCAGGTTGCTTCACAATCGCCAAGTCTAGTGTTATACCTTGGGGATCTGAAAATAAGATAACCAAAATGCAACCAAAGTGATTGAATTAAGTTTTAAGGGAATACAGAGTTATGTGGAAAAATGCAATGGAGGCTCTTGCTTAAAAAAATATATGTAAACAATTTTTTTTTTGCAGTCTAGTATTACGGAATGCAGGCTTTTGGGGATCAGAATGTATAATCATTATTTTAGAACATAACTGCCACCCTCTCAATGTCCTTCGTGGCACAGTTTTTATTTGATCTTTTTATTCATCCTGTGGTCTGTGGTGGGAAATCTATACTTGGGTTTAAGAAAGCGTCCAAAGTGCAGCTGTTCTAAGAATCCTGTTCAGGGTTACATTTTACACATACTGCTCCGGCTCAGCCTGGGCACACGGGTCCCAAACACCTTTTAGAATCCCGCAATACACACTCACACACACATCCTCCTGTCTCAAATCCTGACACAAATCAAGGGGGACCCCCCTCCCCCTTCCATCCCTGCCAACACTGCTTGCTCTGTTTGGGTGCAGCTAGAATGAGTCCTGCACCAGGCCTGGAAGATCCCAAGTAACCACCGCTTCCCTTCTTGCAGAGCCTCCTGTTCGTCCATGGGAAAAGTGTGGCCATGCATTACAGCAACCCCAAGCACAAGTTTGAGGACTGGCTCTGCAACACAGTAAGTTCTACGCCCTGGCCCCAACCCCTGCTTCCACGTGTTAGGTGTCTCGTAGTTCCTGAATGGGGGCCTTTCATGAGTGTGGAAGCCTGTAGGCTCAGGGATTCTGCATGGTATCGACACAGGTTGGGGGCTTTTCAGTGAGCAAGCTTAGTTAGCTTCTTGTCTGAGGCAGCTCTGTTCAGGGCCTGATTAGCTGTATTATCAATAAAACTGGTGTGACCGGTTGCTTACAGTGCGGCCTGTACAATTTCCGGAGGAGGCTGAAGTGCTTCAGGTGTGGAGCAGCCAAAGCTGGTAAGTAGTTTCTGAATGAGGAAGCCCCTGCCTTGCACCCAGAGCTGTGTAGACACGCGTGAAGCTCTGCCTGCACCCTTCTGGGCAGAATGAGGCCCAGTGCCGTGGGGCAGCACACTGGAGGTTCTGAGGCACCTGCTGCAGAACTCAAGCACCCCCCTGCTCTGTTGATTTGAATCAACTCCTATTTACCCCTAACGTAGGAACTGATGAATCACAAACCCATTCGTAGCAGTGACAGCAGACCGGGTGAAAAGCCTTTAAAAAAAAAAAAAAAGCCAATGACAGGAGTCAGCCTCTGTCCCCTCTCCCCCCCTGCGTTTGACATCTCAGACGCCAGTTAGGTGGCGCTAATTCCCCCGCCTTGTTCTGTCTCCGTCTCCACAGATTCTGAGGGCGGCAACGCTGCCGGAGTCCCAGAGAGCCAGCCATGTGGAGATTACTATGGCGACAGTAAGAACCACCCCCCCCACACACACACACACACACGCTGAGGAGTGGAGCTCTGCTGGTGTCTATACCTCAGGTTCTGCTTCTGATGAATGTGTGCTCTCCCCCAGCCATCATCCTGAGGAACATTGCGCCCCTGTCCACGGTGGAGGACATCATGGCGGCCTTGGCGCCCTATGCCAACCTGTCAGCCAGCAACATCCGCCTCATCAAGGACAAGCAGACGGGCCAGAACCGAGGATTTGCCTTCGTCCAGCTGTCCTCGCCCCTGGTAAGTGGTTGGGCCTTTTCCCAGAGCTCTCACAGCTGCCTGCACCTATACTAGAGCCTGAACAATAAAGGATTAAGGCTTATAGGTACCTGTGTCGATATAGATATCGATATAGATAATTGGTGAAAATCGGATAAAATTGGGGACGTTTTTTAAATTAATATTCAGGCTTTGTAGGCCAACTTACCATGAACTTACGTCAACGATGACTTAAGTTGTTGGTAACACTGCCTGACTTGCTGGACCGGCTGGTTGAGGGTTTATGGCATTCTAAACATGAGTTTTGCCAACAGGGATGCCAACACTAACACTCACAACATGGTTGAAGGGTGTTCTGTCTGCTTTTCAAGTATTCAGTAATCAGATATTATAAATGCAGATACCGATAGTTTGAAAACGATGCCTAATATCCACATCTAATATAGGCCTGCCGGTATATGAGTCAAATTCTAATGTGTATGCTCTGAATGAGTGGGTACGTGGCATGTTGACGCAATCTTCTCTCTGCTCCGTAGGAGGCATCTCAGCTGCTGACCATCCTGCAGGGCCTGCAGCCCCCCCTCAAGCTGGACGGGAAGACCATCGGTGTGGACTACGCCAAGAGTGCCAGGAAGTGAGTGCTGCAGCTTCAGGGTTGTCTCCACACAGCTTGCAGTGAAAATGGTTCTCTGATCTCCCATCTCTCTCTGGGCTGATGCCATCTCTCCTCTGCCATCAGGGACCTGTTGCTGCCAGACGGCAACCGGGTCAGTGCCTTCTCTGTGGCCAGCACGGCCATCGCTGCTGCCCAGTGGTCTTCCAGCCAGGTAGAGAGCTCCTCTCTGCTGTCAGCTCTTATCAGTTTCTCTCTTTTTCCTACACACACACACACACACACACACACACACACTTCTCTCTCTTACTGTCCATGTCTGTTCTACTGTCAGTCTCATACACACACACACACACACAGACAGGTTGTTCACATGCTTGTCTCTCTCTCAGGCACAACCGGATTTAGAAGGAGTGTCCGAGTACAGCTACCTGCAGGAGGGTTATGTCCCCCTCGCCCAGGTGAGGGAACCACAGTTCAGTTCAATATCGTGTAGAAACTGGCCCCTTAGCACAGTTCAAGGAAGCATGTCTCCCTAGTGGCTTCAGTCCTCTGACTGCATTCTGGTTGTCAGGACTACCAGATGTACCAGCAGGGGGCAGGAGCCGAGCCTTCAATGGGGAATGGGATTCTAGGAGGTAAGGAACAGCACACAGTCCTAGAAACACTCCACTTTCCATTTACCCAGCTTGACTGGTTTGGTCCTGGAACTGTCCAGAACTGTCCTGGATTGTCAACAAATAGCTGAAATCTCTGGTGGACTGAAACCACTGTTAAAGCCTGTGCCTTGCCCTTCCCCTCCCCAGCGGCCCCAGGTATGCAGGCGCTGCCTGGAGCAGCAGGAGTGGTGATCTCCCAGGGAGCCCAGGTCTACCAGCCTCACATCATCAGCCAGCCGGCAGCGCTTGTAAGCTCCCCTGTCACCAGCCTGCCACCAGAGCTGCCATCCTTGCGTGCATACCTCAGGGAAACATAGTGATCATTAAAATCCTGCTCAGCTGAGCCCACAGTAAGTGTGTGTGTGTGTTTCTCCAGAGCACCTCTGCCCCCAGCCTGCTGGAAGTTAAGCCCCAGGGACGATTCTCAGCTGGCCCCTTCTTGGCTCCCCCCTCCACGGCCCCCCCCACAGCCTCAGGACTAGCGGGTGACAGCCCCTCAGGTAGGCTTAGCTCCCCAGCTCCCCAGGCAGCTGATCCTACCCAGGACTTGCCCTGCTGGCAGCTGAGCTGTCATCAAGATGAGGCTGTGCTCGGGGACTGCTGTGTTTAATGTTTGGTTCTGTTTTGTCGTGCAGCTCCAGACACCTCTACTTACCAGTATGACGAGTCCTCGGGCTACTACTACGACCCTCAAACGGGACTCTACTATGACCCCAACACCCACGTAAGGACCCACACACAACAACATCAGCGTGAATTCTTGTCGTCACGTGGCACCAAGTCTTTCCTAGTCTGAGATGCCTCGAGTGAACACTGTGTGTTTTCCCCTCTGCAGTATTACTACAACTCCCAGACCCAGCAGTACCTCTACTGGGACAGTGAGAAGCAGACCTACATCCCCGCCTCGGCCGACGCGGCCAACCCCGGACAGAGTGGAGGCTCTGGCACCAGCACGGCAGCTGGCAAGGAGGCCAAGGAGCGGAAGGACAAGCCTGAGAAGCCCAAAAGCAAGACAGCCCAGCAGGTGACAGAGAGGGAGATGGAGAAACACAGAGAGAGAGGAACAGAGAGAGAGGAACAGAGAGAGAGGAACACAGAGAAACTTTAGAGAGACACGGAGAGAGAGACCCCCTCAAGGCTTTCAACGCTGCGCAGGCTTAGCCTGCCGTCCTTAGCGTAACCGTCTGTCGCTGTTTGCAGATCGCGAAAGACATGGAGCGCTGGGCTAAGAGCATGAACAAGCAGAAGGAGAGCTTCAAGAGCAGCTTCCAGCCCGTCAGCCACGAGGAGAAGAAGGAGGCGGCCGCCGCCGATGCCGGCTTCATTCTCTTCGAGAAGAAGGTATCTCCTTCTGGCTCGCATGTGGCAGAAACTTCCCCTCTCGGGTGGTGGGGGATGTTGCTCTGGTAACCGCTGCTCTGTGTGACTTTGCAGCAGGCTGGGACCTTAGAGAGGCTGGTGTTGGAAACTGTGAAAAATGTTGAAGAGGAGGTCCCACCTGCAGCCACCTCCAAGGTAAGAGACCCTGTGTTCAACTGGAGACAGCTGCCTCTGAGCCCTGTCTGGACAGAGAGCTGGGAGGGGTCTGCTTGGCTGTACTCAGACTGCCATTCGCTGGACCAGAAGCTAATGGATGGTATAAGGATGTGTTGTTTGCTAACTGTGTGTGTGTGTTTCCAGGGTGGTCTGGTGGCAGCCTACAGCGGGGACAGTGACACTGAGGAAGTGGCAGCAGAGCCAGAGAGCAGTGAGGAGGGTCAGGACAAGCTGACCGACTGGAAGAAGATGGCCTGTCTGCTGTGTAGGAGACAGTTCCCCAACAAAGACGCTCTGACGAGACACCAGCAGCTCTCCGACCTTCACAAGGTACCGACGCTGACAACTCCTGAGTCGGGTGCACAAACTCAGGGATCGTTCCTGTATAAACAGTGAATTCCACTGCTGTTAACTGGTTTCTCCTCATCTTCACCCCCCACCCCCCCAGCAAAACCTGGAGGTCCACCGCAGGTCCAAGCTGAGTGAGGCTGAGCTGGAGGAACTGGAGAGAAAGGAGACTGAGGTACTGGCTAAAAGACAGGATGTGCTCTGTCTGGTTAACAGGCAGGATGTGCTCTGTCTGGCTAAAAGACAGGATGTGCTCTGTCTGGCTAACAGACAGGATGTGCTCTGTCTGGCTAACAGGCAGGATGTGCTCTGTCTGGCTAACAGGCAGGATGTGCTCTGTCTGGCTAACATGCAGGATGTTTTTTTAGGGTTAGTTTGTTTTGATCATCAGTCTGTCCCTCCCTCGCTCCTTTCTCTATGTATAGATGAAGTATAGAGACCGGGCTGCTGAGAGGAGAGAGAAATATGGGATCCCCGAACCCCCAGCACCTAAAAAGAAGAAATTCACCCAGCCCACTCCAGTTGTGTAAGATCTCATTTTTACATTTTCTTCCACTTGACATTTCCACATGCTGTTTGAACTCCTTCTTTTTAAACCTCATGAGTTGTTACAATTCCAAGTAGCATATATACTAGATCCAATAATAACAAATTAAATAACAGACTCATTTTGAACTTTTGCCGCAGCAATTATGAGCAGCCTACCAAAGATGGCCTGAACAGTGACAACATAGGGAACAAGATGCTGCAGGCTATGGGCTGGAGGGAAGGCAAGGGCCTGGGACGCAACCAGCAGGGCATCACCGCACCCATCCAGGTGAGTACCTCTGCTAAACCCACACAAGCCGCTGCTTCAAACACATCCACAAGGCCATGTGACTGACTGACCTCTGCCTCCCCCCCACCCACACACACAGGCTCAGCTGAGGACGAAAGGAGCCGGCCTGGGCACCAAGGGCAGCAACTACACCGTGTCTGCATCGGAAACCTACAAAGACGCTGTCCGCAAAGCCATGTTCGCTCGCTTCACTGAGATGGAGTGAGCGGCCCCAGCGTTGCTGCTGTGCAGAATCCCCAGTGTCGCCAGGCCTGGCCCAGTGGAACTGCAGGATGTCAACAGAAGTCTTTCACAGGACACACAACTGTACCAAGACTGTTGATTGATACACTGCACAGGTGCCAACATTGCAGTAGAGTAAAGCAGATGTCTTAAGTTGAGCAAATGTAAGTTATAGATAATGTAATTTATGATTTGTAAATACACAGTTCTTTATTTGCAGAAAGGATGGGGGGGGGGGAGTGCGTGAGTGGGTGCTGTGTAAAAACTTTATCTAGCATGTTATAATAATTTGTACAGTTTCTATGGAAATAATCTCTGTACACAGTAAAAGAGATTGATAATTACAAATGTGTGGACTGGTTCATTATTCTCAGTTAGCAGAGGCCTTTCAGGCCACATGTCCCCTGGAGCAAGGCCTCTCATGTGATTAAAGTTAAGAAAAGGACAGTCTGTCTGAAGCAGTTAGTGTTGTGCTGAGAGCTTCTGCTGAGCGCCAGAACATTCTGGAATGTTGATCTTTGCAAGTAGCAACTGTCCAATATCACCTTTTTCTCTTTGGATAACCCAGACATGATGATAGAGACAACATCAAACTGAACAGTTCAAGAGCCTGAGACCAAACTTAAATACTTTGGTTATTGATGAACTGAGGTTTGAGAGATGCAGGATGGTATATCTGCTTTGAGCAGGGACCAAACTATTGGATGTGATCATGCTGTGTATCGCTGTCCAATGGACTGGCTGGCCAGCAGTGATGCTGTGGTGTCTTTCAGTAGTTTCAGTAGTAGCTTTCAGACTGTATAGAGGTCCCATTCATCCTGCAGTCAGAACAAGTGGATCAACAAGGACTAATTGTTCAGTACGATCCTTGAGAATACACAAAAGATTGTTGTTTGAGTGTCATCAAATTGGCTGTGCATCGTGAAAGGATACGATGGGACCTGACTGAACATGTCAGGATGTCATAAAGGATGTCTGCTTGTCGTTATAAAAGGTGTCCCACAGCTGTCTCGAATGAGCAGCCTGAGGACCCACATGTTTAACATTACCGTCTGCCGCTGTCCATACAGTAGCTCAATGCAATTACATTATTAGCTCAAGAGCAGAGTACTAGCTCAGTATTCCCTGCTAACAGAATTTACAGAAGTTAACAGAAGTAGAACTACAGTCATTCCAAATTTAGGTTCCAACGTCAAACGGTGAAACCATCTCCTGCAGCTCAGTGTCTTTGTACGGAGCCCCTCTTACCGAAGAACCCTGTACTAGTCTGTTTCTTTCCCTTCTGAAGTTCTCTCGGCCCCTAAAGAGAGATGGGGTTAGGATGGACTCAAAACCTGAGGGAGGAGTTCACTGTGGAGAAGCTCACCTTGTCCTCAAGACATCCAGAGCTGCTACTTCAACCCCGGGTAAGTAGGGCAGAGGAGACCAGGGTGGACCGTGGATGGTTCAGACAGGTTTATCCAACTGTTTGATGTGTGGATGTTTACATTTTTTTTTCTCAATCGCTAACAAGGGCTTACCCATACTTCGGATACTTTTTCTAAACTCTTAACACAGACTGACACTTACAAAACACAATTGGCCAAATGGATCATTTTCTTCTCAAAACAAATTTTGTTCAATATATACTAACTCTCCATTTCAAGACAGGACGTTTTTCTGCACACACCGACTTCACCAAAACACTGGAAATCTGACTCAAAATGAAATTATTATATCAAAGAATAACACTTGTATTCACTTGACAAGGTACATGTTATTCAAAGTACACCAGGTTTCAAAATACTGGCTATTGTTGACCTTATAAAAACTGCATATACTTATGTTTCAGGTACTTGCATGCAAAACATGCAATCCACCTTTTACACTAAATTTCTTGGTTGGGAACTGTATGTCCACATGTACAATAATGTTCATATTCAAACACATTTCAGTAAAAAGCAAATCAGTCCCCCCCCCCTTATTGACATTGAGAATAGAAACAATCCATGTAAAACTCTCCAACAATCCATGCGATACTTACCTGTTGGTTTGTTGAAAAATGCATATAATGGAGGCAACCGTTGACCACCTCAAATTGGGTTGCACTCTTTCACCAGCCTCTCTTAGTGAAAGACCGTGGTTGATTACATGGTCAATGATAGTGGCACGGATTTCATCATTGACTACTGTTTTTGCAGCCCTTGGAATGCCACCACTGTGCATTCTTACCTTGGCCTCTCCTTGGGCCTGCTCTTCTCCCCAGCCCTGCTCCTCTCACTGCTCCTGCACCTCTCCCTCCATCTCTCACTGGGCCTGCTCTTCTCCCGGGGCCTCTTGCTCTTCCTCGTCCAGACATTAACAGTGTATTTTGCTGTTTCTGTTTCCAAAAACATCACTCCTCAAAGTCCTTCTTTTATAGTAATTGAAGGAAATAACCTCTGCCACTGAGTCTAAGGCAGAGTGGAATCAGCTGTTTTTTTTACATGTACATTACATTTACATTGACTTATTACGCAGAAATAGAAAAGAGAGAGCTTTACAAAAGAGCATCGGTCACTAAGCATAGCAACGTGATAGACCCCAAACATAGCAGGCTTATACATTATGAAACATACATCTTGACAAACCAACAAGTGCCAAGGGAAGGATTTAAGGTGAGTCTCCGACAGACAATGGTCTACCTAAGGGACGCCAAAGGGACGCGAGTTGCTTTAATGTTCGCATTTATATTTTTAGGATTCCTCCGTCAGGAGGAAGCCTATTGTTTTTGTAGGTATTATTATTATGAATCTTGTAGTATTGAAGTCAATGGCAGCCCTTAGATCACAGCAGTAAAAACTGACATTTTTGGTACGGTGAAAGAGCACAACATTATGAACTACCACACCCATTTTGATCCACTAGAGACCAAAGGGGGCGCTACAAAACCAGCCTTATTTTTGTATTTCTTGAATTGTAATAAATGTTGTGTTTTCACTGAGTGAGAAACAAACAGATTACTAGTTTTACTTTATCAGCAAAACAATTCACATTGTGCAACATTGAACCAATAGAGTCGTAAATTACACATCATCAGCCATAGGTAAAGCCACAGACCATGCAAATATTTCCCATTGAAACATCAAATCCATTGTCCGTTACAGCACAGGAGGCACTACATTCTTGGATGTATTCACACCAAACTTGCAAATTGCACTTTGAATTACATATACATTTCATAAATTGTTCCAGGAGGAATCCACCATCGCTGCTTGCAGCTATTATATCTTTTTGTTCTTGGACTAATGTCTTTGCAGAAGCAGATGTCTTTATACTGTATCTAAGGTTTGGATGATTGTTTTTGCTATTGTGGGATGTTGTGTGTTAACATTCATTAATACTAAACAAACAATACATCATTTTGTTGGGAGGTATAGCTTGTCTGTTAAGAAAATGTAAGCGTTGTGGAAATGTGTTCACTGACTGCATATTGCCTAACCTTGGTGTCTCCAGTGGAACATCCCTCCGTGGGCCTGGGTGGTGTATCGTATCGCAGCGCTGCTCTACACGCTCGGCTGGTGCGTGCACACGGCTCTGCTCTTCAAAACAGCTAAGTGTCTGATCTTCCTGAGCCACATCAGCTACTCTCTTATGGCTCTGTACTTTTTCTCTGCTGTCTGCAACCTGGTGGTCAGCTTCACGCTCGTTCGACGACGCTGTCGTGTCCAGCAGGGTAACGGCTGTCCAGGTAAGATCCCCTCCCAATCCTCGAAATAGTCCACATCATTTCCCCCCTCCCATTAGCCCTGTTTTCACTTTCCATTAAGTGTTCATGTGCTTACTATAAGTTGCATGGGATAAGAGTGTCTGTTAAATGTCTATATGTTCAGTAAGTGTCCCTGTTACATTTCGGGTCTTTGTGTGGATGCCGTGTTCCTCTAGATTCTCTGGGCCCACTCCCCTCCACTCTGCGCCTCTCTGTCAGTCTGCAGTGGTTCCTCCACATCATCCAGGGCCCCCTCGCCATCACCGTCGCAATCCTGTACTGGACTACCAACTACCCCTTCAATCACCACCCTGTGTCTGCCTTCAGTGTCAACCTCCACGCAGTCAACGTCCTCCAGAGCCTGCTGGACCTGGCTGTGTCCGCCACACCCGTCCACCTCTGTCACTTCCCTTACCTTCTGCTCACCGGCAGCCTCTATGTCCTCTTTGTGCTGCTCTACTGGCTGGCAGGCTTCACCAACATAGGAGGGCAGCACTACATATATAGCGTGTTTGATTTTGCAGAGCGCCCCCTGGTGGCCTCGCTGTGCGTTCTTGGCTTCCTGTTGGTCTGCCTCCCGGTCTGCCACTTCACCATGTGGAACGTGGCTCTGCTGAGGGAGCGTGTGGCAGCAGGGCCCCGGGGGAGGCAGCTGGGGCTGCTGAGAGAGACCTGGTGGTGGGGGGCGGTGGGGGGACGTCCTGCCCGTCAGCCCCACCTCGACCCAGCCTCCTCTGTGTTTGGACTTGCTGGAGCAGACGACAGCAGAGATGGACAGCGGGCTCCTCTAACCAGAGACACATGCAGCTACCACGCAGTCACAGCTTCAGAGGTGCGGTGGAAGACCTAGAGCAGAATTGATATCTCCTTCCTCTTGATTATTATGGATTACTATAAAACCTCACTTCTCCTCTTAAAGCAAAGTCTTCCGGTCTTATTCCTGTGTCCACATTTCTAGTGTTACCACTGGGGGGCACTAGCAATTCTTCATGTTTTATGAAACGTACGCGTAATCATGGGGGAATGTCCATGTGGATTACAGTCTTCAGTAATCAGTTACAAAGCAATAGACATAGTAGATATTTCTGTTCATGTTGACTAGATAAACTGTCAGATAGATCATTTTAAACGCTGTACAGTTATGTATTTGAATTGAATCAGTCAATGAAAAACATTGTTTTATAGATATTTAGGAAAACAAGCACTGTTTGCCTTGAAACTTGCAGACCCAAACAATAATACAAAATATTAATGATCTATATTATTGTGTCTTCTTTCAAATCACAGATACAGTGCCCGGGTCACACTGAGAACATTACAAGGTGTTCAGATATGTTGCCAGTTTTTGAGATTTCCTTAACAATGTAAAATGTATCCTCTGATAAGAGCAGATGAATGTTTATGTTAAGGTCTGATTGCACAATCTTTAGTCTCCCATCCAGATCCAGGTGTATTTTAAAGCGTCCTTTTTACCTTGCTGTGTGTACCTTTGTAGCATGAACAACCAATGACTTGTTGCTCAGGGTGGACTGTACCAAAGGCTTTTACCCTGAGTAATTGTTGTCTTTGCTATATTTTACATGTCAGAGTTGACCTCCAGTGAAGCCATCAGAGACAGACTGTTTGGAAAACCAAAGGCTCCTTTGATGTTTTTTGAAGCTTTTCCTGTTTGATGTGATGGAGAATTCCGTGTTTTCACCTTGTCCACAACCAAAGTTTCGGACTGCCTGTGTACCTCTGACCTGAGTATTTAGCAACCTTTTTTTCCTTTTTTTTTACCTTTTTTTTCCACGTAAATTAGTGACTGCAAAGCGTTCCCTGTGTTGTTTTGGAAGAAGACTTTCCCTCCTGCTCTACTGTGATAATAACAAAATGTACAGTACAGGATCGCAGGAGCAGACTGTGCTGAGAATGGCTACATTTTATAAGGCACCTGTTGCCATGGCAACTGGCAAGGAGCACTGATCTAAGGGACTGAGTATGGACAGGGTTGAAACCCAGCGCATGGTTCCTTTGTCTTTTCTTGCATAAGAGGATACAGTTTTGGGTTGTCTGTTATTGTGAAAAAATGATTTGACCGGCTCTCATGTCTGTTTACAAAACAGCATGTTTGTATGTGATGACCAGCCTTCTAAATCGGTGTATTGTTGCAGTACTGTTATTATCCCAGCGCTGTTTAAGCAATGAGATGTAACAGTTGTAAATGCTCTACAATGGTTCCCATGGAAGAACCTCCCTGGGGTACTCCTTGTAGAGTACTTACAACAATATAATGATGTCTGGACAAACACTTCTTAAACAACCTACCACCATCTTGTTTGACGGACTATTTGTTTATTTCCCCCTCTGCAAATATTTATGTAGTGCATAATGTTACTTCCCTTGTTATGTTACTTGTTTGAAATCACATGAACAGATATTGGGTTAATTTCCAGAAACAGTCATTAGGGACACTCTGGGGGGTTGCAGACAACACCAGCTCAATGGGATTTCAGAATGGTGTTAGCTGTTCTGAGTCAATACTATATTTAGATGCTTCAAATTTGCCCAGGTGTGTGTAAAGAAACATCGTTTTATGATTGTTCAGAATGAACGCTGAATATACCTGGCAATAATTCATGAAAATGTATCTATCAATATAAAACATGACCCAATGTACATATTTGGAGAGATTGTTTATGAGTTGGATGTTTGGAGAAGTCTTGTTTACACTGTTGTCATTTACCTTTTGTTCTTCTGCATTTGAGGGATTAAGGTCTATTTTTGTGCATGTCGATGTGTTCGGGGAGATATATGGAGATACGCAGTATTTTCAATTCTGAGGCGAACTCCTTTCTCACAGGTAGGCTTCATCAGATCATGAGGCTCATCGGTGGTTGAGGTACTTCTTCTCTCTCAGGGATAAAACACAGATAGAAATGTTCCAAAGCTGTGATAACCATACCTACTGTTCATTACATAACTGTAACTGATCTGACTCCTGTGGTGAGACGTATCTCTGTGTAATCATTGTTGTATTATCATTGCTACCCTGCTCCCCAGATTTTCACTTCCTGGGGGGTACTACAAGGAATCAGACATCCAGCTCTAAACATCCCATGTTGGGATAATTTTTCAATTGACAACTTTTTCTACTGAATCCATCTAGCTGAAGATATCAGGCAATGCCTTATTTTCCCAAACAAATTGAGTGAAATTTAAAAGGTCAGGGCTCAGGTCAAGTTTTGCCCCAGGTCTAAAGCAGGTTTGGTCCTGGGCGTGGGGGACCTTACGAGGGAGCAGGAGGTAGGAGCGTCCTGGAGCGCCTTGGACAAAGAGCTTCTCTGTTCCTGGTTTTGCTTCACGCAGGGGACCAGAATACCACTGGACCAAGCAGGGAGCGTCTGTTTACCTAGGGAGCCAGAGCTTGGGTAAGCCAGAGTTTGGTTACAGGTCTCACAACATCCCACAATGCACCTCCCATGGCTCTTAGAAAGCTCTGGTTTCCTCTAGTTTGCTGTTCTCGGCTGCCCAGTACTGTTGGGAGATGTCTCCTGGGCCCACCTATGAACCCAAGACCATCTGTGAACTCAACAACTCCAGAGTGCATGGTTCTGGTCATGAGTTGTTGAGGTGCTGTCCTCAAATAAGAGCCATGTCTATACCTGCCATTAAGATGATCTAATCTCCAATATGTGCTTCACCTCATGTTTGGGGTTTGAGTGCCAAGTTCTTAATATTTTTTTATTCACGTAAGCCCATCTCATGAAGCCATCTATTGTGCTCTTTAAATTGCCATAACAGATTTCCACTGTAGGCATTGCAGCCTGTCAGACCTGTGGCCCGGGCTGACATCCCATGGTAGACTGGGTGGTAAGACTGGTGCCTGGGCCTGGCGTCTCATGGTAGACTGTTTGGTAAGACTGGTGCCTGGGCCTGGCATCTCATGGTAGACTGTGTGGTAATACTGGTGCCTGGGCCTGACATCTCATGGTAGACTGGTTGGTCAGACTGGTGCCTGGCATCTCATGGTAGACTGTGTGGTAAAACTTGTGCCTGGGCCTGGCATCTCATGGTAGACTGTGTGGTAAGACTGGTGCCTGGGCCTGACATCTCATGGTAGACTGTGTGGTAAAACTTGTGCCTGGGCCTGGCATCTCATGGTAGACTGTGTGGTAAGACTGGTGCCTGGGCCTGACATCTCATGGTAGACTGGGTGGTAAGACTGTGTGGTAAAACTGGTGCCTGGGCCTGACATCTCATGGTAGACTGGTTGGTCAGACTGGTGCCTGGCATCTCATGGTAGACTGTGTGGTAAGAATGGTGCCTGGGCCTGACATTTCATTGTAGACTGTGTAGTAAAACTGGTGCCTGGGCCTGGAATCTCATGGTAGACTGTTTGGTAAGACTGGTGCCTGGGCCTGGCATCTCATGGTAGACTGTTTGGTAAGACTGGTGCCTGGGCCTGGCATCTCATGGTAGACTGTTTGGTAAGACTGGTGCCTGGGCCTGACATCTCATGGTAGACTGTGTGGTAAGACTGGTGCCTGGCATCTCATGGTAGACTGTGTGGTAAGACTGTGTGGTAAAACTGGTGCCTGGCCCTGGCATCTCGTTAAGACAAACACATTCCCCACTCTGTGTGATGGTTCCTCCCCCCGCTGGCATTTTGGGGCTTTGAAGTGTCTCTCCTGTTGAGATTGGGCCAGCAGAGACTCAGGGAGGGGGTATTAATTATAGACTTGTTCCCACTCTGAGACGTTTCAATCCGTTTAGACATTCTTTATCCCTCTGTTCTTAGAAATGTTTTCAAGGCAACCCTTTCACTAAATACACCTTACAGCATGAACTCTGGGTGAGGAAAATTAATTTTTCCTTTTTGCTTTTCTGGGTATCAGGGAGGTCAGACTAAAACTGTAAATAAGTCATTTTGTGCTTGCATATTACTTCAATTAAAGTTGATATCCTGATTATGTCAAATCGCAATTAATTACTTGCATGACTACACATTTTAGACATGCATTGTAGAGGACGGGACATTTTGGCCACACTCAAATTAAGTTCATTAACAAAAATGGCCGTTGAATAATAGTTACAATGATGCTTTGTTTGTGTCGCTCGGAAATATTTTCTAAAGGAGTTAAAGTTGGAAAATACAAACTAATCCTTAGTTGTTTAATCAGTTCAGAAATACTCCTTGAACACATCTAATTGCTGATCATGTCATGAATAATAGGATTATGAATAATAAATAATCAGTTTGAAAAGTACAATCTGGTAGTGGTCACTAGACTGTATGTCACAAGCCACAAATCTTCCATTTGAGACTTTTAGATCCCAACATCCCACTTGGACCTGGATGTCCTGTTGGATCAACTCTTGGGTCACCCACGACAGTAGTTCATCAGTGTCTCAACTACTGCATGCCCCTTGTTTACAGTAGTGGAAATGAGGGTAGTGGATATTGTTGGGTTGATGGTCAAACTTGTGTGGTTAACCTAGATGGTGCAGCTATCCCCGGAACGTATCTTTAAAGACTCCTGGAACAGCAAACAGTGCGTGGTGAGTAAACATGGCGACTCAGGAGATAACATGAAAGAACTGTATAGTGAAGAGTGACGTATGTGGAAGTGGCCTTTTGAAGTAAACAATGTGCACATGCTCATCTTATGGCACAAAAGTCACTTAGATGCTTGTCACCATGTTTTTACTTAATCTTCCCATGCATTTTGTCTTGAACTCATTCATATCATTATAGATGTCAGGTGGCTGAGCGGAAAGGGCATCGAGTCGAATCAGAATGTTGCTGGTTCAAACCCCTCCTTGGGGCAAGGCACTTCACCCTATTTACCTTGGGGGAATGTCCCTGTACTTGCTTTATATCGCTCTGGATAAGAGCACCTGCTAAATGTGAAGTACGTCTATAATATGAGAACGTATGTTCTACTTATGTAACTATAACCAATCAGTAGACACGGTGGTCAGTTTCCGTCCTGGAGGAGGGAATCCCTCATCGAATTGCTCCTTCATAGGTTTGTTCAATTTTTTCTCCCTAGTGGGTTTTTCTGGGAGTTTTTCCTTGTCTTCCTTTAGGGTTTAGGTTGGTTGAGGTGCAGTTCTATGGGC
This sequence comes from Neosalanx taihuensis, assembly GCA_030340665.1. NCBI lineage: Eukaryota > Metazoa > Chordata > Actinopteri > Osmeriformes > Salangidae > Neosalanx > Neosalanx taihuensis. Next base: position 4,430,793 of record CM059289.1, on the reverse strand, counting down.
ATATGTGAAGCCCTTTGTGACATTGCTTTTAAAAAGGGCTATACAAATAATTGTTGATTTGATTTATGTCTTCTGCCCTTAAGTCTTGTTGGTATCACAACAGAGTAACCAATTTTGGATAACTCTTGTTGTCGATCACAGAAAGGTCAGCCCCATATACCTCTGGAACAGCCTGAGAATCTCCCAGCGCTGTATTTGTTGTGGACTGGCACAGTGCACATAATAAGGCCAGCCACTAAATCAGGGCTTGTCTCAGCTGGGCCGCAGGGCGTCCTCACACCATGAGAATCCTTCAAGAAGCCTCTCTTTGGTGACCAGATCAGAAAAGGGAAAGACGCATCCATCTTTCCCATTGTACCTCCCAGAGCCTCTCAGACACCAAGACAACATCAAGACAAACCTTTCCTGACAAATGATTGCGTCATGCGAAGTGGATGATGTCTCTGTGCTGGTTGTTAGTTCCCTGGCTTGTTGCCGTGGAGCTCGCAGGGACTCTCTCTGTTCTTCTTTGATGGCACAGCGGACTTGGTGGCAATACCTGACACACACACGTGCACAAACCATGTGAAATCCCCCAGCTCATAGGATGGAAGGTGGAAACCAAAAGGAACGAGCATGAGCCAGTGTGCCACAGTCACCCCAGCCTGCTGTGGAACCATTCAATTAAACCAATTAGTAGGGGGGGGGGGGGGGGAGGATGCAATACTGACCTCCCAATACTGACCTCCCCACCCTCATATAGAGGGGAAAGAGCTCCACACTAATTACTGTTCCCTCAGACCGCTTCTGGTAGCAACAGCTATACACATTACCCAGGCTCAACATGCCACGACAGATGTCCACAAATGTCCAGGCGACTAGTAGGCTAACCCCTTGTGTAAAGTGTTTAAAAGGCGGAAGAGGTTAAGCATGAACATATATACTATACATAAATGATGGAAGAACAAGTGTGGTTTTCCGTCTTTTTGCGATTTTGCATGGCAAATAAAACCGATTCTGATTCAGATTTAGGAAACTTTAAACCCCCATTTATGGAACGTGGTTAGTTCTCGGTTTTTGTGGAATCCAACTACTACTAAAGAACATGTGCCCAGTGCTAGAGAGAGAAATAACCTACACTACACGTAAGGGTACGTTGACTGAGGTAGAAAGACCTGCCTGTTGCCAATACTCTTTTTTTCCGCCACGCGTAAAGAAAGTAGTGTTAACGAATATGACGGTAAGCTTGAAGGAGGCGGAACCAACACGACCCCCATAGCTCAGGGAGAGCCCGTTTACAAATGCCGTCCATTTCTTACGAGAGGGAAATAGAGAGCGCACAATACCCCAAAAGCTCTGGTTCAAGATAAAGCGCAGTTAATAAAGAGAATAACTTCCTATTTGAGAGGGGGGGGATATTATTGGAAAATACTAAAATAATCCAACTCACCAACGGAACTGATCTTAAACAAGAACGTCAGGACTGCTCAATTGGTAAGATTGTGTTCTTTAGTCAACAATGGATATTTTCAGTAGAAAATAGTATCATCAGTAGATGATAGAACATGCGTGCTTAACAAGTTTCAGCGTATTTATCGTTTTTATTTTGTGTTAGAATAGATTAGGTGAATAAACTCGATAAAGAATAAGTGTCCGCAACAAATCTATGTAGCCTGAATGGGGACAAACTTACATGTATACATATGCATTATAACATGAATGAATAATGGTTTAATAAGAAGTATTTAGTATATTCGTTGTACACATCTTTAAAATATATTTCAATCGAAGAAAGTGCCATGAGTTTGAAGCGTAAATGTCACCATGTGCCTTAAGGAGTCCATCGTCAGATTGTTTCATTGTTTGTGACGTGTTATTCATAGTGTCTAATACGTCTCCAGTCTACAACGATGATTCGTCTGAACACTTATTTTTTTGCTTTGAATTCAACAATGTCGTTCATTCATTTGGTGTTACAAGACGGGACTTTAACAATAAAGAATAGCGTGGATATTCAAACGTGATTTTGATCAGCTCCGCTGGCCAGTTTTAGAGATCAGTTGCCTGTTTTGTTCTAAAACAATCCCACAGCGTTTTTGAGGGGATCACTTTTTCAAAATCAATCGCAAATACAAATCGTTTAGCCTATTTTTATCCGCGTAGTCAGATAGGAAGAACTCCAAGCTTGCTTTTTGTAACGTGAGCTCCAGCCATGTGGAGTGCGTGGATGAGCAAGGGGCGGGCAAACAGGATCCGTCTACCTTATACCACATAATATGACATAAAACAAATTATGTATAATCAATCCAAAAATTGTCCCAAACTGTCCCCAAACTTACGAACTACGTCACACATTATAGCGCAGTTTATCAACAACCTGGAGTCCGAATAATATGACATACGCTCTTGACCGGTGTCGCTGAAATTTATGTTTTGGTAACGTAAAGTGGTAAAGTACCCCGCCCCCCCCCCCCCCCCCCCCCCCGAAAATGTGTAGCGATGGTGATTGTGAAGTCGAAAGTCTTAGTGGACCTTGTATGATGGTCACCAAATCACCTGTTCATCGTCTCACATTAGCCCCGCACCATCTGTACCATGTTCTGCTCATCTGTCCAGCAGCTGAGCTTGCATGTGACGCCTAGAACGCATGTGCACCAGAACGCTGTCCATCAGAAACCGTGCTTATGGGGAAGACAGAGCCTCTTGGCATAAATTGCTGTAATTTATATGAATGAAAATAATGAACTTATTTAACTATTCCTTTGCTCCTTTTCAGCTCCAGTAGCCTGACATGTCATGTATGCATTGTTTTAGTGCATCTGTTTGATAGAACACGTATTTGCACTGGTCTTTAGGGCTTATGGCAGAATGCCCCATGACATGGGTCGCAAGAGGTAGTGTAAGTTTTTGACTTTGGCCCCTGTCTAAACACTTTCAGCACCTGAGCAGAAGGAGAGGGGCCGGTGGACAGGCAGTGTTCACAAGGGCAGATAACAGGCAGATAAGCGGGGTTATCGACCCCCCCAGCTAGGACATGGGCTGTACTGCTGCACGGTTGACCAGCCAGCGAGCTTCTGAGAACTGGTTTGGAAAGCTGGTTGATGGCCTGTTCAGACTGAATGGGAAGGAGCCAGCTGTGCTCCCCTATCAGCCTCAATAGCCCTGTGAATAGCTCTGTGTGAGCCAGCCCAGCCAAGTTGTCAAACTCAAGAGCTATTATTACCATCACCATTACTGTGGCTCTTGGTGAGGTTGGACCTGACCTTGCCATGTGACAATATGTATTTATGTTAAAGTCACATGTTACAGTCACTTGGCTTTGTTGACGTTTTTACGTCATTCTGTTTGTTTCAGACGCTAACCTGTTGAACAGTAAATACCCTACAAATCTCATACCGAGGAAAAAGGACAAACCTCATAGTTTTAATTAAAGTGATGGATACCTGTGCTCCAAGACAACAACAGAAAAATGCAATAGTTGAGGCTTTGCCCCACGTAAGACTCACACGCATCTCACACGCTGAACGGGTGTGAATAGATTCCGCTCTTCTGCCATGACATTGGCATAGATACAGAGCATGCATCTGGTGGACTTCCAGAGCCGGTCTGCTGTGTGACTCAGACCTTGGCAGAGGCCCACATGTCAGCCACATAGCCGACCTGACCTAAGCCTCAGACCGAATGTTGCCTTTCAGTCAAGAACCTGACCGTAGTGCTGCCCCCTGTGACTTCACAGGACACCCTTTCCTCGGGTCAGTGTGGCATTCTAACTTGATGCTGGTTTCCCTTCATGCCGACATGCATCTGCTCGAGGTAAAAGCGAGGCCTACTCTACATATTTGGGTGTTTATTCTTCTTTGCTCAGACAAGGAGTGCCAGTAAGAAGGCTCAAAAGAGTTTGCAGTACTTAATCATGTGGGTCTGGGCTTGTGAAAATGCGCTGTGTAATTGGTCTGATTGCGTTGCTTGGTTCTTCTACACCAGTGGTCCCCAACCCTGGTCCTCAGGGCCCCACTGTCCTGCATGTTTTGGATGTTTACCTGCTCCAACACACCTGATTCAAATTAAAATGAATGGGTCGTTATCCAGCTCTGAATAATCCTGTTAAAGATCATGCATTACAATCAGGTGTGTGGGGAAGGGGAAAACATCTAAAACATGCAGGACAGTGGGGCCTGAGGACCAGGGTTGGGGACCACTGTTCTACACAACAGGTTCAGCTTGTGTCACACAGAACACCAAAGGTGCTAGTAGTCGGTGTGTTGTCGTCATCTCTAAAGGCCTCTAATTTGGTGGGTGCTTGACTGCAAACTATATGTATTTCCTTGTTGTTGAGGGGAACCTCTGTCCTTCAGACAATTAATGTTATATTCCCATGATGTGCACTGCTAAGTGGACCACTGTTGCCCCTGTGGACTCCCACAGAACTGCAATATAGAACCAGGACTCTCTTCAGTGGGCTTGATATCATTTCCCTATAAGAGAACCCCCTTTCATACGTGCAGCTTGTTTGTCAATATGTTAAGAGGTGGAGGGGGTGTGGCCTTGGCATGGTGAGGGGCTGTGTGCCCTTCTGCCTCCATCAGCGGGCTGAGACTGGGTGGGGGCTGGCAGTGCCTGGTTCTCTCAGGGCGTCAGGGCCTCTCGTGTCTCTGACACGCCACAACACAGGCATCTCCTCATCTACATTTACTCATTTAGCAGATGCTCTGATCCGGAGCGACTTACAGCAAGTACAGGCACATTCCCCCCGAGGCAAGTAGGGTGAAGTGCCTAGCCCAAGGACAAAATGTCATGTTGGCATGGCCGGGATTCAAACCTGCATCCTTCTGATTACTAGTCAGATTTCCTAACTGCTCAGCCACCTGACTCCCTCATCTATGACCCAGCTGCCTTCCAAGCCCCCAACCCCACCTCACCCAGAGACAGTGGAAGGGTCTGGAATGAACCCCCCCTTCAGAGGCGGATGCAGAGTATATGGTGTGGTATTTTAGGATGTAAAGAAACGGGTATGGAAAGGGAAACCGGAGCAGACTGCTGAAACCTGAACGTATCCCACAGGGAAAATACATTACTGGTGTGTCACCTCAGTGAGGACAAGGGTAAGGTGCACGTGTCTATGGTTGAAGGAGCTTTTTCTTTGACTGAACACGTTTACATTTGACATTTACTAGATGCTTTTATCCAAAACAACTTCCAAGAAAGAGCTTTTAAGAGCATCGGTCACTGATCATGACGTGATAGTTCCCAAACATAGTTGGGAAGGTTGTCAGATTATGAAGCATACATCGAGTAAAACCAAACAAGTGCCAAAGGGAAGAGCCACAAGAAGGTTCAGTTAAACAAGTTATAATTACATGGAATGCATCTCAAATGGGCAATAGTGTACCTATAGGAAAGCAAGTAGTAATAACACTGCAAGTACAAAAATAAAAAAATCGGGATAGAAGTGGAACAAAAGAGCAACAAGGCCCTCAATAAGAGTCATTATGGTCCTGGAGGAATCTAACATTAGGTCCAGCGGTCATTCCTTAGTACCGTTGTACTCCTGGAACAAGTGCATCTTGAGCCTATTAAACTCATCATGAATTTGAACTGACAAAGCTGGCAGCCTCGTGGCTAGCCTTAGCTTCTGCTAACAGCTGTAAGGCTGTCTTTGTCTTCCGTCAACACTGATAAAAGATGTTTTCTCAAGTGGAAAAGCTGTGGTCACCTATAGCAACCACCACTCCTGCCTGACTCACCCAGCATAGCTAACAATCTGCTGTTGGTCACTGTAATTGTCAACTGTTATCTCATTGCCAGGTTCTAAGAAGCGTCTGGCATCTAGTCTGCAAGTGACAGAAGTACATATGCCACACTTAAGAGCCCATAGTTGTAAATGACATGCACACATACACACTTACAAACATACAAATGCCCTGTGGTGATAGTAGTAGCAGTTATAGACAGATATTACCTGGGTATTCGGGTGCAGAAAATGAAAGACAGACGTATTGTACTGCCATTTCTATAAACACTTTGCGCTTTGGATAAAAAAGGCGTCTGCTAAATGAATAAATGTATAACACACTCTATTATTTCATGTATGTTCAGATTGAACCCAACTCCTGTGCTCCAGTTATGGCACGGCTTATCGAGACTTTTGGGAGCTATTCACAGCTCGACATAACACATTCTTACTGTGGATCAGAGAAAGGCGTTCACATAATAGTCATGAAATGGAGGGACACACGTCTGTTGACGCTGGCGCACAGACTGCCCACTTTAAATTTGGGGTGCTCACATAAGAGTCACAGTGGGTCTACTGACTCTATTTCTTCTGTCTGTTAAGATCATGTTAAAGTCCATACAAGGTTTGTCCTGGAAAATAGACAAATGCAAATATTTGCACTGGGTCTGACTCTGAATTACCGTACATTTGTAGCCTGAGGGGAAAGAATGGGAGAGAGAGGACTAGACTTCGGGACGGGAAATGCACAATAAATATGCATAGGAAATTGTCTAGGAGATGTCCTTCTTCTTGACATTGGTGTAGATCTGGAATTAGATTGGTGCAATAACAGTATTATGTCCATGTCCTTAGGGTAAGATTTAGGCTTACATATTATTAGCTTACATATTATTATCCTTTAGATTGACTTTTCTGGCCTGAAGGGGACGGAAACAGTTTCACTGCGGATAATGATGAAAACGACAACATTCCCACACAAAATTGGACTGTTCCTTGATTCAAGTAGATGCCACTCTGGCTGATGTGCTGCTGGTCAGCTCCATCACGTTGCCTCTCTGTTTCCTGTGGGGCCTCGACCATACATCACTGCTCCTCAAGTGATCTTCCACATGTCCTGTCAGAAGTGGTTCTGATTCTGATCCTGATTCTGAGAAGTGTGGTTGGCCCATGACCTGTGTTTTCCACCCAAGGCCATAGATAGACTAGACTAAATATACAAACACATAAATACCCTCTGCTGGCTCATCTAATGTGTAATAACCTAAGTCAGGTCTGCTTCACATGCCTTCTAAGCAAGCGGCCCAGTCGGCCTTGGGATTTTGCCACGCAGACACAATATGGGGAAATAGATAGTATTTGCAACATTTAGCTGAATCCTTGTGTTTCCTGTAGCAATCATTTGGAGTCCGTTTGGTTTAAACCCTACCTGTTTTGTTAAGCTAGCACTGGTATTGATATGTTGATGACCTAGTTGGACACCTGAGAAAGCCGTTATCGATCCCGATTGCTCCCGTTTTCTAATGCTAATGGTATTACAGTGTCACTCCTGGCAGTGGACGAGCGATCTATCAGGCTCCCTCTCTAGGACCGGAGGATCAACAGATGATGTGCTTGGGGGTTCACTTGAGAAACAAAAGATCTCCTGTTTACACCCTTTTATCACCACTCTCCTCGGAAGCAGCCCACAAAACAAGCCCATTGTCAGGGGTCCTCTGCCAGGCCTCTGAGCTCACCCCTGCTGATTAGAAACGGGATGTATCAGTGGCCTGGGCGCTGTGTCATCCAGCTGTGACCTCTCGCTGTCCAGAAGGGCCTTGTGATCGTAACGGGGTTTGGCGATCACGTGTTGGGTTGTGTGAGTGATGGCGTCGGTGTGGGGATCTAAGCAGAGACCATGAGAAAGGGAGCATGTGACATCACAGTGTGAAACACCATCGGTAAACAGCGCTGACGTGCCGCTCATAAAAGTCCTTGACCCTTGACCCCTTGTGGCCGTCGGCGTGTTTGCGTTACTTATTGCCGCCGTTCTGGAAAACCAACGGTTTGAATGCAGTCCCTGTGAAGGAATCAACATTTATTTTCAGTGTCCCACTATATTCTTGCTCCAGGTACCTAAGTGACAGGAGAGGAACCCACCCTTTGAACATACGGAACCATAAACCATTCTGATCCAACTGCTGCGTGGAGCATGGAGTGTGCCCAATCAGAGATGAGCATCCTTCCCAATGGGAAAGGTCACGACCTGGGCGATGACATGTGCGTGCCCATGAAGACCTTGCTTGAGGAAGATACGTGAGTACTTCTTTCTTGGATTCTTTGTGCAAGTTTGTGGACCTCAGAGGCTTTTGCTGTGGACTCTGGTCATTAATCCAGCATGCAGTGCCTAGTCTGTGCAATGCTAGGAGAGTCATGGGAATAAGTCCAAATACAATACCTGCTATTGGTCAGTGTGAACACAATAAGGTAAAGTCTCTTGCAACTGTGCTGTGTTCTGTTGTCCCTGTGACGAGCAGTGAATGGGGTTCCCTAGGTCTTGCTGATTTCCCGACATGGTTGTTGTTGCTAAGTGCATGTTTGCCTTGTTTTTTGTGCTGCTTGCCTTCAACCTGGACCCTGTCTTGTGCCGTACAGAAATGGTACTACAAATGTCAGGTACGTTCCTATAACTAATGCCGAATCTTTATACCGGCCATTCGATATTAATCCTCCGTTAACATTCTCCTGTGATGCTTGCACTGTTCACGTTTGATTTTGTGCAAGTTGTGTCAGTTATTAACCAACATCTTTTCCTTTCACCTCTAGATTTGACGAGGGAGACGCTATCATAGCAGAGAGTGAGGAGTTTCTGCCCAATGGAGAAGGCAAAAAGCAAGCCCGCTTCACTGACGTGAGTGTGTCTCCATAATGTCCTAACATCCATCTTACTGAGGTATAAATGACTTTTCTGGAGCTCTGCATCGACAGCCAAAGAATGTTTGTACGTATTTTTGATGATGACACGTTTGTTAAGACTTCTGTGTTTCTTTTTTTCTTCAGTTTGAGGGTAAGACCTCTTTTGGCATGTCTGTGTTCAACCTGGGGAATGCCATCATGGGCAGTGGGATCCTGGGACTGGCCTATGCCATGGCTAATACTGGCATCCTCCTCTTCCTGTAAGTCACTCAGTCATGTGACATTCTATCCGTGTCTACTCTGGCACATACAGAAGTCGAAATATTTCATTCACAGACTAGTTGAGATAGACCCAGACCAGTTGACGTGTTGACTCAGACTGAATCCACTTTAATGACTGAGTTGGTGTCCAGCAGGTCCATTGATAGGGAAATTAGCCTTGTTAGCTCAGGGGTGATTGCTGTTACATATGAACGGGACCTGGAGTCGAGCACAGCTACTGTGATCGGAGGGGTGGGGGGGGGGTGGACGAGGGTGGGAAGGGGGCAGGGGAGTTGAAAATAGACACGCACAACCTTCACTGTAGATTTATGAGCTTCGAGGAATGCTATCAGCCTGAAGGGGGGTGGGCTCTGCAGTGGGGTGATCAAGGGATGGGGTGGTACTGGGTGCTGGCAGTCCCTGGTCCCCGCCCTGCTGAACACATACAGGACCCAGAAAGGCCACAGCCTAGAATAGCCCCGCCCACATCTCCCCTCCCCATGGCTAGACCCTCTTGTGCGAAGGGTGCTATGATTTTCCCCCTGCAGATCTTTTCTCCGTGACCCTGGTTGTCCCTCCGACCCAGGCTGGTTTGTTTGGCTGCAGACGAGGCTGGAGCTGTGTCTGGGGGGTGGGGCTGAGACTGGGCCCAGGGCTGTGGCTGTGTCTCTGGGGTGGGGCTGAGACTGGGCCCAGGGCTGTGGCTGTGTCTCTGGGGTGGGGCTGAGACTAGGCCCAGGGATGAGGGCTGTGGCTGTGGCTGAGAACGAGGATTGGACAGTTTCAGCTCCAGTGCTGATCTCTGATCTCTGAGTCCTGATCCAGTGACTGTCATTCCGAGGATTCCTCCATGCGTTTCATCTAAAGATAGAGCATCAAACCTTCCACCCTTTCCCACCTACAGCACGTGCAAGACCAACGTGCGATCGTCATTAGAAATGTCTCTAGAATGGCACCCTGACAGACCTTTACGAGTCTTTCCACAACAACTACAGTTTAACCAGCTGGGAGCTTTCAACAACCCCCATCTCCTCACAATCTTCAGTTCTGTAGTCTGCCCAGGTCAGTTCCCATCTGCAGGGTGAAAGGTTGTGCCAGGTCCTTGTCGTGGATTTACTGGTCTAACAGGGTCAGTTGGAATGTTCCACTGTAAATTGTGACATGTCAGCTCTAGTGGGTCTTGGTTTGACACCAGGGGAGAGGAGGTGTGGAAGCGTGCCTAGCGTCCACTGACCTGGTGGTGGAGGAGCTGAACAGGGCTCATGTTCTCAGCAGAATTCCCAGGCGGAACCTCTGCTTCTCGCATCTTGTGCTGGGGTCACGAGCCCAGATCCCCATCCCCATGTGGCCTTGCTGTGACCTGGAGCGAGCTGTCCCTGGAAGGTCTGGGAAAAGTTCCGGGGTTAGGACCCACATCTGACCCGGCAAAAATGCAGAACATTGAGTCCTGGCATACGTTACCCAGGGGTCAGTGCTGCTCTATGTGACCTGGGGCCCTGTGGTCTAGTTGGCACAGCAGTGCGAGGAGAAAGAGGGTGTGAGAAATGCTCCAATTATCCATGAGTAGGCTTACTGACCTTCAGAACTGAGACTGAATTCAGCAGAACCCTCTATTTTTTTATAAATGAGCTGTGTAATCCATGAATTGCCTCATATTTCCTTACTAAACATTTTCTTTGTGGGCATGAGGTTACGACATCTGTGTGAAGAAGCTGAAAAAGCTTTTGTTTTGAGCTTTGTTTCAGCTCTCCGATCACATGACTGTTGTGGGACACAGGAATTGGTGTAGCCAAGCAGTGTTCAAACTTGTTAAGACAATGATCACCTTACGATAGTTGTACTGTTTTGGTTACATTGTTACAACATGGTTGATTTGTTGACGCTGAACATGTGGAACATGGATATCTCTGTAGATGCATCTCTCCTCTGCTTGGTCCTCCTTAGAAGGATAAGATGTCTTTTTACAACATTGTCTGCACTCTGTGTTTTAGTGGTCCATTTACATGTAGTCATTTAGACGCTCTTATCCAGAGCGACTTAAACAAGTACAAGGACATTCCCCACAGAGGCAAGTAGGGTGAAGAGCCTTGCCCAAGGACACAACGTCATGTTGGTCCGGGATTCTAACTAGCAACCTTCTGATTGCTAGCCCAAAGTCCTCACCACTCAGCTACCAGCTACCAGCTTCCCGTCCAGTGTTGTGAAGAGAGAGGTTGGGGTGCTGAGATGCCGGAGAGAGGGCGGTAGCGGAGGAAGGAGTGTACCGCAGTAAAACGTTGAATCTAAAATGGATTTTTCTCCTTTCGTCTTCTCTCAGGTTTCTCCTGACCGCTGTGGCAGCCCTGTCCTCTTACTCCATCCACCTGCTGCTGAAATCCTCAGGCATTGTGGGTATGTTTGGCCTCAACAGCGCCGGAAATCCAGCCAAATATGTGAGGAAAGTCCTCTCTTACATAATACCATTGCTCCAATATCTTTCTTAATGCCAATGTTTTTCTGTACTAGGGATTCGAGCCTATGAGCAGCTGGGATTCAGGGCTTTCGGAACACCGGGGAAGATGGCCGCTGGCATTGCCATCACTCTGCAGAACATCGGAGGTGAGCTCTCGGCTCTGGGGGAGCCTCTATGCCACATTATATTTTACCTTAATCTACTTTTACGCTAGTCCTCATACACATAGTCAATGCTTTGGATTAGATCTAATGCTTTCAGTGTACAGTACTGATTTGTACACTTCACATCTCATCGCTGTTGTTAAGTGTGAGATAGGCCAGCCTAGCAGTTGGTAAACAGCTGCTGATTATTTCTGTAACACATTCAGGCCAGATGGACCTCTGTAACACACCCAGGCCATATTTACTTCTGTAACACAACCAGGCCAGGTGGACCTCTGTAACACACCAAGGCCAGCTGGATCTCTGTTACACACCCAGGCCAGATGGAACTCGGTAACACACCAAGGCCAGGTGGAGCTCTTTAACACACCAGGGCCAGGTGAACCTCTGTAACACACCAGGGCCAGGTGGATGTCTTACACATACTGTCAGGAACCAAGTGGCAGCTTCAAGTCAGAGCAGGAACGAGGCACACCTAGGTCTCGACAAACACACACACTCCATAAGAATGTGTGTAATGCCATTATTCATAGGATTAGGACAAAGAACTTTGACTGAACCAGTTCTGAAATTATATCTCATGGCAACGATGAACTTGAATACCATTTAAAAATTCTTGAAACGTTCGTAAGTGATTTAAATGTTCGGAAGTGTATCATGTTTACTAAAGGTGTTACTAGTAGGTGTAACTAGTATTCTATTTGATCACAGATTTTAGCTCACAGTCTGTCTCTGCCCTCCACAGCCATGTCCAGCTACCTGTACATTGTCAAGTCTGAGTTTCCATTGGTTATACAGGCCTTCCTGAGGGAGGATTCTAACTCTGAGTAAGTACTCTCATTGGTCCCCGCTCTACCTCAATCAGGTTTTCTCTCCAGGTAGGAACACAGGTTTCTTCCTGTGTCCATGTGACTGCAGCCTGCTGGAGCTGAACATGACAGCCAGCCAGCCAGCCAGCCTGTGTTTGGAAGGTCTGTTTGGGTTCGTCCCTGGTCTGAAGACGGGTGTGACACAGGCAGGAGCTGTCGTTGGTCAGGATGGGGTGGGGTGGGGGGGGCGTCTGTTTACTCTTTAAATAGACCTGGACTAACAGTAATTCATGTGGTGTGGCTGATGTCCGAATGAAGCCCTTTCACTCAAACTGCAAACAGACAGGGGGAACAGGCTCTGAAGGGAGACATCTGAAGAATTCACAACAGTATAGCGATGGTCAGGTGGCAGCAGGAAGGTTAGGAGAAGAGAAGGTTAGGTTGTTAGGTTTGGAGTGGTGTGGGGATGACCAAGGGCAGGTTTGAAGTGACCAGTAAGTGACTCTGGTGGTGAGGAGGTCTTTAAAGGCCTTCCTGAGAGAGGATTCTAACTCTGAGTAAGTACTCTCATTGGTCCCCGCTCTACCTCAATCAGGTTTTCTCTCCAGGTAGGAACACAGGTTTCTTCCTGTGTCCATGTGACTGCAGCCTGCTGGAACTGAACATGACAGCCAGCCAGCCTGTGTTTGGAAGGTCTGTTTAGGTTCGCCCCTGGTCTGAAGACGGGTGTGACACAGGCAGGAGCTGTCGTTGGTCAGGACAGACAGCTCGTGTCAATTTCATGAATGCTTGTCCAGTTTTTCCCCCTACTCCAGGTTGTTGTAACAACCACTCCAAACAGCAGGGCTGTGATAGCAGTGGTATGACAGACACCCTGGTGACCATGGCAAGCTGTCTCGGCTACAAATAACAACAAACACCGTGCTGGTCAAAGACTTCTGTCACCATACCCCAACCTAGTCCGACTACACTCCATGCTCCCCTGGTCTACTCTGACCTACTCTTACTTCCCTCAGTCTATCCTAACCATAGTCTACCCTGACCTGTCATTACCCACCATAGACTACTTCAGCATATACTTCACCCTGACCTAGCCTAACCTAGGCTCCCTAAACAACCTGACCCACCCGGAGAGTTCCACCACTTCTTAGATTAGATCCAACTTGATTGTCAGTATGCACCTCAAAGTGATATTTGATATATTTGATCATGTATCAAATACATCAAATCTGTTGATGATTGGCTGGACTTTCTGTCCTGTCCCCAAGTCTCCAGTTTGTCCTTCGTCCTAGTTTACAAGCACATGCAAGAGGCGATATCACGTGTGCCAGATAGTGTCTTCTCTAGCAGTATGCAGCTTCTTGATGAAGTGTGTCATGAGAAAAAGGGAAGTGATCAGAGTATGGGATGTCTGCATGCATGTGCGCTCCTTAGGTGACAGGGACAGCTGATTGGTTGCCCTGCGGTGAAGGTCACGCACAAGAACAGGTTGGCTCTACCCCAAACAGACTCCCACCTCCAGAATCTCCCGCTCTCAGAGGGTTTCAAGGCCGGTGACGTATGTAGAGGAGGAAGGCTTGAATTGTGTTAAGGTTGGGGCGTCTGTTTACTCTTTAAATAGACCTGGACTAACAGTGATTCATGTGGTGTGGCTGATGTCCGAATGAAGCCCTTTCACTCAAACTGCAAACAGACAGTGGGAACAGGCTCTGAAGGGAGACATCTGAAGAATTCACAACAGTATAGCGATGGTCAGGTGGCAGCAGGAAGGTTAGGAGAAGAGAAGGTTAGGTTGTTAGGTTTGGAGTGGTGTGGTATGGGGATGACCAAGGGCAGGTCTGAAGTGACCAGTAAGTAACTCTCTTTGGTGGTGAGGAGGTCTTTAAAGGTCTTATGGACACAATTACACACACACACACACACACACACGGCTGCCCACGGTTCCGTGCCCTGTATAATGCTTAGTGGTTATGTCGTTTAGAATCACAGGCTTAGCAGCTTAACAATAGGGAAGCGTGACAGTTGACACTGGCTTTAGGAGACAATGAGCTTCACAAGGCCTCTGTTGTAAGGACTTAGGCCTGACCATGCCAGTCAAAGGCCATGGCTTCTCCCCTGATAATATTTAGTTGAGGCCCTGGGCATCCCTGCCCCAGTGCTCAGGTCCTGGGCTTGTCTCTCTTGGCCCTCTGCACCTCTGTGTCTTGTTCCACTCACCCAGCTGTTGTCAATTTGTGCCCTGGCCCAGACCTGCCCCTCACATGTACTACCCTATCCATCTGTACAGACCCTGGAAGGGGGGGACGTGTTTGTTTGTGGGCAGAGGGCCATGTTGTGGGTGTCTTGGTTGGTTGGCGAGGGATGAGATGGTTGGTACTTGATGGTGTTTGGGGTTGGGAAGAGGTGAGAGAGGAGGGGTGGCTGGGTTAATAAGGGGCGGTCAGCAGGGTGGTACTTCAGGGTGTTTTAGTTGGCGTGGTGGGGATGGATGCTTGGGGCGTGAGGGTGTTTGGGTTGATGGAGGGCGGGGGGTGAGATGGTTGGGACGTCAGGGTGTTTGTGTGGGAGATCTGTGGATGGCGAGGGAAGCCAGAGAGCTGTCATAATCAGGAAGGCGTGCGTGGGAACAGGGTGATAGATCACTCAGTAACAGGCTCAGAGCGCTGACATGAAACCATGGGTATGCCTTCCTTACAGGGACTGTAAACTGTTACCCAACTCACCCGGCTTATTTAAGTGCTGGTCTTTTGTTTGGTACAGAAAGCGAGACCTTTTTCCACGTTCGGTCAAGCTTTCAAATTTTACAGACGTTTCTACAGCTTTTATCGACCAGTGTCATCGAGCAGACTATTATCCTGATGCATCATTTAGCCTGTTATTATTTATTTAATAACCTATCTCCCTTCTGTTCCCTCTCTAGTCTGTGGTACCTGAATGGTAACTACCTGGTGGTCCTGGTCTCCATCAGCATCATCCTTCCTCTGGCCTTGATGAAACAACTTGGTAGGTATACATACCTGGTCCTGTAAACACTACAGTCACTTCCGAGGGCAGCCAATGTGCTTGTCGTACTTCTGGGACAATTTCTCCATCTCCCAACCCTAATCCAACCCCGCCACAAGCCACGGTGGAAATAATGTTGTGGAACGGCCAGGTGCCCAATTTGTTTCTTGGTTCTTTGTAGATCCTTGAGGCATGTTGTGGGTCCTGAGACATAACACAGCTGAGACCATTGTTACACAAGCACTACCACACATCCCCTCTCTCTCTCTCTCTCTCTCTCTCTCTCTCTCTCTCTCTCTCTCTCTCTCTCTCTCTCTCACACACACTATCTCTCTCACTCTCACACTCTCTTTTTCTCTCACTATCTCTCTCTCTCACACCATCTCTCTCTGTAGAGAGCATGTTACTGGTGCCGGCGTGGTACTGACTGTGTCTTCCTCCCTCCAGGTTACCTTGGTTACACCAGTGGTTTCTCCCTCAGCTGTATGGTGTTTTTCCTCACTGCTGTAAGTCGCTCGATCTGTGCTCCGTATCTCAGCACCTTGTTGTTAGAGTTGTTAAACGGGCGGGGCCTATTTCAGGAGTGTCAAGTGTGTTCAGCCTCAGGCTGGGACGAAAAATATCGGAGAAGCTTAGAATTCACAGAGCCAATGCCCAAAGTGTGGAACTCAACCACATTGTCTGAAATCGGTTCAGTGATTTTTCCCTTCTTTCCCTGATCTAGTTCCGTCTTCTCCTTCCTCTTGTCATTCCGTACTGCACGCTAAGTGACATTGCTTCCCTTGATTTGTGTTTGCTATCTTTGTCCCACCAGGTCATCTTTAAAAAGTTCCAGATCCCCTGTCCCTTTGAGGAGTTTGCAGGCAACCACACCGCTCACCTCCCCCTCAACGACTCGGCCCTCGCCCACCACGACCTGGTCCACGAGGTGGACGACTCCCACTGCGGCCCACGCTTGTTCACCATCAACTCCCAGGTCGGCCTGAGTGGGGGGGGGGGTGAAGCCCGGTTCAGCCACAGACGGCTTTGTTGTCACGACGATGCTTAGAATAGGGTACTGTGTGCGTGTGTACCTGCTGGAGATCAACATGAGTGTTTGTGTGTTGTAACAGACCGCGTACACCATCCCCATCCTGGCCTTTGCTTTCGTGTGCCACCCTGAGGTCCTGCCTATCTACACGGAACTGCGCAAGTGAGTGTTCCCTGCCCTGCCTGTCACACCCTTTTACGCTCCATTTACATTGAGTCGTTTAGCAGACGCTCTTATCCAGAGCGACTTACAGCAAGCACACACTCTGAGGCAAGTAGGGTGAAGTGCCTTGCCCAAGGACACAACGTGTTGTTGGCTCGGCCGGGTGGACTGAGCTGGTGGGTTGTATGACCGTACTGACCCCCGTCTCTCTTCCCTTCTTGGTCCCTGCAGCCCCACTCAGAAGAGGATGCAGCATGTCTCCAACATCTCCATCCTGGTCATGTACACCATGTACTTCCTGGCTGCTCTGTTTGGCTACTTGACCTTCTACGGTGAGACTTTTAACCCCTTAAACCTTTCCTCGTAGGGGCTGTGTTTACATGTGTGATTCTAGCTATGGTGACCTTTTCTCGTCAGGTCAGAAATGTACTCAAATGAATAAATGATTATCCCATTTGTGCTGATGATCATATATCCCTCTGGTGTGTGTCTATGTACTGCTGTGGTGTGGTAATAGTTTTACAGGAAGCTGTGGAGTAAATACTCCCCCTGGAGTGCTTCATTACTGCAGGTGGATTCCTTGAATGTCAGAGGGGAGCTGAGCTCCCTCTTGTGGTCATTTTAGGAAACAAGCGTCAAAAAAAGGGAACAATATGACACTGTTACCGGAATTAATGTTTTATCCACTGTGAGGCGGATATGGCCTGACCTCTGACCTGCATCTACAGGGAAGGTGGAGCCTGAGCTTCTGCACACCTACAGTAGGATCGACCCCTACGACACTCTGATCCTGTGCGTGCGGCTGGCTGTCCTCACCGCCGTCACACTGACCGTCCCCATCGTCCTCTTCCCAGTAAGTGATATCCCAGCATGCACGGCGTGTTCCAACGCTTTGAGGAAACGTTTACAGACAGGACACCGTTCTTTAATGTGCGCACTGCCTCCTTTTTTGACACATTCACTGACTCCTTCCCTGCTTCCTCTCCTGCCTCCTTCCTTGACACCTTCCCTGATTCCTTTCCTGCCTCTTGCCCTGCCTCCTCTCCCGACTCCTTCTGTGCCTCCTCCCCTGCCTCCTCTGCTGACTCCTTCTCTGACTCCTCCTCTGCCTCCTCTCCTTCCTCCTTGCCTGACTTCTTTCCTGACTCCTTCCCTCAGGTACGCAGGGCCATCCAGCATATGCTGTTCTCGAACAAGACCTTCAGCTGGCTGCGTCACATCGCCATCGCTGTCATCCTGCTCTCCATGATCAACATGCTGGTCATTTTCGCCCCCAACATCCTGGGTATATTTGGGTTCATTGGTGAGTACTGCTCTTCCCCTGCAGAGAAGAAGGAGGCTCGGAGGTGACTGGGCCAGGGTCACACTCGTAGGGTGCCCAACCATTTACATTTATTCATTTAGCAGATGCTTTTATCCAAAGCGACTTACAAGAGAGAGCTTTTACAAAGAGGATCAGTCATTGAGCATAGCAACGTGATAGACCCCGAACACAGTGGGGTTTTTAGATTGTGAATCATACATCATGAGAACCAGTAAGTGCCAAGCGAAGAACTATAAATGCATAACACAACGATTGTGAACATAAAGCAAGAGATACAACAAACAACACTGGCAAGTCACCAAATGGGGACCAACAAATAGTTCTAAACAACAGTGAGACCTGTACATGAAGATGTTGTAACAGTACTAGTTGTTTAGGCAGAGAAGAGTTGGTTTTAAAGAGAAGCCAAGGAGGCAATTTTTGTGAAAAAGAGAATTAATCTTTAAACAGAAATGGTATCTTAAGGTTCATTTTGCCAGCCGTCTATAAAAGTGTTTTAAGGCCATTGATAATCTAATCAGGTACCTAACAGTGATCAGGGAGCTCCCATCAACGAACAACAGGACTGACTGGCCCATTACAGGGCAGACTAGTAACAAAGAAGGTTAGTTTCAGGTGAAACTAGGGTTGATACTGCAGATTAACTTCAGGAACTTCTTGATATTGAAAACAGTGTCCAGATGACCTTCTCTGAACCTTTTCCACTAAAGTACCTGATGTTGTTCCACTGCCCGTTTCAGTAAACATGTGTACCTGTTTCGAAATTGGTTGAATAGTACTGTAAACACATGAGGTAGTCGTTATCTTTTTCTTGTCAGTGTCGATACCGCCGTGTCGACCTTGCATCGAAAACAAAATAAACCAAATTTGACCACAGGTTGTTTAGATAGTGATAAAAGGAAGACCTTAGTCAGTATTTTTTGGGATCTCTTTGAGTGGACAGGGTCATTGTGGTGCAGGGTGGAGGGTCAGGGACCTCACTTAAACACTCCCCCCTCACAGCCCAACAAGGGAGAATGACCTTGCTCCTTGTTCTGCCACATGAAACCTTGTTTACACTTTATCTACAGCTCCCCAGTTCTGTTAACATGCTTGTTAACGCAAGGACAGCCTTGTCTCCTATTCACCCATGCCTTCATCTCCCTCCTCCTCTTCCTGTTCCTCTCAGGTGCTACATCTGCCCCCTGCCTCATCTTCATCTTCCCAGCTGTCTTCTACATTCGCATCGTACCCACGGACCGAGAACCCATGAGCTCCACTCCTAAGATAGTGGTGAGCTCCCACAATTTATTGCCCTCATTAATTCAGTGGCCTAGTATCCTCCCTACGTGAGTAACCACTTGCTATTAGATCAGTGTTCAGGAATACTCAGTGATTTGGCTGTTTTCTTTCCTCTCTTTCTCTGTCTGTCTGTCTCTCTCTTTCTCTCCCTCTCTTCTCTTAGGCTGCTTGCTTTGCCGGCCTGGGCGTCCTCTTTATGACCATGAGTCTGAGCTTCATCATCATCGATTGGACAACAGGCACCAGCAATGCTGGGGGTGGCCACTAGGGGCTGCTGTGTGTGCTTGTGGGTGCGGTTAGGGAATGGGTGAAAAAATTGGGGATGGAAAGTTCATGATTTTCTAAGGGTGTATTGTAATGTACGTGTGATCCACTTGTAGGTGGGAGGGGAGGGGGGCAAAGGCAGGGAGGGGCGGGCTCCGTGACCTACCTTAATCTCGCCCAGCAAATGGCCCAAAGCCAAGATATATTTGGATCACATTCACTGTAGGTATTTGAGTACAGTGAATATATGATTCATGATCAGGAGCAAACAGGGTATTTTCCTAATCAAATCTATGAGTGGGACAGGGCATCAGTCCGTCTATCGTAGACGTTAGCCAAGCTTTTCACTTTCCATTGCCCTACCCCCTCCCCCTTTCCCCCTCACACACACGTCCCCCCTTCTCCCCTTCTCGCTCACAGAGTTTTATTTACCTCTTCTAACCCCCAGGTGACCCTCTGACATCCTGGTAAGTTACCCACTGCTAGAACTGTACTGACAGTTAGATTTTGTACGGAAAGGAGGTGGCAAAAAAACTAAAAAACACGCAATTAGGGAAGTCCGAATTTTTTTTTGTGTGTAGAACCACTATGGATTATTCTATTGGCCATGCATAGGTGTTCTGCATGCTGGTGGTATCACTGGATAGAGAATGATTTAAGACAGGCAGGATGGAGTGTTCTAAGCTTCTGATGCTTGCAGTTCTCCCTCTGTGACACAGGAGTTTTCAGCTATTCTGATTGGCTGTTAATTACCCAATGTTTGCATGGGAACACAACGTATTTGGTCCCTTTGATGATGTGCCAAAAGAAAGTGTGTGGTGGTTGGCTAAGGTCCCCAAATGCACGCGGTACGGAACTCTCAATTCGCAGTGCGTACCACACAGATATCGTGAAACTGAATATGTATATTTATTTAACCATATCAATGTTTTTTATTGTTTGTAATTTCACAATGTGGGCTATTGGAGAACAGAACAGAGTACATAAGTCTGATCAGGTTTCTGTAGAAGCACAGTCTGCTCTTATGTGTTTTGTGTGATATGTGACAGTTCTACACTGCCAATGTGAAAGCTTTGAAGGAGCCGAGTTGAAAACAGACTTTATTTACATGGGTGAGCAGTTGTGTCCTGAGATTCTTAGTACGGTATACACAAGGGTAATTACATCACATTTGTAATGTAATGCAATGTAACAAGGGTAATTACTAGGTTTCTACCGACTGTATATTAGGATGCATTTCACAAAAAATATGAACCACTCAAAACCCATAGCCGATTAGAAAATAAATTATTATAAGTATTTAAGTATTCCTACCTGCATAACAATGCAACAATGCATAACTATTATTCATTTAGCAGACGCTTTTATCCAAAGCGACTTACAAGAGAGCTTTTACAAAGAGCATCAGTCAATGAGCATACCAACGTGATAGACCCCGAGCACAGTGGGTTTTTTAGATCGTGAATCATACATCATGAGAACCAATAAGTGCCAAGAGAAGAACCATAAATGCATAACACAACGATTGTGAACATAAATAAGGGTACGTACAATGTTGGCCAATACACGTCTGACATCTGTCGATTGAGGTGAGACCTTACGATCTCCGAGCATGACCATGTAAGATAGAAAGCACGTGCATTTCTAACTGGTCAGGGTTCTGTCGGTGAAGCGGTTTCGCTCTCAATGTCTCAACTATTATTAGCTGCTCGGGAGGTCTGCTTGTCGACGCTGAAACACAAACATGTTGTTTGGCCTTGGGCAACCTTTTGGTGACGTCTTGCTTCACCTTATGAAGTCTGTGAGCTGACGCATCATAGAGTGGCAGGAGAAGGCTACAGGTGTAAAACTGTTCTCATTGCTCACCCCTACATCTACACTACACAAGAAATAGAAAACAAATGTTAAGATTCGGCATTGTGTTCAGGCTGTGGTCCTGAGATGTGTCTTGTGATCTGTTGAAGTTGCTGGTGCAGTCTATGTGGTCTCTTGATATCGCTTTTCAGACATAAGTGATTGATCCTGTGGTTGAAGTTTAGTGCGTGGAAGCAGCCCTTTCCATTAATTGGCTCAATGAACCACCATCTATGTCAGTGCTCCATCTTACTAAAATACCTGTGACAAATGACTTGTGAGGCATGTGTTATACTTGTGGTGCCGTGTTATATAAACAGCGGTTTAGTAAATCCAGGTTTTGAATCTTTGAAGAAACGGTAAATTATTTCTAGAAGACTGATAATTAAAGGATTGTATTGTTCTGTCCAGCTCTCCATGCTAGAACGCTGCAATTTTCGTTATTCTACAAGCTATGAGCATGATCATTACGCAATACTTGCATGAAAAGATGGCAGTTTGATTGACCTCTGACCCAGGTCCCAAGATAATTTCCTTAGAGGTTGACCTCCAATTTAGAGTTGAACACAATTCAATACAGAGGGTTAGTTCACAAATTATGTTTGTTGGATTTGTTGTGATTTAATTTCTTACCTCAAATATTTCTTTAGTCAAGACAACATGTTTATACACGCATACAATACAGGGGAAATTACATTCTGTGTATTCATTCACTTATCATTTAAAATGTGTTTATTTTACTTATCCATTACTAAACTGAATTGTTTCTTATGTACCTAGCTCAGTCCTGTATTTTACACTGGTCATCATGACAAGGTACCGAGATATGAAACATTGACAAATTCTTCTTTACAAACAAGTTGGCCTTCCTGTTTCTCTTGGAAACACCTTCAACTGAAGACAAAGCACACCACTTATACCAAGAACATGGCTGGATTCACATATTACCTAAACAGATTTCTACCTATTAATATTTTGTTATATTTTTTGTTACGCCATTGTGATTTATTTTGAAGAAAATTAAAAGACTAGCGCGAATAACAAGTTATATATGGATTTTTGGGCTTTTAAGGTGGCTTATATAAATAATGTATATAAATGTACACCCTTTATATTCGTGATGCATATCTAGCTTGTATAGTGTAAATAGCAGCGATCATTTTAGTTTGACAATAAAACAAATGTAGATGTTTTTACAATTGTGTGTATCCCTGTCTCTCTTCCTCTTTTTTTATTGTGCTTTTTTTCCTCCTATATGCTTATAGTTTATCCGTAAAAGGTTCAGGTTTTCTGGGCAGTGAAGCTAAGGAAATCCAGTATGTTTAGGGTGTGAATGGAGACTTATTACTGTTAAGTTGCAACTGTATAGCACCTCTAAGGACACATCTAAACGGACCAGTTTGTGTTAGGTGATAACCACAAACACACTAAGTACAGATGGATGTGATGGAAAGCAAAACACACACGTGATCTTTATGACCTGCCCTAGGCTTTCTCTCTTTTTTTTACTGATGTGCAGATAACCTGCAGGTTGTGTTGACCTAGATCCAGTGTGGAACCTATAAACTCCAGAACGTGGGGAAAGCGGTCTGACACTTCATGAAGGGAAATGGCACGTTCCAGTCATATCTTGTCTAAATGAAAAACCATTCAGTGTGAAATTACTTCAGAACGTTTTTTATCCGATAACTATTTTAATTAACGAAATACACAGCAGCCATTAGAATTTTTTTTAATATTTTTTTTTGCACCGCCGGCTTCATTAGAGCGTTCTTCCATGTATCTCATAGGACGAAGTGTTTTGTCTCCATCACACGAGGGCGCAGTTAATATAGTTTTACAATTTCTCGGAGGATTTAGTCAAAACAACCTGCAGTGCTCATCGACAATTCAACGTGACGGTTACTTGACATTACATTTGTGTACTTTTATCTGGAAAATACACTGACATTTTCAGCATTACATAATATGTTATTGTTGGGAATATTGTGCTTCTATTACATAGCATTTTCCTAAACCCTGTTTCTTCCCTGTGTAGGATACAAATCCAAATCATTTCCAGTAATAACAGAAGCCTTAAAAATGGAGTGTTTTTACACTAGTTCTCTGCTGCTATATATATTCTCACCTGTCCCATCCCGAGTTTCCAAAAAGCAGATGGTAATGGTGAGAGTTATAGGCTGAATGAGTCTTGCTTTTCATGTTCACAAAAAAGATCTTCACAGCGGTGAAAGCATACAGAAACTACCCCTGCCTATCCCCACCAGTAGGAGGAGGGTACCTTATGGTTCAGGTTGGACCAACACAGATCTTCGAGTCGACTGATAGTGCAGATTTACTGTGCGCAGACTTGCAGTTTATTGACTGGGAGACATTTGTATCAGCCTGACCTCGTTCCCTTCGTTTTTAAAGGGAGCACATCGACAGGCTGGATTACTATCGGTTGTATCGGCCATGATTGATTCTTAGTAATGCGATCTAGTGAAGTAACTTTCTGTCTTTAGCATCCTCCGATTCCGCGTTAAAAGGACACCATTTCGGGTATAAACTTTCATGATTCCGACTGGAGGCTCTGCGCGGAGTCCGTTTTAACTGATTGATTAAACGACGAACATTTTTGACTCTCGACGGAGCCAGGGGGGGACATCGTATAGTACATTTTTTTTCTCTGTAGCATTTTAAACAACAAAAACCAACCATTGCAGGCTTTTTGTGCAAGTCTCCAGGGCGCGCTTTTGGAGCAATGGGTTGCACCGTGAGTGCAGAGGATAAAGCGGCCGCGGAGAGATCAAAGATGATTGATAAAAACCTCCGGGAGGACGGAGAGAAGGCAGCCAGGGAGGTGAAACTGCTGCTACTGGGTATGCTGCTTCTATTTGGTGTACTGGGCCACATTCATGTCCGTCTAAACACGTCTATTTTCACATAACCTTAACCAGCATTGTAGTAACACATTCAAATCATGTTATTTACCTGGTTAGGCGACTGGTCATCTTATTATCTGTTCCAACTGTGGTTGGCATGTTATGTCCCACTGAAGCTAAAAGATTTATTGAATGTAACTGATTAGTAGATTCAAGCGTAATTACTCAGGTATTACATGCGCAACAGCAAATTAAATAATCTATTTGTATAATTGCCTTGGTTTCAATTTATATCATGTTAGTCACTTCTTGTCTGACTTTGACTTGTCAGCCATAATTACTGATAACTGCAACATGGTGATTGCAATCAGGAATTGGTTTGACAAATTCATTTGTTGGACAGAGGCCATTAGTGCTAAATCGGTGTGCTTTCCCCCCACTGTGAGGAACATTATTCGAATTTGTAGCATTCAGAGCATTCAGAGCACCCCTTCATTGGTAGACTATATAGACACACCGCTGCTCTGCAGTGCTGGGATACAGCAAACATACCCTCACACACACACACGCAGAGACACACACACGCGTGCTCACACACACACACCTTACCCCCCCCCCCCACACACACACACACACACCCACCCACACACACACACAGTCCCTTCTCTCTTAGCTGCTTCAGGACAGAAAGGAGACATAAATTGCTTAGCTGATAAAAGCAGTCATCAGGAGCCAGCTTTATCCTGTTGTTCAGCATGTTATACTGTTTCAGACTGGAGATCTTCCTTTCTGATTTGGTGTCCCCGGCACATTTCCACTTCTGCTGTGTCACACAGTCAAATTTATTTAGTTATTTGGTTTCATATTTAGAGTTCAGGAGTTTCATGTATTATTTTGGGCCTGTCTGTTATGTAAATACAAGTGTAGGGGTATCATTGTAAGTACGTGTCTTTGTGTACGTGGAAGTGTATATGTTTGTCAGAGAGTGAAGACTAAGGCACAGTAACAAGAATTGAATGAATATAACCATCCTATCTCTTTCGGTTTCTCAGTCAGAATGGAAATACAGTTCGTTTTTAGATGTGTAATGAAAGCAACGTCCCCAGTGTTGAAAACCCATTCTGTTAACTGTAGTGGCTAATGTCACTGTCACCATCACAGTCACTTCTGTATCAATAAAGAAAGATTTGATTTGGTTCCATAAGAGCTGCCCCGTCTCTCTGCTTCCCTCCCCCAGCTACAAGGCTGCTGGGTGGCAGTGAGACCTGCCTCCCTCCCCCAGCTACAGGGCTGCTGGGTGGGCAGTGAGACCTGCCTCCCTCCCCTAGCTACAGAGCTGCTGGGTGGGCAGTGAGACCTACCTCCCTCCCCCAGCCACAGGGCTGCTGGGTGGGCAGTGAGACCTGCCTCCCTCCCCCAGCTACAGGGCTGCTGGGTGGGCAGTGAAACCTGCCTCCCTCCCCCAGCTACAGGGCTGCTGGGTGGGCAGTGAAACTTGCCTCCCTCCCCCAGCTACAGGGCTGCTGGGTGGGCCGTGAGACCTACCTCCCTCCCCCAGCCACAGGGCTGCTGGGTGGGCAGTGAGACCTGCCTCCCTCCCCCAGCTAGAGGCTGCTGGGTGGCAGTAAGACCTACCTCCCTCCCCCAGCTACAGGGCTGCTGGGTGGCAGTAAGACCTACCTCCCTCCCCCAGCCACAGGGCTGCTGGGTGGGCTGTGAGACCTACCTCCCTCCCCCAGCCACAGGGCTGCTGGGTGGCAGTGAGACCTGCCGCCCTCCCCCAGCTACAGGGCTGCTGGGTGGGCAGTGAGACCTGCCTCCCTCCCCCAGCTACAGGGCTGCTGGGTGGCAGTAAGACCTATCTCCCTCCCCCAGCCACAGGGCTGCTGGGTGGCAGTGAGACCTGCCGCCCTCCCCCAGCTACAGTGCTGCTGGGTGGCAGTAAGACCTACCTCCCTCCCCCAGCCACAGGGCTGCTGGGTGGGCTGTGAGACCTACCTCCCTCCCCCAGCCACAGGGCTGCTGGGTGGCAGTGAGACCTGCCGCCCTCCCCCAGCTACAGGGCTGCTGGGTGGGCAGTGAGACCTGCCTCCCTCCCCCAGCTACAGGGCTGCTGGGTGGCAGTAAGACCTATCTCCCTCCCCCAGCCACAGGGCTGCTGGGTGGCAGTGAGACCTGCCGCCCTCCCCCAGCTACAGTGCTGCTGGGTGGCAGTAAGACCTGCCTCCGTCCCCCAGCCACAGGGCTGCTGGGTGGGCAGTGAGACCTACCTCCCTCCCCCAGCCACAGGGCTGCTGGGTGGGCAGTGAGACCTACCTCCCTCCCCCAGCCACAGGGCTGCTGGGTGGGCAGTGAGACCTACCTCCCTCCCCCAGCTACAGGGATGCTGGGTGGCAGTGAGACCTGCCGCCCTCCTCCAGCTACAGTGCTGCTGGGTGGCAGTGAGACCTGCCGCCCTCCTCCAGCTACAGGGCTGCTGGGTGGGCAGTGAGACCTACCTCTCTCCCCCAGCTACAGGGCTGCTGGGTGGCAGTAAGACCTGCCTCCGTCCCCCAGCTACAGGGCTGCTGGGTGGGCAGTGAGACCTACCTCCCTCCCCCAGCCACAGGGCTGCTGGGTGGGCAGTGAGACCTACCTCCCTCCCCCAGCCACAGGGCTGCTGGGTGGGCAGTGAGACCTACCTCCCTCCCCCAGCCACAGGGCTGCTGGGTGGGCAGTGAGACCTACCTCTCTCCCCCAGCTACAGGGCTGCTGGGTGGGGAGTGAGATTTGCTCTGTGTGATGGGGGAGGTCAAGTGACGGCACCTCACTGAGCAAGCAGAGCAAAAGTGACAGAGAACTAATTCAGCAAAACCACACACCTTTGGAAATAATGTGGAAAAAGTCAAATTTTACTTAATAAAAGAGTACGAAAACCAGAAATAAAATTATGAGTGAGGAAAGATTGAGAGAAGTGCAGTCATCTTTTGTGAATATCAGTGCAGAGACCAACAAACTTAAACTCAAGTACAGTATCAGCTCGTTGTATTTTTCCTGCTCTGAGGAAGTAGGGTAACGTGTTCTAGAATCGAGTTAATCCAATTCTTATCAAATAAAGGACAGGGAAGCTAAATGCAAGGGAAAGCAGTTCACCATGAACCTGGGCTCTCATGGTTAACATACTTGGATTAATTGAATGTGAGTAATGTGTTCTTACAAAGGTACAAATGCTCTTTTTTCTAGAAGGGAACATTCTTTTCTTTGGTTTCAGGCTAGCCTCCTGTTCTTGTTATCTAAGTCTAACTTTGTAGTAGAATTCCAGAAACATACACATACACGACTTTTAAGATTAAAAAAGCTTTAAAAAATACTCCTGAACACGCCCAAACCTTCATTGTTAAGAATAGTAATATAAATCTGACAAATATTTCAAAATTGAAAAGAAAAAGGTGGTTTTGATGAGTTTTCCTTCGGTTCAGTACGCTGAGTGGATTGTGCCATTCCAGCTGTGTCGGTGAGAAGTGTTCAATTGTGCTAAGAAAGAAAGAGCAAGACCACTTAACCAGTTTACCAAGAGACTCAAGCCACTTACAGCGCGCATGAATTGGCCTTGTCAATCCTTTTAAACGGATTGGCTGCCCCTGACCCTGGGTTGGGTTGCCTGAGCTATAAGGTGTGAAAGTTCTGAGTCACAATGGTTTGCCAGCTGTTTAGCCCAAAATACAGACAGACGTAATTCTGAGGTGCTTGGTTCTTCCTGGAAACTTAAAAGAGCTAGTGTTTGGAGCTCACACATGGTTTAGGATAGAGATAGAGAGATCTTGTTGAGCTCGTTGCAATGGCTGCAGGCATTGTATGAAGGGTAGCATGAATAGGCAATCATGTTTACTATGAACTATAAGGTTATCTTCCAGAACTATGGCTGACTATAGCTTCTGACTAGGGGACAGTTTACACAGGTTGGTTACGTGATCGCTATCAGTGTTTACACACCAAATAGAGTTTCCTATCGGAAAATAACTATCTGGCTGTCCCACACTTTGAATTTTGTCATAGAAAGGTCTTGGATTTGCTTTAGACCTAAGGCAGATTATACAGATATCATTCATCCGGGACATAAACGGTTGTTTCTATGTACAGCAGTACTATAGTATAGTACTACACAGTATTACATAGTACTACACAGTATTACATAGTACTACATGTACTACATGTACATGTACATTTTGATTGGACAGAAATTGTGGCGGTGCCACCACAGTACAGCCCAGCCCTAACCCCACATCTGCTGACTTCAGAATGACACATCTGACAGCCGGAGGTTTGAAATAGCTGTGATGTTAAGAACACACTTCCTCAATATCAAAATACGCGCACACACCCAGACACAAACTTGCAATAGCCTCTGGAGCACGATGTCTGCAGCACCACATTGAAGTAGACCGTAGCTGTGCTGTTACGCCAATGTGACAGCTGTTGATATCATGTATTTTTCTCTGCTCCTTCGAAAAAATGAATCAACCTCACATTTATAGGCTATTTTGAGGCTAGCCTTCTTCATTACACCAAACAAACCGTCTGTGAGCTTTATGAGGCGAGCCAGCTGCTGAATGATTGTCTTTTTCCCCTCACAGACCTGAAGACTGAGAGTCAATCCAGGTCACCTTTCTTTTTGCTTTTTGCTTTTTTTCACCCCTGGCAAATTCAGCAGAGTGTACTTGAATCCTGAAGGAGACTCCAGTTTGGAGTGTCTGTGGGCCATCTGCTGCCACCGCTTTTACGGCTTCTTTTAACGTGGGTGTGTTTTTACGGTTGTGTGTATTTGGTGTGTTTGTGTGTATTTGGTGTGTCAGTGTGTGCGAGTACGTCGTTGCAGGATAGCGTGAGTCATGAGAAGTCTTAACCACTGCCTTTGACATGCTTGTTGTTTGGACTCTTTGTGGGTGTGAGGGCCGGACGGGGTCGGATGACAGAGAGGGAGAGTCCAAGAAAACCCTAGGTACTGATTACAGTTTGTGGCAAGAATGGCAGCCATATCTCCCCGCCCCTCGCCAAAGGCAAAAACCTCTCAGTAAGGAGACATGGATCAGAGCTCCAGATGATGTCAGCTCAGCTTCAGACTGCTCAGGGTGGTGGCAGATCACATCTGTGACCTCAGCCGCATGGATGAAGGTCTGCACGACACTGATTGCTAGTTTTGAAGCTGCAGTACCTCTCACGGTGCTTGTTTGCATGGGTGTGGCCGTGTAAGAACGTCTGCATCTTTAACTCAACGCAGAGGACCCATGTAGCTACAGCTGGAGACGACAGCCGGCTCTCGTTAGACCGAACCACACATTTTGACACGGCACTGAGGACCGTACCTAAGCCTTGACTGTGTGTGGCTTCCAGTCCAGAGAGGAAGCCACCCAATGCTGACTGGAAGTCTTGTCTGGAAGCCGTTGTGTGGAGACTGTTGTTTGGTTGTGCGCAGCAGTATCTCCGTACTGTGTAAGCAGCCCTGTATCTGCAGAGTCAGCAGAGCTAGGCAGGGAGAAGGCACCAGGGATCAGTTAGCACGGGCCTTGTGAAAGTTCTGCATAAAAAATCTTTTAGATGCGGAGACACAACCAGAAAATACAGTGACTCTAAAACGCAAGTCTCATTCTAGCAGTTTGATGTATTCAGCCTTCTTTAATTCATGTCTGAGGCAGTGCCAGATATAAAGGTCTGGGCAGAGAAGAGTTCATTATTT
Source organism: Neosalanx taihuensis (assembly GCA_030340665.1). NCBI lineage: Eukaryota > Metazoa > Chordata > Actinopteri > Osmeriformes > Salangidae > Neosalanx > Neosalanx taihuensis. The sequence goes on along the minus strand of CM059289.1, from coordinate 4,401,007 downwards.
AGAAAGTTGCTCTCTTTCCTCCATGTATTTTTTATGAGTCAGATTATAGCGAATATTTTTTCTCTGTGACTTCAGGCGTTAGGTAGAAGATATTAAACTGGCCGTGGAGAGACCGATCACATTTGAAGTCTGGAAAATGAAGAGAGAAGCAAGCGTCACACTAGCCCAACCTCGGCACAGATCTGGAGGGGTTTATGAGGCTGAAGAGATGGCTGCATGTGAATGGAACTCTGTGGACGTGTGTGGAGGAGGGGTGGGACGGGGGTGTTTCTGCCAGCCATGATTCACAGTGACAGACATCCAGGGTTTTTCAGGAGCAGTTTCTACTCTGTCCGGACCATTAACAATCCCACCAGCCCCTGCAGCGCAAGTAAAGGCCACCCTGTTAAGACCTAAAAAGAAGCGGGGGGCCGTCTTTTGAAGTGCCTGAAATGAATGTCCAGCCAAGCCGATTATTACAGCTATAAGGAGGTCTCCAAGGTCACCAAACTCTCGGTCAATGGTTGTTCATTACCGCAGCAGACATACTAGCCACAGCTGGTATCTAATGTCCCGCCGCTGTGTGTGTGCGCTTACTGGGAGACGAGACGTTGTTCCTGTGTGGGATTGTTGTGAGGGCTGTTTGCTCGGCTCTCTGGGCTAGATTATCATGAAGTCATCCAGTCTGGTAGAGTCAGGTGGGGGGGAGCACCAGGTTCAGAACTCCCTGTGTGCTTCCAACTCAGACGGAGAAACCAGCCAGTCACCCACCGACCCCCCTGCCCACCTCCACTTCTCTCTCTCGCACTATGACATTTAACCAATGTCACTTAATCGCATCTGAAATCAAGCCGTCCAATGTATGATTGTATCTGTTCGTTGCCAGTAGAATAATTACAGTGCAAATCCTTCCATAATTGGATCCTTGTAGTCGTCCTGCTCTGACGTCACCTGTCCTCATCCGTGTCCCGAAACACAGTAATAATCTTCCTGCTCCAAATCAGAAATAATATTTTATTAATTTAACAATTGAGACTGGCTGTGAAGGAGAGAACAGAATCTCGTTAACCAAGCTTCACCTCAAGATAATTGTCTTTTTCCAGATGGATTGGGATATCACATTCACACTGAAAAAGACAGAGAATAACGTGGTCAGACTGTAGGATCTCTCTTTGGATGTTCTTTGTTGCAGTTCCACTGTTATATACTGTTTAGGCCCGGAGACCTCAGGAAATCAATAGGAATCCAGCTCTCTCAAATGGGTGATGAACTTCAGAAGAACTCTGATGCTTGGCTGCTAATCTCACTTCATATACCCTTAAAATGAAAATCGATAATCACTTCCGGATGGGGTTCAAAAATCTTTGATTTTGAAAACAGTGTCTAGATGACTATCTGAAACCTTTTCTTCTATGGAACACTCCTGGACTAATGAGGTTCTACACCAACCTAAAATGAAGGGAAAACCTCCCAGTTGAGAACCCAGAGAGTGTTTTCATTTGGAACCGCGAAGGTCTTGCTACAGGCCTCAGTTCTTGATGAAGCTAAACAGTACAGGTCAAGATGAGGTCCCTCCGGTTTGGTAAGTAAAAATCTTGACAACTGGAAATATTTCAGTCCTGCAGCGATCAGCGCTCTCTTGCTTCCCATAGCAGCCATTTCAGGTCTCTATTCGGAATTATACCTGATTGAATATTTTCCCTCTTTTCCTAACTCGGGCCTCCCAAAGCCTGAGATTCTTTGGTCGTAGCTACTGAAGTCCGTGGGAAGTGTGATAGTGTAACCTTCACAGATCTTGTTAAATGCCAGCGCATGACACAGTACAAACAGCCGCTGTAGATCATGGTGTCGGCATGAGTTGTTGATTGGGGACATATGTAAGTTATGGCCAGTCATGCTCATGCAGATTATCGTGAGGGACTGAATCTAGCGGTCGTAAATGATGTGTAGCACCAGTCGCTAGCGCGGTAGCAGAAGACTTTACACAGGTGTGTGTTGGAGGCCCCTGTCTGTGTGAAGAGAGGGGGGTGAGGTGGGCTGAGACATGAAGGATTCCCATCTGTTCCGACGGCCGTCAAACCTCTTATCGATCGTTTGTAAGTGATAGTATATTGACCTTATATCACTGACACATACTTCACCCTACCTGAAAGGCTCGTCCAAATGCTGTTGCTGCCACTACATCACAAGCTCCTTAACGTTCTGCCCCCCTGTTACAATAGGTTCCACTAATGTCGGGGCTGTGGCCTTGTCAGATCCAGTCCTTGATGAGGGAACAACAGTACGAAGACGAGTCGATGTGTCGAGCCTGATGTTCTTATCGGTCTTCACTTCTAGAAGCTTCCCGGAAAGGGGGAGGGTTCTGAATGGCCAGCCATGCAAACACAGCTCCCCATAGTGACAGAGAGGCCATGCCTGATAGATCAGTATACAGAAACAGGGTGTTTACACTGATTTATGCTGCTGGTGGGTGGAGAGAGCCCCTCTTCCCAGAAGGCACAGTGACCTTCCAGGCACACAGTTTCATCACTGTTTCATCACTGCTTGTCTCCAGGGTCCTGTTGTTGCATCTTTATCTACTGGGATTAGAAAAAGGCTATTACTCTGGTCCTTTTGTGTGATTGTGTGCATGCGTGTGTGTATTTGTCTATCGGTGTGCGTGCGGATGGCTGTAGGTGTGCGTACGTGATTGTGTGTCCATGTCCTTCCCTTTGTATGAGTGGAGAGCATCGTGGGGGTGTCGTAGCCATGGATACCAGCCAGGGATGTGCGGTGTGTTTTAGGGCGGCGTGGAGTGTGCTGCTGCTGTGTGTGACTGGGTGGATGTTGAGGATAAACACGTTGAAGCCGACCCCACCCCCCCACCACCACCTCCCTCACACATATACACACTCAGCCCCCCGCCCATCCATCATCCTCCCTTCTCCACCAGATCAAATTCATCACTCGCCTGAGGCCGCCGTGCAGCCAGTCAGTCAGTCAGTCAGTCAGGGTAGACCATGGAATACAGACCTTCTGTCTAGATGTTTCTCAGACGGTTTGACGAGGTAGCCTGTGGGTGTGTTTAAGTTCCTGCTGTGGTCCTCAGCTTGGCAAGCAGACCTCCTACAGTTGGAGAGGCGGATGTGGTTAAAGGATTAAAGGATACCAACATGAGCCCCTGTTGTTGCTGACCTGTCTGCTCACAGCACAGGCTCGCTGCAGGTCCCCGGAGCCTTGTGGTGTTCCATTGTCCGCTCTCATGGCCCTGATAGCTGTTCAGAAAAAAAAATTCATCTCCCTAATGCTGGGTGAGTCTCATCTACACTCACTACACTGGTTCAGTATCTTTTTCCCTCTCTCTCTCTCTCTCTCTCTCTCTCTCTCTCTCTCTCTCTCTCTCTCTCTCTCTCTCCTCTCTCTCTCTCTCTCTCTCTCCTCTCTCTCTCTCCTCTCTCTCTCTCTCTCTCTCTCTCTCTCTCTCTCTCTCTCTCTCTCTCTCTCTCTCTCTCTCTCTCTCCTCTCTCTCTCTTTCTCTCTCTCTCTCTCTCTCTCTCTCTCTCTAACCACACACTCAGAGCGGAACACCCTCACACACACACACACACACACACACACACACACAGTTTCATACACAAACGCACACCCTGCCTCAACATATGTGCATCAGCAGCACAGTGTCGAGGCACTATATGTCCTCGTGTGTAATCGCCAACCACAAGAAGCAAGGAAGTGATGCCTCTTGATCGACATCACTTCCTATCAGATGCTCTTCTTATGCTCTGCCCTACATCTGCAAACGCCTGTTTGACACTTCAGTGAAATGATTCCTCTGTCGAGTATAGCTGTGATCTAGCAGTATGTATGAAGGTGTATGGACTGCGGTGAACATCACAGGATCGCATTATCAAGCTCGTTCACACTCAAACGTTCCGCATATCCAGGGCAGCTTGTCACTAATGCCCTCACACTGAGGAGGAACCTAGTTGTGATGTTGCAAGCAAACAATTCAGCAACAACAGGGGCACCATGCTGTCCTTTAAGCTGAGGAAGCACGCTGCTATTTCAGGCATCAGGTCTTTCAAAAACAGTGCCTTACCTTTAAGTGGAAAGCAATTCACAATCAGCTCCACCATGTAATGACTCAGTAGCATGTTTAACAACAATCCATTAGCCGTAATGGGAAAGGATTTCTGTACTCTCGGCCCGTCTGCGTTGGGCGTTCTGAAGAGTCAATTTGTGTGTTTCATAATTGCTGGGTTCAGTTTCTGGAACAGTAGATGAATGAAAGGGCCATGCAAAGCCCAGCTCTCCCTTGAATTTTCCCTAAAATAACCTCGAGGAAAGAACCCACTCTGTAAGCCGGCTCTGTGGTATCTAACATACTTAACTGTCCTCGCACCTCTCAGCTCCTTCTGTCTTCTCAAATGTTTTGAAAAACGATTTGTCACATCAACAGCTATAGATCTGTGGACCTGTGTGTGGGTGTGTATGTCTGTGTGTTTGTGAGTAGTTGCGCTGTAAGTGTAGGTCTTAGGGTAGACAGGCAGCTGCCTGGAATAGTTGTGCTGTTGGCCAGACAGGCAGAGATGAAGACAGCCTAGGGATGTGCATGTGAATCACTTTCCTGAGGCAAAGGGGTGGGGAGTTGAGGGCGGAAAAGAGAGAAAGAGTGAGAGAGAGACAGAGAAAGAGAGGGAGAGAGAGAGACACACACACACACATGTCCTGATCCTCTTCACTCTCCAATGAAGAAAAGTCTCACATCTTTTTCTGGACCTGTCCACTCTCAGTCTCTTGCAAGCTTCTCCAGCCAATTATACACTGGTATGATCGCATTCAATTGCACACCCTTGGTTGCCAGGTTTGTTATGCCAGGTATACAAAAAGAGCAGATCTCAGAGGTGAGCTTCCCCTCCCTGGCCCCGGCACTGCATAGCAGACAGCTGTGCAACACACGTCAAGAGGATAAGAGGGGGAGGATGACACACAGAAATAAATAGGGTGCTGCTGTCAAGGTCACCTCCATGACGAATCACTTCAGAGGGAATGGGAAATTAGGAAGAGATCGAGGGACAGTACGTGTTGGACCCCTCTCATCCCTCTCTCTCTCTCTGTCTCACTCTTTCACTCTCCTGCCCTCCCTTTCCCATCCTCCTCTCTCTTTCTCCCGCCCTCCCTTTTCCAATCTCTCCCACCCTCCCTTTTCCCACCCCTCTCTCTCTTTCTCTCTCTCTCCCTTTTCCCATCCCTCTCTCCCTCTCTCTCTGTCATTCTCTGTCTCTTTCCTTCCCCCCTAACAACGGTGTGTGACAGCTGCAAAAGGTAAAGTTCTTATCACATAGATTTTCAGTTCTATGTGATAATCATGATTATCACTTCTGAATCCCATCGACAACACACAGCTCGTTATTTGAATCTCCCGTTGAAAGCTGGGTGGTATGGTTATGGTTATGGGTGGTTATGGGGTGGTGATGGGGTGGTGATTATATGGTGTTATGGTTTGGTGGTTTGGTGGTGGTGGTATGGTAATAATACCTCATTTAGCAGATGCTTTTATGGTATGGTGGTGGTGGTGGTGATATGGTGTTAGGGTATGTTGGTGGTGTAATGCTTCTGTTCAGCTGCTATTTTAGTTTTGGATGACCACCCCCCCCCCCCCGCTCTAGCCACACCCACCCTCTCTTGCCCCTGGCTGCGGAGGCATGAGAGCTGATCGCACAGAGACGCTTCGCTCAGCCACCGTCATAATGGCTCCTGTTGCACCATCAGCAGCTACTTGACTCTTGAGTGGGTTGAGAGCCCTAATTGCCACTGAGACATGGTTAATTTATCACGGTGCCAAGGGGACAGCGAAGAGAAATGAGGATTTAGTAGGGGTGAGATGGAGGAGGAGGTTTGGGGAGCAGGAGAGAGGGGAAATAAACACTAGGGTAGAAAAAGAGAAAGAGAGAGACAGAGAGAGAGACAGAGAGAGAGAGAGAGAGAGAAAGGGGGAGTGAGAGGGAAAGAGAGGGTAAAAGAGAGATAGATAGAGAGAGAAAGATTCATAGAGAAAGCGAGAAGGTGAAAGGGAGAGGGAGAGACACGTAGAAAGAGCAAGGGGGGGGGGGGTGTGAGAGAGAGAGAAAGAGAGAGAAGGAGAATAATCAGAGTCAGTCAGGCTTGCGATTCTCTGGTAGTTCTGAGGAGCCGCAGTGTGACCCACGTCTCATGACGGTGGCCTGGTGGACGTGACGTTGCCGGCCGTGCTCTCACGCCCTTGGAGGAAGCGCTCAGCAGATCGCCGTCTGACTGTCACACCGACGCCGTGTCTCACAGCTGCTGTGTCCAGGAGCTCAGTCACTCTGACTCCTCCCCTCTGGCCCTCCGCTGGCGTCACGGCCCGCTGTTTCCCATTTTACTTCCCCTCATGTGGTCTCATTTCCCAGTTTGGACCCGCTCGCCGTTCCCCCAGACAGACTGGGGCAGAGCGAGTCAGGCAGCTATGAAGGAGGATGTGGGTTCGAGCCACGCGCTAGCTCAAGACCCATCTGGGAGCCATGCGAGACAGATCAAACAGGAAGGGGGAGGAGGCAGGGAGATAAGCAGCGAATCCAATAAAATATTTGCCCAGATCTTCCATCTCTAAAGCCTTTTGGGGTGATTATTAAACAGATGGGTTTTCCTCAGGCTACGTAAATTCATTATGTAACACTTTCAAGATCGCTGACATACATACATACAAATGGCTCATTTGGGGCAATGGTATGCTGTTCATAACCGTGCATTACGAAAGAAACGAGACTAGACCCTGGGTTCAGAGAGGCCGACCCGCCGCTTACTTTAGATCCGTGTCTGTATCATCACGAACAGGAAGCTGAATTTGCTGCAGTTACATGTCCAGCCATGTTTTCTTGGCTTGGCTCACACTGTGACCCTCTCCTGTCACTGACGTAGGTGTGATCTCCTCACATCTGTGTCCCTGTTCATCAAACCCTCAAGGATGTGTGTGTCGGTCCAGCATCGTGGACATGTTGGAGGATTAGGCAAGCAGAAGTTCCCAGTAAAATGTCACAACGCCTTTCACGCACACTTGTGAAATGTTTGCTCATTGCAGAATTGGATTAAAGGGCAACAGTTTGAAAAGCGAATGCCTTTTGTGCCACAATTTCCCTCAAACAATTCCAAAGCAAATACAACCTCATATATCTTCTGTAATCTGGAGATATCTACGGAAATATATTTCCCCATGTTTTGAGCCCCTGTGTATGTGGGACCCCCACCTCCCCCCCCTGCCACTCTACGCTGATGCACTAGGGTTGTGACTGTGTTTAATAATTTATGTTGTTCATAAATGAACACAATTTATGTTTTTTTCTAAGGCAAATATAGGGTTGCAATTGTTTTGATTTACAAAGGCACCTCGGGCAGGTAAGGAGTCCTGTTGCATTAGGAGGGCAGTAGCTAGGCCTCTCGTGCAAGTTTTTTTGAGAGACGGGAGGGGAAAACCTAGGTAGCCATACTGAAAAGCTAGCACGTGGCCCTGTATGTGACAGTTAGAAATAAAAGGAATTCAATCAACTGCATGCCTGGAAAATATGATGTCCAAGTGTGCAACATGTAGGAAGAGGACAGACGTGGTAACCAGAGCGCTGCTGTGTGGTGAAGCAGACCTCTGCTACTTTGTCATTATCCTGCGCCTCTATATCTGGATCAGCCCGTTCCACAGCTGCATCCGCCTGCCCAGACACAAAACACTGAAGAACCCGTGCTGTGGTACTGAACGTGCTTAAGAAGTCAGGCAGCTGAGCGGTTAGGGAGTCGGGCTGGTAATCAGAAGGTTCCTGGTCAGAACCCCCTGTCGTGCCAACATGACGTTGTGTCCTTGGGAAAGGCACTTCACCCTACTTGCATTGGGGGAATGTCCTGTACTGGCTGTAAGACGCTCTGGCTGGCTCTGGCTGGCTGGCTGAAAAGAGCATCTGCTAAATCAGTGGTCTTCAACCCTGGTCCTCAGGACCCACTGTCCTGCATGTTTTAGATGTTTCCCTGCTCCAACACACCTGATTCTAATGCATGGGTCGTTATCTAGCTCTGAAGAATCCTGGTAAACGATCATGCATTAGAATCAGGTGTGTGGGAAGGGGGAAACATCCAAAACATGCAGGACAGTGGGTCCTGAGGACCAGGGTTGAAGACCACTGTGCTAAATGACTAATTGTGCACCTGTGAACGACGGCACTGGCTTCCGAGCCGTCAGGTGGAGGTCCGTCGGTTGTCGTGGGGGAGGGTGAGCGAATAGGTGGAGCGGGTAGGTGAGGGGCGTGAGCTCGGGTCTGCGCAGAGCATGGAAGGCCCGGGAGGCTGATGACCTACTTTCAACACATTCGTTCTACTCCGGCATCCTAATGCACCACATCCAGTCGTGAAGCAGCCTGTCTACTTCCTGACAATCTCCTACAGACAGACAGGCAGGCAGACAGGCTGACAGGCAGACAGGTAGACAGGCTGACAGGCAGACAGGCTGACAGGCAGACAGGCTGACAGGCAGACAGGTAGACAGGCTGACAGGCAGACAGGCTGACAGGCAGACAGGCTGACAGGCAGACAGGTAGACAGGCTGACAGGCAGACAGGCTGACAGGCAGACAGGTAGACAGGCTGACAGGCAGACAGGCAGACAGGTAGACAGGCTGACAGGTAGACAGGCTGACAGGCAGACAGGTAGACAGGCTGACAGGCAGACAGATAGACAGGCTGACAGGCAGACAGGCAGACAGGTAGACAGGCTGACAGGCAGATTGATAGATGGATGGACGGATGAACTGTGTTCCTGCTGGGATGGACGGGCATTGCAAAACCTTACACATGTTTCCGTGTCAACCAAGCACTAAACCAGCTGATTTCACGAATGTGTTTGTCTACTTAGTGAAATTAGATGGAGTAGTGCTTGGTTGACGTGAGAAACTGCACACTCTTGGCCCTCAATGGCAATGAGTTTGAGACCCCTGCTATACAAGCACCAGGGCGTGAATGATGGTGGGCTAATTCGAACCCTCCAGCTCCTGAGAAGGGCGGAGTAACAGAGCTGTTTGAATGAGGACAGCATTCTGGGGGAGAGGTAGGCGCGGCTCTGGGTCGATTCAGAGCGCTCTAGACTGGACCAGGCACACCAGAGGCCCACAGGGCTACAGGCTTACAATGTAGAGGAAGATGAGACTGAAAGAATATATTAGAGCAAGGGGGAGCAGATAACAGGACTGAAATAAAAGAGGATTTGGAAGGTTTCAGCTTCCAGCTGAGCGTACGCCTCCAGCTACGGCAGCCTGAGATCTTGTCGGGCCAGTCTTGACAGTTGGATGACTGTTTGGTGATGACTGTTGGATGACTGTTAGGGTGACATGTCCCAGTCGAGTGTGAAGTTTGTGACCTGTGCTCCCTGCATTCATTTGAGAAAGCTTAGCTCTCTTCGTTACCAGTTTCTCTGGTAATGAGCAGTGTGTTACTCAGTTAAAGTCATCGATACAATTCAAGAGATTCAACTCACTGGAGATATTATACCAGATAGGTTTGTATGACGTCACACTAAGTTCCTTAACAACCAAGCCTGTTATCTCACGTTTCGGTGAGAAAATATTTTATTTTTGGGGGGGTCCAAGCAGTACATGGACTTCCTATCTTGTCAGATGCAGTGACTTTCATCTGAATATTAGGTAGGGAGAATTGTGGGATGATCGACTGTATTTACAGCTATACCTGCACATTTAAATAGTCATACCTGCTGTTTACCAGTCCTTGTGTCTACGCCCCCGGAGTTGTGGCTTCTTCTACTGCTGTTGCTGGGGGGTAGAAGGGAGGGGAGGGGGTAGAAGGCTAGGTCAGATAGCTCAATGGTTAAGGCGTTGGCCTCATGATCGGAAGGTTGTGAGATCGAGCCCCGGCTGTGGCTATATGACGTTGTGTCCTCGGGCAAAGCACTTCACCCTGTTCTTGCTGTAAGTCGCTTTGGATAAAAGCGTCTGCTAAATGAATAAATGTAAATAGAGGTGAGGGATGGGATTGTTGTCTGTCCACTCTGAAGGGGTGTGACATCTAGACTAGGAGGAAATGGGTAGAGTGTGTTGCCGAGGGAACAGGCAGAGGGGTGGGAATTTTTCTACGCAGAGGAAATGTGAGACATGCGATACGTAAGACATTTCGAGAGCGTCAACTCGTACTTTACACATCGTTGTTTACACAACGAACAGAGATAACAGCGTGAGTTTTTTCCAGATGTTTCCATGGACTTTCTCCTCCAGCATCGTTGCACCACCCCAGCAGAGGAAGCCATGGTTACTCAGCCCCTGGTCTGTCCACGAACAACATCACAGCTCCACACACAGGAAGGCCTGCAGCCAAACCAACTCGCTTTCCTAACTCGCCCCAGTAGAGACGACCTAGAGACAGGCACTTTGTTCTCCTATTTGGGCTGTGGAGCGCGCAGGCCGACAGCTCCCTGAGGACATGGAAGTGCAGTGTGAGTGGAGAGCTTCATCCTTGTCTGAGGAATCTTGGGGTCCCTGCTCAAGGACAGAGAAACTGGGGCCTCACCACCGCCTCACACCTGGGCCTTCTCAGCCTGCTGGGAGAACATAACCCTTTACATTCAGTCATTTAGCAGACGCTCTTATCCAGAGAGACTTACAGCAAGTGCAGGGACATTCCCCCTGAGGCAAGTAGAATGAAGTGCCTTAAACCAAGGACAGAAGGTCATTTTGCATGGTCGGGAATTGAACCGGCAACGTTCTGATAATCAGCCCGATTCCCTAACTGCTCAGCCACCTGACTCCCCTCACTTTGTTCAGGGCTTAAAGGAGATTTCTGTTTGCAGAATGAGGCAGTGCTTCTCCAGAATGGAGAGTTGCTAGCGCACCTCCTGATGACCCGGAGCGTTGTTTCAGCTGAAAAAAATGCTCTGTCCCTTTGTGAGCGAGCCTGCTTGTGTTTCCCCCGCTGTTATTTACGGCTGCAGAAACCAGAGGAGCGAGCAGAGGCCAACCACGCTCACTGACCGATGAACACAAGGACGAATGAACAAATAGCGCTGGCAAAACCAAGTCATTCACGAGACTGTATGGGTGATTATTATTATTTTGTTGACTCTCCTTCTCCGCTCCTTTACCAGGCATTCTGGGGCAGTTGTCCTGTCTTGTGTGCTGTTACGGTGCCACGCACTGTCTCAGCCCATTGGCTGTGCCTGTCCTTAGCTTTTAACCATTAGCTGTGAAACGCGGGGGGGGGGGGGGGGGTGGGGGGGGGGGGGGGGGTCAGTGAGACCTGCTCATGAAACTCGGGATCTCATTACAGATAGACTTGCCTTGGTTAGTCACTTCCCAGTGGCAGTTTGGAGGGCAGCAGGGCTGCTTCCTTTCAGCGAGGTTAATGATCGCTCAGCAGGCTGGTACAGGGGGATGGATCAAATGCACCTGCGCTGTCTGGCTGCCTAGCTCGGCTTCGTCTTTCTGTGTCTGTCTGTCTCTCACTCTCTGTATGGTCTGTATGTCTCTCTCTGTCTCTCTGTCTTTGTCCTCTCCATCTCTCTCCCTCTCTTTCTCTCTCTCCCTCTCTTTCTCTCTCTCCTCTCTCGCCACTTTCATGTGCCACGTCTAGAACATGCTTGCATCAGCAAACTCGGCTGTTGCTTCCCCATTGAAAGTCGGTTTTAAAGAGTCAGCATGGGACTTCAGGAGTCTCTCTCTCTCTTTCTCTCTCTCAACCACCCTGCACGCACACTCACGCCACACACACCCACGACTAAAGCAGTACAATAAATCCTCCTTCCATTCCCCAGTGCTGTAATTACAGGAGCACTTGGGCGCTAATGACATTAACTGTCTCACTTAGTGGGGCATGAGGTGAAAAAGGTGCTCTACATGGTGGACCGGGAATGATAAAGAGATAGAGGGGAGAAGTGAGGGCAGGAAGGAAGAGGGAGTCAGGTGGCTCAGTGGTTAAGGCGTTGTGATGGAAAGGTTGCGAGTTCGATTCCTAGCTGTGGCTACATGACGTTGTGTCTTGGGCAAGGTACTTCACCCTACCTTCCTCAGGGTGGAATGTCCCTGTACTTGCTGTAAGTCCCTCTGGATAAGAGAGTCTGCTAAATTACTCAAATGTAAATGTAAGACAGGGAGGGAGTGGGCAGGGAGACCCTGGAGACCCCCTCTCTAACAAGAGCTGGTTCCATCCCGCAGTGCAGAGTGATGTTAGCCAGCCATGTCCCAGCCTCCAGCTCACAGATGTACCTGAACAGTGAGATCAGGGAAGAAGGTGGTGATGACAAGCTCATCACCGGCAGGACACGTTCAGACTCTGACACACCACTGGCGTCACTTGTCTTCTCACTTCTGCTCTCCTGTCTGCGCGCCCTATTGAAGGGGATTGGTTCGCTGCGTGTATTAGCTGAGACGTGGTCAACTGTGCAACATGATTGGTGAATTCATTTGTGAATTCATTTGATTGACCTTGGCCACTGTTGAAGAAAGTGTTTGGTCCGTCTCTTCATAAACGGAGTGACAGTTCAGTTGAGTTCTGGATTAATAAGTGTTTAACAACCTGCAGATTGGGAGAGAATTACCAGACCTTGGCAACAAAATGAAGACAGTACAAGGCTTAGGTCTCAATCATGGCTCTCTCCCGACAAAGGCAAGAGAGCATTCTTTAATAGGGCACAAGAATGTAAACATAGATAGTGACAGTCAGCGGTAATGACGTTACAAACAGTCTTCATAGAAGGTGTGTTCAGTAGTGATTAATATAGTACACAGGAAATATAATTTCTTCCACACCACCGAACTACACACTTCTGATTAGATAGATTCAACATTATGGTCATTTTGAAGACACTTTATTACGCATGTATAAATACAAGGAAACGGAATACAGTTTAGCATCCAATCAGAAGTGCCAGAGAAGTAGTTAGAAGCAGTTCGTCGGTTTGATTCCTGATCCTCTCCTCTCTGAATGCGCCATGTGCAAGTCAATTTTGGATCAAAGGGTCGGCTAAGTGATTCGCCTTTAATGTATCAATTATAATCTCATATTTCATGTTAGCATTCCATTCCATTTAATCTCACTCTATCACCTCGTGCTTTTGACCCTTCACCCTGTCTGAACGCTCTCTCTCCATGTTATTAACCAGCTTTCTCCCACTGCAGTCCATCTCTGTTGCTCTAGGAAGCTCTCTGTTCACTGGCCTCCATCTTTCCCCTGGAGTTGTTACCATCTTTCCCTTAGAGTCGCCCAGGTTTGTTCTTCAAGTGCTTCTGCGTTCTGGCAATTATACCAATCCTGCTGCCTGCAGCTCTGCTGTAATTGCCCATCCGGCCCAGCCCTGGGACAGCATCACTTACAGGGAAAGAAAACGATGTAGAGCCCTGCATCCATCTCCATTACAGACATGGTAGTCTATCACAGCAAGATGCATGGGTTGCCGTTCAGCATCCCACTGTTGGGGGGGCCCGGTGTGATGGAGCGTTCTACCGTTGGCGGTTCTCCAGACCAAAGACACATTAGAGAGCCTTGTGGAGACCTGTTGGAACTCCGGGCACGTCACGCGCGTCTGTGCGCACGGAGGAAGGACGGTTCAAAGAAGGGGGTGGGGTGGGGTATCTCATCAAAAGATACAAGGAGGCTTTGTGGGCTCAGCGGGTGAGGGAGGCGGTTGCGTCGGGGTGCTGCTTCTCCAGGCACGGGGAGCGAACCCAGCTCCTCTCTCTGCTGCGGGGGTGTGGATGTGATCTGACTGAGGAGGCGGCGGAAGAGGAGGAGCGATCATCTGCAGAACACTCTCCTCTTTCTGTCTCTCTAATGTCCCCCCCCCCACTCCCCTCCTTCTTTGCCTCATTGCTAATTGCCAGATATTCACTCTAGACTCTGATACGGGCGTGATTGCCTAAATGACACTGAAAAGGACAAGCTAGTCCCTGTGACCATGGTAGCACACGAGGGGCCTTTGTGATGCTCTTGATCTGTCCTCTCATCGCCGGTCAGACGCGTAACACACACACACACCTCACGCACACATGGGAAACACAAACAACTTATTGAGGATGCGGAACGAGCCACGGACAAGAACTGGGCCACTTGTGCTTTGATAAGGGCAGTTGGTGCCTGAATAAATGCATATTTGGTGTTTTGCTCCTCCCTTTCCATGCTGCTCTCAGTGGTTTGAAGCAGACTTGGAATAGATGAAGGATTCATCTCATTTTAGTGAAGATGTTGGCGTGTTCTTCTTTGAGAAATCCTCTGTCAGGTTGCTAATAGCTATACGATTGTCCCTCCCTCCAGTCTTTGTGAAGCTTTATTTAAGAGACCTATTAAACTGTGACGTGAGCCCATCCAGCTGTGATAGATTGGTGTTGTGCGGTGCCAAACCAGACAGATATCCTCCTCTCCTTCCTGTCAGGCTTTGTTGAGTCTGGTAGTAAACTGACGGACCCGCACACCTGAATACATAATGGAGGACTTGGCTGCCGTGTGTTTCGTGTTGTCCCTCCGGCAGTGAGGACAGGGTCCGATGAGCCATCTGGACCCTGGGTGGTGGGGGTGAAGCAGGTTAGTCCAGGTCACCTGTGAGGGCGGGGTTTCAGTGTGCCAGCGCTTGCTGTGATTTGTCAGGAGGGTGTTCCTCACAGAGCCAAGGATTGTTCCACCTCTCTCCCTCTTCTTATCCATTTCTAATGATGTTCGTTATCTAATATACATTTGTGTACATTTGTTTTTATTTTTAGTTCGCGAGTCAGGTTCGGTTCTAGCTTCCAAATGTACAATCCAGAGAGGATTCTGTAATGATCATTGAAGCATCCAACCTCAGCACTGTTCGTTTGAGTTGCATTCTGCTATCCGATGCCACGCCCTAGCTCACGAACAGGAAGTGTCCCTGCAGTTTACAAGCTTCAGCCACTGTCCCCCATCCTTGAAATATTCATGGCTGGATTCCAGTCAGGAAGGTGACTTTCACGGAATGTGTGCACACAGCCTAGTATTCTTCCCTCAACCCTCCATTTAGAGAAGATGGTTTACACCCCACCCCCACCCATTAGTCTACTCAATGTGTTTATCTGGGTGGAGGCAGACAGTTCAAAGTGTCTAAGACCCATTACACTGTCATGCTGTTATTTAACCCTGGATCGTGTGACGACGGGCAATGATGCAACCTAATGATAGGTAGCCAGCTGAGCCGGGCTAGGTTGCTAGGTGCTATGTAAATGTAAATGTTATTCGTGTTAAGCACCATTAAACAGCAGTTTAAATCCAAGACATGGCTGTCATAAGGTGGTTCTGCCGTTGCAGTCTGTCTGTCTCTCCACCCATCCCTCCCTCCCATCCTCCATATCCCTTGCCTTCCCTCCCCGCTTCCATCTCCCTCCTGTCCACCCCCTGTTCTCTGTGTGTGCGTGTTGAGCGCTGATAGGTGTTGACAGTGCCAGAAGAGGGCTGCAGGTCTGGTCAGCGTGTCTCTGTGGGTCTGTCAGGGCAGGACTGCTGTGATGCCTGCTGACAGGGTGGATCAGAGGACCAGGGCGAGCTGGCTGGCATGGCCCTGTTCAGACAAGCACAGACACACTGGGAGGTTCATGTTCCGTCCTCGCTGAAAGGTCTCACTCAGAATGAGCAAAATACCAGGATTCCATAAACAAGCCACCCTAGTGGAGAAATACAACAGTATGTCGTTAAATACTTATGAATAATAATAAGTAATATTCTTAAATACAAATGATAAATTAAAAAAATGAAGTAATAAGTATAATAGAACAGTGAGTGGACCTATGAGGTAAAACAAATGAGCCGATGCATATTTGACCTCCCGTCCCCTCTGCTGTTGAGTAGGTTTTAAGTGTGGTTGATGCATTACCTTCTCCCCCCCCCCCCCCCCCCCCCCAAAGCAGCGCTAAACAGGAAACAAACATCATTCGTAAACAAATTGGCCTGCTCCGGAGAGAGCCTATCATGCGCCGGGAGGTCGTCTGAGGTCGATGACAGCAGCTGCCCGAGCGCAAGGCCTGTCACGGACGTGCTGACACGCACGTCCACCGCCGCCGCTCTCGATCCCGAGCACGAACACACTCAGAGGCTGGTGTGTGTGTGTGTTTGTGAGGCTGGTGTGCACCTCTGACCTCTGACCTGTGTGTTTTCCCGCTTCCCCCTGCAGGGGCCGGAGAGTCGGGGAAGAGCACCATTGTGAAGCAGATGAAGTGAGTAACACTTGGGGATCTCCTCTCCTTTCCTCTGCTGGGTATTTCTATGTATCCGTCCTCGTTCAGACAGTCATGCTGAGCCATCAAGTGGGTCAGACTTTTCTTTTTTATTACGTTTGCCTTGGGTCAATGTTGACTCTGTGGGGGTTTAGGTGGCCTGTTACTTTAGTACGCTGCTCCTGTCTGTTTGAATGCCTGACATCGACTGCTAAGACGACTGAGGTCAGCGTACGGTGCTGCTTGTCTTCTCAGGATCATCCACGAGGACGGCTACTCAGAGGACGAGTGTAAGCAGTACAGAGCTGTGGTCTTCAGTAACACCATCCAATCCATCATGGCCATCGCCAAAGCCATGACCAACCTCAAGATCGAATACAGCGACCCTGCTCGGGCGGTAAGACTCACACGCACGCACGTACGTGCGCACACGCCATGCTCACAGAAGCGGTCGATAGCACAGCCAGCCTCATCCACTTGTGCTTTCACCCGTAGTTCAGTTGCTGCTGCCCCTTGCAGAAGGAGTGGTCAAAATGCACACCGATGTTTCTCAACCAATCACTGGATTAACCAAATGGAACCCAATGTACTGCACTGATAAACAGCTATCCAATAAATTAATCTATACTGTACCTTGACAGATAATAAGGGCAAAGTGGTTCAGGAAATGATCACTCCCATCGGTTCCAGCGATGGTCTTAATGATGAGAAATGCCTTCCAGTCGTGCTGACCAACTGGCTTGTCATCGTTCGTCATTAGCTTGTCAGGGGCTTCGATAATCCCTGGAAAACAAAGACGACTAGAATCAATAAACTGCATCTGCATCTTAATTTCACAAACTCCGTAGGCCCACATTGCAGAACCGCTCCATTACATGTTCCTCGAGACCTTTGCCTTTCGTCCTAACGCCAAAGCATTCTGAGAATCATACGACACCTCAATTCCACACAAACAAGTTTATAGTACAAATAAAATAAAAAAAAAAACATTTCCAGATAGATTTTCCTGCCCCCCCTTGAGGACCCTAATCTGCTGACCGACGTCATTTGGTATTTTTTTGGTATCACTGTGCCACATGATGGGCGTGCTTCCTGTCTGTCTGCCCCAGGAACACACCCATTAAGAACCCCACACACTGCTGTTCACGCCTATGGTGTTAGCCGGCCCAGCAACACCAATTCCTCCTGTGGCTATCCCCATAGAAGCAATTATCACCCCAGTATTACTTTGCCTGCAATGACAAAATGTGCCTGGTCTGTGAACTTAAGCCAGTTCACAGTGGACCATAAAGGCAGTCTCCGAGTTGACGACACAGACGGTGCTAGTCAACAAACGTCATGTACACCATGCAAAACACCAGATCTGCGCGCAATATATATACAAATAACATTTAGTCATTCGGTCAACATGAAGTCAACACATTATACTGCTTCTATTCTTCCTTCTGCCTTACCAACATACTGCGCATTAACTCCACTGAAACGGGAATAAGATGATGCCGTGTATTTCTCAGATTCAGACGGGAGCGTTGAAAAGATGGCCTTGAGACTTAACAGTACAGCAACACACTGTTCCACAGAGGACTGTGACCCAATCAGCCATCCTTAAAAGCATGACATTGATATAGAGACACCTCCGGTAGATATAGACAGAAAGTGTGGCTGAGTACAAAAGGCCCTGATTAAGTAGCAGAGTGCTGGATCCAGTCTAACTGCTGCGGCTTGTTTATTGGAATTGCTTCATTTAAAGCTGCTGGCAGGACACAAAGAAACACATTTCCTCTGCCTCTCGCTTGTGTTCTGCAGCGTAGGCAACACCTCACATGAATTCCCCCCCCATCTTTTAAAAAGCCCTGGGAGAACCTTCAAATGTAACACAGAGGACTGAGAATGGAACTGGATCCCTTCATGTCTCTCTGCTCATCTACACCAGACTGCAACGCAGGATGATGTACAAATGCCCACACACACACACACACACATGCACGCACGCCTGTTGGCACACACAAACACACACACACACACACACACACCATTCAATGAGGTAACAGTGTTGTTTGTGCATTCCTCTCAGCCACAGCCTATGTGGTGTGAGTGTGCGAACCCATTTGTTGGTATCATCAACCACAAGTGTGTACGTGCGGAGAATGTGTGTTTGTGCGTTCGTCCTTATTGGCCGGGCCGTTATGAATGGAAGATGGATGGAGGTGCTCCTCTCTTGTCAGAGCCGATGATGCGAGACAGTCACGAAGGGGAATAGCACGCAGCTACTGAAATCCAACCAGATGGACGAGCGCAGCTCTTAGACACAGAGACTGTACGCACATCCAGCCTTTCCGTCATATACAGAACCTCTCCCACACATATGTACACACAGCACCCCTCCTCCCCGCCCCCCCCCCCCCCCCCCCCACCACCACCACCACCACCACCACCACCACCACAATAACACATACGCATATACACACACAGCCCTACCCCCTCTCCTTCACACACACACACACACACTGGTGCCCAGAATGGGCTGAGTGAGTCATCAGTATGCCATGCCTAGGGAGGAATGGAGAGAACGAGAATATGGAGCCTCCATATGCTGTGTCATTTCCTTGGCTTCTCCGTTTCGTTTTTTTAAACATGCCTGAAGAACTGCTACATCACTCTCATTTGCGCTAGCTGTTTGAAAATCAGAGACTACATTATCTGGGTATGGATGCCTCCGTGGAATGACGTGTGAGTTCATGTGTGTTGTGTTAACAACTGGGTATGTGTGACCACAGAACCTTATCCTAGCAGTGGCCAGGCTGCACCAGGATTGACCCCCACAATATTATCCTGTTTGTTCCCCATCTAATTCCAGTACAGATGGATTTAGGAGAATGACACTATTTCCCCAAGGGGTTTCTCCCTGCTACCACTGACAGACTTTATTACCAGCCTTCATTATTTATTAGAGTTAGCCAAGCTGTCAGCCACCTCAGCTATACTCAATCGGGAGTCAGATGGCTCAACGGTTAAGGCGTTGGCCTCATTATTGGAAGGTTGTGAGATCGAGCCCTGGCTGTGGCTATATGATGTTGTGTCCTTGGGCAAGACACTTCACTCTACTTACTGTAAATTGCTTTGGATAAAAGTGTCTGCTAAATGTAACATTATGTTTGTCTCACCAGCTATTTGTACCGTGGAGATTGTCTGTTCTTATTGAAGACCTCAGCGATAACCACATTTTGACTTTCAAATGATTCAGCACAAATCCTTCACTAAACATGGCTCTGGAGAGCCACATCCATTACTTCTAACGTGAACGCTGTGTCTTTGACAGTCAAATCAAGACCCGGAGGAGTGTGTGTCAGTGTGAGTGTGTGTGTGTGTGCGTGTGTCAATATGTGTGTCAGTGTGTGTCAATAGCAGGGAACCGAGCTCTCTCAGTCCTCCCGAAAACCTGGAATGACCTCTAACCTTTGAACCCCCCACCCCCTGCAGGACGATGCTCGCCAGCTGTTCGCCCTGTCGGCAGCTGCGGAGGAACAAGGCATCCTGCCTGAGGAGCTGTCCAACGTCATCCAGCGACTGTGGGCCGACAGTGGGGTACAGGGCTGCTTCACCCGCTCCCGGGAGTACCAGCTCAACGACTCTGCCGCATAGTGAGTGTGTGTGTGTGTGTGTTTGCGTGTGTGTTCACATGGGCGGCATGTTGCCTTTGGAGGAACAGGAGTTGTGGCGGCTGTATGCATTCCATACAGGGGTTTAAACGCCATAGTCGTGTGTCGGTTGCCGTAGGTCACGAACCCCCAGAAGTGTGGTTTCAATACGCTGGAGGGTTTCTAATGACCTTCCGTCTGACATTCAGACATGCTCCCCCTACAGGCTGCCTGGCAGCCTTGACTGTCAGTGTAACCTCTTTTGAGGAATCCGGTACGCTCAGCGACTCTCAATAACATCCTTCCCCCTCCTTCCCCCTCCTTCCCCGTCCTTCCCCCTCCTTCCCCCTCCTTCCCCGTCCTTCCCCCTCCTTCCCCCTCCTTCCCCATCCTTCCCCCTCCTTCCCCCTCCTTCCCCCTCCTCCTTCCCCCTCTCCCCGTCTACATCTTCACACCCCTGACTCGGCAAGTCACCACTATAAATGTAAATGTTGCCTGGGGATGAACAGTAAAACCGCCGGCTAAATCTTCTCCTTCTCATCAGCCTTTTTCACCTTTTCATTTAAACTGGGAGATGAGCCAAGCAGCGTCCGAACACAGGTTAACAAATCGCCGTGCCCACACAATTTCCCCTGTTTTAATGACAGTGGAAAAAGCATGAAGAGAATTAATGGATTGTTAGGTTTGACTGCTGAGCACCAGGTGTTTACCGCACGCTGCGGCTGGAGACTGATAGATTGCTTGTCAGCGCTATCAGGTTTAATCAGGCTTGTTTAATATCTATGGTCCGGTGGCCATATGGACACTGCATTAGTACACTCCTTCATTACATCCCACACACTGGATTGTTATGTTTTTATTGATCAAATAGACAAGCCTGGATCTAGACCTCCCTGCTCCTCTCCTCTGCTATTCTATCCTCCCCTTTCCCTCTCCCTCCTTTTCTATTTTCTTTTTCTCAATTCAGCTGTTATCAAGTTTCCCTAACATTTGCCAAGGCAAGCAGGCAGACAGACAGGAGATAGGCAGACATGCAGACAGACAGACAGGAGACAGACAGGCAGACAGACAGGCAGACAGACATGCAGACAGACAGACTGGCAGACAGACAGGCAGACAGACATGCAGACAGACAGGCAGACAGGCAGACAGACAGACATGCAGACAGACAGACAGGAGACAGACAGGCAGACATACAGACATGCAGACAGACAGACAGGACACAGACAGAGAGACAGAGAGACAGGCAGGCAGGCAGGCAGGCAAATCATTGACGAGTTTCTGAAGCCAATCAGGATTGTGTATGTTGTTATACAAGAACCTCAGCATATGACAGCATCTAGTTAGAACAGAATCTCTGCAGTCAGTCTATTGAAAGCCACCTGGGTTCATGGATCACATCTTGTGATGTTTTTCGTGGCTGAGCTGACCTCAAGGTTAGTATTGACGAGTCTGGGACTGGAACCAGACTCTCGTCAAAGCGTCACGAGAGGATAGGAGACGTGGTGCAGCCGTCTCTCTCGGTCTCCGTCTCTGTCCGCAATGCTCGACTGGACCGTCCACCCTCCCAGCTGGCCGATGACGTCATGCTTATGTAAGCGGAGCTGGCTAGCCGGGCTCATGCACGGTGGCCAACCCCAGCACCGATCTAGCCACACAGGTGGAGGTGGACGCTCCTAATGACCTGTTTATTGACCTTTATTTCGTCATCCCAGCTGTCATATCAGCCCTGGGTGGTTGGGGGAAGGGGCGGGGGGGGGTGGGTCTGGTTGGCAGGGGGTGACCGATCGGTCATTTGGCCGTCGTGGATCCGTAGCCCCGGTCATCTTTATTCCGAAGGCCAGCTCGGTGGGGGTTGGGCTCCCAGCATCTGCTCTGGGCCTCGCAGCAGGAGGCCCCGGGGCCGCTCCTCCGTGTGAAGACACCGTGAGTGACGCCCGCCGGAGCGGCGCGAAGAAAGAGGGGAAGCCGAGGCCGGTCGCCATAGCGACGTGTCCCCCTGAGTGTCGCCCGTGGAGAGAATGAGCCCAGGCACACTGCCTCAGTAGTCCAGCAGGGCTATTTAAGGAGCGGCAAGTCTGTAACGCTCCGCTTTTATAGCAGCTGCGATCGACCGGGCCGCGCTGTCATTGTTGTCTGACAGCAGCCGGCTAAAAGCATTCAGGAAGATTGTATTCATTCCCACAAGGCACAAAAGCCTCACTTATGTCATATTCAAGTTGTGAGATGGGGAGGATAGTGGTGTGTGTGTGAGTGTGTGTGTGGGTAGGAAGGTGACTATGTGCGTGTGTGAATGCGTTCGTGCTGGGGTGCGTGCGCCTGCATGTGCGTCATCACCGTGTCTCTGTCCTCCACAGCTACCTGAACGACCTGGAGAGGATAGCCAAAGCTGAGTACATCCCCTCCCAGCAGGACGTGCTCCGCACCCGAGTCAAGACCACCGGCATCGTGGAGACACACTTCACCTTTAAGGACCTGCACTTCAAGTGAGGGCGAGCCGGCAACGATCCGTCCCAACGCCGACGGGCCTCGCTTTGTCGAAAGCGAACTCGCAGCGGGGCAGATCCCGACATAGACCCTCCGAGTCTCGACTAGGCGTCTCTCCCCCCCCCCCCCTCCACCCCCACCCCCCCTGCTTATCAGCTCTCTGAGCTGTGAGCCCCCTGCGTGGCAGTGGAACACGTTCTCATTGAAATCTTCTTTTGAAATCCCCATAGATCTGTTGACCGTTGGCTTGAACTCCGAACTATATCGGATCTCTAATCCACGCGGTGAATACGCAGGAGACTTTAGTATTTGAACAGGGTTAACATGGCTGTGTTCATATCTGATTGTTAGTGTTCCTGTATAGAGCCCTCACGCTCTCTGTTGGTGGAATTATGAATAAAAGGACTGACAAATACACAGATAAAATCAAATGCATACGCGATATTTGTACAGGAAACTATACCGTACGTGTTTCCGGTACAAGGTTTTGTCTGATAAGAGCTGGAGGCAGGAAGAGTGGATAACAGATCCTCTGGTGTTTGTCAGATGTTATAGACTGGTCTACTGGGAGCAAACAGCCTCACGTAAAAGTGGGATACTTCACTGAGATATGGCTGGGGTGTTGGGACCAATCTCCAGATAAACTCACATCCGGCTCTGACATTTACCTTCCGTCACAGCTACCGCCGTCCTCCATGAATAACACATGACAATGATGATCGATGAGAAAAAAAAGAAAGAAAAAAAAGTCTGGCCGTTGTATTTCTGTACTGTTGCTGTAACTATGGAAACAACCCTCAAGCTAAGATACAGCTAAAAGAAAAGAAAAAGCTCGGCATTGTACACAGGAGATAGCGATCCGTCGAGAGACCCTCTATGTGAGTGTGAAGCCTAGCAGAGGTCCTGTCCCTGTGTGGCCAGGTGCGGGCGACTGACCACACGCCGCACCTCCAGCGTCCCAGCATCCTTTGCTCCAGTGAATCTTCCTCACAGCATCCCTAACGCAGTCGCCTCTCCTCACCCCCATTGTCCTCTCAGCGACCCTAAACCTTTGATGAAATGTCAATGCTCGTCGTCTCCTCCACATCGACTTGCCACTCAACCTTTCTGTGTCCCCCCCCCCACCCGTACTCCCCCCCCCCCCCCCCCCCCCACCCGTTCTCCCCACAGGATGTTCGATGTGGGCGGCCAGCGATCTGAGAGGAAGAAGTGGATCCACTGCTTCGAGGGAGTCACGGCCATCATCTTCTGCGTGGCGTTGAGTGCTTATGACCTTGTGCTGGCAGAGGACGAGGAGATGGTGAGGAACGAAGCTACGCACACAGCACACGCACAGAGCATACACACGCACACACGCACACAGCATACACGCACACAGCATGCGCACACCATACTTTTGGCTCAGCTCCTGTAGCAAGAGGATGGAGAATGGCTACGCGCAGATCCTATTTTAGCTTTTTGCGTTGCATTGCCCCCTGGTGGTCATTACGTGTTGCCCGCCTCAAGTGAGATGGTCGTGGGCGGTAACTCGGTACGCCTCTCCCCATCAGAACCGAATGCACGAGAGCATGAAGCTGTTTGACTCCATCTGCAACAACAAGTGGTTCACCGAGACGTCCATTATCCTGTTCCTCAACAAGAAGGACCTGTTTGAGGAGAAGATCACCCACAGCCCGCTCTCTATCTGCTTCCCAGAGTACTCAGGTATGCTACCTTCATTCACAAACTCTTAAGATGATCACCTCCCACAGGAAGATTTGATTACACTGGGACAGCCAGGGCTCTACTGTCAGAGATGGAAGACACTCAGTCAAACTTTATCCATATCATGGTGCATTTCATACCAGGGGGCAACATAACATTAAGGTGATTCATTTGTATCCCCCTTAACTTGGATGATTTGACCCTAACGTTCAGATCTTTTTGCCCAACCAGGAGCTAACAAGTACGATGAGGCGGCGAGCTACATCCAGACCAAGTTTGAAGACCTGAACAAGAAGAAAGACACCAAGGAGATCTACACCCACTTCACCTGCGCCACCGACACCAAGAACGTGCAGTTTGTCTTCGACGCCGTCACTGATGTCATCATCAAAAACAACCTGAAGGACTGTGGTCTCTTCTAGGGGCCCGGTCAGTCCTAACGGTGAGAACCAACCATGGTGATCTCACTCATGCAGTTCCCAATAGGACCAGTAGAGGGAGTACAGAGTCCAACACACGCAAAACAAGTCTAAATATGTATGCAAGACAAACAGGCTGCACCGATCTAGGAGACATTAAATATGACTGACATTAAGCATGACATTAAACTGGAATATTAGTCTTGTAAATCGGCAGTTAACTGATGGAATTGAGTTCTGAAATGAGCTCGCTTTATTGAACTGAAATGGCTCTCAGCTAAACTGAGAGCTCTCGTTGGCCCCGTACAATATGACAGGCAGAGGGCCAGGCGTCTGGGTTTGTCAGGCTGATCCTTGTGTCTGTCTGTCTGTCTGTCTTTGTCTGCTTGCCTGCCTGCCTGCCTGCCTGCATGCCTGTCTGTATGTCTGTCTGTCCAGGATCAGAAAGCAGTTCTGCAGCCTGCTGAAAGAGTAACAAGGAGGCATCGTGATCGACCGCACTGGACTTTCCGGCTTCTATCTAGGACATCTCACTGGACTGAGAGGGGGGGGCGGGGGAGGCGGGCTCCAAAATATCACTTAATCTCAACCATTATGTTCCTGTCCCACCATGATTGATCGGATCTTTGTGTGAGTCTTTTTTTCTTTTGTATGATATATATATATTTGATTGGCTATGGTTAACATTTTTATGGATCTCCCAACTTTGGAATCAATCAGATCATATTTTTCCCTCCGTCTTTGTTGTTTCAAAGTTAGATAAACATCATAGGTTAGATACGCATCTTTTCTATTAAGGCATTCACCTACTTTAACAGATTAGTGTTGCATATTAGGAAATATTTCATTGCCCTAAAGCTTATTTTTAAAGGTGAAAATACAAAACAAACAAGCATGGAGAACAAAAAAATTGATTGAGGGGATTTTTAACGATGTTTACACAAAGCTGATATTCGTAGCTGTACTATACTGCATTTGTTCTGCATGACTGTCCAGACAAAACCATACATGTGCGTATGTATTCCTCAGAAACACAGTAACATTCCTTTAATAATGTCTTACGAGAAGAAAACAAGAAATGTACTGTATCACTTTGAACATAATATCTTAAAGATTTTTTAAATTATATGTAATATATGTTTGATTCTAACATTTCTTCTCTTTTGGCTTTATTACAAGTATTTTCCAGTATGTTTGTGCCTTGATATCTGTTTACACCTGTTATTTCTAAGTTTGCTTTGTCCATAGTGTGAATTAGGGCTATTTTTACTTCAATTCTGTTCACATGACCTATGAAGAGTTAAATAGACCACACAGCTTAGACAGAAGGTGAAGGTGAGTCTTTTGGTATGTATCACATTACATAAACAATTGTTTAATGTAAATAAAGATAAGTCACTTGATCTCCAAAGGCTTCCGTTTAGTGTCTTTAGGAAGGTAATTTTATGTGGATTTTATGTCATATTTTTTATATATTTTACTTTCATATGTAAGATCTTTTTTTATAAGGCGCTGCAAATGTTAAAACAAAAAATTGAATTAATTGTACATAGATGACTGGACAGTGTTTTAGTCATCTGTTAATCACATACACACATATATAGTATACATTTATATAGTAAGTGTGCAAGTGGGTGCCCACCAGTATTACCAAAAGCTTCCACTGAGCAAACAATGCCACTGCAAATCACGACACACTCACGTGCTATGCTTAGCTCAAGTGAAATTGTAAAATGTCTGATGTGACAGCCATCCAAAAATATCCACAAGGTGGCATCTTACACAATAAAGTATTGGGAAAATCAGAGTACTCAGACTTTGTGTCAACTCAAACTTAAATAATGTACATTTATAGAGCTATTGGTTAATTAACATACCACCTAATTCACTCATTTGTCTCATCAACAAAAACTCTTTGTAGGCTTACCCTTAATAGACAATATAAGATGTTTCCTTAACGTGAAGTTAACATTGTTCACTGGTCAAATGTCAGGCAAATTAAAGCAAGTAGACTGCAGAAAAAAATCTAGAAATTATTAAATAATTATTTTTCTAGTATGAAAAGAAAAGAATCATGCCAGGGATTCTGGTGTTTAGATCACAAAGAACTTGAGAGGAATATTGTGTCAGACGCTTTGCTATTGGCTGATTCCCCTGCTCTCTAACTGGCTCATAAGGGAAGGACCAGTACTAACAACACGCTGTCAGAGTCGGACCCTCTGCACTCAGTCAGCACATGAACCGCTGTTGGGGGTTAGCAGATAAGATCATCAACTACGAGAAAACAATTGTGGATTTACTCTTAACTTCCACGGAGTGCAGCATTGAAACGTAAGTGCCACTGAGTAAAATGGCTTAACACTAGAAGTCATGCAAATGCCAATGTTATACATCTTATTTATCTAACGATAACATGATTAAAAGGAAGCTTTGTGTAATATTAGTTGCATTGTTTTACAGGAATAAATAATTAATTGAAGCCAGACACTTCTGTGAAAACGATGGTGAGTTTTTCATCTTTAGTTGAGTTTTTTTTGTTTGTTTTTAAGAACTTAACAGCTGTACAGTCACGAGAGAGACGCGTGCTTGGCTTGCACAGAAATGTCCCATGCATTCGTAACTTTGCAAGTGACATAGGCCTGCATGAGACAATGCAGAAACGCCGATGTGCAATCTTTAGGTTCATTAATTCAATCCAATTATAAGGGTCCTTCATTCACAAGCTCCATAATATTGATATGCTTGAAAGATATTGAATATAGTGAAACAACACAGTGTTCAGATGGGTATCAGTGTGATCTATGGCTCTTAGCATTGACAACAGTCGATTACCAGGCAAGTCCGGTGGCGTTGGAACTTAACTGACATGGCGATGAGGATCCTTGAACGCCTCCTTAGATAGCCTATCAAACCAACTGTGTTGCCTGTGCTCTGAAGGTCTACTGTCTGCAAGTTTTAAAGCAAACTGACCCCCACACTGTTTCGTTGGGAGATCTGGAGGACAGACGTGTTGATGGTGGGCAGTAGGTGTGAAGGTCCCTGAGCCAGCGCCTGTCTAGAGCTCCCCTCTGGTGCCAAATGGTTGAGATCCCACAGCTGTGATAACATCAGGCCATGGTCACTCAGCCCTCTCCCTGGGCCTGCAAACTGGCCTCCAGAGACCAGACTGCTGGAGTCTGGGACGTAACCAAGCCAGCCTGTACAACATGGAAACAAACCCAAGAAGGATCGCAGAAAACATTTAGGGGAGATCAGGTTTACCTCGGGTTAGGAAATCCTTAAACAGGGAACGTTGTTGGATTGAGCCATCTTGGATATTTAAACTGGTCAATTTTACACAACATAAAATACTCATGCCTTATGAGTCATAGTGTGGCTCGATCAGTTTAATAGACAATATGTGAAAATGAAAAGATGACAGGTATATTAATCATACAAAGGAAGGTTCCTGCACCTATTGTGTAATTCCCAGTTCCTGAGTTGACGTCACTTCCTGTGGAGAATACTGGCCCTCCAGTGCATTAGTGTGGAGGATGTGCACAGCAGTGTTCGTCCAGCTTCCCTCAGTTCAGCTTCCTCTCCTGCTGTACAGCAGTGGAGGGGGAGGGCTCTCCTAGACATCCTGCTCCACAGAGACAGGCCCACTGGTGGGACAAGCCTGCTCCAGAGAGAGAGCCTGCTTCAGAGAGAGAGAGCCTGCTTCAGAGAGAGAGAGAGAGCCTGCTTCAGAGAGAGAGAGATAGAGAGCCTGCTCCAGAGAGAGAGCCTGCTTCAGAGAGAGAGATATAGAGCCTGCTCCAGAGAGAGAGCCTGCTTCAGAGAGAGAACCTGCTTCATAGAGAGAGATAGAGAGCCTGCTTCAGAGAGAGAGATAGAGAGCCTGCTCCAGAGAGAGAAAGCCTGCTTCAGAGAGAGAGATAGAGAGCCTGCTCCAGAGAGAGAGCCTGCTCCAGAGAGAGAGATATAGAGCCTGCTTCAGAGAGAGAGAGAGAGAGAGAGAGAGAGATAGAGAGAGCCTGCTCCAGAGAGAGAGCCTGCTTCAGAGAGAGAGATATAGAGCCTGCTCCAGAGAGAGAGAGAGCCTGCTCCAGAGAGAGAGAGAGAGAGATATAGAGCCTGCTCCAGAGAGAGAGATATAGAGCCTGCTCCAGAGAGAGAGCCTGCTTCAGAGAGAGAGAGAGAGATAGAGAGCCTGCTCCAGAGAGAGAGCCTGCTTCAGAGAGAGAGATATAGAGCCTGCTCCAGAGAGAGAGCCTGCTCCAGAGAGAGAGAGAGAGAGAGAGAGAGAGAGAGAGAGAGCCTGCTCCAGAGAGAGAGATATAGAGCCTGCTCCAGAGAGAGAGCCTGCTTCAGAGAGAGAGAGAGAGAGAGATAGAGAGCCTGCTCCAGAGAGAGAGCCTGCTTCAGAGAGAGAGATATAGAGCCTGCTCCAGAGA
Source organism: Neosalanx taihuensis (assembly GCA_030340665.1). NCBI lineage: Eukaryota > Metazoa > Chordata > Actinopteri > Osmeriformes > Salangidae > Neosalanx > Neosalanx taihuensis. The sequence continues at coordinate 4,372,152 of CM059289.1, read as the reverse complement.
GAGAGCCTGCTTCAGAGAGAGAGATATAGAGCCTGCTCCAGAGAGAGAGCCTGCTTCAGAGAGAAAGAGATATAGAGCCTGCTCCAGAGAGAGCCTGCTCCAGAGCTCCAGAGCCTGCTCTGGGCCCCTCAGGAATGTCTGGACTGCTGATGTGGCGGAGGAGAACCCAGCTTGGAGGAGCAGAGCTGGGGAGCGGCTGTATCTCAGCCAGTCATTAGATGTTCACGTGCTGCAGGGACTGGAGCGATGGAACAGGCAGAGCGTGTTCCATCTGGGCTGAGGCCCTAACGCAGTGTTCCGATCTGCATGGCTTCCCCTCTCTCCCCCCTACACGTCCCTGTGTATCTGTCTTTGTCCAATAAAGCTGGCGGGGAAAAAAGCCCCATACATCCAAAATGATGAAGATGGAACAGAGTTAAACTATATTGCGACTCTGAACATTTACATAACATTAGTCATTTGGCAGACACTCTTATCCAGAGCGACTTACAGCAAGTACAGGAAAATTCCCCCTGAGGCAAGTAGGGTGAAGTGCCTTGCCAAAGGACACAACATTATGTTGGCATGGCCGGGATCTAAACCCGCAACCTTCTGATTACCAGCCCGATTCCCTAACCACTCAGCCACCTGACTCCACCACCTGTGTAGTGAATTAAATGATAGGCTGGGTGTGTGTGGCCTGGGTCTAACCCTTTTTATCTTCTGTGTTGCTCTGTAGCTGTGTCTAGGAGACTCAGGAGATTATCTGAGGGACCAGGTCCAGCACATGATGAGGTCACTGCAGGACCTAAAGCAGATGACCCGACCTCTGAGTGACCCCTCCGGACGCTCCTTCGCCCCCACCCACTTCTGCCATCGCAGGGCGGCGCAGCGAGAGCGCCTCACCCGCCTGCGTGTGTCGGAGGCCAGCGACGCCAGCACCTACGACTCAGCCTGCTGCCTGGCCAGCCCTGTGGAGGAAGAGGAAGTGGAGGAGCGGGAGGGCTGCCGCCGTCTGTCAGCGCGAGGTTCACCCAGCAGTGAGAAGAGCCTGGAGTTTGACTCGGGCTACTCCGAAGCGTCGTGGCAGGACGAGGGCGTGGTGCTGAGGAGAACCAGGAACGTCAGGGTCTCCTCCTCCGCCTGCCTGCGCACCAACCGGGGCCCCTCCGGCCGGGTCCGACCCAAATCCACCTCGGACGCGTGCCTGGAGCGCTGGACGTCGTTTGAGGCCAGCGACCCCGAGGACTGGACCACGTCTCTGCTGAGTCGCAGCAGGAACAGACAGCCCCTGGTTCTGGGGGACAACAGCTTCGCTGACCTCATTAAGAACTGGATGGACCTGCCTGAGTGTCCGGAGCCTGCGGAACTCAAGCCCAACGCGGGCAAACGCACGGCCAAGGAGCTCCTGGTCAACATGCGCAGGAAGCTGGCAGGGATGTCTAAGAGCGTGGAGGTCAAAGCCAGACCGGCCGACTGCTCCAGGGTGAGCAAGGAGGCGGCCGCCCCCAAACGCATGTCTTGTCCGGTGGGCTTCCAGCCACGCAAGCCCTTCTTTCACCAGTCCCACACAGGCCTGCATGAACTGGAAACAGACTTCTACCAGTTCACAGCCCTCATGAAGACAGGCAGCCGGCAGCCAATCATATGCAACGACATCATCGGGTATATCTGAGTGATGCCATCACGACGGACTGTTCACAAATTCGAAGGCCGTATTTACGTTGGATATTTTTATTTTTATATTCTGTCCATATTTCTGTGTTGTTGGAACTGTTGCAATAAAAATGTTTTTATTTAATACGACAATGTGTTTATTGGATTGTTATGGTAGCTAAAATAGTTCCTGTTTAGGCTGTGTAAAGCTCCATTTAGTGACTGACTGACCAAACAGCACAGGCCAGTTCTGTTCTGCCAAGCTCACCTCAGAAACGCATAATTTACTCAAAAAGGAACTAAATATGTTGGGTTGTTCGACTGACCATTGTATACAGTTATTTGAATACAAATGGAAGAATGGGTGTAGTTCCTAGTGTAGTCATGATTTGCACCTGAAGAGATGACCATTGTGCTGAGTAGGGCTGTTTTGGTGACCCACTATATCTGGGGCCTATACTACGAATCAGGATTTGGCATTGACGAGATAACTTCAGGTTTAACCCGGGGGTTTCTGTTTGGGGTTAAACCTGAAGTTACCTCGCCAACGGCAAATCTTGATTTTTAGTACAGCTCCCTGTTCTCAAAGGAAACCCAGATCATCGAGGTGCTAGTAGACAACATGTTTTATTCAGTTCAGACAGAGAGACATCATGGAAGTACCTTTACAATCAGTGAAGTGGGATTTCAGAATCCCAATCCAGTCTGCAGTTATTTACATGGTCACGATGTTAGTGAGATAACCATGCTGCTCTGACAGAGAAGGCTGGCTGCTCCCACTGGATCTGATGTCCACCTGAGATGTTTACATCCCAGGACCTGGAGGAAGACCACATCTACACACCCCCTTACCCTCCGTCAGCCTTCAGAAAACCTGGAGACTGCCTGACCTCATACCTTGATCCCCTCCCAGATGTGGTTTGCATGTGTGGGTGAACCATGAGGGTTTCGGTACTGACCCAGCAGCTGTATTCAGATGGTTCTCTAACACCACAGCACTAACACCCTGGTGGATCTGCTGCTGCTAGCTCTGGATGCCTCATGCCCCCCCCCCCTCCTCCTCCTCCTCCTCCTCCTCTCCAGATGATCTAATCCATCTGCGTGTGGCAGCTGCACAAACACAGACAAGACCTGCACGCAGATCTACACATGACAGATGTCACTTGGTATTACCCACAGCCACAGTTGATAAGAACCCATAATGGAGCAGTCAAGGCTGGCCAGGCAAAGAGGAACACACTCCCCCCCCCCCCCTTCTATATCTCTATATCTGGCTTTATTCTACACATCCTCTGGCCCTATCAGCATAGTAGGCCACGCTATGTTTTGCACATTTAAAAACAGTCCTTTTGCATGCCTTGAGGGGCCGGCTGGATCAGGGTGATGTTTTGGAGGACTGGGGGACGACATGCTGGCTCTTGTAGGAGGGCGTTTCCAGGGAAGGTGTCAATTACCTGCCTGACCTCCATTTGCCTTCAAGCTGCTTTTGCTGTGGTGATGGCCAGATAAGGCTGTGCTATCAAAGTTACAAATCCATCCAAGGTTTTACATCTTAGTATTTAAAGCCCATCATAGATATATATTTAAATACGTAAATGAACACATGGATCTTTTCCCCTACTATAAAAAGGTTGAAACGTACAATTTAAACAGGGATTCACTGCTCAGGAAGTCGACACGGACCATTTCAGGTTCTCTCACAGAATACAGATTTCAGAAGATATGATGATGCGCAGTGTTGGGTGGGGAATGCTAGGACAGCTGGGTGTGTGCCGCTCCTCTGTCGTCCCCCCCCCCCCTCCCAGGAACGCTCCCCTCTTGATGACATCATCAGAGCAGGTAGCGGATGGGCGGGACCTCCTCGCAGTCCTCGTCCTCTGCGAAGGAGGGGAACATCTCCAGCATGTGCAGGTGATTGGGGAGGTGTGACTTGGTGGCCTGCTTCACCACGTCAGACACGCTGTCCAAACAGACAACAAAGACACACATCAACTCCAGGTTTAGTTAGGCCTGACGTGTGATTGCATATCTTTGAACAAAAAAGCAAAAAATACAAAAATTAACTTCACTTATTTTCTAATCCAGAGCAATTTACAGCAATGAACTGGCCATTCCCCCAAGGCAAGTAGGGTGAAGTGCTTGGCCAAACACACAACATCATGTTGTGGCATGGCCAGGATTCGAACTTGCAACCTTTTGATTATTCCCTCACTCGTCACTTGACTTCTCACCCTTGACCCTTGATCATTCTTTGTGTTTGGGCATATTTGTAAACTGAGAAACATTTCAGTAGCTGACTGACTTGCAGACTGACGCACACATCAACTTTGGAACCGTCCTCGAGGGATGAGGAGAAGCTTCCTGACGGGAACGCCGCAGAAAACGTGACGAGAGGTGGGATAATCTCAAGTGGCTCTCTGACAGACGGCTGCTTGGCGTCCCCTGGACCCTCTCGCTGCTTATCCTCTCCTCCGTGCAGCCCAGGAGGACTATAAACAAAGGAAGCTGGAAGAAGGCCCAGCTCAGGATGTGACTTGAAGGGGGGGGGGAGCATTTATCAAACCCTGCCTGCTGTCACGAGGCCTTCTCTGGACCCTTTCCCCCCCAGCGTCCCACCCCCAGCCCCCGCTTCCTCAGAAGAAGAAAGAGCCGACTCGACACGCTCCCCTGGGAGTGAGGCGCTAACCCAAGGCCGTGGAAGACGGGACGAGTGTTGGGAGGGTGGAGGAGGGGTGACGACAGGCAGATAGAGGGACTGTCATTGGATGAGCAGGGAGAAGAGGAGGGTCAACCAACCTACGCTCTAATCCGAGAGCATCCTTTGAGATCACAGGACTGTAACTGGCCTCCGTTACAAACACACGAGGAGAAGAGATCCAGGAGTAGTTTGCTGAATCGCAAAATGTTGAGCCCGGAGCTATGAAAAGTCTCTCCAGTGAATCGCAGTAAAAAAAAAAAAAGAGGGGTGTGGCTAAGACGAGCTAACAAGTTATCCTGTGGCTTTGACTGGATTAACTCTTTCCTTCTTCGCTCCTCCCGTTACAGATGCGGGGAAGAGCGGAGACGTGTGTGTCGCCACTCCCTGTCCCGACACAAAAGGGAAGCAGCTCATCCTGCCGTTAGCCTCTAAAAACAAACAAGGGTCTGTTGCTGCGGCGCGAGTCTGTAGATGGGTGTGTGCGCGTGTGCCTGTGTGTGTTGATGTTGGTGTCTGTCCCGGTGACAGGAATCCATCCGTCGTCTCTGGCCAAACAGAGCAGACGGGTTCAGGCCGGGTCAGGACCGACAGGGAGAGACGTACCTCAGAAGCAGCCTCTCTTGGTGAGCAGGGCCAGCGTTGTACAAAACAGCACTCCCATAAAACAGACTGCTGACCTCCAAATGGTACTTCTCCTGCAAAGAAACGAGCAGCGTTTACACACAACATAGTACAGATTAGACTGTATTTGCAATCAGTCCAGTGAGCCAGGGATGACCCACAGCTCCACAAATACACCAGTGGATCATCGCAGGCCATAGGCAGGGGGGAGGAAACCCGAGCCAAAACATGCAATGTTTTCGGTGAATTTAGCCAGCGAATAAATTCATTCTACGTTCAGGGCAAGTCGGTACAAGTTTGCTATGCAGCTTGGAGATGTTGTGTTGCCAATGTAGCATGTAGCTGACCTACATGACTCAGGATAAAGGGGGGGGGGGGATCAGACAGAAGAGCATGTGGATCCAGCGAGGAATTACCGTGACACTAACGTGCGCGTTCGGACATGTTCCTAATGCCTGCAGTTGTGCAAACGCACACATACCGCACCTACAGCCTCAGTCTAGGGTGGGTCCTCGCTCAGCCATCCTGTTGATGAGTAGCTAACCATAGTCACTCCCCCCCCGCCCCCCCCCCTCCCCCGCGCCCTCCCCCAACCTCCAATCCGTCACTCTTCACATCATGTATGAGAACGACTACGTTAACAGTCCATATAACTCTATCAGCATGCGTGTGTGTGTGTGTAGGGAGGGAGACTTCATAGTACCTTGATGTGTAGGAGCAGTTCCCCCAAGGTCATTTCCTGCCGGCCATCTCCTCTGCCCTGGACCAGGAAGTCATCCCACAGGGAATACTCCTTTCCAGCAACCTAGAGACCCACAACAACACACACACAACACACACACTTGGCACATCATACATACAGCAGAGCAGTAGTTTCAACCTCCTATCAAAACATGCCAAAACAACCATACAGAACAAATACATAATTCAACTGAAGTGTACTTTCAAAACGCACAGAATATTAAACTGCATATTTATGAACCTGTTTGTCTCAGAGTCATAATAACTGTTTCCTTGTGTGAGCTGGAGAGCACCTGACTCAATTCAGCAGTAAAGATGAGGGAAAAAATCCCCCATGAATACAATAAGCTACCTACTGGGCAAAAAGTCAGCCTTATCATATCTTTGTAGCAATGACTACATCAATCACTTGATTCAAATCTTCAGTTTATGTAGCTACAACTACAGCAATATGGCCAAGCAATTTGTCCCCAGATGAAATGTTTCGTATTTTGGAAAATCTGAGCCATTAGCAAAATGAGATTGAACACGGTTAATAAAACTTCACCTCTAAGGTTATGAATAGCCGTCCCCTCGACTGTGAAATAACAACTGAGGAATTTTCCAGAGACTTTGCCAGACGGCAGATCCAATGGCAGCAACAGTCAGAGGCTTTTAGTCAAGAGTTTGAAGGGCCAGTTTTCCTTCGGTGTTTCCCTGGTCGCACATATAAGGCCTCTGTCTGGGCCTGGCTCTGCGACAGGAACCACTGAGTCAGACCAGGAGATGAGGAACGGAAAAAACCCCAACAGAGATTCACTTGATTCTGTTCACCTCAGAAGAGATCCAGAACCTTCCTCCTCTACGGCCTCCATCAGTGGCTTCTGACTACCACTGACGTGGTGAAAAGATCCAGACTGCTCCCGTGAACGTATTTACACCGATACAAAACAAGAACCTCCAATGTTTCAACGTTGCGTGTGTGAGAACATGTGTTCATGATTCACCCGTTGCTGACTGGGATGTTCCAATAGCTGGAGGGCACTAAAGTCTGGATGAAAAGAAAATATGAGATATTACCAACCAGCGCCCCCTCAATCCACAGCTTTTATCATCATATGTTTTACTGAGTGTACACAGTTGTCACCCAATACTTCATCCTAAACCTTCATCATCCGGTGATGGTGCTACGGTGCTGGTCTGCCACAAGGAAGCCCTTTGATCTACAGGTCATATTAGGCCACTGGTATAATGGAGGAGGATAGTTATAGCTAAGTATTTAAACTAGGGCTGTCAACGTTAACGCATGTGATTAATCTGGAAACCTTAACGCGTAATTATTATTTTTTTACCCAAATTAATCACGTCACCAAATCTGACCACAATCTCCTGCCGTAGTCCTCCAGCGCGGACTTTTACCTGCTTGCGGAGATGGACCCCGGTGAGCTTAACGGCTAATTTAGATTTAAAATGCTTCCGAATAGGAGTTTAGATAAAACCATAGTTGTTTGTAAATACTGCAGTGATGAACTGTCTTTCCACCGTAGAGTCTGAAGTATCATCTCAGTGCAAGGCACATCTTTGCAAACACAGATGCTAAAACAGAAACAAGTTCAAGCAGTGCTCGTCAAACTACGCTGCAGCAGAGCAGCAGAGCAGCAGAGCAGCAGAGCAGCAGAGCAGCAGAGCAGCAGAGCAGCAGAGCAGCAGAGCAGCAGAGCAGCAGAGCAGCAGAGCAGCAGAGCAGCAGAGCAGCAGAGCAGCAGAGCAGGATCTGTCAACACGATGACAACAGCTAAGCTACCTAATGCTATCACTAAATGGGTCCCAACGAACTGCAGAGCCATTAACATAGTTGAAGACAAGGATGACTCGTTATGGATGTTGTTAGAGCCCAATTTTCAAAGGCGTGTATACTACAGTGGCACACAGGTGCATGTGATGAGCAGGTTAAAATAATACTGATTGCATTGTATGGTTGTTGTTGATCTGTGAATTAAGATATTCTAATTGGCTGAGATGTAAAACAAAAGTTTTAGTTTTAAAAAGCCCTTACCACTTTGTCATATATTTCTTTACTCAAACACCGTAATTGTAAATAGTAGTATTTTAATTGTGTGATTAATCATGATTAATCACAGCCTATTGACGTGATTAACTTGATACATTTTTGTAATCGATTAACAGCCCTAATTTAAACACAACTAAATCCAGCAATGTTAGGGGCTATCTCATTGTTATGATCAGTGACTTCTCTTCTGTAAAGCTCTCTCTTGGAAGTCGTTTTGGATAAAAGCGTCTGCTAACTGAATACATGTAAATTCCTCGCCAGAGATGTGATTCCTGTGAATCTCAATAACCTTCAACTTACAAGAGATGTCTTCTCTTGTCATTACACGTTTGACTCTGAGAGGTGAGACTCACTCCCAGGGGAAATATGTCAAAATATGTCCCTTGTAACTTCTCACAGGGCAGGAAGTGTCTGGTGAGGGGAGGGGGGGGGGAGATCGGGACTTGGCCTGAGAGCTGAATACCAAGAGTCCAGTAAAACCTGTGTCTAATTATCTCTGCTCCAGCAGCCAAGAAGAACTGTGGGTCTGGTTGAGGCCCTCTGCATTTAGAACCTGGGGTCACACACACACACTGAGGCTGCTCCCCCTGTCTATACCGCTGGCTTGTGGGCTACGATTCACATACCACGCCTCTGTGGCAAGGAAAGCCCCAGAAAGCTATGTTGAAATCACCCAAACTAAATGTTAAGATAAACACAAACATTTCTCGGGAGAGAACTTGTCTTTCTTTGTCTTTGCTGACAGAACAGCCGGAGTTTCCAGGTTTCTCCAGAAACCAGGACCAGGGTAGCGCTCCTCACAAAGTCTTGTGGAGTCCACAGTGTAAACCAGGCTATTTAGATCAGTTCCCCTCCCTTCCCCTCCATTACATCTGTTGGAGAAGTCTAGCAGGAACGCTGGGCCAGTCGACTGGTCTGTTTGTGTCAGCCGTATTTGGTCCAGAGGGACGTCACCCCCCTTGCCGCCACAGCGAGGAATAAACATGAGTAGAAATGATGAAACCAGGCCCACTGCTGGAAACAGTTAGAAAGCCCCAACATCTCAATACAAGTCTCTTTGGAATTTAATTGTTTTAATAGAAAACACAATTGTCCCCAGAAAAGGACCATTAAAGTTGACAAAAGTACAAATGGGTTTTTATGTGTACCACATCTAAGAGCATCGCCATGATTAAACCGGCACATTGTCTGGCATCGCAATGACTGTAAAGCCTAATGACAAGCTTACCAAGACCTCAAATGACCATGACCAAACTCAGAAAGTGCTTGAATTCAGAAATCCTAGTCCTTTACTTCTGCAGATGTAAATGCAGCCTTTACAAATGCTTCAAGCCCAGTGATCAAGCAAACCGTAAACCCAAACAGGAAACAGTGATCCACTAGGTCACCTTTGTGGCTTACACATACAAATCGGGCGGATACTACATCATGGAGCTGTGACATCAGCAGCATACAACATGAGTTACAGATACAATACAGGAATACATTGGTAGATGATCTACTGTTATTCAGATAACTAGCATTAGCAAGAATTAGCACTACCTTTTTTACATTTACATGTATTCATTTAGCAGACGCTTTTATCCAAAGCGACTTACAAGAGAGAGCTTCACAAAAGAACTTTGGTCACTCAACATAGCAACGTGAGAGACCCCAAACATAGCGGGCATCTAGATTACAAAACATACATCATGAGAACCAATAAGTTGCAAGGGAAGAACTATAAGAGCATTCAGCTGAACATTTTACAAGTTTTAAGGTGAGCCTCTGCCGGACAGTAGTCCACCTGTGGCGCGAGTAATAAAACAACCACAACAACAACAACACAACAATAGCGAGTTTCTGAACAACAACCGCAACAACAAATGATATTTCTGAGTGCCATACTATTTCTAATATTTCCAAGTGCCATTAAATTCTCGGAATAAGTGGATTTTGAGCCTTTTCTTGAAGGTTAGGAGACAATCTGTGTTTCTGATGGGGGTGGGGAGTTGATTCCACCATTGTAATGACAATGGAAGAGTTTGTGTTGGGCTCTGGGCACTAGCATAATCAACATAAGTTTACAAAACTCTCGATCTCACTCCAAATCACTAAAGCCATTCAATTCTTGATTCTCGGCGTTGTTCTGTCAGTTTCTCTCGCTGAAAAAAAATAAAATATGAAAATGTACTATATACTTTAATATATATCTTGCACCCATGTATAAATCAAACCGTAAAAAGGGTGCGACTTATAGTACTAAAAATACGATTTCCTCTTGGCTGCCACCATCAGAAGACACGATATACAATGTGATGTTGGTTCCATACAACCCAGAGACTGGATCTAGTCTGGCCGAAGGCCCAGAGCTGTACGTGCAAGGGCTCTGGCTCACTGCCCTTCATCGTGATGCAGGTTCAACACAACCTGAAACACTGGCAGCACAGTGACTGGTTTTTAAGAAGCCCTTTCTCTGACACCAACCAACATAACGCTGTCATCTGTTGCCCACATATCAACATGCATTACTGAGCCTCTGTCAAACGCATGGACACTGTGGGCTCGCCAACATGCAGATGTGTTAAACGACAGCAGGAGAGCGTAGGAGAGTATAGTGCCTGTATAGTTGACCTTGACTCTGCAGGCTGGATGCAACTGCTTCTAAACAGTGTTTTTTGCTCATGAAACTATCAAAAGACAGTCTTCTTTCTCCATTATCGTACCTGTGGACACGTCACCTGAATCCCCACAGAATCACCCACAGACAGTGCATGTAACTGAAGACAAACAATATGCCCTGCTTCCCTCAAAGGAAGGACGCTTAACTTGGATGTTCCAATTGTGTCTGGTCATAAATGCCTCCCTTGCCAGTAGTCACCCTTACCAGACCTCAACTCACAAACACTAGAGCTCCCCCTGTCTGTCAGGATGTCCTGGTACGAAGCAGGAAGCTGGATAGGATTCCACTGTGACAGATCTTCCTGAGGAAGTCAGGCTTGAGCTGCAGCTTCCAGCTTCCCTGGAAGTAATCCAACATCCCAAAGACAGACAACCTTGACAAACAGACAACACACACCTCCTCAAACCACCTTTCCAGAGATGAATTCAGAGCCAAAAGTATAATCTTTCTGCGCCCAGAAGAAGAAGACGTAAACACAGGAAAATGAAACAGACGTTCATTAGCAGCCAGGGCACATGACTGTAATGGGCCACAAACATAGTCTACTCTCCGATAACAGAGAAGGAGACTTAAAATAGCCATCCTCAGCCAGATACTGATGCTAGCTAATCACACATGCAGGAAGTTCAGCGACCTGACAAGTGATGGGAAGGCAGCGGAAGTTCTGCCACTGAGTCTGGTGAACTCCCGGCCTGGACTGATAAGGGAACTTGAACGGCCCAGAAACAGTTTGACCAACCCAAAGCAGAAGCAGGTCGGCCATTTTCCACAGGCCCTGAAGTTAGCCTGGGCCACAATGTAATTAGGATTTGCAGCATTCTGCCCTTTCACACAATGGAGCATTATCACAGACAGGAAGCCGTGGTCATGCGGCTGAAGTTGATAAGTCAATCTTCCCGCAGCACGCAGCAAAAAATAGCCAAACTGCAGTCTCTGTCGCAGCTTTTTACCAGAGCTCCACCATGGAATGGTTTTTAGAATTTGTGGTTACTTGAGGGCTCTAAAGTACCCTTGTGTCTTTGAAGCTTTCAAAGTGAGCTTTGGGGGGGACAGATGGGCTGAGTAAGGTCTGTGCGGTCTTTCAGATCTTCCTCTTGATTCGTGGTATAAAGCTCTCACATCGCTTTGCTTTTTATCTCACATCAGAGAAATAACAGATGCTGGACCAAGGCTAGGCTGAGGCCTTCTTTAAAGGGCGACGGGATGAAATGACTGACTTAACTTATCATTTAATTACTCCCTCATTGTCAGTTTGGGATGAAGTATTTGCGATTTTACGTGTCAAAACGTCAACATGCCAACCTGTCCCAGTGCATCAACCTGAAATCATACGAATCAGAGAGGATCGCTTCACACAGGACAGAATGAGACTCGGGCAAACCCAGGAAATGCCTCTCTCCCGGCTGTTAAACTGTCAACAGACAAAAACAGTGGAACCATCCAAGTAAGTGAAGAATCCATTTCCTGTTTCTCCCTTCTCAGCCTCCGGTAACGTCTCCTCTACGTCACGTCGTCACCTTTCAGCTGCTCTGCTGCTGATGCACATGAGTAGGGTAACACAGATCCCCACACAGTCATAGCATTCAAATATGGAACTGGAATTAGTAGTTGGTGTTTTCATGTGATTTTTTGAGGCTTGTGTGTGTTTGGTAAAATTCATCGACCAAGGAGTGGGGGGGTCAGGGTTAATAACCAATGGAGAGTCACCCTGCTGGCCTTGCAGAGATGGCTCGGGTCTGGAAGCCTCACCCCGACACCAAGCCAGGCTGTGGTGTTCTGGAACATTCAGTGCACTGCATGATCAACACAAACGTCTCAGTGACCCTCAAGTGAATCTGGTGGTCGAAGAAGACAGACTGTGGTCCGGGGCATGCCATCTGCTACCTGATGGTGTTATTGATCAACTTCCCCAGGGAAGGAAGATTGCCAGGGTCCCCCTCCCTCCCTCCCTCCCCTCACCAACCTCTTCCAGACCCATTACCAGCTACAACACACTTCAGACAGACTGATGTAAGAACCAATATATATGCAAAACCAACAACAGACCATAAGATATACCGTATCTAACCCTCATGCTGGGCAGATGATATACAATTGTAAAAGTATATAACTCCCATTACCAATTTATGACTATTACCTTCAACTGACAAACTGACCCGTCCAGGAGGATGGGCTGGGAGGGGGGTGCAAGTCTGGCCAGTCAACCAGAATCCCTCAGGGAACTGCCGAGTTTAACACACAGGCTACAAGCATGCTGGCCCTTTCAAGAGCCTCCTTTGACGTGTAAAGAGAAAACAGAATCTCCATGATTGTCTTTCAAATGAGGAGATAACAGTCCTTCTAGCTCAGCGGTACAACTCCAGCCAGAAGGACAGAGTCAATAAAGTCTGCCCTTTTACAAATGGTGTCATTCTACAAAGACTTCAGAGACAGGCTGGATCCTGCAAACCTTCAAAGGCCAAACGGCATGCAGTCACTGATGTACCTACATCAAGATGCTTTCAGAACCAGTACAGATGGCTGTCTGGCAAGGGTACCTTAGGATTCAATTATTTGCATCTTAAGGAACATCATCTTTTGATGTGTTAACATGTAGTTGGGTGTACATGTCATAGTGCTTCTACCCCAGCTCAGGTGAAATGCTGTAGACGAAGCACTTTTGAGGTGGTGAGTCCCCTGTCTCCTCCCAGACTGTGGTATTCATTAGGCTCCACAGAAACCAGGGGTCATGACCTTTGAAGAGTCAGGGCACGGTAGCATGATGTAACAAAGACCACGTAACAGCTATCCAGGCCTGGGCGTCGGCCTTATCGGCAAGTCAATACGAGGTTCAATACAGGCAGCCGTTATGTTGCAGCGCAATCCAGGCATCAGGACTCCCAGCCAGAGAGGCATGTGACTGGTCTGGTCAGTGGCTCGCAGCACAACGCAGTGACCCCTGGACAGCTCTCGTGTGTCGGGGGGTGGGGGTGGACCCAGACAGGCCATGGAGCATACAGTCCTCACACACAAACTCCTCCAGTCTGGCTTTGATTTCCCCCAAAGCACACCAAGGGGAAAAAGCGTCAACATTAACACAGGCATTAGTTAAGAAGCCCACGATAATACCCAAACCACCTTAATTAGGAGGAAATGAGCAGCTAGGAAGCAGTTAGCAGTGTGTTGGGATAAACACACAGGACCCTTGCCGGAGAGGAAAGGGATCTGGGTGTGGTGATAAGCTATGCCGACAGAACAGGCTGGGGTTTTTTTACAGCATTTAACAGCATGGATTAAGGTGAAGGGAATAATTGGGACATACCATGTACCAGTCATCGGTATGGGTGGCATAGGGTGTACCAATTTGCCTCCACCCCACCAACCTACTGCTGTTGTTGCTCTCGTGGGAAGAAGGAGGGGGGTTTCCTCATGGGGGTCAAGCTTTCTCTAGGGCGCCAACTGTGCTAGGATCATAGCTGTGGCACTCACTTTCTGCTGACGCTGCGTCAGCCAGTGTACAGCGTCTAACGGTTCCCTTGAGGTAGACCAGACAGGAAATGAAGGAATCCATTAGGGCGTGGCGTGACATGCCACAGGAAGTTCTTTTTTGAAGAGGGTCGGGTGGGGGGGGGACACACACTCCTGACTCCTGGCCTGCCCCGCTGGCTAAGGTTCAAAGGTCAATGGGGTCTGAGTCAGCCTCTCCAAGCCCCCTCCCTCCATCAGGAGAGGAACAGCCCCCACCCCAGACCTCTAACAGCATGGACCCTCATGTGTTCTTCTTCTGGCTCAGCACCTGATGCCTGCTGATATGGTGCGGTCCTGGATGACTATTTCCATCGTCACTCGAGCTCCACGCGAACACCTTTTGCCAGTCTATTTTCAACTGTTCCTCTTTGATCTAAATAGGTTCCCTGTTCCAACTTGATGAAACAAACTTGTTTACTGACAGCTGCCCATGTCTCAGATAGTTCCCCTGGCTCTGACCGACAGAAACTCAGCAACGGTCCAATCTGCTTCCTGTCAGAAGAGGAAGTGCTGAGACCAAACACGTAGGTGAGACCAAAACACACAGTCATACTGGGTGACTCATCACTAAGCAGCCCTGCGAGAGACTGGATGCATGCTGTGAAGCCAGAGTCAAACAGCGGTTCCAGGTTTGGGAACCACTGTTGACAACCAACAGTGTTTTAACAAAATCGTTTAACTGAGCAGCTTTGGAAATCAACATGGTGCCCTCTCCGAAATGCGATCGTTTGTGGAACAGAAAACACAGGAAGTGTGTGTTTTTTTGTTTTCTCAGGCTGTGTCCAGCAGGCCCACCCTCCCTGATCCTGCTCTTATCAGGACTCTGATCTGCTGACCTGGACACTGTGGACACTCATTATGGGATGCTCCTGTTTATCTGGCATTAACTCTCACACTCTCACACACACACACACACATACACACACACACGTCTGGACAAACAAAACACACACACACACGTCTGGACAAACAAACACACCACCCCAAACATCTACATATCATTGCTAAACTGGTCGACACTGTCGCTGACCTATCTGAGGACTTTGTGATGATTAATGTTTCTTAGTAAAGGGCAGTCCAAAAGATTGCATAACATCTCATCGCATTAAAGTAGACGGTCTGCACTTTAATCTCATTGCCATTGTTCTGTCAAATCCCAAACGAACAAGTCCAGAGCCGAAACATGCTTATAGTGTTGGGAGATTATGCAATGGAAAAGCATCAAGTGTTACTTCCTTCCCGCTAATTACTGTCCTTGTGGAACACTTGAGCTGTGATCTAAACCAGCACCGTGTCATTCCACCAGAGAGTTCTCTTCAGTGTCTGACTGGAGCTGCATCAGGCCTGTTCATTAGGACCAGAAACACCAGCTACGACCATAGCCTGAGGGACAGAGCCTCGTCCAATCACAATGTTCTAAATTCACGCTGGAATTTAAGTTAACCAATAAATTATTTTATTTCAATTTTCCATTTACAAATTTGAACAGGTTTCTTTTTTGCATACATAGATACAGGCACACACACACACATGCAAGAAAATACACTCATACAAGTGCACACACACACACACACACACACAGAACCGGTCATTTTGTTGTGAGAACAGTAGCCTGTAGTAGTAGCAGGGAGAGCAGCAGCAGATATGCTGGTAATGATCTCACTAATGAGGCTGGGTCTGGAGGGTCCGCTGGAGGGTCCGCACTCCTCTCCACCTCTGACACCTTCATGTGAACCCCTCAGACAGCTGACATGGAGCTCTGCTCTAGGTGACCTCTAATAACTGCCATATGTCCCCCCCACCTCCTCCCTCCCTCCCTCTCTCCCCCCCTCCCTCCCCTATCCCATGGATGGTTCTGGTCCAGGTTGGAATCCTAACAAGCGTGTTGGACTTTCGTTCTGATCATAGTAAACATTTGTGAATCAGGTGTGAGGCCGACAGCTGATGTGGAGTGTGAGGGAGAGAGAGAGAGAGAGAGACAGAGAGAGAGAGAGAGAGAGAGACAGAGAGAGAGGGGGGGGTGAGAGAGTCAGAGAGAGAGAGAGAGAGGAGAGAGAGAGAGAAGAGAGAGAGAGAGAGAGAGAGAGAGAGAGAGAGAGAGAGAGAGAGACGAGAGAGAGAGAGAGAGAGAGACGAGAGAAGAGTAACATAAACTCATAAACTTGGGGAAAAAAATACCATTCCAGATGAATAAATCATATTTTCCTATTTAAAACGAACTGAGATCACATGAGTATCACATACAAATATTTCAGAACGGTTTAAATGACTGCAGCCCACTCTGTTTTCACAGGACTGAACTGAAAGGAACTTGTGAGCCTGTTGGACATGCTGTGGTTTTGAGAGGGCCTGCTCACATTCCTCAAGGAAAGTTTGCATGGAAATCAGTTTAATGAGATAATAGTTTTCATCTGGTTCACATATTTATGTAGCATTCTCCTCACTCTCAGTCACACCAGTACAGCAGGGCTGCAGGGCTAACCATCTGCAGGCAGGCAGGGCTATACATACTGCTGCCAACAATAGAGTACAGGAAATCAATAGACGGTCATGGACACTAGTTATGTAAAGTCCTCAATGTCATCGGAGCAGTTATGGAGCAGAAACAAACAACACACGCAAACCCTCAGGGAAATGATGAGGAAATGTACTTGGGTCGTAACGTCAGCCTGGCTAATGTGGACACTGGCTCCCACACTCATTAGACCACTAGAATAAAAAAAAGAAAATTCTCTCTGCGGTCACTCTCAAGATGAGGGTCTTCGGCAGACACACCAACAGCAGCCCTGGGTAAACAGGGGCACACCACAGGGGGGGTACAGGGGCACCACAGGGGGGACCGTGGAAAACACGGTCAGGTTTTACTGGGCACAACTCGTTGCCACATGTGTGAGTGGATCTGGAAGGGGGCGGGGAAGCGGCAGGGCCTCTGATGGAAACATCAAGGGGTTAATTCCCGCAAAAGCAAAACGGAATTGCCTGAGATCACGTCCTCTACCTCTCTCTAACCTCCCTCTCTTCCTCACACATTCCCCTCCTTCCTTCCCCTTCTCACCTCCCAGGGCCTTCGAAAACACGCAGAGAGGCTAAATCTGCTCTCATCGGGCGACGAACGACGGATGCTGACGGCTGAAAAACAATTTGGGAGGCATCTGAGTACGCCGCAAGCTTTCCTGGGTTAACGGAGGAGGAAACAGGCATGCTGGGTGCCGAGCAGGGAGTCATGTGTTACAGACTGAATTCGGGAGGGACACAGTTCTCAAACATATGGAGCGTCGCTAGGCAGCATATGCAGCTCTGCACGAAGCTCTGTCCTAGTAGTGGCAACACTGTTGGTATCCAGGAGCTGGGCTGTACCCTGATTGAGATCCAGGCTCTAGGAAGCAGACCCCGGCTAGGCCAGCAGAACAGAGTAGCCTGGTGTGGGGGGGGGGGGGGGTAGAGCCTTTGACTGCAGACTAAAAGGTTGTTTGTGCAGGGTGCTTTGGATAACAGTGCCTGCTTAATAAAGATGATAATTAAGACGATAATGATTAAGACATTATCAACCTTCCAGGTGATGGACACACACATGCAGCTCACTGACTTGGTGGGTCAAAACGTCATTGGACGACGTACGGCTGGCGATGGACCAGCCTAAAATCCACAGTTACTGGACCAATCGAAATCCTTACGCACACACACACACAACGTGTGTTAAAGTGTTTAAAGCAGCGACTGCTAACCAAACAAGGCAGTCGGGGACGCCAGAAGGCACCAAGTGGTGTGTGTGCCTGTGCGTGTGTGTGTGCGTCCCTGATCACTCATTATCCTGTAAGGGAGAGAGGAGAGAGAGGGAGAAGAGGAGAGAGAGGGAGAGAGAGAGAGAGGGAGAGAGAGAGAAAGAGAGAGAGAGAGAGAGGGAGAAAGAGAGAGAGAAAGAGCGAGAGCGAGAGCGTTGGTGTGGTTTGCACGTGTGTGTGCCTGTTTCCATCCATGCAGTAACTCATAGCTATGTTCCAGCACGTTCCAGTGAGCTATGTTTGTCGTGTCGGTGTTGGGGGGGGGGGGGTGGGGCCCTGAGAAAGTGTGAGTCTATGAGGACAGAGTGTCCAGTCCAGTGCTGTTCTGGAGAAGGAGAGAGCCAGGCTGCAGGCTGGGGGTGGGTGGGTGGGGGGCTGCCCAGCAGGAGCTGTCATCAGGGCAGCCTGCCACGCAGCTGCAGCCTGCCATGCTCCAGCCGTAGCTGTAACCAGACCTGTACTGTCTCAAAGGCCCCCTTACCGCTGCCTCTGGGTCCCAGGAGACAGGGTTACCCTCTCCTCTGACCCCCCACGACCCTGCTGTCAGGCCTCCACGGGCCCCTGCTGATGGGCCCAGGACTGCTGTGAGGTCAAAGCCCCTCAGGAGGTGAGCTAGCCTGGGTGAGGTGAACACGTTAAGAAGCACGCTCGCTACATGACCTCATCAGACCCGCTCCCCAAGGGAGACCCTGGAAAAGGTTTGGGTTTCTCATTAGCTGGTGCCTATTTTCTGTCGAGGGTTTTTTGGAGCCCAGTTAATGCCAGATACAGTAAAACCTTATAAGCCTGAAGTCCCGTCTAAAGCTGCTGTAGGTTTCGTGACTGAAGGGCTTCTCTATTTAGGGGACAAGCCCCGTTTCTCTTTCTGTCAAACGAGGGTTTCTTCGTGCGTTGGGTTTGGCCGGGGCTATGCAAACACAGCGGCGGCCTGGATCGGATTAGGAGGCTGCGCAGTTACCCCGCCCCTCACCTGGACGGGGACTGCTCCGGACTCCAGGGTGAGTCCGCTAAAACACCCAGCTTATGGGCCGTGGATTCTGGAGCAGAGCTCTCCATGACTCCCTCACTGTCAACACTCTCCAGGGAGGAAGTAGGGGATTCTACAAAAAGGCTGAAAAGATTTACAGCCAAATGGAGCTACTGAGCCCAGCTTAGCCATGACTAGCCTCTACAAAGAAGGCCTGTGACACGGAATAAAAGCACTTTTATATGCTTTCCACCGTTCATCCCTCCTTTAAAACTTCCCTACATGGCCTTGGATGTGTGACCCGGCACGCGCGTGTGACTCACGGTGAAACGGCGTGGAGGGCAGGGCTGGGAGAGGATGAACAGCCGCACGGCCATGTTAATGTAGGACGAGCGGTAGGAGGAGATGTCGGGCAGACCCAGGACCAGCTTGTACAACTCCACGCACATCAGCCCGGCCACCACCGCCGTGGTCGTCGCTATGGCCGGTATGATCCGCCCGGCGATCAGCTTGCTCTGCCGTGGAGGGAGAAAGAAAAGAGGCTGTCGGAAAAGTCCAGGAGCATCATGTCTCCTTGTGCACGGAGACCTCTGGAGAGACCAGAAGAGTGGAGTTGAGTTGCTGTATAATGAACTATTGAAAAACATTCTATTGTCACCCTCTGTGTCTCCCTCACTCCTAGCCAATCCCCATCTGTGAGTCTGTGTGTGTATGTGCATTTATGTGTGGTGTGTGCGTGTGTGTATGTGGTGAGTGTGTGGTGCATGTGTGTGTGTGGCGGTGCGTGTGGTGCGTGGGCATGTGCGTGTGGGTGTGTATGTGTGGTGCGTATGTGTCTGGTGCGTGTGTATGTGGTGCGTGTGTGTATGGTGCATGTGTGTATGTGGTGTGTATGTGTGATGCGTGTGTGTGTGTGGTGCGTGGTGCGTGCGTGTGCGTGTGGTGTGTGGGCCCCAGACTGCGTCTCAGGTAGCAGGTCTCAGGAGACAGGCAGGTAAAGTGCTGTGATTAGTTCTGCCACAGGAACAAAGGTGAGAGGGCCCGGTCTCCCTGGGGGCCCCTGCCAGCCAACGCTCTGCGGCCTGGGGCCAGGTGTGTGTTGCAGAGACGCAGCACCGCCCCAGGGAGGAGCAGGGGGACGGAAGAGGGGTCCTTCGTCTGTGTTTCCCTGTAAAAACCCTCCCTCCATCTCCTCAGCTTTACTTCAGCTAAGGGAGCAGGCTCTGCTCTCACCTTGTGTCTGTCAGCTGCGGGGATGTCATAGTTTTCCGCCCGCAGGTTCGACGCAGCGACTACGAAGTCCATGTGGAAGTTACTGTCATCGTCCTGGAAAAGAAAAAAAACGTTACATTCAAAAGGTGAGGAAATATCCTGACTGGTCAAAACAACAGGTTTTATTATGTCCAAATCACCACAGGAAGGCCCACTAGGTGTTTTGCTATCTGCTCTTGTTTTCACCAACCACAGCAGCAGTATCTCAGCCAACGTCGGTGCCAATGACGTGATCCTAAGGTTGCTTCGAGCTGGGCAGCCTTTTGTCGCTGTCTCACGTCAATGCTAGTCATCCGGGACTCGTCAAGAGATCCTCTTGTTTCTCCCGTGAGCGACTGAGGCGATGAGGTCATGGCAGGACCCTCAAAGGCAGGTGTGAGGTGACAGTTACTCAGGGACAAGGAGGGGGAGGGCTACACTGGCAACCTGACGCTCCTGGAATCCAGCTACACACATTCCAGACATCCACAGGATGACCCAAGCGGGTCTAGGATGAAGGAGGAAGAGGAGGAGGAGGGGAGCTGGAGGAGGGGAACTGTTGCAGGTCTTGGCGGTCTTTGGGCCGTCTCTTTCACGTAAACAAGCTATCTGATACACGCTTAGCTTACCTAACCACCCCCCCCCCCCACACACACACACACACACACACATCCAGCCAACATGCCTCCCCTCACCATGACTTCATGTTTCCAGAATGATGGCTAGATGGGACTTAATGAGAAGAAAAAGGGTGATTACCAGCCAGAGGAGGAGGTGGAGGAAGAGGAGTCATCTATATGACAGTGAATGGGTGCACAAAGAAAGTGCTATTGAGGAGGATCACCCTCCAGGCTATAGAGTGTGTCACTTCAAAGACCGGGGAGACACAGAGGGGGTAGGGGGGGGTGGGAGGGGGGGAGGGGTAGGGGGCAAACAGAGGTCCTCAGAGATGAGACAAACCTCTTATAGAGTCTTAAGGACAAGGTCCTCAGGCTCCCCCCGGCCCCATGCTCAGCGCTCAGCTCTGTTGCCCACCTCACAGAAGCTCCAGCAGGATGTGGGTCCAGACAGGCCGCCCCTGTTGTGTCGGAGCCAACTGAGGACCTTCAGAACACAGGGCTGTTTCAGCAGCCAGGACAGACACGGGTCACCGAGGTCCCCCAGATGAAAACGGCCGTGTCGGGGGCCTGCAGGCGTGAACATGGGACCCCCTGCCAGGGTCCAGCCGCCTGCCTGTCTAAGAGGGGCCCTTGTATTTTGCGGGGTGAGCAGTATTCACGTCACATCACTCTCATTACCTTCTCAAAGACGATGGGGTGCATCTGCATGGCTGCGCTCCTCTGACCTTGAAGGCCGAGGTTCCTCTTGAGTTCCTCCAGTAGACCCTGATCTGCCGAGCCAGAATGAGTTCAGAAGCCGAACTTAGAGAGACAAACAGGGCGAGATGAGGGAACGAGGGATATTTCCTTACCGACATCAGAGATCTTCCTCTCCTTGTCCTCTTCCATCTCCTGGTCTGTCACATGGATCTTCACAGTAGACTTTGGGGTGAAGGCAGGCAAAGGGACCTTCTCCAGAAGCTTCCGGGTGGCAGCATAGTCTCTACTGCCTGGTATCTCATAGGTTTGCCCATACAGGTTGGCGGCCGCCACCACATAGTCCATATGGGTGGTCTACATACACGACAGCATGAAGCAAACTATCAGTGACCTTCCACCTCAAAAGTGGTCCATTAAATCGTTCGATGTCTTAAAAGGCAACTTCAGGCAAACCCTGAAGTGTGCTTGATAGGGAGCCTTTCGTGCTTGTCATAATGGAGGTTTGTGGAAGAGTTTGACATCTTATGACCAGGCTGCATGAGCAACTATTGTGAAGCAAAACCCCAGGTGGTGATTCATGGAATGGAGTCACCACCGTCATAGAAGATCCACATTTACAACACTTTGGAAATCCAACATTATGACTACTGATCACAGAATGACAAAGAACCTTCTGGGATTTGTTTAGTAAAATTCCCAAACTGTCCCCCCCCCCCACTGATTTTAAATAAGGAACATTAAACGGTGATTCCTCAGATCCACACTGCTATCTTAAGGCAGTTGAAGGCTGTAAAGGGCTTGTTTACAGAGCACAATGTGTGCTGATAGACTGGCCTGCATTCCTGGATGCCACCCTTTGTTGCTGTGCTATTGTGTGCAGGAACGACAGGTCCAGACCCAGTGAGAGGTGACAATACCTCACAAGAGACGATAGGAAGAGAGGGAAGAAGAGAGGGAGGAAGAGGAATAGAAAGAGAGAGAGAGGGAGAGAGGAAGAGGAATAGAGAGAACGATGGGGAGAGAGAGGAAAAGGAATAGGGAAGGGGAAAGAGAGAGCAAAATGAATAGAGAGGAAGAGGAAGAGAGAGAGGCAGAGGAAGACAGTAAAAAAAAGATTGGAAGAGAGAGAGAGAAACAAAGAGATAAAGAGAGGAAGATGAAAGGAAGGAGAGAGCAGAACCACCGTGGGGGGGGGGGGGGGGGGGGGAGGAGAGAGCAGAACCACAGTGAGGAGGTGAAGGAAGGAGAGAGCAGAACCACAGTGGGGGGGGGGGGGGGGGGAGAGCAGAACCACAGTGGGGGGGGGGGGGGAGAAAGGAGAGAGCAGAACCACAGTGAGGAGGTTAAGGAAGGAGATAGCAGAACCACAGTGGGGGGGGGGGGGGGGGGGAGAGCAGAACCACAGTGGGGGGGGGGGAGGAAGGAGAGAGCAGAACCACAGTGAGGAGGTGAAGGAAGGAGAGAGCAGAACCACAGTGGGGGGGGGGGGGGGGAGAGAGCAGAACCACAGTGGGGGGGGGAGGGAGAAAGGAGAGAGCAGAACCACAGTGAGGAGGTTAAGGAAGGAGATAGCAGAACCACAGTGGGGGGGGGGGGGGAGAGCAGAACCACAGTGGGGGGGGGGGGAGGAAGGAGAGAGCAGAACCACAGTGAGGAGGTGAAGGAAGGAGAGAGCAGGACCACAGTGGGGGGGGGGAGGAGAGAGCAGAACCACAGTGGGGGGGGGGGGAGAGAGCAGAACCACAGTGGGGGGGGGGAGAAAGGAGAGAGCAGAATCACAGTGGGGGGGGGGGGGGAGAAAGGAGAGAGCAGAATCACAGTGAGGAGGGGAGAGAAAGGAGAGAGAGCTATAGTGTCAGGTCGAGCAGGCATCCCACTCTTCTAGACCAGCTCTCATCTCAATGGCCCTATCACAAGTTTGAGTCTCTGTGTGTGTGGACAAATAGCTGCGTGTGTGTCTAAGTGAGTGGCTGTACCAGTGCATGTGTGTGAGGGTGGAGGCTGCGATGGGGGTAGACAGATGTTATCCACCTTGGTGTGGAGCAGGTATTGTCAAGAGGGGTTGTTGGTTAGATAAGGTTTGCTCGTGGAGAATGCGGGCTGTTATCAGCTCAGATAATGACAATTCTATCATCCCCACTGGCCCTTACAAGGACCCAGAGTGGGTCGTTGAGGTTGTATGGCAGATGCGTTTTACATGGATTGGGAAGATTGGACAGGTACTTACATTGTGGGGGTCAAAGGTGAGAGGATGTGGACACCTCTTAGTGTCTGACCAGAAGGGGAGGCCTGAACTTGTCCGCTGCGGAGAGGAGAACATTCAAGGTGTTATAATAGTACTGAAATACTAGTGAACTACTATACTTTCTGAATGCAGTATTTGTTAGTCTCGTTGGATAAAAAAAAAATACATGCTAAATGCATAAAATGTAAAATCTAACAATAAGAGCGAGGAAAAAACCTGAAACTATCTTATTTGTAATATGACGTTGCGTCCTTGGGCAAGGCACTTCACCCTACTTGCCTCAGGGGGAATGTCCCTGTACTTGTTGTAAGTCGCTCTGGATAAGAGCGTCTGCTAAATGACTAAATGCAAATACAAAAATAAGATCCAGTTCAGACATGGGGAAGTTTTCATGTGACTGCTTCTGGCTAATCCAGTTCTGGGAAGAACTTATCAGTTGTGGTATGAGCTTCTTCAACAATATCACAACTAAGCATAAACCACCGAAAAAAAGGGAAAATCACAACAAAAGCATAAACCACAAAACTCAAAATAAATTCACATCACAAGAAAATACCACAAAGCCATTATTTTTGCATGAACTGACTGTAGATATTATTCCTAAACTAACTATAAACCAATTTGTGAAGTTCCTCCAAAACTTTAATCAGAGATGCAACTGAAAATTCTTACAACAGATTCCACAAAGTTCCCTTCCCCAGAGTCATCTGCCATTCCCACAGGCTAGACACACTAATGCACTTATCAGGTGTGTGTTGAACACACAGTTTGTTGCCCTGATGGAAGCAGAGAGCTGCTTCAAGCCTTTGATCTCTAGTACAGAGGCCCATATGGCAGACCAGAGAGTCTCTCTATCTCCACATCTCTCTCCCTCCAGGGGAGAGTCTCTCTACAGCAGCTGAGGCATATCTACAGTATTATCTACACCACAGACAGCTTTCTCTTGTCTGGTGGCGATCTGTTTAGCAGCTGCATGTGGGCTATCTGGATGGCACTATTCAACATGAAGACAGCCTGTTTTGATAGGTGACGGTTTAAGCGCACAAGGTTTCGAATGGATGTGTTGACGTGTAATTAGCCTAAGCTACATTTTGAGCACTTCAAATAGTATCTACCCACAACCTACAGCTCTCCATATCTTCCTCTCCAACATAAGCCTAACTTGTTCCTTGTATTGGTTATATCATTAGGTTCGAACTCCGACCCACCCTGTCACTTCTATTAGTGCCCTTTGACCTCCAGCTGTCCGTCCCCTCTCAGCCTTGAGCTGAACACTGCAGGACCGTGCTGCAAGAGCAGAGCCGTGTTACAACACAGCCACGTCTCACAACATGGATGCTGCTTGCTCAATATCACTGTCTGGCTCCTCAATAAAGAACCTGACTGACGGTTAGTCTGAGGGTCTGCATCATGAAGGAGGGTTGGCCAACAGCTGCTTTGTCATACTTCCTCAGAGGGCTCCGCGGTCGGAAACAACAGAGCCCACAGCCCACCTCGCTCGCCCCGCTCTCCCTGGGAGAGCTAACGGACGAAAAGAGGAAGTAGGATCAAAAGCAGTAGAGCGCAAAAGAAGAGGGCAAACCACGTGCTCATTCACTAACTTTTCTTGGTGGAACTTCCCAGCGAAAGGAACCGTTGTCGTGCATTGGAACACGAAAGATGGACAGAGAGGCTGACAGAGACGTTCGCACCGTGAGACGGGGACCGTCGTGTTTCATTGTGGGTGAGACGGCCTTCCTTGTCTCGTTCCTCGGCAGTATGAGTATAAAAAACCCCTAGCAGAACTCTCCCAGGGGACTTAGTGCAAAAATGCTATGCATTTCGGACTGTCGGACCCCCCTCCCCCCCCCCTCCCCATCCCCAGTGAGGCTTTAACAGGATACGACTGGAATGAAATCTTGGTCAGAGGAATTTCTTTTGACCCGTATCATGCAGAGGGAAAGGGCTGCGTGAATGGACTAGACAGAGCCAGTTGTCAGACAAGGGTCAAAGGGGGGGGTTGGGGGGGGATGGGGTTGAGTTGGGGCTAATCTGTCGGCGCTCCCTCAGGTGTGAGACAGGAGCAAGTGACGTCAGCCCCCATCCACACGGAACAGCGACAGCCAGATATCCCGGCCCGTCTAGCTGTCCTTAGGATGACACTGGGGTGATGCTGCGTATCAGACCGCTAGGTGACGCTTACACCACAGTGTCTCGCATGGAAGACGGATCGACCGATCGTCTCCTTGGAAAGATCCGGGCACGGAAGCTGCATTAACAGTGCCCCCATGTGTTCACAAGCAGACCAGAGAAGACCCGTTCTCTAGCAGATGTTTGTGCACGTCTACTGTGTTTACTGTGTTTGTTTACCTGTCCTTGCGTTTGTTTACCTGTCCCGGTGGAAAGCAGTGCAGCAGCTGACGGATGTTGTTGTTGTAGAGGGTCTCCCAGCGGAGGCGGGCCCAGGTCACGCAGTCCTCCCAGCCCACCGGACGCCGGCTCCCCACGCTGGCCCACACCCCCTGCAGCACCTCCAGGGCCTTGGCCTCCCCCAGGCACAGGGTCTTCTCCAGGAAGCCTGGATCTCTGCACCCCCCCAGGGACCCATCAGAGCCCGGCGGTTAGATAAGGAGCAGCTAAAGCAGCCCTATGTAATCCTTCTCAAGTGAGGGGAGAGACACAATACAATGAACAAAAAAACAATGAGGGGGTGATGTAAGATGGGAGGGCAGGATGAGTTTTGTGGATTCAAGGCTGATTGAACCATCTCAAGGTCTCATGACATGACCTAACACACTGCCTCTCGCCTCCTCGAGGCTGAGCCCCCCCCCCCCCCCCCCCCAAACTCCCCCACAGGACTGACTTCCATTGTTCTGCCAAGGCCTGTTTGAAATTCCAACCGTAATCATGCAACAAAAACAACACTGCGATGGAAGGCAGCCAACACCTGAACATGCTAATCTGAGAGACGCACTTAAAAGACTGCTCGATCTCCATGTCTGTCTCAGAACGAAGCCATAGCCGAGAACATGGACGTCTCGTATCTATCAATAAAGCGCTCCTGTTAGTGATGTCCTGAGCAGGAGTTGGCCAGACGTCCTTATCTGAAAGCGGTCACGTGACCTTGCTGCTGAGCGGGTAGACAAGAAGTGCTCAGTGTTGTGGTTCTGGTGACGTTTGGAGCTACGACCCAAATTTCTCTGTAAACACTCGGCCGACCTTCCCTAAACAGCCGGCTCTGCTCCGACTCATAAACTTGCGGCTAACGTCCTGCTGCCGTCTCACTTACAAGGGCCTAAACAGGAAGTAGGGACGCGTTTTGAGGTGGTCTGTCCTGCGGAGCATATATGGTTGTAGCAGAGGGGCTTGTTTATAGGAGGGTTGATACCTCCTCTCCATGGCTCCTCTGACTCAGACGCTACAGTATAATCATTGTCTGCCTGTGCTCAGATCCGCTGCTCGCCTCAGGACACAAAGAAGATGGAGCTCCTACAGGAAGTGCTGAGTCGGCAGCGCCTGCTCTCCGCTCTAAGGCGCACTCTTCACTCGCAAATGAGCTTCTCCGCCATTTAGAGGGCTTAAACCTGCCGGAGCCTGTGGAAGACATTCTGACAGGTCTGGATTAGGAGGGATTTTCAGGGTCTGAGTCCAGACGCACTGTCATACCCAAGTCCCCCAGAGAGAGGCTGAACCGTACAGTCAGAACAGGGCAGCTGTTGAGTCTCTCCACCACTGTGGTGTCTGGGCAGTCAACTCGTTAGCGGGTCTACTTGGTGGACTGTTTTAGAGGCAGGGTCTCTCAGGCCCACGTGACAGAGACGCTCCCCCCCCCCCCCCCCCCCCACACAGCCTGTGTGCCCAGCAGGCACATTTCGGACACTGCTTTTCTACTTACAATGCACCACAGCCTGGCTCCACTTAAACACTGTGGATCAGATTTGACTATTTTACCTCAGTGTAGTTGGTTGACAACATAGGTATGTGGGACTTAAGTGTGTGTGTGTGAGCATATTTTTATGTGTGTGTGCAGTAGTTAAAAATAACAAGCGCGCATGTTCATGATCGCACGATTTAACGTTTCACTCATGTTGTGCAGTAATGACTTACTTCAAGTACTGGTTCAAGTTTTCAGCTGGTTGCTTGAAGAGCCCTTCAAACTCGTCTCTAGCCCACTGCAATAAATAAGATATGAATGTATCAGCTGTTTTCCCTAGGAGACACCCCTCGTTGCTCTCAAAAGCGTATTCACTCTGGGCCAAGTTGAGTTAATGGAGTAAAGGGCTTTCTGCTTTAAACAAGTTGCATGTGTGTTGGGGGGGATTAAGAGAGGAGTGTAGCCCTGTGTGGCTGTGCTAACATTCAGCCAACACTGGAATACGGTGACAGAGGGTTAGCGGTGTAATCCCTGAGGGTAGCCTGCCAAGGCTTTGCCAGTCAGTTTAGGAGCTGTGTGTTAAAAGCCTCCAACAGCAGCACATGTGGTGGAGCAATGCCATGCACCAGAGCTTAGCAAGTACACAGGAGGCAGAGCGCACACACATACACACACACACACACACACACACACACACACACAATCACACATCTTTTAAAGGAACATAAGATTAATATTTTGACATTGAAGCAGTCTGCTAATATCCATTTCCCAAAGGTAAACCCAACCCAATATACAGTATGTCAACGGTTATATGCAACAAGAACAAACTTTCCTACAAAACCTCTTACGGACCCCTGGAGCTGAACTTCATGCCTGACCTGCAGCGTGTGCTCTATGCGGTGAGGGAAGTTCTTGAGGGTGCAGAGAGGGATGGCCTTCTCGTTGTTCGTCTCGGCCGGACCGTAGGACTGCGTGAGGTGGGGCACCACCACCAGAGTGTGGCCCTTACTACCCAGGGTCCCCCCCTCCAGCATGGGCCTCTGGTGCTGCACACAGCGCCTGTCCAGATACACTCCTGCACAACAGACACCTGCTCCTCAGTCATCCAGCCCCTGTACGTTGCTTTGCATTAAACTGTTATTGCTATCTGATGTTACATATGCCATTGCCCAGAGTAAACCTGGAGCATTCCAGAACTCCAGTCAGCCACTGACTGTCTACGGAAGGGGTGTACAATCTTGGTCCTCGAGGGCCGCTGTCCTGACAGTTTGAGATGTTTCCCTGCTCTAGCACACCTAACTGTAATGAATGGTCATTATCAAGCTTCCACAGCTTGATAACAACCCATTCTTTAGAATCAGGAGTTGTGGACATGGAAGAGCCCCTCTTGAGACGCAGCCTAGAGGGCGCTACTGCTAATGCACCGCTGCTGCCAAAGGTGACGATGATGAGTTTGCTTATGACAATGATAACAAAAGTAGCACACGAGTCTTTGTCGTGTCTAGCGCCCGCACTGTTTATCGTTTGTTTACGGATACTGGTGCTAGCAAGAGCTAAAACACAGACGTGTGGAATGAGGACACACTGCAAGTACTGACGGGCTTCCACGTTGTCCAGAGCAGCAGCCACGCCATCCAGGCCTGTGAAGAAGCTGTGTCCGTACAGCTGCTCGCTGTCTGGGTCCACCCGGTTCTGATGGGCCTCTATGTTCATGTGGGGGTTCATTTCTCTGACTGCCTCTGCAGCCACCTCAGATTTCTGCCTCTGTGGACGAGAGGAGAGGAGAGGACAGTGAGCTGCTGACTGTTAAAGGAGATGAGAATAGAGGAGAGGACAGTGAGCTGACTGTTAAAGGAGATGAGAATAGAGGAGAGGACAGTGAGCTGCTGACTGTTAAAGGAGATGAGAATAGAGGAGGAGGACAGTGAGCTGACTGTTGAAGGAGAGTAGAGAAGAGGAGAGGATGAGGAGAGTGAGCTGACTGTTGAAGGAGAGGAGAGGAGGAGGAGAGTGAGCTGACTGTTGAAGGAGAGGAGAGGAGGAGGAGAGTGAGCTGACTGTTGAATGAGAGGAAAGGAGGAGGAGAGTGAGCTGACTGTTGAAGGAGAGAGGAGAGTGAGCTGACTGTTGAAAGGACTGTTGCTATGAAAAGACTCAGCTGAATTTAGACTGTGGGAAAGACTCAAACGCTCAGTTCCTGTGTGAATATCCAGCCAGCTCACTACATACTGTACATTCATTCTGGCTTACTGCCAGTTGGTTATATAACCATATAAATTGCAAAATGTTCCCTGAAAATATAAAAGCTTTTTTATTACTTTCTCAGTTCCCAGATTTAAAGCAAGCTATGACTGGTACGGTTGTGTCGCAAGTAATTCCCATTATGGGGAATTCTGTTAAGATATAATTTATCATAGAAGTCTTGCAGTGTGATGTGGCCATGTTATTGCATTTCACATGGCTCCTAACTTGGCTGTTAACAACGACCTTTGACTTTTCCACTTAAGTCAAGAGGGGTTCAGCTGGTTTCCCTCCAGAGCACAGGACAGCTTACAGATGAATGAGCTGTCAGAGCCACTGAGATTCTACGACCCCAATCGTACCCCAATGTCTCGAGGCCTGAACAGGAACTGGCGGTTCAGGTTGGACCTTTCGATGGAGTCCATGTCGGTCACGGTG
Organism: Neosalanx taihuensis; assembly: GCA_030340665.1. Taxonomy (NCBI): domain Eukaryota; kingdom Metazoa; phylum Chordata; class Actinopteri; order Osmeriformes; family Salangidae; genus Neosalanx; species Neosalanx taihuensis. Next base: position 4,342,139 of record CM059289.1, on the reverse strand, counting down.
ATGTGTCCTCCCTCGCCAGCACCGAGGCCTATGAGAGCAAAGTTCTTGAGAAGCTCACACCCAATGGCACCAGCTCCAACCTGAAAGAAACAACCATCCTTTTAAACTGTTGTTAATACATTCCATCATTTAGCAGACGCTCTTATCCGGAGTGACTTACAGCAAGTACAGGGACATTCTCCCTGAGGCAAGTAGGGTGAAGTGCCTTGCCCAAGGACACAATATCATGTTGACACAGCCAGAGTTCCAACCAGGTACCTTCTGATTACTAGCCCGACTCCCTCACCGCTCAGCCACGACTATCTTAATATTACGTACGCTATACTCTAAAACAGAGTCCTGTATGTTTGGTGGATGGAATCCAGGTTGTCATTTAACGCACTAGACTCTACAATGTAAAAGCAAAAACACAACCTCACACGCGTGTATCACAAACACACACACACAGACTTAACAAAACAAACAGCAGAGAGCATAACATTTGCAGAGGAAACACGGTCAGGGATTTGGCAGTGTTGACCGCTCGCTGCGCCCCCCCGAACACATGGAGAACAGGAAATGCCACCTGAATCACGGCCGTATCCTGTGTGTCACTTGATACTCTAGCAGGGCTCAGAGAGAGGGACGGAGGCTCATGCAGAGGGATGGTGACTCCCCCTGCTGGAATAAGAAGAGATGCGCACTTACCAGGAAATACTTCTGTCTCTCCAGCTTCTCCTGGAAAGTCGATCCGAACACAGCAATCTGGCCGTCGTATCTGCTGCCTCTCTGTAAAGGAGGCGGACAAGCTGTTAGCTACAGCGCATCACAACAACAGCCAGCCTGTGTCCACATGTTGGAATGGGAGAGCGGAGGTTAAGATGACAGGCTGCTAGTTCTTCCTATTCTATCTTGAACGTCAAACTGTACGGGCGAACAGGAGCTCTCTGTCAACAGCTGGTCCTCGGGGAGACACTCCAGTGCGTCGAAGTACAGCCACTGCTGGAGAGGGGTGAACTTCCCACTGCAAGCCTGCGCACACGAGAACACCAACGTGCGAGTAAGGAAACTTAGCGCACAGCCAACAGCATGAAGCCACAGGGGGGGGGTCGGCGTTCCTGTCTGGCCGTGAACTTTCACCTCACCTTCAGGACCTCCTGCGCGGCCACTCCTCCTATGAAGGCGTTGACCGGGGCCAGGTCGCCGCTGGCCGTGAAGGACAGACCTCGAACCACATCCTCGTCCAGGTGCTCCAGCTGAGCTACCTTGTTCAGCTCCACCACCCTGGCTAGCAGGAGCTCGGCGTCCGGCTGGAGGAACCAGAGAGAGAGAGGGTCAGACGGCTGAGAGGAGTCCCAGAGGGACGGTGGTCTTTAGGTCGTCGCTAAAAACAGCTACCTGGAACAAAGTCCTAATAGAACAGACTGGAGTTTTCTCGCTGTTTGTGTTCTAGAGCAGGGACTGACCTGGGACCTGGGCTTGGGCAGTCTTCCCTGTGTCTTTACAAAGTCATGCAGAGCTTGAAAGGCCAGGTGTAGAGTCTGATGCCTCTCAACCTGCCCATAGCCCGTCATCACCAGTAACTCAGGGTCCAACAAGGCTTCATCCAGAGATTTCTGCACCAGATGGCACACATAGAATCAAGCTTATTTTTTACTGTAGATTGTATTGCTAGTCGATGGGCTCAATATGTATGGAGATTTTACGTGAACAGTTTATACAGTCGGTGCATATGTATGTATGATGTTTCTCAATGAGACATGAAGCAAGCGCTTACAAATCGGAGTGTTTCAGCTTTTTTGACCTCGGTGGCAACGCCGCCCTTCTCGTACTTGGAAAACCCTGAGGTGTCACAGATACTGAAGGAATAATGGCCTGAAGTGGAAAAACAAACAAGGTTCAACCGCCAGCATATCGATACGAGTGACTCCCATAGCAGTTAGTGAAACCCTTAAGGGTCTGCAATCCGAAGGCGTGTACATGTTGTTAGAATTCTGGTGCACCACTAACTGAGGACTGTGATGTCCACCGGGCCGAAGCTGTTGAGTTCTGTCATGCCCCGGATCTCAGAGAAGGATACACTGCAGGAGTCCTCAAAGCCTTGACCCTGGTCCACTGAGCAAGTCACTATCCCAGGATTTCCCTGGAAAGACATCAGTGTCAACGGAACATTCCGTGTGCGTTGCGTCGGGTTCTGGTCTCATGATTACGGTTCTAAGGTGAAGTGAAAGCTCGTACCTGAGAGATATGGTCGATCATAACTGACACTGGAGGCTCCCCATTCATGTCCAAGACCTCAAACTCCTCCCCAAAGTCACAGAATAATTGACTGCAGTCAAAGCAACAGACAAGAAACTAAGAATCTGTAAAAGACCACTAGTAACACGGATATGAATGAGGTTATTAAAGAGCCAAGCTTACCCAGAAAGCCCTTTGGCATCTGCCACAATGAACTGGATTCCGTTGGAATGGCAGAATGCCCCGAAATGCAGCTGATCCTCCAATGAGGAATCAGTCAGCACCACCACCTAATAGGAGCAAGAACGCTTACTTAGTATGTCTTTGCTAATATGTTGCTACTCTGACTTAAAGGACATACAGCCACAAGCTGTGGGATGTAGAGTAGCTCACCTGGAACTGGTGCAGCAGGTTTTGGTCCAGTGGGGCAGTGTGGGCAGTCACATAAACATGAGGGTTCAGGGCAGATAGCTCTGGCAGGGAGCTCAAAGCACGATTCTGACCCAGGTGTGTCTCACGAAGGAAAAACTAGGAGGTATATTAGTGGAGGTTCAATGAAATCTGACATCATAGGGATTTGGGGGCCATAGTCATAACATTACATTTCAACCCAATTAATTATCAAACAGATTGCTCTTCCATTGTCTTAGAGTTACCTGAGTGGACAGGTCTTTCCACTCAGTCAGACCTTCATCCTGGACAGTGACCGACTTTACCCCGGACAAGACTACATTCTTGGCGATCTCGACCCCGACTCCGCGCATCCCAGCAATCAGAACGGAGGCTGTCCCCATACGGCGCATCGCATCATGACCCAGCACGTACCTGCAGAGCCAACACTTTAATTAGAAAAAGCATTGGAATGCTTCCGTCAAAATGAATTCGTCTGGAAGACAAGTTTACTTACAGCTGGCGAGAGTATAAATCCTCGTCGATGTCTTTTGACTCAGACATTGTTCGAAAGGAATATATCACCTCCAAGTATGAAAGTAACACCAGGGTTATGGTCAAACCGCTCAACTTCCTTGAAATGTCAAAACCTGGAAGACGTGTTTGTGCCTAGTGGATGACCTAGTGATTGCTCCTTGCTCACTTGTGCGACTTTCACTTTCGGTTTGGTCATAACAAAACTAATTGTTTTCCATTGTACTAAAGCTTTGTATTGTATCCCCCCTGGCACTGAAACATAACATGTAAACTGACACTGCATCAGTGCATTGTCCACAGCAACACTGGCTCTGATACTATCTCCGTTTACTCAGTAAGGGCGTGTTGATGCTGTGGTTAAACACTAGAGGGCGCTGCATGCCAGTAAGATGTGTCAGATTCAAACTGGAGGTTTTGCCCTAATGAAATTAAACAATTTAAGACATTATACAAAGTTATTGATTTATGGGCGCCTAAATATAGTCTACAAACAACACTGGAATTAAACCATAAGGTTGTAGTAAATAGGCCTTATTGTTGAAGCTCAAAACGGTGCATTGCTTAATAAGCAAAGTTGAATGGATGAGCCTGTAACCTGAGAAAGTGAACAGGCAATAAAGAACATCAAAGGCCCTCTTACGTCACGACAGGAAATCAAAGTGTGTAGAGCGAGGCATATGAGCGGGTCAGGTTATGGTCATGGTCAGGTCAGGTTGCATATCTGCATATAGTACCATTTTGCATCTGTACATACAATACTGTAAAATACTGTAAAATATTGTGCAATTCTGCCGTATATTTGTACTACCAAATCACTTTTAATACCCTGTACATACCCTGTTTTGCACTCATGGTTGGATGCCAACTGCATTTTGTTACCCTGTACTTCTACGTGTGTAATGACATTAAGGTTGAATCTATCTATAATGGGACTGTGTGTGTTTCTATGTTTGGTTTGAGGTAGTGAAATCGTGCCTGTGGATCTTTTGCATTGATATGGTTGCGTCAGGCTGTTCTTGTGGTTCCAGGTCTGAGGCGTTGGCTCAGATACGCGCTGTTAGGTGAGGCACCAAGAAGGGCCTCTGCCAAGCTGAGATATCTAACCTCAAGAGGGTCATCGACCACGAGGTCAAGCTCCGCAGCTTCAAGGACAAGAAGTTACAAAAGGCGGGCAAGGATGAAGCCCCCAAAAAAGTAGGAAAAGTCTTACGCCATAATTGCCTCAGTTGAATTTCTGGTTACTTCGTAGTCGTTTAACTGTCCCAGGATTGGAGCAGATCCAGCGGTAGCTGTACCAGACCGTGCATCGGCAGATCTTGGAGGGGGCAAACAGGCCGACCTGCCAATGATTGGCAAGGCCTTTGTTGAAAATGAAGAGAAGAACTTTGCCTGCTTCAGCTCCATCAACAAGTTGCACGACAAGAGCATCTTTGACCTCGAACTGGACATTAAACAGCTGGATGTGAGAAGACATACATTTCCAGAATTGACGTGGGGTTTTTTTTGCATGCATATCACAGAATTGATAGAATTCTGTGAAAAGTTGTTCAAGGTTGGTTGAGGGTTGGCAGTTTTTTGGGCAGATGTGAAGCCCTTTGTGACATTGCTTGTAAAAAGGCCAGTATAAATAAATGCTGATTTGATTCTTCATGTTAAAACCTGGACTGTAGCTTATCAGCATGGCTCGATAGTAATAGAGACTATTGTAACACACCCACCTGGCGACAGAGCAAGAGAAAATACAATATGACAAACGGTCTTTACACAACGATGTTGTTTACCAAAAACAGGAAAGCGTATTTTTGTAAATCACGTTATGCTCTTAGTTCAGCAAAACAAACAGTGTAGTGAAATAACTAAATCATTCATATCTACAAACCGATGTCACATTGGCGTTTGATTTAGTGAAACTGTTTGAACGAAGCCCTCTCTCAAAGCACAATCACAGTGCCATCAAGGGCTTGAAGAGCGTCCCTGCTGATGACATAGCCATGCCAAACAAGGCTCTCCTCTCTGTGCCCAAGGTCTCCGGGTAGAAGCAGCTCTGTGGGTTAACAGCTCCAGGGGATCATTCACTGGCATCCTGCTGTCTGCATCTCCACATGTAATGTTAGCCTCTTCACATCATCACATGGACTAAAATAACACTTTGTCTCTCCAGACCCCCTGTTTGGACTGTAGGGGGATTAGCCCACCTCGATTCTTGAAGCCCCTACACCTGTTGGTCAGACTCAGTGTGTGACTTCAGAAGACAACTATCTCTGCCTCTCTGCATCCTCACTCAGACTCATGAGAAGTGTATTCCTTCATACATAATCTAATTTCATTTGTATTGACCTTTTTACAAGTAATGTCACAGAGGGCTTCACATAGGCCCATATAACTGCCCCTCAACCAACCTAAACCCTTTAGGAAAACTCCAACATAAAACTCATTGAAAAATAATGGAATAAACCATGGGAGGATGAATTTGGTGAAGGATCTCATCATCCAGATACGGTTTATTCTTTTATTCTTCATTTCAGTCTGTTTGTGTTTATTTAATCTACCAATGACTTCCTATAATGCAGGGGTGGCCAATCCTGCTCCTAGGGAGCCAGTGTCCTGAAAGTTTCAGAAGTTTCTCTGCTCCTGCACACCTGATTCTAATGTTAATTTGGGGGCTTCCACAGAGCTTGATAACGATCCTTCATTAGAATAGAACTAGAACAGGTTATTCATTTGGGACAGTGGCGCACCTTTACGTTTGGTAATTTAGCAGACACTCTTATCCAGAGCGACTTACATCAAGTACAGGGACATTCCAGAGGGGAGGCAAGTAGGGTGAAGTGCCTTGTCCAAGGACACAACACCATGTTGACACAGCTGGGGTTCGAACCAGGGACCCTCTGATTACTAGCCTGATTCCCTAACCGCTCCGGATATTCCACATCCTTACATCCACCGGCAGAAACCTACTTCAGGTCTTGACCCTTCACCAGGTCTGGACAAAATGGCACTGGGAGTTTTGCTCAGGCCAACCCACCACAATCAGCTGGACACCAGCGCATGTGTTAATATGGAAAATGAACCAATGGGCCACTGTCCCTGCTTTATGGACCGGCCAATTTGAAATATATTTAAAATATATACTGTATATATATGTTAAATATCATATCGGCCCCAAGTGGGTTGTCCTACCGTGCATTTTCCTGATATACCAGATTATCAAACCAGACCTGCATATTACCATTCTTACATGACAGAATTCACCTTCATCAATCATAACCAATCTGGACAATCCAATACAGCAGTCACAAAATAATCAGGAAATCATTTATCCCAAGGTACAATTTATTTGCTTGCACAAAAAAACTGTTGCACATTATTGAATTAGGAAATCTTTCTTGACTTCAACAGGTTCATCAGCAGTTTATCACTGCTTCTCTGACAAACTCAGTATCCCATATTATTAGACCCCAATCAGCCTAACCTCACTAGCATACTCATCTGACCAAAGGATGAGATAAGAAAGGATTTGCTAAGATTATTGACAACAAAGTAAGCAAATAATAATCATTGATCTTGGACTAATCTTTGATCCACCTCTGTAGTTGTGACTTCAGAAGTGGGCATGTGCTTGACTGCTCAACAGTGTGGTTGCTTTCAGTCCTGATCCTTCTCCTCTCCGTGTGTGATGACGTGCACCAAGTTTTTGTAGTCCAGATTTCCAGCCACATCTGGCGGGAAGGCTGCAAACATCTGCTCCATCTAGAAGATATTTAAAGAACATGTTGTAATATGTTGAACAACTCATTTCACAAAAAGGAGCGCAGCCCTCTGACTATGTAGGCGGGGGGTCTGACCTCTTCAGGTGAGAATCTGTCGGCTTGTGTCGTCAGCATCTGTGTCACACTGAGTCGAAGAGAGAGGCAGTATTAATCGATTAAACTTAAAATGTCATGAAAAAGAACACAAGAGTATGTTTCAGGAATGGCTGTTATCATGATGCATTTGTAAAATAATTTAAGTGATTTTACGGAGCCCTGTGTGCAGGTCACAAAGCACAAATGTCAGAAAATGTTATATTTATTCTTACTAATCCTTCCGCAAGACACCTTTTCCCTCCGGATCAAATACTTTAAAAGCGTTTAGGATTGTGTCTTCTGGATCGGCACCTGGGGAGACACAGCTGCTTATCAAATCTCCTTGAGAGAAGTTATTGATATCTGACTCAACAATGATTTAGTTATCATTTCACATCGTACAATTACACAAAAAGTGAAATTGATTCAACTGTCATTTCAAGATTTGTCAGGTTGATATTTTGAACTGGTGATGTTTGAAGATGTCAGTAAAATACTTTTGAATCTGTTGATATGTTTTGTTCTGTGTCTTTGTATGATGAAAATGGCTTGGAATAAAAATTCCACACGTTTAGCAACACATCTTCAAAATGTTGGACCAATCATTCCTTACCTTTAAGTTTCTCCCCAAACATTGTGAGGAACACGGTAAAGTTGATGGGGCCAGGAGCCTCCTTAAGCATCTCATCGATCTCCTCCTGCTTGACGTTAAGACGACCTAGTACAGGAACATGATTCAAATATTGCAAATGTCTTTTTTCGTATTATGCAATAATGATTTTATAAGGCGTGATTACCTATTAAAATTAATCTTTATTAAACAGGTAGTGACAGGTGGATTAAGATCTTAATATTTTATAGCTGTGGTCCCCAACCCTGGTCCTCAGGGTCCACTCTCCTGCATGTTTAAGAGGTTTCCCTGCTCCAGCACACCTGATTCAAATAAATGGGTTACTATGAAGTTCAGCAGAAGCCTGACAATGATGCTTCATCTGAATCAGGTGTGTTGGAGCAGGCCAACATCTAAAACCTTCAGGACAGTGGCCCCTGAGGACCAGGGTTGGGGACCACTGCTCTATAGGCTACTGAGAAATAAAGGACAGAAAAATGTAACTAACCCAGTGCAGCAAACGTGTCCCTCAGGTCATTTTTGTCTATGAATCCATCCCTGTTCTGGTCCATAATGGTGAAGGCCTATCAAGGAGGTAGTAATGTCATGTCTGTACTATGCAAATTGTCAACATCTTACTCACTAAATAATTTTTTTAAAGGGTAAGGTATAGTGTTTAAAATGTCTAATTTGATAACTGCTTTCTTTTTGCATAATCAGAAATTATGACAACTTTTATACAAAAAGAAAACTATTATGTTGTTATGAATGTGTGACAAGAAAATACATCAATGGACCAGTCTGATACAGGTGAAGGTGACGCATGATTTCTAAGCTTAAACAGCTGTGTCAAGGTTTGTGTCGAAGGCATGATTCAATACTTAAAATATTACTAAGAACTCATGCTAAGTAAATGTTTTAACCTACAAACTTACAACATTACTATAATAACATTCATTCATTATCTACCACTTATTAGTGGTGCCGCTTAATCTCGTTAGGGGTCACAGGTGACTGGAGCCTCTAACAGACAACATAGAGACAACTATTGACTCTCACAGTTATACACTAGGGGCAATTTTACACATTGTCCAATTAAACTACCACATGCATGTCTTTGGACGGTGGGAGGAAGCCAGAGTGCCCGGAGAGAATCCACGGTAACATGGGGAGGACATGCAGACTCCACCCAGAGAGATTATGATCGAGCCTGAGATTCGAACTCACAATCTCCTTGTTTTGAGGCAAGATCGCTAACCGCACTGCTACCGTGCACCCCCTACTATAATTACATTCATATTTAACAAGGTAGTGCTTTGCAAAAATATACAATGATTTTATATCCAGGGAGTCAGGTGGCTGAGCGGTTAGGGAATCGGGCTAGTAATCAGAATGTTGCCGGTTCGACTCCCCGCTGGGCAAATTACATTGTGTTACCCTACTTGCCTCGGGGGGGAATGTCCCTGTACTTGCTGTATGTCACTCTGGATAAGAGCGTCTGATAAATGACTAAATGTAGACCATATTTGACATACATTTGAGTGAGAAAGCGAACACATACATGTAACCCTGTTCTGGCAGATAAGGTTTGGTCCAGACATGGGGGTTCTATCTGAGGTACCTGTTTCCCTCCCCACAAAATCCCCTCAGAGCACAGCAGCAACACAGACTGGAGGAGTCAGGAATAGAGATTACAGCAGCCCTATACAGTACACAGATCCAGCACTATGGATCGTATCATTGAGTGACTGTGTGCCCTGTGAATGCATACAATGTTTATAGTTGCCATATAATTGTCCCATGCAAGTAATAGTGTGCATTTTTTAACAAACAAAAAGAAAATGGTCTTATGTTCACCTGTCACAGGATTCACCTCCAACCCCAGTGTTTCCCTCTCTAGTTTAAAACATTGTTGCTCGGAATATATTTTTAACCTGCTGCTCCCTGCGGTTTCCAAGCGGCATCCAGGGCATGTGCCTTCTATCTGCCTCCTAATCACTGATGATATACTGGGAATATCTGGCCAGAGATTAAAGACTGACACTGCATTTATCAGATGCCTGGCATTCAATGATTTCATGCAGAAAAACAGGTGGACATACAGCACAGGACTCAGTTATTGTGATGCTGAAAGGAAAGTTGAGCTATTGTACGTTAACTCAAACATTGATCTCTCGCACTGACATGAATTCATTTCTCAAACTTTGTGTGCATCTAGCAGGTGCAGCAGATAATGATCACAGTTCAAAAGTATTACAGGGATTAGTTCCAAGAATGGTCTGTAGAACTCTTCTGTCTACGAAGTGCATCAACAGCGCATGGTTGGCAAAGTTGCTACAGTGACTAACATGCAGGGTGGTAAAGCCTTTCAAGAACACTGAATCCAAACACATATCGGCCATGAGTTTCTCATGAAGATAATTACATGTCAAGATGGTTTTGTAGGGTTTGTCAGTGTAGTAGCCTGTGTATGTGGCTGTGTATTAGGCTGTGTAGTAGGCTGTATAATAGCCTGCATAGTAGGCTGTGTAGTAGCCTGTGTATGTGGCTGTGTTTTAGGGTGTGTAGTAGGCTGTGTATTAGCCTGTGTAGTCAAGGCTGTGTAGGTGGCTGTGTAGTAGGCTGTGTAGTAGCCTGTGTAGTAGGCTGTGTAGTAGGCTATGTAGCTGGCTGTGTAGGTGGCTGTGTAGGTGGCTGTGTAGTAGGCTGTGTGCTGTGTCTCATCTGTAGATGATGAAAGGACAGAGGATAGCTCACCTCCTTGAACTCTTGGATTTGAGCCTGTTCAAATATGGAGAAGACGTTGGAGTTGGCCCCATCTGCTGTTCGCTTCTTGGCCTTCTTGGGTGCCTTTAGGGAACAGAAGAACAGAGAGCATCCCAACAGCTACACTGAAACTCTACTTTAACTTAGCTCTCTGTCTCATGATGAGGACAGGCCAGTCATCTAGCTAAAACTTATGTATAGATTCATAACTTTGTATTTCAGTGACTGACAAAATGTTTTTTGATCTTTAGATTTCAGATAATCATCTGTCCAGGCATGTTTAATTTTTTCATCTCGACCATAATCTCACTGAATAAAAAAGAGCATCGTTAGTTTAGAATCCTAGACACTATTCCTGTTCGCTATTCGAGTTCACAAAAATAAAAAACAGTTTAGGAGGAACTTACCATAGTGACAAGAGGGACGTGTACAGAACAATGACAAACCCCAGAATGCCAGTGAACAATGGAAAGTGACTGGGTGGCTTATGTACCCGGAGATCTCCTTCCTACTGGATGATATTAATAAACCATGCCTTCTTTAGGAAGTGACAGGTAAGTCACATCCCCCATGGTGGTTTAGAATGACAGGACTTTGCTTGTTGAAGGTTACAAGAATCTGCTTTAATCTCTGTTCCCGTTAGAAAAACAACAGACTCTTATTTAAGTTCCATACAGGTTCTGTGTTTGCTCTATCTTGCCACAGTAAATTCCGTGTTTGTGTAACTTGTACGTCGAATAAAAGCAAATTCTGATTCTGATTCTTTCCTCTGTTGATGCTGATAGACGTGATTGATAGTTATACAATGTGATTAATAGGTATTAATTTAACACAGTCTACTTTATAATCAGATGTTATTTTTCTAACCTAAAATACATTTACATTATTACATATACAGTACATACACAGAGTGCTGAGTGTCAGTAATGAAATGAGTTAAAGAAAATTGCAACAATTCCCAGACACAAAGTTATTAACCTGACTGTTCACCCCAAAATACCTGACAAAACACCTGACCCCAAAATAAATGTTTTTGTAGTCTAGAAGCTTCTTGCACCTATCTGCTGGCAGGTTCTGACACTCTTCTGTTGCTATGTGTTAATTAATTAGATTTTATCAAGCTCTGTAGAAGCCTGGTAATGACCCTTCATTAAAATCAGGTATGTTAGAGCAGAGAAACATCTAAAACCTTCAGGACAGCAGCCCTCAAGGGGTTGGACAACCCTGCTTTAGATAGTTTTGGAGTATCCATGTGTTTTTTTATTACTCTACTCAGTACTGAGCTGGCTATACAGTATATTGGTATAATTGAAAAGTACTACACAGTATGTTGGTATTTATTGACGTGTGACGTCACGTGTATGTATAATTGACGGTAGCAATAACATCTCTAATATTCTTTATGAATCTCAGCTGTTAAGTTGTTAGTACAAAGCTGTTTGTGGCTCTTTGAACTCCTTATTAGCACCATGATTATATGCTTGTAAAGTCCTGTCTTTAAACGTTAACACCTTTTTTAAATTACAAGGACGGTTTCAAACAATAACAATACAGCCCCAGCTGTCAACCTCAGTCTCCCTCAGTATGTGAGTTACAGGTCGTTGAAACAATGCTGGGATACAGTCTGAAACTCACATCAACAAGATCATGCATATATAATATATATATAGAACTATATATCTAACTTATGGCATGCCGTTCAGGAAATTCATCCTTTGAATACATATATATATATTCAAATATATATATATATATATATATACAGAAACCTTGAATATATATACAGAAACCTTGAATATATGGAATGAAACTTGACTGATGTCAGACTTCACCACAGTGTCTGCGCTGTTATGTAACGTATGGATGCTACAGCAAAAAGTGAATGACAATGAGTTAGTCCGATTACAATCTCTACAGCAATATTAAACTGAGGACATCAGTAACACACTGGCGAAAGCGTGTATGGCCCAAAATCACCCTGATAGCCTGCCCAATACAGTTCAACTGACAAGGAAGTTCGCTCCGTTCTTAATCGTGGCAGATCTACTACAACAGGCAGCTGTTTATCAGGCCAACCTCAGCATGTCTTCAGCCTCACAGGAGAGCCCCACAACACCCCGTGTACAATCTCCACCCGTTAACTTGATATCGTTTTCAGGTGGATTATTTTTGGGGGGGGGATAAAAGCGTCTGCTAAAATGAATAAATGTAGGTGATTTATTAAAGGTGAAACACAGTGAATGGCCGTGCGTAGTGGCACTGCGCTCTGACGCGGCACTTCTCCGGGGCACTCCTGAGAAGTGGAGGGCATGCTCAGGTTGGCCCGATAGGCAGCTGCCTGGGCTGTTGTTGGTCTGCCACGGTAAAAAATTGAGCGAACTTCTTCGTCAGAAGAACGGGTAGGATATTGGGCAGGGGTATCGAGAGGATTTTGACAGGCATTTGCCAGTGTATTTATCATTTGCTCATTATTTAAAATTGCTGCAACTAGATTGCGGGCAGCCTGACTCATTGTCTCTTTACACACTGTTGCACACAAGATGGCCGCAGGCACTGCCGCGACGTCTGTCGTCAGTCAAGTTTCATTCCATATATTCAAGGTTTCTTTATATATATATTCAAGGTTTCTTTATATATATATATATATTCAAGTTTTCTGTATATATATTCAAAGGATTAATTTCCTGAACGGCATGCCATACTAACTGTACTGAATAAATGTAAATGTACTAATTGTATATCACTATATCATGACAGTTGATATCTTAGAAATCTTGATCCACCTCATGAATGTCACCTGTCTCTATTTTACAGAAGTCATTAAACAACAGTATTCCATCAACGCTGGGAAGGCATTTTACACAGAGCATGGCCCTCTTCATACATTAGCTACTGTTCTTAGCTGTTTCTCATCTTCAGTCCTTCTCAGTTTCAAATACTAAAACACTCGGCTACTTTTCATGTCACAATGTCTAGAATCAGTTGTCACAGTTGAACAGCAGATGAATTAACTATTCAGTAAAGTCAGACAAATATTAATATCTAAAGTAGGAAGTTGGAATGGCATAATGCACACATCACAAACACAGAGATAGCCCTACACACACACACACGCACTGAATGTCCACAAACAAAAAATTATATTTTAGTCAGTTTAGATGGATAAAGACAAATGTTTATTTTCTGTGCCATAAAATCTACAGTTAGCATCATTTATATTTTTCTGCAGGTGTAAAACATCATATCAAGCATAATATTATAGCAGAAGATAAAGTACTGCAACTTAAAATGGAAAACCCTTTATTTTGCAGTCGTATCACTACTGTTCTTTTGAAAGTCAGTGAAACTGCTACTCGGTGAAATTGCTACCTACTGACACTGAACACTAGCAACTGAAAAAATACATTCTTTGTAACAATTAGTAATCTTGGTAAGAATTCAGAATTTATTATAATTAGTCACTGTTTTGGGTGTAACACTATTTAATGTTAACTATTTTAATTGTGTACATTGTTACAGTATTTAATTAGTCCAGTTAGACGACTAGAAAATATAGGGTTCTCATGTTCAGATCTCACACATTTCAGATGACTGGAGGTAAACTTTAGCTACAAATATTAGGCAGTCACAGAAAGATAATATATGCCGTTTTCATTTTGACCATTTATCCATGCCATTTTCAAATGAGGAAATTACAAATATTTTCATCCTCAGTTAATAATGAACAACATTCTAGAATAGTACAATACAAGGGACACTGGTTAAAAAAATTGAATTTCAAGTACAATGTTTGAAGCTTGTTGGTCTTTTTTTTGCCAGAATGTAAGTTTGCCAATAAAATATCACATACGTACACAAGCTAGATGTAAAATGTACACTTCATAAAGGACATTTGGGACATATTAAAATAACATTAATTTGACATTCAAGAGGACACGTTGACTTTTTCTCTAACAAAAATAGACATGGCTTTTCCAGCCTTGAAATTCCCTCTTGGTATATATGTATAAAAGTAGGTCTGCCTATTTACAGTTAAGATGGCATTTTGATGAATTATAAAGTTAAATTTCCATTCAGAAAAAAAATAGGGATTGTGGCTCCGATACGTTTAATAACGTCAACCTTCTCACTGTGGGAGGGTTACACAGAGAGCAACCTTTCTTCAAGGGTTTGACAAACTAACTGTCTAAATGGAAGACTATGATTACCTGTTAATGATTGGGATTAGTTAATGCTGATGAGAGAAGTGTGTCTGTTAGCTAGAAGAGGGAGATACAATGACCAGACCAAAACCCTGCCCTACTGTGCAGTGACATGATACCATGGTTGGGACTAAGGGATTGTGTGCTCTTCTCAATAGCTTCAGCTCATTCAGGAAAGGGATACATTTCCAGACACACACATATATATATATATATATATGTACCGGTATATATATATTTTTTTTATCAGCCTTTGTAAAAAATATAACTGGTGCTGCAGTTGCTGGATTTTAGAACTCAACGTTTCTGCTACCAAGAAGATTTGGACCTGACATTCAAAATAAACAGTGAGTTTTTAGGGAGTCAGTTTACCAATGCAAGTCACAGCTGTGTAAGTGATGTCTGCTGCTGAATTCAGCATCATGGCACATTCTGACTCTCCCTTCCCCGAGTGTCACTGACTGAATTCCACTCAAACAGATGACTGGTCCCACACCTGTAAGTACAAATAGAGAAAATAAAAACATTATACACAGTCTAGTTCAGTCTGGAAATTGTCATCTGAAATGTTCTATCTGAATGTTCTACCTTGTTAACAGGATTGATGGGTGTGCGCCCAGAGTTGGTGTGGAGTCTCTGTCGTTCTTCCACCCCCCGGCCAGGGGACCTCTCCCTCCTCAAGTCCCCCAGGCGGCCGGGGGAGCGGTCCAGCCGGGGGTCCATGGCTCTCCCGGGAGATCTCTCCAGGCGGGGGTCCATGTTCCTGGCAGGGGAACCCACAATCCTGCCGGCCAGCATCCTGCCAGGGGACTTATCTCTGTCGACGCGGCCAGGCGACCGGTCCCTCCGGAACTCGGTGCGAGCCTCCCGGTAGCGGTGGGGCGTTCCAGGGTCTAGCAGGCTGTCCGGCACCACAGGACTGGCAGCCAGACGCTTGGAGATGTGCTCGTTGTAGGAGGGGGGGCCGCGCTTGTTAGGACTGCGGGGGGAGGAGGGGTGGAAGGAGGGGGAGGCCAGGAGAGGGGCCACAGGTCAAATATGAGAGGGCCCAATGAGGTGGAGATATGAGTAGGAAGTCTTCTGCTGTTCATTCAGTGAGATTGAGAACGCTACTGAACACATTCAGTGAGATTGGGAACAGTACTGAACACATTGAGTGAGATTAGGAACAGTACTGAACACATTCAGTGAGATTAGGAACAGTACTGAACACATTCAGTGAGATTAGGAACAGTACTGAACACATTCAGTGAGATTAGGAACAGTACTGAACACATTCAGTGAGATTAGGAACAGTACTGAACACATTCAGTGAGATTAGGAACAGTACTGAACACATTCAGTGAGATTAGGAACAGTACTCAACACATTCAGTGAAATTAGGAACAGTACTGAACACATTCAGTGAGACTGAGAACAGTACTGAACACATTCAATGATCTGAAGGACCATCCTTATCTCCAGGTTAAACAAGGCCCTCTAACCCCACCGAACAGTAGAGTGGCACCTGACAAACTGTTGCTGTATACTGCCTCAGAACATGGATATGGACCTTAACCTGACTCAAGATAACATTGATTTGATACAGTTTGTCAGCCGTGGTGCAGTAGTTAGGCACCTAAACAGCTCCCCCCCGCCGCCATCCTCTCTCCTCAGGGAGCAGCGTGGTACCAACACGCCACCTATTGGTGAGTTTCACCATCACCAGATTTGGCTTCAGCAATTTGGAAAAAGGCTGCGCTCAATGCTGTAACTACATGATTCCTAAACCAAGGAACCATTTGAGTTCTATTGATAGAAAGGAATGGTTTAATAATTCCATCAAAAGTCAGAAAATGGAACCATGCTTTATTTAAATATATTTTGAAACTTTTAAACAAGGGAATCTTATACGTATAACAATATAATATGCAATAGAGGTTTGTGAACATAGTAACAAGCCTCATGATTTATTACAAATGAAAAACGCGCTCTTCCTCCTGCAGGGAAGAAACATCAGCCATGTTACTGCACCATGTTAGAGGGAGCCCTAAATTCAACTGGGACCTTGATTTTCTTGATTATTTAATGACCGCAAGTCATTTAAAATGATGTAAATGTAGTTTTATGAGGCTTTACTGACAGTTTTTCCAAATTGGTCATAAATAAATCATAAGTAAGTAATTTGGTAAACATTTAACTGGAAGTTCGGTATGTTTAATAATTTTAGCTAAAGTAAAAAAAAAATTATAAATATGACTAAAGTAGATAAATAAATGTAAATAAACTTTGATCAAGAAAAATGAAGTCCAGTCCTTATAACCACCACACAATGCAGTCAGTGCCACCTCTGTCTTTCCCATTTAAAGTGACAATCCTTTGTGAACTACTAAGTTCCAAACTCCCGTGTTCTTCCGTGAGTGCATAGACCCTCCAAACACCAGCAAAACTCCTGAGGCAGAACTCCTACTGAGGCAG
Organism: Neosalanx taihuensis; assembly: GCA_030340665.1. Lineage (NCBI taxonomy): Eukaryota > Metazoa > Chordata > Actinopteri > Osmeriformes > Salangidae > Neosalanx > Neosalanx taihuensis. The sequence continues at coordinate 4,325,115 of CM059289.1, read as the reverse complement.
AACTTCTGAGGCAGAACTCCTACTGAGGTAGAACTCGTACTGAGGTAGAACTACTGAGGCAGAACTTCTGAGGCAGAACTCCTACTGAGGCAGAACTTCTGAGGCAGAACTCCTACTGAGGTAGAACTCGTACTGAGGTAGAACTACTGAGGCAGAACTTCTGAGGCAGAACTCCTACTGAGGCAGAACTTCTGAGGCAGAACTCCTACTGAGGTAGAACTCGTACTGAGGTAGAACTACTGAGGCAGAACTTCTGAGGCAGAACTCCTACTGAGGCAGAACTCCTACCGAGGCAGAACTCTACTGAGGCAGACCTACTGAGGCAGAACTCCTCCTGAGTCTTCCTGACTGCTGACCACCCAGAAAGGAGGAGTCCCAGTGAGTCTTGAGACAGTGCGTACAGAGAAATAGAGAGAGAGAGAGAGAGAGAGAGAGAGAGAGAGAGAGAGAGAGAGGGGAAAGATATATAGATAGAGAGAGAAAGAATAAGGGAGAGACAGAGAGAGGGAGAGACAGAGAGAGAGAGAGAGAGAAAGAAAGAAAGAGAGAGAGCTTACCTGCGACCAGAGTCGGCCCTCTGCAGGTCTCCGGGGTCTTGGCTCTGAGCCAGGTTGCCCTTGCAGCAGATGACCCTCAGCTTGTTCTGGTAGGAGGAGGCCAGGTATACAGCCCCAGAGGAGATGGCTGGGCCCAGGTAACGGGGGCTGGGGATGTCCAGGTGGGCGTAGGAGTGGGGCCTGGACAACACACATGCAAACACACACCCATCAACTCACTGATATCAAAATAAATTGTTCTTTCAATTAGTGCTTTGTCTAAAACCTCTCCCTTTCCCTGACAGCCTTACCCTAGAGCAGCATGGCCCTGGATCTCAATCACATCCAAAGAGTTAAAATACGTCACAAACAAGTAGGGCTCTCTGTAGGCTGGAACACAAAAGAGTTACACAAAAGTTTACTTTGTTAGTTATAATAAACAAACACCACCTTACTGAAGACAATGAAGACAACCAGAAGAAACTCTGTAGAAGAAGAGTTGTTTCCACAAGGAACAACTAAAGTGAATCAAACTGATTACACACCGAACGACAGAGGCAGACGGCTCCACTTGATGTCTTCACTTCGACTTCTTCGGCCGTATGAGTCAACAAACACGCCAAATTCTGGAGGAAAAGAGTTTAAAATTCAGTGAATCAAGTTCTCCTAAGGTATGGTGGATGTCTGTTATCCATCAGTCCAGGCCTCCATAGGCCCAGGGAGCGTCTCACCGTGGAAGCAGAGCAGGAAGTCTTCCTTGTGCGGAGCCTTGGTGACCTGGATGATAGAGATGGGGAAGCTGTGGGAGGAAGCAGCGAACACAGCCGAGGCCAGAGTCACATCGTTCTTATCCAGGAACTCTGGAAGGAGATCAAAGACCAACACAATGAATATCACAACTCCCCACGGAACTACATGTGTGCTTTCATCTGAGCTTCTTTCCTTTGCTCGTTCCGGGGAGAGGGGGAGGGGGGGTGATTATAATGCATTTTTTTAAAACTTCTAAAACTTGGGTGTTTATTTTTATCATGAGAAAATAATTGAGAGTCAAGACAGTGCCGTGCTAATAACGAGTAGAGTGCAGGACAAACTATCCAGGCAGTTTGATCACCATCTATGACATTAGACAGTTGTGCTGGCCTAAAGATACTACTTTAGCCCGGAACACAAACTGCAAATACTGCAGATACGGATTAATTCAAAACACTCTGGACTTGTTAAATTGACCCAATATCTACACACCCAGATAGGTCAATGACATAGTTGATGATTTTGTAAATTGTTACATTACTACCTGCAGTAAAACGTAAATTAGCACACTATCACTATCCGACCCTGATCCCAAACATGAGAACGCATTGGTTTACATTGTTTTCAGCAGAATGCATATGAAATTAATTGCATTGCCTCTGGCCGAAAGTTGTCATAAATAATGATTACCAGCACTCTGTGCTGCCTTACCTTCCAGAACATACTGTTTCATCTCAATCTCGTAGAACTTGTTGGTTCCGATGATAATGCTGTAACCTGTGAAGTGGATGCAGCTACAAGGCTCAGATGTCTCGATCTCCTACAACAACAGACAACATAAGATTAAATAAAGGCTTTGATTTAAATGAGTTCAAATGATTCCAATGTACTACAAGCTAACTGTGAAACTAGTACAACACTTGTGCTGAATTGGAATGACAGGCAAAAATAAGTTCCAGAACCACTTTTGCATCTCAAATTGGTTAACACATTTTTAATCACAGCTTTAATCATTCTGAGCCATAATTATAACGTATTATTTGGTTTATGGGCAAAACAAGCAAAAGGATTCAAGCATAACTGTGGATATAAAAGCCTGGATACCGTTTAAAGACTTCCTTGCTTCAAAACAAACCTTTCGGATGCAAAATTTATTGAGGCTGTCATTATAGCGTAGGATGGTGATCTTGTTGGGCATCGCAGCACAGATACACATCCCGTTGTCAATCTGGAACGTAGAGAAAAAAAAAAAATATAACTATCATACAAACTGAATTTCTACTTGATTAAATATTAAACTATATTATTCAATTATGAATGGGAGGTGCATGGCTGAATTCACGGAGGACTGAGGTCAACTTCATACAATCTTATACAAGTCAAACATAATAATATATAAGGCTTAAACTACAGTAGAAAAAAACATGTTTTAAACCGTAATGCCAGCTGTGCAGCTTGTTGAGCTGAGCAGGTGTGTCCAGCATCGCTCACCTTCCCTGAGGAGAACAGGTGGCATCCCTTGACCGTCTCAAAGATGTAGGGGTTGAGTTCAGGCTGGGCGGGGAGGTGCGACTGGGACAGGGACTGTTTCACCTTCTTAATCTCTACCAGACACAACGCACGCTCCTCTCCTGAAGGGAACACAGAACATCGTCACTGCTTCTCTCCTGAGAGGAACATAGAACAACGTCACGTCCAGGAACTCCACACAGGGTCGACCCCAGAGGGCCTGAAACCTACTCGGTCCCTACACACAGAACCTCAAACGGACCTGTCAATCAGTTTACACGGAAACAAAAATGCATTTAAGAGGATCTTTAAAAATGTTTAGCCAGAAGAAAATGAAAAAGGTCAGTTTCATAGAGACAAGCACAAATCCCTGCACACATGCACCACGCATGTACCACGCATGTACCACGCTTGTACCACGCATGTACCCACACATGTACCACAGCACACTGTACCACGGCAGCCTTCTACTGACCGGTAATCATGAGCAGCTTCTCGTGCTCTGTCAGGATCTGGATCTGGAACACGGACGCCAGCCCCGGGATGTGAGTCAGAGAGTTCTTAATGACGTTCAGGGCGTACAGGCCCTCCTCAGAACCCACCAGCACAATCTAGAAAGGAACAAAGAGAAGCTCTCACAGAACCATCACACAAGCAAACACTGTAGCACTCACAATCAAACGTTTCCCTCCAAAATGATAAAAGGTTGTTTAAAAAAGAACAGGGCCAAGCTGTCCTTGCCTACCTGGTCTGTGAGAGGGACAGTGCAGTTGATGTCCAGACGATCATCTCCCTCCAGCTTCAACAGAGAGTTACCTAGAAGTTTCTGACAAAGGAAGGAACAGTGAATCATATAGGCTAAAATACCTAAAGATTTCACTTTGACTAGTTCAGTATATAAGTGCAGGTAACAGTGCATCCCTGCAAGAACCTTGTCCCCCCCTATCTTGAAAACAGCTGGGCTGTGCTAACACTAATCACTGAACTGCGGAATCATTTCAATAGATCAGCTACATTTGAGCCAAAGCCTACAAAGTTCAACCATCTGTCATTTTGTACCTTAGTAAAACACAACAATGTCCTCCTGACTCCTGTTTATGGACGTCATATGAATAATACGTATTTCACACATTAAACCGCTACTGATGGTGGAAACTGGAATCCTTGAGGCCTCAAGTGTTCATCTACCTTCACTTAAGAAGTAACTTAAAATATAAATCTTTACTCCTTTAGTAAACTATACTCCCAGTATAGTTTATGCACTGCCAATACCTTGTCCAAAAAAATATGATTAGCAACTTTTCAACCACTAGTAGTTCACAGAGCATTGGAACAAACATAAAGAATCCAACAGCGTATGGATGGATGGATGGAGGCTCTGCTAGTGGCAGATAAGCGTGTCAGATATGACGCAAGCTGCTGTGGATGAGGGGGGAAGTCAGCAGTACACAGAGCACCTCCATCATCTGGCCTGGGCTGCACAGCTGTGCTGCTGCCTGGTGCCATAACTCTGCTGTGTGTGTGTGTCTGCATTAGTGAGAAGCAGCACAGTGTGTGTGTGTATCTGCATTAGTGAGAAGCAGCACAGGTGTGTGTTTGTGTGTGTCTGCATTAGTGAGAAGCAGCACAGTGTGTGTGTCTGCATTAGTGAGAAGCAGCACAGGTGTGTGTGTGTCTGCATTAGTGAGAAGCAGCACAGGTGTGTGTGTGTCTGCATTAGTGAGAAGCAGCACAGGTGTGTGTGTGTGTCTGCATTAGTGAGAAGCAGCACAGGTGTGCGTGTGTCTGCATTAGTGAGAAGCAGCACAGGTGTGTGTGTGTGTGTGTGTGTCTGCATTAGTGAGAAGCAGCACAGGTGTGTGTGCCTGCATTAGTGAGAAGCAGCACAGGTGTGTGTGTGTCTGCATTAGTGAGAAGCAGCACAGGTGTGTGTGTGTGTGTCTGCATTAGTGAGAAGCAGCACAGGTGTGTGTGTGTGTGTGTCTGCATTAGTGAGAAGCAGCACAGTGTGTGTGTCTGCATTAGTGAGAAGCAGCACAGGTGTGTGTGTGTGTGTGTCTGCATTAGTGAGAAGCAGCACATGTGTGTGTGTGTCTGCATTAGTGAGAAGCAGCACAGGTGTGTGTGTGTGTGTCTGCATTAGTGAGAAGCAGCACAGGTGTGTGTGTGTGTCTGCATTAGTGAGAAGCAGCACAGGTGTGTGTGTGTGTGTGCCTGCATTAGTAAGAAGCAGCACAGGTGTGTGTGTGTGCCTGCATTAGTGAGAAGCAGCACAGGTGTGTGTGTGTGTGCCTGCATTAGTGAGAAGCAGCACAGGTGTGTGTGTGTGTGTGTGCCTGCATTAGTAAGAAGCAGCACAGGTGTGTGTGTGTGTGTGTGTGTGTCTGCATTAGTGAGAAGCAGCACAGGTGTGTGTGCCTGCATTAGTGAGAAGCAGCACAGGTGTGTGTGTGTGTGTGCCTGCATTAGTAAGAAGCAGCACAGGTGTGTGTGTGTGTGTGTGTGTGTGTCTGCATTAGTGAGAAGCAGCACAGGTGTGTGTGTGTGTGTGCCTGCATTAGTGAGAAGCAGCACAGGTCAGGTCAGGAGAGCTACTCTTCTGTATTGTTCTGCTAAGCAAGTGTGTCTGTGTCAGTACACAGCAGGGATATAGCCCCAAAAAAGCAGTAACATTTGATTACAATTATCCTTTTTAACAGTATATTCTTGCTCCTCGCTACACCAGTGTTTTTTAACCCTAAACTGCGTGCGATGTAGCAAGAAAAATATACTTATAATAATATAATGTTTCTGTATTTTTGGGGGAGGGGTGAGAGCGTAAAACAGCATGCTTAGTCCAAAGTGCTCCAAGCTTTAGGCTTGAGCAGCTATTTACCTGGACCAGAGGAGAAAGATTCTTCTGTCTTTTAGGAACACCTCCCTACAATATGATTCATACAATACAAGAGTATGGGATGACACACACACACCATTCAAACACAGCCAAGTAGACACACTCAAACACCATCATACAAAGAAACCGAAAACAACATAGAATAAAGATGGGCAGACCGTGCACAGGGGGAGATGTAGGGATAGAGAAGAGAGAGAGACTATTATGTTATGTAGGGTAGAATGAGACAGTCTTTCTCTGGGATTCGTGGTGTCTGTAGACTGGAGCTGTTCTTCTCCAAATATGACCAGCAGCACAGTAGTCTCACTATCATGGACCCTCAATGACTAGGTGCCTCAGGTGAAGTTAGATTCACCATACTTATGTATCTGTGGACCTTCAATAAATGTACTAAGCATTCTATTACATGTTCCTTGGTATTTTGAAGAGGATGAGAACAATTATGCCGAATTCATAATTCAGGATGGTTTTCTTTATGGTGCAGGTGACTTTACATAAGCTCAGCATATCAGTACATAGTGTCCATACTGCAGTATTAACTCACCACATCAGTAGATACTGTCCATACTGCAGTATTAACTCACCACATCAGTACATAGTGTCCATACTGCAGTATTAACTCACCACATCAGTACATAGTGTCCATACTGCAGTATTAACTCACCACATCAGTACATAGTGTCCATACTGCAGTATTAACGCATCACATCAGTACATAGTGTCCATACTGCAGTATTAACTCACCACATCAGTACATAGTGTCCATACTGCAGTATTAACTCACCACATCAGTACATAGTGTCCATACTGCAGTATTAACTCACCACATCAGTACATAGTGTCCATACTGCAGTATTAACTCACCACATCAGTACATAGTGTCCATACTTCAGTATTAACTCACCACATCAGTACATAGTGTCGATACTGCAATATTAACTCACCACATCAGTACATAGTGTCCATACTGCAGTATTAACTCACCACATCAGTACATAGTGTCCACACTGCAGTATTAACTCACCACATCAGTAAGTAGTGTCCATACTGCAGTATTAACTCACCACATCCGTAAGTAGTGTCCATACTGCAGTATTAATTCACCACATCAGTGCATAGTGTCTACAATGCAGTATTAACTCACCGCATCAGCATCAACCTTCTCCTTGGAGCCATGGCTGCCAGCCACCACTGACTCCAAGACAGCCACCCAGCGCTGCTTGTCCGGGAAACTGGGGGCCATGAAGTAGAGAGACTGGCCGGGCCAGCAGGTGGTGTGTGGGTGAGACTCCAGCTTCAGGATGTAGGGGATATCTGCACACATTTGCATTCATACATTTACACTTTTATCCAAAGCGACTTACAAGAGAGAGCTTTACAAAAGTGCGTCGGTCCTCGAGCAACATGATAGACCCCAAACATATAGATTATGAAACATATCAAGTTTATCTTGATCTCATCAAGGTTAGCAAACTAGCTGGCATTTACAACCTGGACATTATCAAACTGCTTGATAAACTGAAGATGCAACCCTCTGCTTTTGTATCCAGGTCAACTATCCAAACAGTCAAGTTAGCAATAAGTGGCGATAAGCCTCACCAGACTTGGCTGTGTTGATCAGCTCAGAGGCTCCGACAGCACCATGGACCGACACATCACCATCGGGAAGGCACAATTCAAACTCCTCCTCTGGCTTCATAGAGTCTTCAAACCAAACCAGGAAGAAAAACAGGAGGTTTACAACCAAACCCAGTAAGAGATATCCTGCAGAGGGGCGAGCTAGGATGACGTTCTGACCTTCCCTAGGCTCCGTCTCGTAGATGGACACTTTGGTCCCATCTAAGACCACATACTTCTGCTCCCAACCCTGCTGACCGCGCTTCGCATTCCTGCACAAACATCCACAGACGCGCACAAGGGAAGACAAAGAGAGTTCAGATTTGGGCTCAAATATTCACTATACCACTCCCCAACCACCCTAATAACAGGGGTGGCCAATCCTGGTCCTCGAGAGCCACAGTCCTGAAGGTTTTAGATGTTTCCCTGCTCCAACACACCTGATTCTAATGATGAGGCTTCAATAGAGCTTGATATTGACCCAGTCATTAGAATCAGGTGTTGGAGCAGGGAAACATCTAAAACCTTCAGGACTGTGGCTCTCGAGGACCAGTGTTGGCCACCCCTGCTATATAACATTAATTTAAGTATTTGATAACATGCTGAAAAAGGACGTTGGTTTCAGACGCTATGCAGATGCTAAATGCGGTTAGTTTCAGCCGTGCTACCTGGGCTGCTTCATCCAGCCCTCCAGGCGAACGTGGCCGGTGGCCTCGCGGGGCTGCAGGGCGGGGGAGCTGGCCTTGTCCCGGCACAGGGCCTCAGAGAAGTGGGCAGCGTACTCAGCAGGGAGGCCGCAGGTGGCAGGGAGGCAGGGGGAACACTTGGGGTGGCACAGTGTGTGGCACTCTGCAGACACGTCCAGAGAAATACAAACAACTGTCAAATATATATCAGGTGTACCTCTGATGATACATCACCAACTTTACATACAGTTTTCTATGTATTATTTTATCATTTGGTTTTTACCCCTTGAAGATGTTTAGTTTATGATGCTAATATCTTTGTGGATGTGGCTGAGATGTGCTAATTTTGCTCTGTGTCTGGTAAAAAAACCCAAACAGATCCTTAAACTTCAGCTGTGCAGTATGTGAGTGTGTCTGAGAACAACAGTGTAGGTGTAGTGTGGTACAGCTGTCCCAGCAGACAGACAGGCAGACCTAGGCAGGTGGCTGCTTGCCGTCCGAAGTGCACCGTGTCCAGGCAGACTGAGCACTTGGCTGCCCTCATGTTCAGCCCCACGGTGAAGCGGTGAGGAATGTTGTGGTGCATCCTTTCCTTAACACGCCGACCAAACTCTACACAACACAGGGAGGAGCAGGAATCAACACACAACACAGGGAGGAGCAGGAATCAACACACAACACAGGGAGGAGCAGGAATCAACCAACAAAATAGGGAGGAGCAGGAATCAACACACAAAATAGGGAGGAGCAGGAATCAACACACAACACAGGGAGGAGCAGGAATCAACACACAACACAGGGAGGAGCAGGAATCAACAAAGGAGATCAAAAACAATAAAGAGTACCTTGTAATATGCTGTAAGCTTTCATCCGTTATATACATCACATGCACATTATATGAAGAAAATAGTATCATAGACAGGGTCAGTAACTAGACCAGTATCATAGACAGAGCAGGCTGGTGTTGCTCTACATCTCCTAAAACTGTTCCATTGTCTGACTGTTCACTCCAGGTACGTATGTGAAGAAACGTCATATGCTTTCTGCTGTATGGACATACTTATGAGGAACAGTATGTTTAATATCTCCCCATGAAGGTAGTTAGCATGCTGTCTGCTCCAGGAGCAGGGAGGCTTCATGATCATGCTAGAGGACATGCTGCAACCTGATTCTGACATGCAACAAGGTAACACATCAACAGGTGCAAAATCGATCGACCTATTCCCTGTGCCAAGCTTCAACCTAACCCAGGTAAATGCAACCTAACCCAGGTAGATACAACCTAACCCAGGTAAATACAAAGCTCAAGCTGTGCACTTTGGCTTCTGAGCCTTGCTGCATACGTCCCATGCGGCAGGGAAGATCAGAGCCAGACTCATAGAACGGGGGAGGTGGACGTCAAAGTTTCCAAACTTACTTTCAAAAGTGACCCTCCTTTTCTCTGCGAGGAGCAGGAAGGAGAGAGGAGAGAGACAGAGGGGTCTAAGGTAGCTACTGTGAAAGGATAACCAAGCACAGACAGAGCAGAGGACATCCAGGCTGGGGGCCCCAGAAACCCCTGGGAGAGCCCAGCAGGTGGCAGCAGGTGGGCTGTGTCAGGGGAGAGAGAGGCTCACCTTCTGGAGTGGATGTGTCTTTGCTGCGGGCGGAGCCAGAGGGGGCCAGGAGGCTGCTGGGATTAGGCTGGTGCTCCGGGGACTTGACGATGGCGGACATGAGGATCTGCTGGCGGGCAGCAGCGGGGGTGGAGGGGGGTGCGTGCTCCTGCGCCTTGAAGTGGGCCGCTGAATGGATAGGAGAAGTGGAGGTGACCAGCAGTGTTTTAAAATCAACATTAAATAAGTACAGCCATGTATGCTCATGGGGTACAAATGATATACTGCATGGATCCTCTTGTTAAAGCTGTTTAAGTCCGATGCTTGTCACAGCCAAGCTGCTTAAAGTTAAACTGTAACAGCAGGTTTGTCTGAGTGACACCTACTCTCATCTCTGAGCGAGCGCAGTTCCATCCTCATCTTCTGCAGGGCGTCTTCCAGCTCCGCACAGCGTGATCGCTCCCTCTCCAGGGCCAGCTTCATGTCGCTGTACTGCAGGGGTCCTGCCAGGGGCCCCGAGGGGCCTCCCACCACGCTCACATTAGTGCCCACATCCTCCCGCCGCCGGCCGAATATACCCTGTGAACATGTTGGACAAACCATCCAATCAGCTGAGAGGAGCCTGGCCTGGTCTGGAGGTGCTCTAGTGGTAAAGTTTCAAGTTCTAGTATGGTGGGTGGAGACGGGGGCAGGATTTAACATCCCCAAGCGGTTATGGTGCATGTGAGTGCTATGCTAACCTTCTTTTTCTTGGCTGGCTGGTCCATTTTTGCTTGGAGGAAGTCGATGAGCTTGGTCTGCTGTGAAATGGTTCCCTCCATTTTCACTTTCTCATGAGAATACACAGCCTGAGGTGAGAGCGAAAGAAAAATGTAATTATTTCCATCAGCAAAAAAAAACCAACAAACCTGATGTTGTTTACTTGAAAACACACCCTGCACCGACTACAGCTTTCAGAAAAATAAGATCTGAAGTGAACTGGGAAAGCAAAAGGCAACAGGAAGTATCCAGAGGAACAGTGGCAGCTTCAGACAGCAGTGTGATTTGATCTACCACATCACTTGGAGCAAATCTGCCTATCCAGAGCAGCATAGAGCCCCCGCAGGTGTGACCTGCCTACCTGGATGTTCCAGAGCAGCACAGAGCCCCAGCAGGTGTGACCTGCCTACCTGGATGTTCCAGAGCAGCATAGAGCCTCAGCAGGTGTGGCCTGCCTACCTGGATGTTCCAGAGCAGCATAGAGACCCAGCAGGTGTGGCCTGCCTACCTGGATGTTCCAGAGCAGCATAGAGCCCCAGCAGGTGTAGCCTGCCTATCTGGATGTTCCAGAGCAGCATAGAGCCCCAGCAGGTGTGACCTGCCTACCTGGATGTTCTCCAGCTGGTACTCCAGATCAGTCCTCTCTGTCTTCAGCAGGTCTGTCTGGTCCAGAGCATCCTGCAGACCCTGGGTCAGCCTGAAGATGTGGGTCTTCTGCAGATCCATCTGTTGCTGCAACTTGCCTTGCTGAAAGAGCAACATGGACTCCATCAAGCTCCGCAGTTAAGATTACACAGCATTATGGTGATACACATGGTGTAACGTCATATATCAGGATACACTATCCTCCAATAATGGTTTTCATTCAAAGGCAAATGTATGTAACATTATTGTAGGTTTGACTTTTTTTTTTAACTTTATTATCTCTGTTCTTTTGTAAACCTCTCTCTTAGAAGTCGCTTTGGATAAAAGCGTCTGCTAAATGACTAAAGGTCATGTAAATGCCTTACTCCAAAATGACAGTGCCTATGCAAGTGTGTGTCTCTATGAGTGGATGTTTGTGTGTCTTCGGTGTGTGTCGGATTGTAGGTGTGAAGTGTGTGTGTGTGTGTCTTCACCTCATCCATCAGCCTCTGTTTGAGTTCTCTCTCCATCTCCAGCTTCTGCTGCAGGCTGCGAGCGTTCATCTCTAGCATGGCGTGCTTCTTCTCCAGGTCATTCAGCTGGAGACACAATGCTCACCATCATCAAGACAACAAAGACTAGTTCAAATCAGGGTGGTTGAGGGCGTTTTCCCCGCAAAAATTAAGAGTTTAGAGAACAATCTAGAGCAGGGGTCTTTAGTCCTGGTCCTCAATGTTCACTACCCATTGTGTTTAAAATTTTTCCCTGCTCCAGCACACACTTGATTCTAATGAACGGTTGTTACCAAGAATTACACAGAGCTTGATAATGACTCATTCATTTGAATAGTATGGATGTTGTATGTTGGAGCAGGGGATCCTGAGGACCACAACTGAACACCAATGGCCACCAATGACACTGACAACAGTGATAATGGAGGAGACATGGAGGAGAGTAGTTAAGATCAGCCTCACCGTGTCAGAGAGACTCTCAGCCTTTAGCCTCTGTTCCTTCAGGGCCTGCTGCAAAGCCACGATCTCAGCCTTGTGCTCCCTGACTGCTAGCTCCACCGCCTGGCGGGATTCGGAACTGCGCTGATCAGCACGCAGCCTTGGTGAGGAAACATTTCAGAATCAGAATCTATTTTAATCGATATGCAAGATATACAAACACAGAATTCACTATTGCAGAAAGGAGCAAACATAGAATAAATGTGACATAATAATAAAACAGGATTTAAAAAATACATAATGTAAAATACAATACAAATTAGATACGAATAACAAAAAGTTATAAAAGTAAAAGTACAAATGTACTTGAAGTACAAATAACTTAAAGTACAAAGTGGGCACTAGCTGTACAGATGGGGGGGGAATATAACTATAGTTATAGGTACTTGGATGAGTGATATGACTAGTTGTATTTATTGAAGTGTTCATTAGATGTGACCAGCAGCTCTATATCTCAGTCTGTGGGTCCACAAAGACATTGCGTAGGTGGTGTGTGTGTGTTAGCAGTCTGTGTGTGTTAGCATCTCTCCAGCCTGTACCTGTTCTGCTTCTCGTTGTCCAGCAGCCTCTGCACATCCCTGGTCCTCCTCTCTGCCTGGCTCTTCTCGTCCTCCAGCGCCCCCCTCCAGGCCTCCCACTGACGCTCCTTCTCCAGCAGCTCGTCGTTCAGGGACTCCAGCTCCACCACCTGCTCCTCCAGCATGGAGCACGTGGTCTTCAGGGTCTCCATGTTCTGCAGGAACACACAAGCACGGCCGTCAGCAAGTTTTTTACTTTGTAAAAAGTTGTTACTTTGTAAAAAGTTGTTAAGGTGTCAGTCGTACCGTTTGCTGGTTGTTAAGGTGTCAGTCCCACCGGTTTGTGGTTGCTTAGGTGTCAGTCGTACCTGTTTGTGGTTAAGGTGTCAGTCGTACCTGTATATGGTTGTTGAGATGTTAGTCGTACCTGTTTGTGGTTGTTAAGATGCCAGTCGTACCTGTTTCTGGTTGTTAAGGTGTCAGTTGTACCTGTTTGTGGTTGTTGAGATGTTAGTCGTACCTGTTTGTGGTTGTTGAGAGGTCAGTCATACCTGTTTGTGGTTGTTAAGGTGTCAGTTGTACCTGTTTGTGGTTGTTAAGGTGTCAGTAGTACCTGTTTGTGGTTGTTGAGATGTTAGTCGTACCTGTTTGTGGTTGTTAAGAGGTCAGTTGTACCTGTTTGTGGTTGTTAAGGTGTCAGTTGTACCTGTTTGTGGTTGTTGAGATGTTAGTCGTACCTGTTTGTGGTTGTTAAGAGGTCAGTCATACCTGTTTGTGGTTGTTAAGGTGTCAGTTGTACCTGTTTGTGGTTGTTAAGGTGTCAGTAGTACCTGTTTGTGGTTGTTGAGATGTTAGTCGTACCTGTTTGTGGTTGTTAAGAGGTCAGTTGTACCTGTTTGTGGTTGTTAAGGTGTCAGTTGTACCTGTTTGTGGTTGTTAAGGTGTCAGTAGTACCTGTTTGTGGTTGTTGAGATGTTAGTCGTACCTGTTTGTGGTTGTTAAGAGGTCAGTTGTACCTGTTTGTGGTTGTTAAGGTGTCAGTTGTACCTGTTTGTGGTTGTTGAGATGTTAGTCGTACCGGCTTCTGGTTGTCAAGGTGTTAGTCGTACCGGCTTCTGGTTGTTAAAGTGTTAGTCATACCTGTTTGTGGTCGTTAAGGTGTCAGTCGTACCTGTTTGTGGTCGTTAAGGTGTCAGTCGTACCCGTTTCTGGTTGTTAAGGTGTCAGTTGTACATGTTTCTGGTTGTTATCGTGTCAGTCATACCTGCTTCTGGTTGTTGAGGTGCATCTCGCGGTCGGCCACCTCTCTCCGCAGGCGGTCCAGGTCCTGGCTGAGCTGCAGACGGTCATCGCTCTCATCTGAGGCTTCGTCCAGCTGCTTTGACAGGTAGAAGTTCTGCCGATTCAGCTCAGCGTTTTCCTGGCTCAGCTGGGTCAGCTGCTCCTCCAGGTCAGTGATCACCTGGACAAACACACACACGTCATGTCATGTCACAGACACATACATGGAACATTGAACATTGTACAATACATGAACTCTGATGTGTGATCAAACTTTACACCCTTGTTAAACACAGCCTTGGCCTTAAATTGAGCAATATTATTATAACTCTCCGACGTCGCTTTGGATAAAATCATCTGTTAAATGAATACATGTAAATTTATATTTATAAAAAATATATGTTATTTATTAGAATTATTATTAAAACTTGTATCTGAAAAAGAGCTGCTATATTTGACCAAAAAAATAAAATAAATGTTTTTGTTGCTCAGCAACCAAATGACTCCAGATGGAGAGGAAGGAATGGTGTTGATACTGAGCGTCTGAGGGACTCACGTACCGAGCAGCTGTCTCTCAACGCATCAAACTTGTGCTGAATTTCATCTCTATGAGTCTGAAAGAAAACAAACGTGAAGGAGGATCATTAGCACAGAGAGAACATCACTGGGTGACACAATCACTTCTAACACGGGTAGCTGAAATCAAGTCTGTGTGACTGCATGTGTGTGGATGTGTGAGTGAGCGTGTCGGTGTTAGAAGGTGTGTGTGTGTACCGTATTTTCCGGACTACTGAGCTCAATTGTATAAAAGCCGCACCAAAGAAATTCAGCCAGAATTGTTTGTCTATACAGACCGCACTTGTCTATTACCCTCAGAGGTCCGCGTTGTAACATGAGATATTTATGTATGCTGTTACAAAATACATAGATTAGCCTCATGGTTGCTTTGGGTGCAGCCCAGAACATACGGTATATATGTCTGTGTGTGTATGTTTGTCTGTGTGAGTGAGCATGTGTCACCCTGAGGGCAGTGATCTCCTCCTCAGCCTCAGCTGTGGTATCCTCCAGCTCCGTCTTGGCCTGCTGCAGCTGGCTCTCCAGGGCGTGACGTGCTGCCTGCAGCCCTGAGATCTGGGACTCCCGCTCCTGCAGGGACAGGGTCAGCTCCGACACCTGACGCTTGATCTCCAGCTTCTGCTCCTCGTGTTCCAGGCCCATCTGCCCCACATCACAACAAGCTCACACCGCAGTAGGATACACATGGTTCAGCAATACCATATGAGAGGGATGCTGAGCTCAATATCAGCCAGCCAACATATACAGTATGTGTAAATATATACACGGTATATACCAATATATATGTATAACAGCACTAGCCTTGAGTGTGAAATTCATAGTATCCCACAGTCTACACTAAATAACAAACACTTTCTTGTTTGTTATTTACGCAAATAGTTCCACAACTTAACCGTGACTGGACTGCTAAGAAACACAATTTTTCTCAGTCTAATTCTCCTCACCGCTCTCAGCCTGGTCTCTCTCTCCTCACCTCTCTCAGCCTGGATTCTCTCTCTCCTCACCTCTTTCAGCCTGGACTCTCTCTCCTCACCTCTCTCAGCCTGGTCTCTCTCTCCTCACCTCTCCCAGCCTGGTCTCTCTCTCTCCTCACCTCTCTCAGCCTGGACTCTCTCTCTCCTCACCTCTCTCAGCCTGGTATCTCTCTCCTCACCTCTCTCAGCCTGGTCTCTCTCTCCTCACCTCTCTCAGCCTGGTATCTCTCTCCTCACCTCTCTCAGCCTGGTCTCTCTCTCCTCACCTCTCTCAGCCTGGATTCTCTCTCTCCTCACCTCTCTCAGCCTGGTCTCTCTCTCTCCTCACCTCTCTCAGCCTGGTCTCTCTCTCCTCACCTCTCCCAGCCTGGTCTCTCTCTCTCCTCACCTCTCTCAGCCTGGACTCTCTCTCTCCTCACCTCTCTCAGCCTGGTCTCTCTCTCCTCACCTCTCTCAGCCTGGTCTCTCTCTCCTCACCTCTCTCAGCCTGGTCTGTCTCCTCACCTCTCTCAGCCTGGTCTCCAGCTCCTGCAGACGGCTCCTCTTGCTCTGCTCCTGCACGCTCATCTTCTCCAGATGCTCCTCCAGCTTGGCGTTCTGAGCCTCCAGCTTCCCCGCCTGCGACTCCAGGTAGAACTTCTGCTGCCTCAGCTCCGAGATCATCTCCTCCTGGGCCTTCCTGCCAGACACACACACACACACGCAGCTCAGTAACAACACAACCAGGAGGGGGGGGGGGGGGGAGAGAAGGATGCCCCATTCACTCATTCAGACCCCCTGCATGTGTGTGTGTGTGTGTGTGTGTGGAAGAGAGACCACCGTCCTTACATGTTCTGCTGGGTGTAGATGCTGCTGTTGGCAGCCAGCTTGTTTGCTTCTGAAAGCTCTGAGATGCGCTGTTCCAGGTTCTTCATCTTGGAGTCCATGGCGTTGATGGTCTACAGACAGATACATGTGTCACACCCACAGCTTCATACCTTTTACATTTACAGATAGATGAAATGAAATAAATGAATGAATGATGAATAAATGAAAACCTGACTTGCGAAAATCCCTGACTGTTAAAAGATGTATATTCAATAATCATCTGTGCTAATTAAATACTGACCTGTTAGTAAATCTATGAAACAAATCTGAAAGCCTGTACTGTGTCATTGAAAACATTTGGTTCTAACCCCTTTGAAGCCAGGGTTGGTTTAATAATATATCAAACTAAACCTCCTTGAATAATCACAGCACATCCTGCCTAGGTAAACAAGCCACCCTGACTAGTTTCTAATCATTTTCTTGAAAGAAATCAGGTTCCAGTCATTGGAAATGGTCGATCGCAAACCAATGGAACATTCTAAAACATGTCACTGGATATTTTACTGCCTGACAACATCCCTCACTAATTAAAAACCCTTCTCTTAAGAGATTGGTGTACCAAGTTCCCACTTCTCCTAGAAATATACACTTAATCCCAATATATCACTTGGTTTTCAAAATCAAATAATTGGATTACACCACCTAGAAAAATAGTACAACACACATGAATAGTACCATGATAACACACATGAAACTAAACAGTTACTTTAGTATGTATTTTAAGAGGAAAATGTATGATGCAGTTGGTCTACAACTTGTCCATCACTGTTCCATGGCAGGAACCTAAAGCCTATTAGTTAACTGAAGCCTATCGCATTAAACAGACTTCTAAACCTGGATTAATAGAGCTGCCTATGGTGAAGAACACTCTGAATTAATCAGAGCCATTTCTTATTACAGGATTAAGAATTTAGTAACAAATTGTTACGCACAGAATAAACAAACAGAATGACACAACCGAAATGGGTCTTTGTTTGCTAGATGTTAGCTTGAGTATGAACAGAGCAGCTCGTCATGTTAGCTTGAGTATGAACAGAGCAGATCGTCATGTTAGCTTGAGTATGAACAGAGCAGCTCATCATGTTAGCTTGAGTATGAACAGGAGAGGAGCTCGTCATGTTAGCTTGAGTATGAACAGAGCAGCTCATCATGTTAGCTTGAGTATGAACAGAGCAGATCGTCATGTTAGCTTGAGTATGAACAGAGCAGCTCGTCATGTTAGCTTGAGTATGAACAGAGCAGCTCGTCATGTTAGCTTGAGTATGAACAGGAGAGGAGCTCGTCATGTTAGCTTGAGTATGAACAGGAGAGCAGCTCGTCATGTTAGCTTGAGTATGAACAGGAGAGCAGCTCGTCATGTTAGCTTGAGTATGAACAGAGCAGCTCGTCATGTTAGCTTGAGTATGAACAGAGCAGATCAACATGTTAGCTTGAGTATGAACAGAGCAGATCGTCATGTTAGCTTGAGTATGAACAGGAGAGCAGCTCGTCATGTTAGCTTGAGTATGAACAGAGCAGCTCGTCATGTTAGCTTGAGTATGAACAGAGCAGATCAACATGTTAGCTTGAGTATGAACAGAGCAGATCGTCATGTTAGCTTGAGTATGAACAGAGCAGATCGTCATGTTAGCTTGAGTATGAACAGGAGAGCAGCTCGTCATGTTAGCTTGAGTATGAACAGGAGAGCAGCTCGTCATGTTAGCTTGAGTATGAACAGAGCAGATCGTCATGTTAGCTTGAGTATGAACAGAGCAGATCGTCATGTTAGCTTGAGTATGAACAGGAGAGCAGCTCGTCATGTTAGCTTGAGTATGAACAGGAGAGCAGCTCGTCATGTTAGCTTGAGTATGAACAGAGCAGATCGTCATGTTAGCTTCAGTATGAACAGGAGAGGAGCTCGTCATGTTAGCTTGAGTATGAACAGGAGAGCAGCTCGTCATGTTAGCTTGAGTATGAACAGGAGAGCAGCTCGTCATGTTAGCTTGAGTATGAACAGAGCAGATCGTCATGTTAGCTTGAGTATGAACAGAGCAGATCGTCATGTTAGCTTGAGTATGAACAGAGCAGCTCGTCATGTTAGCTTGAGTATGAACAGGAGAGCAGCTCGTCATGTTAGCTTGAGTATGAACAGGAGAGCAGCTCGTCATGTTAGCTTGAGTATGAACAGAGCAGATCGTCATGTTAGCTTGAGTATAAACAGAGCAGATTGTCATGTTAGCTTGTGTCCTCACAGCTTTTTGTTCACTGATCAGCTTGCATTTCTCCCGAGCTTCTTCCTGTTCCTGGACCCTCTTGGACTCCAAGCTCTCCTTGTCGGCCATGTCCTCCTTCATTTGGGCTTCAAGCACCTGTGCACACACACCACAATCGTCACACACAACACCACAGTCGTCACACACAACACCACAATCGTCACACACAACACCACAATCGTCACACACAACACCACAATCGTCACACACAACACCACAATCGTCACACACAACACCACAATCGTCGCACACAACACCACAATCGTCACACACAACACCACAATCGTCACACACAACACCACATCCATGTAATCAATTATCATTCACACAGCATTTTCTGCTGTACTTTTCATATCGGCTATTCTGATGTTGCTTTGAATAAAAGTGTCAGCAGAAATGTCATATCCACAGCATAGCATAACAAATAGATATTTCAGTCAATACTTAAACACATCTTAATCTAAAGACTTCTGACTAGTTACCTTAATCTTGTCCTCATAAAGTCTTTCTTTCTGCACCAGGTGGGACTCCATCCTCTGTGCTGTGGCCTGGGTCTCTCTCAAGTTCTCCTCCAGCTCCTGTACATCAACAAAACACACGTCTTTACACACACATCTTAGTGCATGCACACGCGCACACGCGCACACACACACACACACACACACAAACACACACATCCTTATGCACACAAACACATCCTTATGCACACACACACACATACACATCCTTATGCACACACACACACACACACACACACACACACACACACACACACACACACACACACACACACACACACACACACACACACAGCTTTCACCCAGCCCACTGGGTACCACAATCCAGGAAAACTACTCCAGCAACACAGGCTGGACCCACAACAAACAGCCCATGACAACAGGTGGAAACTTGCTCTGAAGATCTCTGAATCCAGAAGTCTCTGGTAGCGCTGCCTGTTCATCCTGTCTGTCTGTCAGGCAGGCGGGGAACAGGATGTGCTATGTTCTGCAGAAGGTCACAGGATGTGCTATGTTCTGCAGAAGGCCACAGGATGTGCTATGTTCTGCAGAAGCCCTGACTGTAGTGCAGGAAGGGAACCCTGAATGAAGTGTGTGTGTAAGGGGAGCCTGAGAGGGAGGCAGGGAGGGAGGAGGAGTGAGGGAAAGGAGGGAGGGATAGGAGGGAGGAGGAGAGAGGGAGGGAGGTGTCTTAGTGGGCTTTGGGTCTCACCAGGATCTTGTCAGCCATCTGCTGAATCTGCTGGGATTTGGTTTGGATGTCGTCCTTAAGCTTGTTCTCCCGTCGTTCCACCATCTCCAGTCTCTTCACCTGATTCTCTAGAGTCTTCCTGCCCTCCTACACACACACACACACACACACACACACACACACACACACACACACACACACACACACACACACACACACACACACACACACACACACACACACACACACACACACACACACACACACACTGTCCTTTAGGGTTCTATGTACAGTACTGGTGAAGAGCATGGCAGGTGGAGGTTCCTGTACCTCGGTCTCTCTCAGGTGTCTCCTGAGCGTGTCGCTGGGGTCGGACTTGCAGCGGAGTCGTTCCAGCTCCCTCTCCAGACGCTCTTTAGCCTGACGGATATTCTGCAGAAGCTCAGTGGCTTCAGTGCTGGCCTTCACTGCCTGAAGGACACAAGGCACAAGGATTTACACATCCTGACAATGACACCTGACTGGATGAGAGGGGTTAAGGCTGACATTTGTTGTCTGGGACAATGACAGCAGATTGTGGAACCATCTTAACGTAGTAGAACCATCTGAACGTGGTAGAACCATCTTAATGTGGTAGAACCATCTTAACGTGGTAGAACCATCTTAACGTGGTAGAACCATCTTCACGTGGTAGAACCATCTTCACGTGGTAGAACCATCTTAACGTGATAGGACCATCCTAACGTCGTAGAACCATCCTAACGTGGTAGAAAGCCTCTGGGGCACTAGGGTGTTTTCATCAAACCTTAGTTGCATAAGGTTTTATCAGCCAACAAGATAGTCAAGTAAAAGACTTTTCCCCAACAAATATAAAGGGTATTTTACATTTCAGGATTATTGTAAATGCTTCTTAATAGATTGATCAGGATTTACTCATTAGACAGAAACAAGGACAAATCAAAAAAGCCCTGGAAAGTCAGATTGATTTAAGCCGGTTCAGTGGCTCTGGTCTGTCGATTATCAGGACTTCACCTGTAATTACTGTAAAGAGACCTCCCATGGAGGCTGCTTTGTGGAAAAGCATCAGTGACCTACAAAGCTCCTTCCGTGTATGACTCCTCAATACTTACACATGCATGCAGACACAAACAGCTTATTAAAGGCCTATGCAATGAACATTGAACACTGGTTTCTAAAACAGATTCCACTTAAGTAGGAGGAGGACAATTCTGACAGAACTTTCTGGAAATCGTCAGACTTATATGTCTAAAACTAGACCATAACGGATCTTGAATATGATCAAATCAATTTTTGTAAGTTATATCAAACCATTCTGGGTCTTGAATATGCTGTCTTCGAATATAGTGACATCTTTCTTTCCGGAAGGTTACAAACTCAAATCTAAAAGGTTTACAGACTGCATTTGGATACACAGATCTGTTATTTATTATTAATGGAAATAAAGCAATCTTACCTTTGATAGTTTATCCTGCAGTTCCTGGATTTTGGCCTGCTGCTCAGCATTGGTCTACAAAACACAGACAACTATTTGAATGTGTGGATAAATAGCACAGCAAACATTGCCCTGTACTTCTGTTCACATATTAACCTACAGCACCTGCTGAGTATTTGCCTTCAGCTTCAACTGAACACACAGGCACATGTCACCACCACAGAAGAAGTCATTAGGATGTGACATACCTTCTCAAGCTTGGCAAGCAGTTCCTCCACCTCAATCTTCCCCTGTTCCTTAGCCTTCAACACAAACACAACATCAACACAAACACAACATCAACACACGTGTGCTTGGATGGAGGGGGGTCAGGTGGCTCAATGGTTAAGGCGTTGGCCTCATGATCGGAAGGTTGTGATATCGAGCCCCGGCTGTGGCTATATGACGTTGTGTCCTTGGGCAAGGCACTTCACCCTACTTGCCTTAGGGAGACTGTCCCTGTACTTACTGTAAGTCGCTTTGGATAAAAGCGCCTGCTAAATGAATAAATGTAATGTAACCTAATATAATGGAACCTCATTTGTAAAATAATTTGACAAATTTAGTTTTGTGTGTTCAAATGCCATGTGTGGTCAACCAGATAACACAATCTACAAATAATTTGGGAAAGACAAAACTTTGGTCTAAACTGACAAAAGGGTTAAATTCCCTCTGAATTCCCTCAGCCCTTCTTGCATCATTGCATCATTCTAAAGTGATATTAGCTTATTAGGATCTGTTTGTTTTCAAGTAGTTTGCTTTGCTTTCGTTAGACACAATACAGCTCTAAATATAACCCCCAGAGGGGTGCAGTTAGACAGACACACCCACAGGTGTGTAGGCAGACAGACACACCCACAGGGGGGTAAGCAGACAGACACACGCACAGGGGGGTAAGCAGACAGACACACACACAGGTGTGTAGGCAGACAGACACACCCACAGGTGTGTAGGCAGACAGACACACCCACAGGTGTGTAGGCAGACAGACACACCCACAGGTGTGTAGGCAGACAGACACACCCACAGGGGGATAAGCAGACAGACACACACACAGGGGGGTAAGCAGACAGACACACCCACAGGTGTGTAGGCAGACAGACACACCCACAGGGAGGTAAGCAGACGGACACACCCACAGGGAGGTAAGCAGACGGACACACCCACAGGTGTGTAGGCAGACAGACACACCCACAGGTGTGTAGGCAGACAGACACACCCACAGGGGGGTAAGCAGACAGACACACCCACAGGTGTGTAGGCAGACAGACACACCCACAGGTGTGTAGGCAGACAGACACACCCACAGGGGGATAAGCAGACAGACACACCCACAGGTGTGTAGGCAGACAGACACACCCACAGGGGGATAAGCAGACAGACACACCCACAGGTGTGTAGGCAGACAGACACACCCACAGGTGTGTAGGCAGACAGACACACCCACAGGGGGGTAAGCAGACAGACACACGCACAGGGGGGTAAGCAGACAGACACACCCACAGGGAGGTAAGCAGACGGACACACCCACAGGGGGGTAGGCAGACAGACAGCCCATCCAATAATCAACTCATTATTCAGGGTACCGCCTAATGATTTTAGGCGTGGTGTTTATTACAGCCTTACGTGCCCATAGATTGATTTCCTATTACCGTCAAAACGCTAAAATATGAATTTTATTTAGGTTAATATGCTTCTCAAACAATACATACCCTGCTTTTAATGTTGAGCTTTAACACGGACTCAATACACTACGTAACAACACAGTCGATAACTGTCTTTGCAAAAGTGAACCAACTGATCCTTTAGTTTCCAAAGCCAATAAAATCAAACCTTCTCTGTTGATAGTCTGCTAGCCAATAGAAAAACACCTAGATTCTCTGTTGGTCGTCTACTAGTCAATAGAAACACATCTTCTAGATCCTCTGTTGGTAGTCTGCTAGCCAATAGAAACACACCTTCTATATTCTCTGTTGGTAGGCTGCTAGCCAATAGAAACACACCTTCTATATTCTCTGTTGGTAGGCTGCTAGCCAATAGAAACACACCTTCTGGATCCTCTGTTGGTAGTCTGCTGCCTTGCGTTTCAGCTCTTCTGCAGTCTGCCTGGAGTCTCGGAGCTCTGACTCGTACAGATCACTTCTCCTCCGGGCAGCAGAGAGATCCTCTTCAAGCTGCCTAATTGTGACCTGCATCTCCTCCAACTGGGCATGGTACTCCTGAGTACATGACAAAATGAAAGTGAGTCAGACAGGGGGGAGAAGCAGAGCTGTAGTCACACTCAAATACTCTGATCTACTGTCAAGTCTCATTTCAGTTCTATATCCAAGTGATTTACACTGGCTTCAGTCTCTAACTTTTTCAGTGCAAAATATGGGAATAGATACACAATTTGGATGAGTGGTCGTCATCCAATACTGCTAGGTCCAAATCTGTTCAAAATTTGCATATACGTCTCAAGGGATCCAATTTGACTATGTCTTTACATACAGCTTCATCTAGCAAGTATCCCAGAAATCCCAAAGGGACAATTACTACAAGATTGTTTTCGGACCAAATCATGTTAGTCGTCTATCAACTGGGAAAGTAGGTCCTGTGAACAGAATGATTCAGCGTAAACCCACCTGTTCCTTGATCTCCTGGAGTTTGCTGCTTTGTTCTCGGATATCGTGCAGAAGCTGCAAAGCTTTGTCATCTTCCTGAGACACCTCCACACGCGCCTGCTCCAAACTCCTCTTCAGGCTCTGAACACACAAAACAACCACATTCTTTACATTAAGATCATCCTTAAGTTGTCCCGCAGTGGGGAAACTGCAGCTGCAACACCAAGGTACACTACCGCACTCAGGGTAACCACTTCAATTATAAATTATATTTATTACCCTGGGAAGCCTATAAAAACATGAAGATAAGGATCTAAGAGGGCACAGGGTATAAAGTATGTCTCATTAACACATGAAAGCTCCTATCTGATGATCATTAATTATTTCTTTTTTTTACATGGAGAGTCAAATCAAATCAACACTTGCAGATGTGACACACTTGTGTGTCTAGTTTCCTGAATATATGGAAATACACCTCATCACAACACAACGCAAACATTCATTAATAATCGCAAGGTAGGGACAGGGTGCCACCCCTCTTGTTTTGGTAAGATAGGACACTCTTCTTATTAATAACTTGTCTTTGTTCCCACGTTCCCCTGAGGCGCTCGTAGAGTAATTAAAATCACTTGGTGTGTTTTACTACTGTGCCACTCATCTCTATACCAGGCGCAAACTCCACGTTCATTATCTGTATGTACAGTATCTCACCTCTCTCTCCAGACAGGGACGACCCAAAGAGAGGGTCGTAATAAAAATAGTTGTATAATGTAAATGATCATTTCTCCCTATTTGGCTTTGGTTCAGTCTGCAGCTTTTCAGTATTAGTGAGTGACAATAGACTATATGTTAAATAAACAAGGTCCAGCAGCTGATCATTACAAAATATTAGTGTACACTTAACTCTCAAAGTGGCACTTTATAGTGTGAGTGAAAATATATATTTCTTTTATAATACTACTATATCATTATATTACTATACTAATGTAAACATGCTAATGTGTATTTTCCCCTCAAACATTCTTCTGAATGAAGTAAGTTCGAAAACACGAAAAAAATAAGAAACATTTATAATTCAACTATTCCAATCTACCAGCAGATGGCGATAACAAGCTGGATGCAGAGTGAAGCCCCTCCCCTCTCAGCATGTAGCTCCGCCTCCAGCTTTTGTTAGACTTAACTGCTGCTAGCGGACAAGATTACTCAACCCTGCTGGTTAGCTGTGTTTTGTTGTACAACTTTGAACTCTAGGACTTGGTGGAGGCTGCTGCAGGCTCTAGAGCAGGGGTGGGCAATTCCGGTCCTCGAGGGCCGCTGTCCTGAAGGCTTTATATATTTCCTTGGTCTAACACACTGATTAAAATGAATGGTCATTATCAGGCTTCCACAGATCTTGATAACAGTATGTTAATTTGAATCTGCTGGAGCAGGAAAACATATAAAACCTTCAGGCCAGCGGCCCACTCCTGCTCTAGGGACAGACTCAAGTTATTAATTTATCTATTTATACCTTTGGTTTGGAGAGCTACCTGTAATGTAAATTAAAAAGCTGATGATAAATCAACATTTATGGTATTCCTCAATGAGTGTGGGAAAGAGTTTGTGTAGAAGCTTGTATCAAATCAGCTGATGTAGAAGCTCCCCGGATGACTTTACTTACGCTGCACTCAGTGATGTAGGTGGCCAGATCCTGTTCCAGGATGCTCCTCTGGGTCTCAGAAGCCTTCAGCTCCACATCCTTCTGCTGGAGTACTGACTCCAGGTCTGTCATCTTACGCTGAAACCTTGAGATCTCCTGCTCCATCTTCTCAAACACACAACAGATTTAGCTTTCATGAAACTGCCAAGCAAACACTTCAAACCATTCAAATGGATCCAAATGAATTGAATGGGTTATTTCCCTGTGTCTAGACACAAGACCTCTTTTCTGGCAATTAAAAAAATATATATTATTAAATAAAATAGAGGTGTGGGATGTCAATAGCCAAATCACCAATAGCCTAAGTTTTCTCCATTTGCAGGTCGTAGTTCTATGAATATGAATTGGTTTATGCTACATGTAAGTTTGAACATACATGGACTTTAGTATGGCAGGAACCAGCATTTGCCAGTTTGACAGTACTCTTAAGTAATTTTGTGGCAAAAGGCTTAATCCAAACACTTTTAAGGACCTCTTTATTGCGCGTAAATCCAAGCACTTTCAAGGTCTAAATGTTTTTTTTTTTTTTTTGGGGGGGGGGGGGGGGGGGGCAGGCCAGGAGTACTTGAGCCAGGAGAGGTTCTCCAGACCAGTTGAAGTAGGGCACCAATCTGTCCCTTGTCAAAGTTGCTCAAATCCTTACCCATTGCCCATTTTTCTTGCTTAATACATAAACTTTGAGAAAAACATGTTCACTGTCCTGCCTAATATATCCCATCCACTGACAGGTGCCATGATCACATGACCTTTCATCTCTCGGTGGTCATAATGTTATTGCTGATTGGTGTCCACTTGCTATATATATGCTTATATATATTTCCATTGAAATCCCACTGTTATCAATTCAGCCTAATGCTGATGCATACATCCTATAGGGGCCTAATGACTATTACAGTGGCTCTCCTCCTTGCCCCAGTTCAGGAGCACTTAATCAGGAGAGGTGTAGTGCTCTACCCCTCCTGTAGGGGGGTATGGGGCTGCTGATTAGATGCTCCTGTTCCCACACATCCTCCATGACAAGAGCATCATTTAATGATCGAAGCATTACAGACTGTGGCAGAATAAGAGTCTCTCCTTTACATGAAACCTATATTGGAATGCAAAGTGTTCGAATCTGCAATAATGTAGTCTTGTTTTACATGTGATACTACATTCAGGTAAGGAAATAAAGAGTAAATCATTCTATGATTTGTGTTCAATAAATGAGATTTCTAATCAAGTCTGCAATCCACTTAATATGAGGTCTTGTGTTCAGCCAGGAATTAAAAAGACAGTTGTTTCAGTTGAATGTGACGATTGACATGTGATAGACTGGTTTCTTCATCACTGATAGACTGGTCTTCATCAGTACCAACCTTGTGACATTTGTCTTGTGTTTGCTGTAGTTCTTTGCTTTTGACGTGAAGCTTTTGTTCCATCGAGTTCGTCTTGGCCGGGGAGTTGAAGCCAGCAGCAGCTAACCTACGAGCAAAAATAAACATATGAAAACGACAGGCCTGTGCAAAAAAAGGTGAAATCTTACAGGAAATCCAGATTAATTTTTTTTTTCCATCAAGTTAAATGTAAATGTAACTGGGTGGTGTCACTACACCAACCTCTTCTGATGGAAATCTATGGAAATGTTCCTTGCTGGAAAAATCATTGCTAATCAGTCTCAGCCAAGATGCTAAGCTTTTGAAAAACAGATTACCTGTCCATCAAAACAAAAGTAACCAATCAGCTTCACCTGCTGAGTTCATTGACTCTGACTCTGAAAGCTGACTCATCTGAACTGAATGAATGTATCTGGACAACAAATCTGATGCTCTGAAACTGACAAACCTGCAGAATCTGATGAACACTGAACCCTGAAATCACAACGACTCACTCTGATGAACGAATTACATGAACAAATGAATCGTACGACTGTGAGAGCAGTTGGTTCGTTCCATTTTTAGATTTTATGAACCTCCTTCAATTATAGGTTCTTGTTGCAAACAACAAAAACACAAATATAAGAAACCCTAGAAAGGTTCCCCTGTGTTCAAACTCAGCATGTTCTGCTTCTGAGGAACCCCTGTAAACTCCTAGTGAGATTTAATTGGCTTGTTTGGACCATGCAGAGGAGAGAGCAGCCAGATTTCTCCCCTGTTTTCATTGACAGCAGCAGCCCACAGTGGGGATGGAGGGAGATGTGCAGTGGTGTGGGCTGGAGAAATGAAACAGCAGCAGAAAGGGAAGAAAAATCAGAGGGGGGGGGGGAAGAGAGTCAGAGAGGTGGGGGTGGGGACTAAAAAACATCCTGGTTACCATAGAAATACATTCTCTTCCCCAATCTAGAGCCATCCATTCTCTGACTAATCTGGTAGCGCATTTAGACATTCTCCTCCTGCTGCTGTCTGCATTCTCATTGCAAAAGCACAGTGAACCATCTTCAAAACAGTGCTATAGGTGAGAACAATGAACCACAGATCACAGAGATGATGAACTAAATGCTGCACAGATCCATGGTGATCAAAACCAGCTTGCAAAACGTTAGTAATGCTGCTTCACAAGCACAGAAATGAGAAGAAAGAGCCCGGGTCCCCCCCCCCCCCCCCCCCCCCCTCCTCCCAGCAAACACACCACTGACACACTCACTAGAATACCAACCATCTCTAACGGCAACACAAGGAACCTTCTCATGCCAGCCCACTGCTCTATCTGATCCCCTAGTCAGGTAAACACACAGAATGACTCGTTCACAACCCCTCCTTTCTCACCAACGATACCGGCATATTAGAGACATTCACCATTCAACAATGGTGGAGAAGAGCAGTCAATGAGAAGCAGAGTGTTATATAAAGGGGGATCCCCACCTCTGCCTGTCTGACACAGGGACCTGCCCAGCCCACTGGAGGCACTGGGCAAAGCAAGCACCTCCGTACAGCTCTCTACAAACCACAGCATACAGCGTGAGGTGATTGGATGCCTTGAGACTGTTGCCGTGGCAATGGCTCTGGCTCATGCACACCGACACCACCTGTTTCTGACGGAGCTTAGCGACGCGTTATAGGAGGCATGTTGGTTCCATCGACTGGCAACGCGAGAGGGTACTTACTCAGACTTAGCCAGCGCTGTCAGAGTCCTGCTGAAGAACCAGCCTAGAAAGGGCAGGTCCTGGCCCTGGAAGCCCAACGGCAGGGATCCTTGTTGGGCTTTTGCTGGCCGGGGCACAGGCTTCTCCGGCTCCTCAAAATTGGAGGTGTCATCCTCTGCGCGAAGCGTGGGGACGAAGGGAGGGAGATCTGCAGGAGAGGGGGATTGGGAGCAACAGAGTCAATGTGCATCAAATGAGGCGGTGGAAAATGGGGGGAAGGAAAGAGAAAAGGAAGCGTGTGGAGGGGGAGAGAGAGGGAGGAGGCAGTGTGGAGGGGGGGAGAGAGGGAGGAGGCGGGTAAGGCTATAGTGCGGTAACTCGAGCACACACACGATCAAGCTCTCACTGTCTCTGCCTGTCCCTCGCTCCCTATCTTGTGCTTGCGCCTTCTCTCTTTCTCACACACACACACACACACACACACACACACACACACTCTCCTTTCCCCCTCTCCCTCTCTCCCCCTCACTGCAGTAGCCCTGGCTAATCAGCTGGAGTCAGAAGCATCTGCACAACTGTCAACAGCACATAATCCATCAATACACAATACAAACCGCATCCTGGATTTCAAGCATATTGTTCTCATAGCAGCATATTGATTATCTGCTGAATCTTTCATGGCCATTTAAAACAAAAATGTGTCTTCCTATAATAACCACAGTTGAAGTGGTTTGATGACCATCTTAACTGTGGTCCAAACCAGACAAAATGTGCCTTTAGTGTGAATGTGAAGGCTGTAAATATGTTATTATAATTAATTCAGATTTGTGTAGCAACTGTCAATGCAGGTACAGCCTTAGGGTGAGTATCCTACTGGTAATTTCTGGGATTGATCAAGAGCACGTGAAATCCTGCAGTCTGACACACTAACTGCATGCTTACTGCATGCTCGCTGCACGCTCACTGCACGCTCACTGCAAGCTCACTGCACGCTCACTGCACGCTTGCTGCACGCTTGCTGCACGCTCACTTAACACTCGCTACACGCTCACTGCAGGCTCGCTGCACGCTCACTGCATGCTCACTTAACGCTTGCTGCACGCTCACTGCACGCTTGCTGCACGCTCACTGCACGCTCACTTAATGCTTGCTGCATGCTCACTGCACGCTCGCTGCACGATCACTGCACGCTCACTTAACCCTCGCTGCACGCTCACTGCACGCTTGCTGCACGCTCACTGCACGCTCGCTGCACGCTCACTTAACGCTCGCTGCACGCTTACTGCACGCTTGCTGCACGCTAACTGCACGCTCACTGCAGGGTCGCTTCACGCTCACTGCATGCTCACTGCAGGCTCAATGCATGCTCGCTGCACGCTCACTGCAGGCTCGCTACACACTCACTGCAAGCTCGCTTCACGCTCACTGCAGGCTCACTGCACGTTCGCTGCACTCACTGCGTGCTCACTGCACACCCACTGCCACACACTGCATCTCAGTATCTCCCCACCAACACCTCCACTATGCAGGTGTGTGCGAGACAGAGAGACAGACAATCAGACAGAGAGGCTCTCAATCGCCTTAACAAATTAGGATTGATTGTTTGGCTAATTAAAATTGATTAGCCGAAAGTCTTTTCCTGTTCCTCATGTCAGAATGGAATGATTTGGATATCACTTATCAGACTACTAAAATATATTATTATACTTATTATTATTATGTATATGCTATACGGTGCAAGAAACATTATTTTTACATTAGAACTTAAAGAAATGATCAGTTGAACTTTTGTGTCTCACAGACAGGTTTTAGAATGACAGTATATCGGTCTAATGTGTGTCATAAAGCATTTGGTCATTTACGGAACGCTCACATTATCCAAAAAAGTTGTCAAACATCTTTGTTCACTTCCAGCATCTTAGATTCACTTCGAGACTTCAAACACTTTGGGACTTTGACATGAGGAGGAAGATAGGAAAAATCTCCCTGAGGTTCTAACTGACTATTATCTCTGGATTTGACTCAAACAGGTGAAAAGAAAAAAGAAAAGAAACAGTGAATAAAATAATGATAATAACACAAATCATAATAATAATACTAATATGTAAACGTATAGGTGCACCTTTTTGCTATTAAATTCAAGTTAATAAAGGAATCTACAACTGTCAAGGTAAATGGTTTTTTGCATCCCCTCAGAGAGGCGTAGTGAGTGTGTAGTGAGCGTGTAGTGAGCGTGCAGTGCGCGTGCAGTGCGCGTGCAGTGAGTATGCAGTGAGCGTGCAGTGAGCGTGCAGTGAGCGTGCATTGAGCGTGCAGTGAGTATGCAGTGAGCATGCAGTGAGCGTGCATTGAGCGTGCAGTGAGCGTGCAGCGAGTGTGTACCTTGTCTTAAATTGTTCCAGTCCACACTGGAGAAGAAAGCGTGACAGCGAAGCCCCTGGAATCCAAGACGCTCTTTCGCTCCACACAGTAAACTCTGCACGACGTTTACAAAATGTCTAGAAGGTTTAGGTTCCTCCGGAAACTTCAGGGAACGCTGCAGGGAAACCAAAGACACTAAATAGTTATAAGAAATAAGAAGAAATAAGAAAGGACAATTCTATACTATTTTACACATTGATACTGTTTACAAGTATTTATATTTGTTTGAAGTAATCAGTCAAAAACTATCATTAGCAAATGAAACGTTTGTATATTATATAATAAAAGCATGTATGCCTTATTCAATGTGTTCATTTAATTGACATAAAAACAGTGCTTAGGCTGCAAATCCCAAACACACCTCTATTTGACACCCCCTTAAATCGATAAAAATACTTGGTGGGAAATGTCACTGAGCCTACACAGTTTATTATTACCAGCATCATACAGAGCTAGCCCACTGCACAATAAACAGGGGCTGAACTCATAACATATATGATATTTATTATAAAGAACCATAAGTTCTGATGACTTAGACTTTTGGGAAACTCTACCTGGAAGTTCTTAATGTTGTGAATGGTTTTGTGGGAGGTGCTATCGGTAAAAGGTAATTTCATGTAGATCATCTCATAAGCGATGACCCCCAGTGACCACCAGTCACACTCTGCTCCGTATCCACCTGAAGACCCATCAGTCATGGCTGCCAGAACCTCAGGGGCCTGATAGTCTGGGGTTTGGTCAGGAACTGCAGGACCTATAACCTGGAATAGAGACAAATATGCATCAAGACTGAGAACATGACACAATTATATGATTTTAGTTTGTTTTTAGTATTGTCTGCAGTGAGGAACGTAACAATAGTTTTTGAGATGATTATAAATCCTATTTGTAATATACAGATTTGTAACGATTCAGACAGTAGGGGGCGCTGTGTCGTTTCAAGTTAGCTTTTCAGATTTCGATGCTAACACGCCGCTAACTGAAAATTCTATATAAAAAATGTAAAGAGATGATTGGCGACTGAAAAACAACGGAAGGAATATTTTTCACTTTTAATAATTCTCTGATTTTATTTAGTAAAATAGATTCTAGGACACTGGGATGTCGTATACCTTTTTATCAGCTGTGAGTTTGGCAGCTGAACCAAAATCTGCCAACTTGATGTGTCCTGTGCGATCAATAAGGACATTCTCTGGTTTAATGTCTCTGGAAGAGTAAGGATGGACAGAAGGTCAGAAAAGGGAACAGGAAAGGGTTGGGAAAAGGAATGATGTACTGTATATCTATGTCTCATAGTACATGTCATTGACTGCAACATGGTAGTAAGTTAATTAAATATAACATGATAAATAGACCTGTATTTGATGCTTTCAGAAAGACCGAACAAATTTAAAAAAAAGTTAAATAAAAACAAATACAGATTATGAAAATAATATATTTAATATGATTCTATCAATAAAACTGTAATTAAACTTTGACAACATCTACAGTATTGTTGCTATTTTTGGATTTACACATTTGTCCTGCAATCATTCATTCATCTGTTTAATAGACCAAAAATAAAGTCATCAGTTAAACCATTGGCCTGTAATACAACTTGTGGAACTGCTCATCAGGTCTAAATTAATGTTAGGAATAAATGTAAATGTGAATTATATACTCAAAAAATGGACTTCATATCATAAATGTATACATTTGTGCATCTATAACACACATTAATTCATAAAGACGTCACCTATGGGCATATCCCATCTGATGCACAGTATGAATGGCTTCCACTAGTTCTGCTAAGTAGAATTGGCTCATGGCTTCATCCAAGTGGTCATCAAAGCGGTTCATCAGGGCCATGAGATCCCCTCCTGGTAGATACTCCATCGCCTACACATACACATATTAAATACTACTTAGGGAATCTTACGTTACAGCTAGTTATTTATTACACAGATTATCATTGAGGTAATTCACCCCACACATTTTATTAATGTCTTTATTTGAAATGAGCAAGATTTGGAAGTTATGCCTCAAACACGATGAGGCATAACTGAAATAACATTTGGATGAAATGGGCTATGTATTAACTGCTGTCTTGTAGAGTATATTTAGAGTCAATTCAACAGTTATAAAACTGGATTTGATGTAAAACAGGTCAGCTTGTACATCTCAAGCTGGTAGAAACATCAACATCTACTGTATTACAGAATAGAGCATTTAAAATGTCTTATGTTTGAATTCTTTCTCCTTTTAACAGGAAGCAGAGCCCTCAGACGTCAGTCTCCAGCCAGCCAAGCAAACATCTTCAGCACATGAATGGACTGGCAGTCTCAATGAACAGCAGCCTTCTGGACACGTAACCTAGCAACAGGGTACTGAGATATTCGAGTCTGACACTTGAACAAAGATGGATTCTTTGTATTTTCACAGTTCAGAGTGGCAGCCTGGGGAAGCCTGAGCAGACTTGAAACATATATCCCACCTATTTGAGATGGTAAAGTTTTGTCATAGATTATATAGAGAACATCAAATCTATTAATGAGATTACATATTAACATTTTTCATAGCAGTGTGTGCAGTGTTTCACTACCATTGAATACTTGCTTAAGCATGTATTCATTTTGAGAACATATACAAAAATATATATATTTTTTTTTGGGGGGGGGGGGGGGGGGGATCGAATTACACTTCTTTCTTGAATTGGGAAACTCATAGGTTGAACCAGCTACACGTCACTGTGCTTATTTTTACCAAGAGAGGAATGTCAAATCAGTGACGCTGTCAGATTCAGTCAATCAGACACTATCAAATATGAAGAGTGACTTACTGGAGAGACCAAACACTCACTCACTGGAGAGACCACACACTAGCTTACTGGAGAGACCACACACACTCGCTCACTGGAGAGACCACACACTCGCTCACTGGAGAGACCACACACTAGCTTACTGGAGAGACTACACACACTAGCTTACTGGAGAGACCACACACACTCGCTCACTGGAGAGACCACACACTCACTCACTGGAGAGACCACAAACTTGCTCACTGGAGAGACCACACACTCACTCACTGGAGAGACCACAAACTAGCTTACTGGAGAGACAACACACTCGCTCACTGGAGAGACCACACACTCGCTCACTGGAGAGACCACACACTTGCTCACTGGAGAGACCACACACTCACTCACTAGAGAGACCACACACTGGCTCACTGGAGACACCACCGACTCGCTCACTGGAGAGAATTTTGGTAATATAGTGTATCTTCATAAAAACAATTCAGTATATAGTTAAATTACTACATTATGATTTTTTTCTCAATGCAATCATGCTTTTGTATGATATACTTATTTACTTCTGCCAAAAGTTACCAGCTCCTTTAAATATAATATACTGTCAGCGTGCCATTAGAAGTGGAGTGAGTAAGACTGTGGTTCAGCTCATGTTAAGGTCATTGAGATGGCTTCCAGAACACTAGCGGAGGAGCAGGAGGACTCACCAGGTAAACACTGTCCTGATCCTGAAAGGCATAGAAGAGCTGTGGGATCCAGGGACTGCTGTTCACAGCCAGGATTCTGCGCTCCTCCTCAAAGAACACAACCTGAGGAGGAACCACACTTCAGATACACCACTCAGCAACCAACAAGGACAACACCCCTTTCCTTTTCAGTTATATATATGTGAATTAATCCAAATGTGAGATGTAAAATTCAGTCCTTCTGCTTAAAGAGAGCCGTGGGCCAAATATGCTTCCTGTAAATACTGGTGCTATAGGGTACCCAAGTATTTTATTTATGTTGCACTGTAATATTGAAAATGGATGGAACATAGGTTAATGGAATCTTATCATTTAATCAGGTGTTAACAGGGAAAAGTGCAAGTAGCACACTGACATATGTCAGTCAAAAGTCAGTTCACTAGTTTAACTCTTTTCCAGGCATTAAGCCTGAAGAACTCAGGAAGTTCAGACCTTTCAAAATAATCATTATTCTTCTTACAACCAGAACAACCAAGTTGCTGCTGGATTATGGTAGATGGCCCGTTCACATTCTCCTCTACATCCATTCTGCTTACTATGTACATGACAGTGAACTCAAACTCTGCAAATCACCCAGAAATACGACTTCATAATCAACTCAGGTTTTCACAGTACAATAGCGCCCCCATAGGGCAGCAAGTGGCTGAAATCTCCATGTAAAACTGCTGTTGGCAAACTAAATTTCCATTTTATCAATGTATTTGTTTCTGAAAGGATGTCTTGTATATGTATCCATAGCTTAGATTTGTATAAAAAGCCACATACAAATAGAAATTAGATTCAAGCAGCAGATAATAAAGTGCACAGTTGTTATTGTGTTCTGACAGCTCTCAACTAGACTGCTGCATCATTCTGCAGATGGAACAACAATCAAGTGCCACATCCATAATGGTGGAGATGCTGTCTGTCTATTATGGCAAGAATCTGAGAGTTTTTTTTATATTTAGGAAAAATACTTGCTTTTGCATTCTTGCACTCACAGCCACATTATAGGTAGTATGAATGATACAGTATATGTATGCGTCCACATTAGGGCAGTTTGCTTACATTTCCTTGGGTCCTCAGAGTATCCTTGTTCATGACTTTCAGGGCACACACCTCCCCTGTGGACTTTTCCCGAACAACCTTCACGTCACCAAAGCGTCCACGACCCACCAGGCCACAGACATGAAAATCCTGCAGTCTGGGCTGCAGCTCCTGTAACTCTGACACCACCTCTGAGACTGGAGGGAAGAAAGGTGCATGCACACACACGCACACACAAACACACAAAACAACACACACACCAACACACCATCACACACATCAACACACACACACATACACCAATAAACACATACACATACACACACACCAACACACAAAAACCAACACACACACACCAACACATGTCAACACACACACCCCAACACACACACACACAAACTGAGATAAGTCGCTGTTGCAATAGCAATAACCTTTCGCTGAAAGTACTTCTTTCCCTCTTCCTGATCAGCTCTGTCCTGATTGTCTAAGTCTATCAACACACTAAAACGCATATTTTATGATTTGAATCAAAAGTAAAACAAAGCAGTTTGCCATGTGGCTTATTGTGTGGATTGCTAGTCATGATTAGTCAGACTTTATCCATACATGATTAAGATCTAGTGTAATTGAAAAAGCTTACACTTTTGGACAAAGTTGGCTACATGTTCTATCTTCATGAGTTCCGAGGACGTGCACTCCTGGAACAGTAGAACCAGAGCATCCAACAGCTCCTCCCGTCCAACACTTCCTCCATGCTGTCGCTGTAAGATGGTTTTGCCCTAAAGCCAACAGAAAACGGATTTCCATCAACTCACTGACACTTTTGGCCATTTCACATCTCTGAAGACATTTATTTAAAACATCAGCGGCTCTGCCATTATTAGGGGTGTAACCACAGCATCAGTCTAACCAAATACTCTGAAACTCTCTCCAGATAATTACATTACCTCCTTGCTACAAAAATTACAGAGATGATGTGTAACCAAAATAGTTTGCGTAGTATAATGATTAACGTTGCATACTTGTATCATTTTTGTGTGTACATCTTTCTGGTATGGAAGTGTGTTGAGTACATATGAGGTGTGATCTCTTTAGCAGACTTGTATTCACCTGCAACAGGTGATTCAGACGGGAGCTTCTACTGGTGATGGGATCCACACTGGGAGACTGTGTTCTGATAGCTCCTTGACTCACATGTTTGAATTTCAGCATTTTGATTTCTTGAGAGCTGAGGCCCTGGAATAACAGACCAAGCCCAGCAGCAGGTAAACAGACTAGATGAGATGGAGGCTGTCAAAGGCAGGCTTCCTCTGGAGCCGGAGATGTGACCCAACATGACCAGGACATCGGGAGGGAGATGGATGCAGTGTCACGTCATAAAAATACAGCAACGGTCAGAATGTCCGATGAAAGATACACGATCGATATAAAGTTAACACAGGTGCTCTGAACAACGTCTAGGAAAAGGGTCACGATAAACTAACGGCTAAATACGGATTCATTTTACGGCTTTTGAATTAAGATCAATACTCATGTTTATAGTTTGATGTGGATTACGTAGTGCTTCTTAAGACAGTAGTCAGTTAACGATCTCTATTGAACAGGGCTGTAAATGGTTAGTGTTTATAATGCAAATGTACAGTAACTGTTTAAGCAAGGTAGCCCCGCTGAAAGCCACGAAACATAACAAGACATTTTAATAGTTAGTCTTTTGCTCTATCCTTGTCAAGAAGACGCCGCACTTACCAAATCGTCATGCACCCTTTCACGTCTAAATTTCCAGAAAATCAAGCGTATAAGCTTGCATGTTTTTCAAAATGTACATTACTCTGACGTTTGATGAAACTTTCCTGATTGTCTTCTTCCGGTAAATTTTCAATTTTTGCGCGTTCTCTGCTGACGTCACGCTTCTTCTTCGTTAGCTCCTGATGCCAGATGGCAACCAACAGTCATCAAGTGCATCATCGCCACTTACTGTTTAGGTGGTGGCAACTAGAAATAATAATATTAATACAGTACTACAAAATTAACTTCGGAAAACAGCCTATGAACTTTACCCAAAGAAGTTTCCGAGATTATGGGTAAAAAATAAATAGCCAATTTAAATACATCTAAACTTACATAATTTGAAGCATAAATAAATGAATAAAAACATAACGAAAATGATTGAAATCGAAAAACAACATGTATAATAAAGTAGCTATACAATTTAATGCTTTATTGACACCATGAATAAATACATAGATAAATCACAAATTAAATGAGACACTAAATACATGATCGTAAGATCATCTCTTCCAGCCATTGCAACAAGCCACTTATTTTTTAATTATTAATTATTAGCCAATTATTATTATTATTATCATCATCGTCATGTTTATCATCAGACCAAGTCATTACTTAACTTGTGAAGACAGTCCAATGTAATTAAAGGAAAATGCAAAAGAAAATGAAACGTGCATCTGCCAAACATGACATCTGTTATGATGTCCATGTATGAATGTTTTTGACACCATTACCGTTCATCACTTGTTACTTTAATGAGCTTTAACCAGATCAGACCAAGTAAATCGGAAACTGAGAACACTAAGCTATTCATCAACTCCAGTCACATATCCCCCTCCCTCATTCCATTCAAGCAGGCTATGTTTGTAGGAGACCAGTTTGAACTAGTCAAAACCAGCAGTCACCGCTAAGTAATTAAGATTTCAGTTGTAACAGTAGCGAGTTTGTGAGGCTTTCAGAAGTTTTAAATGTGAAGGTTTTGACTGTAGCACTCAGATGGCAGTGTGTCCGTTCCGGTGGGAAGATGCTAATCCCCAAGGAAGAGACAAAACAATCCACAGGAAGCAGAAGAAGAAGATGACCAGGACCAATATAATACAGCATAGAAGTGAAAGCCAAGACTGAAGAGAGCGCTGTGTTGGCATAACTGACCTAGCGGGAAAGAGAGAGAGTCTGAGACCTTGAACATCATTCACATTCCCCCCCATTGTAAAATCAATGTAGCTCTCTCCATAACCTTAAGTCTTTGATCCAGAAATACAGGATTACAAATCACACCACAGAAAAAAAATAGCTATTTACCTGTTCCTGACCAGGTTCTCCACCCAGCTGAACCAGGCCACTAGGCTCACTCATTTCACCTTCCCCTTCATTACCAGCTCATCCAGGGTGCAGATGTCCATCTGCCCAAACCTTCCTTCCTGGTTCTCACAAACCACGCCCCCACTGAGGTCAAACCCTTAACCCTGACCTTTATTAATTAATTAATTATTTAATTCAAAGCTGCGTCTTCTCTGCCTTCCTAAACTAATGACTTCATCTATATACAGTCACTGTACATAGCATTTATGTTCCCATTACCTATTAAAATATCTACCAGATGGACCTTTTGGTGGATGTTGTGTCTGAGAGGTGTTCAGTATGTGGCTGTACCAACAGACTGCACTGGCTTGTTAGTTGTTGCTGGCACAGAAGGGGACATTTTGACAGCAAAGTGAACTCCTACCATGGAGTGATGTTGTAAAGTGGGTGTTCAGCCACTGACACTTGTGTTAAATGATGGAACAACAATGTTGACAATGACCAAGACTCACTGGTCCACAGAGTCAGTTGAGCTGAGCTGGCTGAGCTCCACTGTGCTCGGCCCTGACCATGGTGCTGACCTGCTGGTCGACTCCTTGACCTCTGCCTCCTCTGCACTTCCCTCCCACTCCAGGATTGCTGATCCCCGCCTGTGACGGACAGCCATTGGCCGAGAACTGTCATGGACACACAGATTTGATGTTTTACATTTAGTCATTTAGCAGTAGACCTACTTACAGAAATTTACAGGGACATTTCCCCTGAGGAAAGTAGGGTGAAGTGCCTTGCCCAAGGAGCAACGTCATGTTGGCACCGCCAGGGTTCGAACCAGGGATCTTCTCATTACTACCCCGACACCCTCACCACCCTGCCACCTGACTCCCTAGTTTTAGACTGTCTTTTCCATGGCACGAGGAACATAACAAATAGTGTACATAGAAGCAGCAGAAAATCAAGCATCTAAAGTGTGTAGTTGGTCAGAGCCCATGCTATAGGTCAACGTGCACACACAAACTTGGATAACTCTGACTATGTACAATTACACCAACACATGACTATACAACAAAGCTCTCAGGATAACTGAACATTAGGGATGGGATCTACTCAGTGGTGAAGCATTTGATTGCATGTCAAGAGGTGGCAGGTAAAATGCTTTGGATAGTGTCTGCTTATATATATATTAAGTATATTAAGTTAGATATTAGTTCTGTAGTATATATCCATTCTCACCCAGGTCCAATCCTATATATTCATACCATATCTTATTCTTCATTATTTTCATCCTTTGTAGTATTTATAGTTTGATATACCCCTTTCTGTATAGCTATTGCATACTTTTTATTTGTAATCTTTATTTAAGTCCCGTATATGTTTTTTGTTTGCTCCATCCTGCCAAAGTAAATTCTGTGTTTGTGTAAGTTGCATGGAGAATAAACAATTCTGAATCTGATTCAGATGATAGGAATCTGATTCCTTACTGCTAAATGTTTCCTGAAGAGGGCAGAATGTGTTGTTAGTGCAGAAGGAGAGGTAAGGCTACCTGGGGTCATCGTCCTCCAGGCTCTGGGTGCTCTGGGTGGAGTTCTGTCTGAGGAGGAAGGAGCGCTCTGCTGGGGACTGGGAGGGGCTTAAACACAGAGGGAAAAACTGTTGTCCTGTAAACTGTAGGGAGCAAAACATATAGAACTAATCTAAACCCACTGATACCTAGAAGGACATGCATTCAGGTAAGGCCAGATGGTGGTTTTGGTGTGTTGTATTGCTCACGTTGGTTTAGTTGAGGACAGCCTTGTCTAAAGCCAGCCCATTAGTTATACATTTGCTAATTTACGTAAAGATTTTAAACACATCTTAAACACACATCAGAAATGGAAAAGTCTAAAATGTTAAGAGATGCAGCATTATAACTCCTTTGCTTGGTAATGTTACCTGGTGGTGTGTGAACAGCGCCCCCTGCTGGTGATGTTACCTGGTGGTGTGTGAAGCAGCGCCCTCTGCTGGCCCCTGGCTGTCTGTGTCTCCGCCGGCCCTGCAGCCCTCCATAAACTTCGCCTCCAGGTCACAGAGCTGGTGCAGAGAAGAGACCCTCTTCAGATAGACCAGACTGACAAACATGCTACTTTAGCTACGTATTAATTTCCCTTTCTTTATTCCTGAAGTAATAAATATATTTACAGCAGTCACACTCAACACTCCACGCTCCTCAAATGAAGGTAAAGGTTAGATGCATTGCATCTACAGTTGGTTACCTGTGGTTGTGTCGGTAGAAGTGTAACACTGACTCTCCTTCTCATGATGTGCTGGATAAGAAGGGTTCAGAGTCAGAAGGGCAGGAATAAGAAACAAGATAAGGTGTCACTACTGTCCTATTCTGTGAAGCTTGATACACCTACCTGCTGAGACCCCTGTCGTACAAACTGACGCACATCTCCATCCTCTACAAGGAACAAGACAGAGTCAGAAACAGCAGCCAACAACTGTGAACATCAACAACGTTTCCTATCCATGTTGTCAGCACATGTAGGTAGAGCAAGCTGAAGGCCATCATTTATCTGCTGAATTCACAAGATCACGGCTCCATGAGAATCTATCTGACCAAACCCAGTTTGTTTGTGCCCCTAGTGGTCGAATCATTCAGCGTCCTGTGATGAAATATTGGCGGCTACAGGTTTGCTTGAAGTCACTAGTAGACAGATGCAATGCAATCACCTACTAAATTAATTTGGAAAATGCCTGCCCTCTGCCAAACCATCTCATGTGTAACAACCCCCCTAGTCAGCAGATTCCCTGGTCAACAGCTTCCCAGGTCACCAGATTCCCAGGTCAACAGCTCCCCAGGTCAACAGCTCCCCAGGTCAACAGCTTCCCAGGTCAGCATATTCCCAGGTCACCAGATTCCCAGGTCAACAGCTCCCCAGGTCAACAGCTATCCAGGTCAACAGCTTCCCAGGTCACCAGATTCCCAGGTCAACAGCTCCCCAGGTCAACAGCTCCCCAGGTCAACAGATTCCCAGGTCAACAGCTCCCCAGGTCAACAGCTCCCCAGGTCAACAGATTCCCAGGTCAGCATATTCCCAGGTCACCAGATTCCCAGGTCAACAGCTCCCCAGGTCAACAGATTCCCAGTCACCTGCTGAGTCACTGTGGATCCGCCCCCTGCTGCGGTGCAGTATCTTCCTGGTCTCCTGCAGCTCAGCATTGTGGGCGGAGTGACGCAGCCTCAGGTGCTCCATGTGGGTCTGCATCAGCTCTACAGAGCAGCTCACACGAGCCTCCTGGGGAAGCAAAATACCAGTCAACTCCTCCATCCTTCCAGTCCAACACACCTGTCAACACCTCAATCCTTCCAGCCCAATACACCTGTCAACTTCTCCATCCTTCCAGCCCAATACACCTGTCAACACCTCCATCCTTCCAGTCCAACACACCTGTCAACACCTCCATCCTTCCAGTCCAACACACCTGTCAACTCCTCCATCCTTCCAGTCCAACAAACCTGTCAACACCTCAATCCTTCCAACCCAATACACCTGTCAACACCTCCATCCTTCCAGTCCAACAAACCTGTCAACACCTCAATCCTTCCAACCCAATACACCTGTCAACACCTCCATCCTTCCAGTCCAACACACCTGTCAACTTCTCCATCCTTCCAGTCCAACACACCTGCAAATCCCTTTATCCCATCCAGTTCATACACCGTGTAAAATTTGAAGGCCCAGTTGTACAGCGGGAGGTCCTGAAACAGACCCATCTCAGCCAGGTGCTGCTGGACCTTGTAGACTGACCTGGTGCATGGCCCCCAGCATCTCAGCAGCACTGACGACGTCCTCCATGCTGCCCAGCACACTGTCCAGACTGGTGTTGATACAGTTCAGCATGTGGGACCTCTGACTGTCAGCACACCTGCCTCTCAGAGCCTGCAGGAGGGGGGGGGACGACACATCTCCATGAACACCAAGAAGATCATGGCAAGTATTTTCAAAGCACCATATCCCACCCACACTTAAAACAAACAAACACACAGAAACCAGCATTCCAAAATTCCCTGCGCACTCATATATTACACTCCTCCTCCTCCATTCGCCTCCTCCCTCCACCTCCCCCTTCTCCTTTCTCTCCCCCCCCCACCTACCCCTCTACCCTCTTCTTCCCCCCACCTCCCCCCTCCTCCGCCCTCCTCCCACCACCCCCACCCCCACCCCCTCCCTGCCCCCTCTCCTCCCACTCCCCCTATCCTCTCTCCTCCTGCCTGTTCTCCCCCCTGTCCTCCCCTCCTGTTCTCCCCCTCCCCTCCCCCCTCTCCTCCCCCTCCCCTCCCCTCCTCTCTTCTCCCCTCCTCTCCTCCCCTCTCGCCTCTCCTCCCCTCTCCCCTCTCTCCTGCCCCTCCCCTCCTCTCTTCTCCCCTCCTCTCCTCCCCCCGTCCCCCCTCTCCTCTCCTCCCCTCTCGCCTCTCCTCCCCTCTCCCCTCTCTCCTGCCCCCTCCGCCCCCAGGCTGACCTCCAGAGACTCCCTGGCCTGCTGCAGCTCCAGGCTGAGGTTCTCCTGAGCTACGACACAGTCATGCTCTTCAGCTTGTTGTCGCTGGCTCAGAGTGTACTGGTCACAGTGGAAGGCCATCGCCAGCTTCCAGAACTCGCTCTGAGGGGGGGTGGGGGCGGTGGGTGCCGGATGTTAAAATACTGTGACACTTGTATTGTTTCTTCAAGAATCTCAACAACTGTGTGTTTCGGTGCAGTTTGCTCTAATATCACTGCATACAAACTATCTGAGTAGACTTAGTAACAAAATCACCTCCACTTCCTCTTCAGTCATATCTGCCCCACTGCATTTATGGGTGGAGTGAAAAAGAAGGGGGAAGAGAAGGGAGGG
Organism: Neosalanx taihuensis; assembly: GCA_030340665.1. Lineage (NCBI taxonomy): Eukaryota > Metazoa > Chordata > Actinopteri > Osmeriformes > Salangidae > Neosalanx > Neosalanx taihuensis. Next base: position 4,281,667 of record CM059289.1, on the reverse strand, counting down.
ACAAAATGAATGGTGGAGGAGAGAGGGGTGTTAAGTGAAATAATTTGGAGAACATTGTAATGTACACAACAGAAATCAGAAAGTGTTTGTACTTGGTGAGTCCAAGTCTTTCCATTATGGGCAGGTCGTCCCAGGCCACAGCCAACTGGTCACTAGGACAAGGTTCTGAGCAGAGAAGAGGAAAAGGATGAAGGTATTAGATCATTTGAACCTGCAGCCAATCAAGTCTGACAAAACAACTTCTCATACTGTAGGTTCAAGTGCTTCCTGATATCCACAGTAAGCCAATCAGACAGCCTACCTTCATCACTGTCGTCGCTGTCTCCCAGTATTCCAGCATATTCACACCTGGTGCTCTCACTAGGCAGCTGGAGATATTGAGTAGTGTTCAGCTGTCAGTCTAGCACCCACGTCACTAAACAAGCTCTTATTAAATGTGTGATGTGGCAGGACTGCAGGTTACCTGAACACTCATGATGCTGTCTTCACATGGACCCACAGCAGGTAAGATGAATGTTTATTCTTAACTGCACTGTCACCAGTTTGTGATTGTTTTTTTCATTATGGGAGAGAGAGAAAGGAAAGGTCCCAGCTTAATACATCTGCAGTGGACAGTGAGACATCATTCAACAGATAGAGGAAGATGAACAGTTGTCCTGAAAATTCTGTTTTACCCACAGAGGTGACAGAGTGTGTGTGTGTGTGTGTGTGTGTGTGTGTGTGTGTGTGTGTGTGTGTGTGTGTGTGTGTGTGTGTGTAGTAGAGTAGGAGGAGGAAGACAGTGCGCAGGGAAAACTGAGATGAATAATGAGCTGATGAACAGACAGACACCTAAGAGGGACTAACTGAACATGTCGCAATAAAATCAACACATGCTATTCAAAACAGGAGAGGCTCTCCGCCCCCTTCAGATGAGCTGGAGGCTTAAGTCCTGCTGCAGCCGTGCCCAGATCAAAAGCTCAGCAGCCCAGTGAGAGTGGGAGGACAGGAAACCCACCACACTCAAACTGAAAGCTTGGTTGGAGTTCGTCAGAAAGCATGAGACAGAACCTTATGGTCAGACAGATCTTTTTGGACCGAAAGTGAAAAAGGCAATCTTTATTCGTCACAGTGACCTAACACTGGTATGAACCCTGGCTCTGAGCACACCGTCCCCACAGGGAACATGAACCTTTGGAGATCATGGACATTTCAGCAGGACAACGATCCCAAGGACAACAAAAAAGTATCTCCTGCAGTGGTCCAGTCAAAGTCCTGATATCACTGTCATTGACAAAAATTTTGTTTAAAATGAACAGGAACAAATCTATCAAAAGGAAAGAGTCACAACCTCTCTGTGTAAAACAGACACACTTACCACAAAACTGTTAATACAAGGCACTGTACATGGACCAGCATGCCACAATCTTAATAGTCCAGTTTCAGATCCAAAATTAGCTTTAACACATTTCCTGAGGACTTGAAACTGTAAAGCATAGTAAACAATGGCATGAATAAAAATCTATTTAGAACGTAGTTCATAAAATTCCCCAAAAGCCAACTTGAATTCATGTCCTTACCTGATTTGATGACAGGATTTGTCAGTTGGTGAAGTTGTGATCTGTTCATCTCTGCAGGAGAGACACCATGGAGACGGAGCGTTTCACTTCAATGTTCCCCAGACATCTGTTAGCGTTCCCACAAGCTAAACTTTGTTGTGCTGATATCTCTTTCCATGTCAAACACCCCTCTCCCCTCCAGGGTGCTGTAACTGATGCAGGAACACCCCTCAGTAGACACACACACCTGTCAAGCCTGTGGAGCCCAGGCGAACACTGCATCTACTAAGTCAACCTTAGTTTCCCCAAAGGGACAGAAACATGGAACTTGTTAAGCCGAGGTGATTCTAGCCCTGATCGTCTCCTGCTCCTGCTGGACAGAGATAATCTCGTTAAATGTCATGGCAACCTCCTGTCTCAGATTAAAGACGTGATCCCAGTCAACAGGCACACCCCGTCGATTAATGCCTTAGTTCTTCCATGTTGGTTGGCTTGTTTTTATAATTGTTTTAGATCTGAACAATCCCAGCCTTAATCACAGGTCTGGTGTGTTGCTTCTTATAGATAAAAGGTTTTGACTTGTATTTAAAATCAGCAGAGCTTGAATAATTATTTACTTTCAACCACTCAGTTCTTGTCCTGCATCATCAGTTTATATCCTGCTGAACTGCACGGAGGGGACACTGTGTTTTAACTACAAATGCCAACAGCCTGATTTGTATCACTTAAACATCTACCATTGAGTAACCCCCTGGGTCATGTGACAGGAGCTGTTACATCACAGGACAGGTGGAGATCTCTACCAATCATTTAGTTTGGATTTGCAGCCATCCTGTTGGCTCCAGCATGCAGGCCTGTCCCACTACCTTGGTGTGTTTCCACTCACCCATGTAAAGAATGTTAAGATGTTTTTCTAACAAATGCATATGCAGAGACACCAGGAAGTTCACAGCCAGGTGGATGTTGTACACCAGCTCCTCCTCTGTCATCTTGACATGGCCCACAGCCACAGCTAGACACAGGACCTGGGGAGACACAGATTTCCTGAATGTGTACAGAGTATCTCACCTTTCAGAAGAGCTTAAATATGCCAAAGCATCAGACCTTTCTCAAAAGTGCGTAGCATTGCCCCATAGAGGTGAATTCGTAGCTGTCCCCCTTCTACATCAGCATCTCCACAAGTAGTCTAAGTTAGGCTAACCGCGGGAATGAGAGTGGCAGGCAAACTATTCACAAGCGGATCCCAATTCAACATCACATAGCCAGTGTCAGGTGCAGAGAGCAGCTCTGAAACTTTACTAATTGTTAGATACCTTATTGTCTTAATTGTCCATTTGGAAAGGTTCAGTCAGTTTCTTACTTTCTACATTTACTTTTGGTTGTTGTTAGTTTTATCGGACAAGCCTTTGTTGATAACTGTATATATTTTTTTATTTAACTATTATTTTCATTTTGTATCTTTTTATCATAATATTTTTAATAATATCATATTAAGTTATATATGTATTATGAATAAATGTAAATTATATAGACCCTATATAATGGTCTCGTTCCAAACACCACTGACGAAGTTAAACACTTTAGTGCCAGCTGGGAATTGTTTGGCAACAACAAATTGGGTCCTTTACACTATTGTAAGACAAGAAAGCAGGGTCCTGGACTTTGTTCAAGTGCACAGTATTCTTTCTCTTCACTGGCATACAAATGGAATGACTGACTGACATTTCTTTCAGAATGTATCACTTGGTCAAATTTATTCAGACCAAAACTGTTTCAGTTGTACCATCTGACTGGTACAGTGATGGAGCATCATTTTGGCCATGCTACACCACTGATGAAAGAATAAATAGAGCAGTCAGACAAAGAGAGGAGCCTGGAGAGGACTGGGAACAACATTATTGCACAGTTCTGAAAACTTGTGGTATGTAACATACAGTATGTGTATTTTTATGTTTATATGAGCAAGTAAGGACATACACTTCACAAATACAGTATAAGCTAGCCTTTCAGACATGCATCCCAATATGGCGTCAGAGTGGCGTCACATTTCACTATGCCTGTGTGCCTGCCAGGTTCCACCACCACCTATAACTCCCCTAAACCCTCTTCCACGACCTGGAACTTCAATGAATCCTCCTCTACCATGTCGTAGGGCTTCCTCTCCAGGGGATTGTATAAGTGGGTCCACAGGGGATGGTGTTTGCCTGTTTACACCAACATGCCGAGTGCCAAGGTCTGGGACTGGACCAATTCCATGTAGGGGTAAGCTCCATTGTTACATATTTGTGTGGTTTGTGTAAAACTGTCTGCACTCATCTACTTATGCTCAATTTTTAGTTGGTCATGTTGACAGTATTTAATTTTTTCAACTTGTTTTTATTTTCTTATTTGCAGGAGCCCAATTGCAAATGCTCACCTTATTCGAACATATGAAGCACCAACAAACACATATGCTCTCAATGATAAACCACTTGGCTGCTAAAATAGATGGCAATGAAAGACTATGCCCTTCTGAAATGCCAGTGGATGTGTGTTTCCCTTTGGAGACTAGGGGAAGTAGATGATTTTGAAGCCTGGCTTCAGGAGGAGTGTAATGCTGCAGCAAAAAAAATATGGTACAATACTGTCTTTCCATTGAACTATTTTGCTCAGAGTGCATATCACTGTGATCTTATTTTCAAAAAGAGTAATTCCAGTGATGGTGTCCTAATATTTGTTTTTCATATAACAGATAGCAGTCCGAGCTTCAATAGGGGACAGGACACTAAAAAGGTGACTTGGAACATCCTGGCCCACATGTTTTCTGACAGTGTTGCCAAAAGAATAAATTGGAAGGGTGTGAATGGCAAAAAAAGGTTTTACCAAATGAAGGCAAAGGCTGTACTCATGCGTGAGTAGATGATTTCGAGTTGATGTAACTAGATAGACATGGATGGATATGAGGGTCTGTAATTTTTGTACAGGTGCAGTGAGGAGGTGCAGTGTCTGCAGTGGTGCCACAGACATCGAAATTATTAAACACACCATACAATGGTTTAACCTTGCGTCTGACCATGGGGGTGGACGTAAGGAACGCAGCAGGTATTTACTTTTTTTTTTTTACAAACTGAATACCTTTCATTCCAAACACAGCCAATTGAAAATGTTATGTTACCTTGTCTATACAAATTTAATTATATGTGTGTAAAGTGGTCTTACCTTTATTTACCACGGGTCATCTACTGCTCCAGCTTCTTTGAACTCAGACATGTAGAGGGATGTATGTATATACCGTTTTTGAGTACATGTATATAAGTACATGTCTTTTATATATTTTATTGTAGTTCATGTTTACTTACTGTTTATTATTTCTTAAATAAAAATGCAATCTTTTGAAAAGTATGCAGGACTTTTGATCTTTTATTTATTATGTAAATCAACTGTTTACAACAGAGTTTGAATACTAAGATACAAAAACATTTGACGGTATTATTTGCTCTGTGACATATGTTTTATGTTTTCAATTCTCTGAATTAAATAACTGGTAGCAACTGCATGGGCCATTTTACTTGATAAATAAATCCGTAATACGGAGCCGGGCCGGTGCATTTTCAATACGGGACAATCCGCTTTCCGGGTCTGGGCCAGTCCTGTCCCTGTTCCGTAAACGGATCCGCACCAGCATTGGGCCGCGATGCAAAAACACACCGGGCCAACTCCGTATTACGGATCTGGGCCGAATGCTGCGCAACATTCGGGCCAGATCCGGCGCGGAATCAACTTGCTATCTGGGCTGCACCTCCTTCACCACCACATACAGCATGTCCCTGTAAATCTTACTGTTGGCACAGAAAGTTCAAAACAGTTATTGTTTGCACCCATTTTAAACAGTGAAGTCGTTCATGAATGACATTTTCTGCATCCCCCCCCTGGGGGACAAATAAAGTTTTTTCTTATCTTTGAACAGAAACCAACAGCGGCTGAACAGAACATCAGTATGCAGCTCCCGACATACTGACGATCTAGGTCTACCTTTAATATTCATCCAATCTTAATACTTATTCTAGATTATTCCTTATATGCGTTGTTTTAATTTTGTTGTAACCCGATGTGAATAATTTTAAAAGAAAAGTAGGATGGATTCAGATTTGCTCATCATTCTACTGGTGTCCACGCTAGCCAGTTATCCTAGCCCTACCATTTCGTATCGTTTGGTTCACTAGATCCTACATAAAAAAATGATTAACCACTGAAGCTGATGTGTTTCATGCATGTATCAGGAATGCCTGAGGGACCAGCCAAGTCATCTAACTGAAAGACCATTCATACCAAAAGGTAACTGTTTTGCTGCTGCAGGTAAAATACTTAATAACCGTTTGTGCAATGTACTAGCATTGTGTGTATACTTTGCTGCCATTACATGGCAACTGTAGAGACTGTTTAGTGACCCTATATGTAACAATTTAAACTCAGTATATTTCTTCTCAAATTCAGTTGCAGTGCTGCTAGCTATATTGAAATTTAGTACGGGAATACCGTTGTCAAATGATTTCAGAAGCAAAAGAAATGGTCAGGACCTAAAAATTAAGAACAAAATATATCTTAAATTGATTGATATAAAAATGAAATAATTGAAATAAAGCAGCCACTTTATAATGATTTATACAGATCATTTTCATCTGAAATATCAGTTATTTTCAAGATCAAATCCATAACTGATAGAATAAATGTTAAAACAAAATATTAGACATTTTGATACATCTAGTAAGAAGCACCTGAATATAGACAAATAGTTATAAGAAAGTGGTCTTCGAAGTGCTTTTTAGAAGTATAGCAGGGTATTAAGGTAAATATTTGGCACTTTCTCATGTTTTTTAAGAGGCAGATGGTAAGAGAAGTCTATTTTGTGCTAAAATACAAATGTTTTAGTTGATTTAAAATTTATCAAATTGAAAGACACGTTGATTTGTATAAAATTGACATTTTCCGAGTTCCACTGCAACAGTTTGACCTAAATACTGAGAATAACCATAGACTGACTTACCACTTTCATTTATCCCTGTTCCAACTCAAATTCCAACTGTTTGAATAATACCACAGTTTTAAGGCGTGTCATTCATAAAAACAGCTTTTTCAACCATTGGTCTTTTTGAGTACTCTACATCAACTACAGCCTCATCAAAACTGGACAAAACATTAATCAAAAACTACGCTTGTTGAGAGAACGATGCATACGGAAGGACACCTCGACAGAAGAAGAGGGGTGTAAAAGGAGGAAGAAAACCACGATCAAAACGGAGGTGAAGACGATATACAACCGAGTGACAGCATTTCAGAGGTTACTAGTCGCACATCCAAAAAGACAAAAACAGGATCAATGGCAAGTTGCCCCTCACTAGTTTCCAACACAAGTTCCATTCGCTTAAATCTAGAGGCAGAACGAAAAGAACTGCTAGCACAAGCTGCCTTTTTAAATGAAATACAAGAAATTGAGATTGAGGAGGCACGCTTAAAGGCACGCAAGGAACTGGATTTACTGGCCAAAATTGCTGCAAAAGATGCCAAGATAAAGGTTTATGCAGATTTTGAAGATGGTCAAGATAGAATGAATGAAAGTCCAACTACCAATCAACTATCAGAGCGCATGCATAAAGCAGGCCGCAGGGACATCTGTCAATTTAAAGATGAGGATGAGGAGCTGCATACCCGTGTGAGTTTCACTGCACCTATGAGTACATATCAGCCACCTCAGTTTAGTAATGTTCATCCCAGGGCCTCAATATATCCACCTGTAGGCTCACAGCAATCAGCTAAGAGTGCTACTGTTCGTGTCAGAGCCTTGAACAACAAACTCCTTCAAGGGCCTGACCTCACGAACACTCTTGTTGGAGTTCTGACAAGGTTCAGGAAGAACACGGTGAGCATGATGGCAGACATCGACTCTATGTTCTACCAGGTGAAGGTACCAAAAGAGGATTCAGATATTAAATTATTGTTATATTTTCAGGTATTAAAGATCCATCCATCCATTCCATCCATTTTCTTTCGCTTATCCGGGGCCGGGTCGCGGGGGCAGCAGTCTGAGCAGGGAAGCCCAGACTTCCCTCACCGCACACACCTCCTCCAGCTCCTCCGGGGGGATCCCGAGACGTTCCCAGGCCAGCCGAGAGACATAGTCCCTCCAGCGTGTCCTAGGTCTTCCCCGGGGCCGCCTCCCGGTGGGACATGCCTGGAACACCTCCCGAGGGAGGCGTCCAGGAGACATCCAGGAGGCATCCGAGGCGATCGTTGTTCAGACACCACATTTCCCACAACACACATGGGAAAAGCGAGGCAAGCCTTTGCAGTACTTGCATCTTTGTCGTTTGCCCCACGTTGGAAAGTGGTCAACCCCATCTTTCCTCACATCAGCAGGCACAGCACGCACTTGCTTCCTCTGTGGTGAGATATATGAGATGGTGATGATTGTGGTGAGCTGAAGGGCCTGGGCCTGGGCTTTGGTTTTGTCTCTTCGGTACAGTATCCAGGCATTTATCAGTGACACTGTGCCACCAAATCAGCAAGTACCATCTTCTGGTTCTCAGGGTGTATTTGTACAGGGCAGACTATATTCCCAGCGGAGACTGGAGACTCATACATGTTCATACATCGACATCTCTTTTTGAAGCCATGTCCCCAAAGAGACTCCCCATAGCAGTTAAAGTGGTTTTCTCAGTAGGTTGCTGATCACAGGGTTCGGCAGCGGTCTCCCTGCCTGCCACTGGTTTCATCTCCTCCAGTATAACCACTTGCACCTGCCGTCTCCGCTCCTCTTTTAAATGAACGAGGCGATGAAAGCGTGAATCCAGATAACTCGCTTTGTTAAGCAGCATAAATGCATCATTTCCCTCGCTATATCGCTTCTCCAGATCTGTGATGATCTTTGCCTTCATCTCAGACAATGCAGGTGGTTCGCCTGGTGTTGTCTTGTTCAGTTGAGCGAGCAGAACATGTTTTAAAGGCAGTACAGCCTACGCGGTTGGATATATGTCGGTTGAGAGTGCTTCTGTTGCCACTTTAAAGGGTTTAAGGACCTCTTGCACCTGCAATAAATAAGTAAATATAATATGCACTTACAGTTAGGGTCAAAAGTTTACATACACTAGTGAAGATCATGTATGCCATGGCAATATAGGGTTTTCAATAAACTCTACAACTCTTATTTTTCTGTGATGGAATGATAAGGAGCACATATTTCTTTGTCACAGAAAACATTCATGAAAAATGGTCCTTTTACGAATTTATTATGGGTCTTTTGAAAATGTGTCAAAATCTTCTGGGTCAAAAATATACATACAGCACCTTGAATTACCAATTTGGTGATGTAGAAAAAGTTGTTTCAATCCAATTTGCTTTTTGGCATGGCCTCCTAACTTCTTACGAGTGATTATGATTGACTCCAGCTGGTGACTTCTTTCAGTCCATGTAAATAGGGCTTGTTTGACACATTCACTAGACTCAGCCAGAAATACTACAATGGGAAAGTCTAAGGAGCTCAGCACGGATCTGAAAAAGCGCATCATTGACTTGAACAAGTCAGGAAAGTCCCTTGGAGCCATTTCAAAGCAGTTGCAGGTCCCAAGATCAACTGTGCAAACAATTGTTTGTAAGTATAAAGTGCATGGCACAGTTGTATCATTGCCACGATCAGGAAGAAAACGCAAGCTATCACTTGCTGCTGAGAGAAAATTGGTCAGGTTGGTCAAGAGTCAACCAAGAACCACCAAAAAGCAAGTCTGCAATGAGTTGGAGGCTGCTGGAACACATGTGTCAGTGTCCACAGTCAAGCGTGTTCTACATCGCCATGGGCTGAGAGGCTGCCGTGCAAGAAGGAAGCCATTACTCCAGAAGCGGCACCTTACGGCTCGACTGAAGTTTGCTGCTGATCACATGGACAAAGACAAGGCCTTCTGGAGGAAAGTTCTGTGGTCAGACGAAACTAAAATTGAGCTTTTTGGCCACAATGACCAGAAATATGTTTGGAGGAGAAAAGGTGAGGCCTTTCACCCCAAGAACACCATACCTACCGTCAAACATGGTGGTGGTAGTATTATGCTGTGGGCCTGTTTTGCTGGCAGTGGAACTGGTGCTTTACAGAAAGTAAATGGAATAATGAAGAAGGAAGACTACCTCCAAATTCTGCAGGAAAACCTAAAATCATCAGCCAGAAAGTTGGGTCTTGGACGTAGTTGGGTGTTCCAACAGGACAATGACCCCAAACATACATCAAAAGTGGTGAAGGAATGGCTAAATCAAGCTAGAATTAAGGTCTTAGAGTGGCCTTCCCAAAGTCCTGACTTAAACCCCATAGAGAATATGTGGACTGTGCTGAAGAGACAAGTCCGACTCAGAAAACCAACAAATTTAGTTGAACTGCACCGATTCTGTCAGGAGGAGTGGTCAAAGATTCAACCAGAAGCTTGCCAGAAGCTTGTGGATGTCTACCGAAAGCGCCTAATTGAGGTGAAAATGGCCAAGGGACATTTAACCAAATATTAACATTGCTGTATGTATATTTTTGACCCAGCAGATTTTGTCACATTTTCAAAAGACCCATAATAAATTCATAAAAGAAAAAATTTTCATGAATGTTTTTTGTGACAAAGAAATATGTGCTCCTTATCATTCCATCACAGAAAAATAAGAGTTGTAGAGTTTATTGAAAACCCTATATTGCCATGGCATACATGATCTTCACTAGTGTATGTAAACTTTTGACCACAACTGTATATTAGATTGAGAGGTTTGCATCCATCTTATTAATAATATTCATACACAGTAAATTAATCAGGGCCATCATTCTACCTATATATTAAAAAAATAGGACAGTTTTGCATTTGTCCAGCCTATTACGGTACATATTTCATACACTATGCTCACCTTTTCCATTAGCACTAGAAGTGCCGGAATTCCATAACTACTAGAACTGCCGTAAGCGGTCGAAATGACCGCTTGATTCCAAACTCTATACTTTCTCATGATAAATACCCAGTTGAAACATTAATGCATTTATTGTGTTATGATATCTTTAAAAAAAACAAATAACACCAAGATGTATATTTTAACAAGTTTAATTATACATTTATCAATATTCCTATCATCGTAAATCGTCATAACATAACCGTATTCTCCAACATAACTTACAACATGAACAATTAAAAGTATTTATATTAATATGAAACATTTTATTTTAACATTTGTAACACTAAATAATCGAAAAAGCTATCAATAGAACAATAAAACAATTAAATATATACTAACTATTTACATCAATTGTGTGCTTGTGTGCCGTCACAGTCAACGCAAGTGACCTCTGTTCTCCTTGCACAGTTCCCACACACGGGTTTGCTGCATTTGCAGCAGGTATCCTGTGTTTTATTTTTACTGCACTTCTTTCTTATCTGGCACTGCCTCCTTTTTGATGACTGTGCCGGTGTTTGCTTATGCTGCTGCGGAAACAATGCCGCGCGTTTCCCCTCCATGAACTCCGCTCTCAACTCCTCTGCCAGCAGCCGCATGAACTTTCTACGGGCAATTTTGCTGCTGGTGCACGTTTTGAAAAGGATATGGCATTGATCCCAGCCAGGTCGAGGATGTTATAAAATACAGCCACTGGCCATCTACGTGTGCCGCCTTTCACCGAGTATGCCCTTGCCATCTGATCTAGGACATCCACGCCGTACTTAGTGTGGTTGTAATAAGTCACCGACTCCGGTTTCGCTTTTTGCCCATCTGTGATGCCCACGGTTGTTTCCGTGTATATAGATATAGATAAATATAGATAAATACAATAGTACGTAATAGTTGTTCTTGTTCTTAGTGTAAGTAAATCCGTGTAAGTAGAGACCTCCAGTGACGTGACAGTGATAGTTGCTAAGCAGCCAAAATTGCAACATTGACCGCGGGAAAAATAAACTTGAATACCGCGAAATTCCGAGCGGTCAATATGACCGCGTATGGCCGAAATAGGTAGAAATAATCATATCTTCTAAGCCGTTTGTGTGATTTACATAAAAAACATTAAATGAAAATACAGACACATTTAGGAAAAGTCATATACCATCAGGATTTTATTTCTTTATTCAAAAAAGTTATTACACATATAAATTTCAAAACGGTCAAAATGACCGCCGTGGCTGTTCTAGTGTTAAGGACCATTTGCTTGTAGTCACCTCCATTCTTGACAGTTATGTGCTGTTCCATCACGTGGGACAGTCATTGAAAAGCTTCTCTGATTGATAAGTTGTGGTTTTTGCTCGAGGAGGTATCCGTAGCCGGAAGATTTGTTGAAATGTGAGGCCGCTACTTTCAGCCTACTAATGGGGATTTCAATGGCTCTGACCCCGAGCCCTTTACGCACAGCCAAGTTTATTGTGTGCGCCACACATGGTATATTTACCGTTTGAAGATGTCTCTCCACTGCATTCACGTAATTAGTGGCATTGTCCTTTGTGATGGCAGATCCACGTTTTATGTCAAAAATGTCCAAGATCTCTTGAATGAATTCGCCTACATTCTCTGCAGTGTGGCTTACCTTAAGCTCTTTTGTTCTTAGCACATTGTTATGCATTTCCCAATCATCATTAATCTAATGGGCCGTTGCTGTTACATACGATTCTGTCGCTAGGGATGTCCACCCGTCCGTGGTGCCACATCTTTATTTTTTATTGATTTCTTTATTTTGTCTGAGGTGCTGTTATACAATTCTACGATTCTATTGGTGACTGTTCCACGGCTAGGGATACGGTACCTCGGTTCCAGTGCTTCACAGAACTCCCTGAAGCCTATCCCATCCACCACACTGATCGGCCTCATGTCCTTGCATATGAACAAAGTCCATTTTTGCATGCAGGCCTCCTGTCGTGCTGCAGACAACAAACTTGTGGTGGACGGCGCAAAATATGTATCGAGGCGTGGCTGTTTCGCTGAAGTTCCACATTCTATGCCATATTCACTTGGGTGCACATTTTTGAGATGTAGCCTCAAGTTGCTTGTGGCTTTGTGGTAAGATAACTCTAGCTTACATAGCTTACACACTACTTTGGCAGGCAAAAATTTTTCCACCAACTGACCAAAATCCGAAATATTCCCAGACATTACTTTTTAGGTGGTTGTGGGTTATAAGACCACCAGTAAAGTAGACAGTCTCGCCTGCTGCCGCTGTTTTATTTTATTTTTATATATATATATTCTTTTTACATTCAAATATTAATTTTTACCATATTTGAAATTTGTTTTTTAAACCCTATTCTAATTTATATTCGAATTGATAATATTCGTTGACAGCCCTACTCGACACACAGACGCAGCCATCTTTTCCTGGCGAATACAGACTTGATCAGCCGCGCGCACGTAACCCGGCTAGAAAGTGTGACGCAATCGCACGTGTCAATCAAAAGTACTGAAAGTTAAACACGGTCCGCGCGGAGTCCAGCAAGAGGTGGACGTGTTCATGACCTTACAATCCTTCTAGTTTAACAGAATAAATTACTTAAAATTAAATCAAAGGTCTACATTTTATGATTCCTTGAGTCACCGTGGAAAACAGAAAACATTTTCATAAAAATACCAACAAAAAGTTAAGTCAGCAATTACTTTATTTGAAGTGAAGTGTTAATAATGAATAATCCTGTTGATCAGTTGGTTTTGTATAGTCCTCTCTCTGCGCGTGCAGCTCGTACAATGCACGGAGTGAGGTCCCGATGCAGAGGAAAACTGAAACCTGGATCACAGACCTTCTTGCCTGGGTCCTGCAGAAGTCTGACCTCCAGAGGACGGACATGCCCTTGGTATAGGGTGTTTAAAAGTTTTTGGTTTTGCACCGACCAAGGCTTAATAACATGGGGCCTCCTCCAGCACTCCATGGTGCGGGAATGAGCTACGGGGGCCCTGTGATGTGATTGAACGACCTCCATGGTGATGCACGGGTGCAGCCTCGGTGTTTCTGTAGGCGGGTCAGGATAGGGAGTAGGCCGGGCCTTGGAGCTAGACAAGGTAAGCGGTTGAAGCCCAGTCCTCATTAGATGTGGATGTGGTGTTTGTTGTCTCTGTTCTCGTCTCCTTATTGACGAGGCAGCGTCTTGTTCGAGGCTCAGAAGGTTTGGAGGCTTTGGGAGGAGCCGTTGGATCTGGATACCCTCAACCAGGAAGCTGACCCCAACATATGGAGGGACCTCCACTGCAGCCTGGAGGGAGAAAAAAAAAATTGAATAGAAAGAGACAACTACTTGTTTCTTCTGGTTCCGAAGCAAACGGTTTCCATTCAGAATCAGAATGGGGGTTTATTCGCTATGTAAGATTAACAAACATCGAATTCACTGTGGCAGAAATGAGCAAACATGGAACATATATGTCGCATACTAATAAATAATGTAAATTACACTACAAATCTGATACAAATGACAAATAATACAAATGATACACACAGGGCCGGCTCTACCTAATGTAGTGCCCTAGGCGAGATTAGATTAGAAATCCCTTGCAGCAGGGATTCAGCACCAAAATTTGCACCAAGTGGTACAAAAATCACAGTAGTAAGGTTTTAAAGTGTTGTGTGCTAGTGGCACACTGCAGTGGGATTCTGGAAGGGGGTGTGGGGTGTTGGGGGATGTGTCATACTTCAGATTCAGAATACTTTATTAATCCCCTTGGGGAAACCCTTTGGCAGGACAGTGCCCACCGAGGCAACACGACAAAGTAAATTTATCGGCGCACAAGCCTTCTGAAATTGGGAAAACACAAATAGATTTTCGAGGAGAAAAAAAGAATACAAGCCAGTAACAAAAAAAAACACCTCAGCAGACAGATAAGCAACAACAACAAGCAAGTGGAGGCGTTGGATGAGTCTGTGTTCGTCGCCAAAACACAGAACAATCTGCCTCATGGCCTTGGTCAGGACATCTTGTTCCAGCCAGACAACTCTTACAGAATGGGGTGGGGGGTTGGGGTGGGGGAGGGGGTGTAGAGAGATGTCGTACCTCAATCTTGCAAGATAGAAACAGGTAGGGGGAGGGATAGCCCTGCACCGTACGAGGCACATCCGTACAGGAATTTGGAGCCGAAAACATATACTCATGTAGTTGCTCGTAGAGTTAATTTACACCCTACAAACAAAGTCTCACTCAATGTCTCTCAAATGTCTCTCAATGTCTCTCACTCTTCCATTTTGTATGCGTTCCACCGTCCCCTGCAGAGCCATCAGTCTCCCACGATGCAATGTCACACTTTGGCCACCAACAGCCCTGCCCATCGCATCAATCAAGTGGGGCAGTTTAAAGGGGCCGTTACCGGCTGCCTCCATTTTTATAATTTGTCAATATCCCACGGCAACGCCTAATCCAAAGAAGCCCGGCCACCATAAATCCCAATATGTAGAGATCCTTGAAGTCCTCGACAGAAAGTTCCGACAGGCACACGACACGCCTCTTATCCCACGCGTCCATCATGTATCCCGCTGGAGACAATCCCATGAGGGAACATGCTGGGTCCCCCCAGCCCCTAGATCTCTTTAAATATATGGTGTCAATAGTACTTGACCAGCTAATCAATTCCATGTTTCATCTTAAAAGTGTGATGCAGTTAGTCTCTCCAGCATACAGGCAGACGATAGAGCAGAAAAAAAAATCAGGGAGCGAAAAAGTTTGCGACCGCCTCCACGAGAGCAAGGACAGAACTGAGTTAGAGGGCAATAGCAGAGGGGTAGAAGCTATTCCTGTGGCGAGAGGTTTTTGTCCTGATGGACCGCAGCCTCCTGCCAGATGGGAGCGGCTGAAGCACAGAATGTCCAGGGTGGGAGGAGTCGGCCACAATCTTCCTCACCCGCTTCAGGGACCTCGCAGTGTGCAGGTCCTCAAGGGATTCACGATTGAATGACCATGTACACATACTTTCGAATGCCATATTTAGTAGGAAAGAAGATTATTTTTTTATTATTGGGGGACTATCATTCATTTTAAATTAAAAAAGTATTAAAAAGATACATTGGACATTTTAAATACCAACCAAATGATTAAATTACATTTTAACAAAAATTTTCATGTAAGAAAGAAACCAGCACCAACACCAGAGTGTCAAACTTCACCTGTTTGCATATGAGCTCAAACCCTCCTGTTTGTGCCCCCTTGTCCAAACGTCTGTCCAGAACCACCCGTAACACGTCCTCCTGAACCTGGGCACACAGGTGGGCGGTCACTGGGGTGGGGTGGCGGGGCTGGCATTGATTTCTATCAGCCATGGCTTCAGGTCATGACCTAGGAAACAAACAAAATTATCAAACACCACCTGCATGGTCGTACAACCCAACACCGCTCTCCACACAAAGGAAAACATACCAAGCATGAAGTCAGCTCCATACAGCTGAAAGCTCCCTTGCCGTGGCTCCACCAGGTCCTGAGCTGTCTTGAGGGCGTGGACAATAGCCTTTTTCATTCCTGGGGCCACCACAGACTCCCACTCTGCAGCCTGGCCTTGCCTGGATAAGGCTTTGAACTGGTCACATGACCACATGTTATCTGCTGGTACCTCTGGGTGCCGCCTCTGAGAAGGATGCAGGTGTTACGGAGTTATTACACAGATGAATGGACCTGAGGGAGGTGGTCAGAATGAAGCAGGTTGAGGTGAATGAAGCGAGAAGGCGTAAGGGGAGAAAATGTGAGTGAAGGATTTAAGAATCAAGAAAAAATTAAACATTTTGTCATGAACTCTTCAACCCCCGCCAGTTCCGTCACTCCACCCCCCTCCTATACCTG
This sequence comes from Neosalanx taihuensis, assembly GCA_030340665.1. Taxonomy (NCBI): domain Eukaryota; kingdom Metazoa; phylum Chordata; class Actinopteri; order Osmeriformes; family Salangidae; genus Neosalanx; species Neosalanx taihuensis. The sequence continues at coordinate 4,265,364 of CM059289.1, read as the reverse complement.
TCCAGGTTGTCTACTGTGTAGGGCTGGGTGCTGAAGCGCATGTAGCACTTGTTATAAAACCAGACAGTGTGAGGGTTCCAGTCACTAGGAACCACTGGTGTAGGTCAAACTTTGTGTCATGGACCAGCAGTGTTGTGCTAGTTACTGAAAAATAGTAACTAGTTACAGTTACTAGTTACTTTGTAAAAAAGTAACTCAGTTAGTAACTCAGTTACTTAAACCAAAAAGTAATGCGTTACTGAGAAAGTAACTTTTTAGTTACTGTACAACGTTTTTCCAATGTCCCCATTAAATAAAGGTTGATTGATTGAGTTCCCCTCTAGCCGTCATTTCAGTTCTGTACTGTTACTGAGTAATACAGACTGTTGATTAAAACAACTGTTTCAATTCATTTGCATCCATATCACTGGATCTATTTATCCAAGCAATATGATCCGTTGTGCACCAACACAAACCTTGACACAAACACCAAAGTATTTTTTCAATGCCTATTTATTTCAGTCAGGCCATAAAGTCTTCCATAGGCTATAAACTGCAAGCCTATCTTTCTTATTTGGTATTCAAAAACAAAAAATTAAAGTGGCTTAAAAGCAGAAAGTAAAAGCAAAGTAGAAACTTATCTTCCCCTTCTCGCTCGCCATCATACCGTGCCCGCCCCTGACCTGTCCAGTCCTCTTCATGGTGCGTGTTTGATTATGTGTGGGACAAATGCGACAAATGCTTTGTTTTTCAATTAAATTAAACTTTATTGATCACTATGTTATTGGAACTGTGTGCCGTTGTACAACCAAACCCTCTTTTTTTATCCAAAAGGAACGGAGTAACGCAGCGTATGGTAACGTTAACGGAGTTACTGAATTTTAAAAAACAACGCGTTACGTTATTAGTTACTGAAAAAAGTAACGGCGTTACGTAACGGCGTTACTAATAACGCGTTACTACCCAACACTGTGGACCAGCAGGGGGTGCTCCAGGTACTTCTGCACCACCCACTTATCGTCCTTATCCAGGGCCGGGTCACTGTCAACCACCCTGAGGATCTCATCGAAACGCTTAGCACACGTTATATCTGGAGACCCAAGGCAGCAGCACTATTGGGATAACAGTAAATTATTCTTTGTCTGACAGAGATAAGAGCTGGATTATTAGATATGGCTTCTGACTGATTGGTGTAGCTTGTTCCTTTTGAAGCTCACCTCTGCCTCTGGACATGGCCCCTGGTTTGATGATCCAGACGTTGTGGGTACCTTCTATAGTGAGACTTAAGTCTCAAGCTGTGGACTGACGTCCTGAAGCTCCTGTAGCATGGACTGACAGCGGCCAACATACACACAACTGCCTTTTATTTGGACTCCATCACTAGGAAGAGATGATTAGGGGAAGACAGGGGGAGAGAGAGAGAGAAGTGAGAAAATGTGAGAAAATTTGAGAATTTAGAACGTAGTTCACAAAATTCCCCAAAAGCCACCTTGAACTCATGTCCTTACCTGATTTGATGACAGGATTTGACAGTAAAGTTGGTAAAGTTGTGATCTGTTCATCTCTGCAGGAGATGAACGGAGCGTTTCACCTCAATGTTCCCCAGACATCTGTTAGCGTTCCCACAAGCTAAACTTTGTTGTGCTGATATCTCTTTCCATGTCAAACACCCCTCTCCCCTCCAGGGTGCTGTAACTGATGCAGGAACACCCCTCAGTAGACACACACACCTGTCAAGCCTGTGGAGCCCAGGCGAACACTGCATCTACTAAGTCAACCTTAGTTTCCCCAAAGGAACAGAAACATGGAACATGTTAAGACGAGGTGAGTCTAGCCCTGACTCTTATGTCTTCTGCTCCTGCTGGACAGAGATAATCTTGTTAAATGTCATGGCAACCTCCTGTCTCAGATTAAAGACGTGACCCCAGTCAACAGGCACACCCCGTCGATTGATGCTTTAGTTCTTCCATGTTGGTTGGCTTGCTTTATAAGTGTTCGATTTTAGATCTCAACAATCCCTGTCTTCTGGTGTGTTGCTTCTTATAGATCAGTGGTTCTCAAAAGGGGGGGCTTCGTAGAGATCGGAAGGGGGGCGCGGCACCATTCACGTTACAAGAAAAAATTACAATTAGACACAGCATATTTTGTGTACTCTCTGTGTATTTTTTTATTGCATTCAAAGTAGTACAAAAACAAGTAGTTTAAAGTATTACAAACTGCGTCTGCTCTGCCTTTACATTTCCTATACTATAAAGTGTAACAACAACTTAATAACAGTGTAACAATGTGGTAATAACTGGTATAAAGTGTAATACCAAACTTAATACCAGTTTATTTGCTTTCTAGAAAGTATAATAACAACATAATAATGGTGTAAAGCGACTTACAGCAAGTACAGGGACAAATAGCCTTGAGTTGTCAAAATATCCAAGTATGTGTAAGGCTTTTTTCCCAGCATGTTCATTAAAAGAGACATGGCATCTCGTACTTCAAGTCTAACATGGTTTTAATGAAAAAAGGTTTGCAGAGCTCTGGATCGAAAATAGTGTCCCTAAGTTTGGTTCACAAAGTCCAACTGGCTGTCTCTCCCTGACATGTTTGGGGAAAATAAAAAACAGGTTAAAACATTTGATATAAAACATAGCAGGTTTATACATTTTGAAACACGCATCAAAGAAAACCAGTAAGTGCCAAGGGAAGAATTATGAGAGCTTTTAGCCGAACAAATTACAAATTTAAGGTGAGTCTCCGACGGACAGTAGTCTACCTACAAGTTAGTTTTGAGCCTTTTCTTGAAGGTGAGGAGACAGTCTGTGTTTCTGATGGAGGTGGGGAGTTGATTCCACCAATGGGGAGCCAGACAGGGGAAGAGCTTGTGTTGGGCTCTAGCACTCTTAACCACGAAGCTACATTAAACCAGGTGAAACACCATGAAAACAGGCCAGCTAACCATGAATGTGATAGGTGATGCCAGTCTACCCAGATCACACGGAGATCAAGTCTAAAACTTTCGTTCTGAAACTATCGGCAAACAGTTTACCCTCAATATTAGAAGCCACTTTAAAGTAGGACCATCACTATGGATGATTGTTTCATTATTTATAAACCTGCAATGTCTGGGGACTGTGGTGGTTTTTATTTTAATTTGGTTTTTCTAATAATGTCTGGTATACTTCCACAGCCTAACCTTTTCAATCGAATGTAAATCAAAATGATGTAAAGTGGCTTATCTCTGAAATCAAACACAACCTAATCTCGATAACTTTTTCAAATGTTTGTCAAAAAATCTCAAATATGCCGATTATTCTGGCCTACTGTGAGGAGTGACTATGAAGGCCTCGGTAGGTAGCAGCAGACAGGACCTGCCTCTGGCTCGCAGGTCAGGGAGAAACCGGCTGAACGGTCTGCATTGGCAAGGGATTTGATGTTTCAAAGACCAATGAACTCTTTCCAGATGTACGACTATGTTTAGCCTGTGTTCTGCTCCTCTCTCTCACCAACTGTCTCTGGAGGAGGGGATCCCTCACTGAATTGCTCCTCCCAAGGTTTCTTCCATTTTTCCTGGGAGTTATTCCTTGTCTTCCTTGAGGGTTTAGGTTGGTTGAGGGGCAGTTCTATGGGCATATCTGAAGCCCTTTGTGTCATTGCTTATAAAAGAGCTTTACAAATAAATGTTGATTTGATTCTTTATTTTGTGCAGCAAAGACAGACTTCTGAGGCAGATGTTTGTTCCTCTTGTAAAACTATCATCGTGTACTCCTGAGACGTAATACTAATCACACAACTTCATGGAATCCCTTTAACATTCATGTAGATAACAGGACGACTCTGGGTCTATATAGTCAAAGAAGTGTAGTGAAGGTCAAAATAGCCTGGATTGCATAATCCCATGCAATCTTGAATGGGGAAGTGAAAAGCAGTGACCAGGTCCCTTGGGATTTCTGAAATCAGTTTGAACAGTCACACCTGGGGGGGGTATCATAACTATACTAAAACACGTGTGCACATTATTATCCACAATAACCCCGTAGTGTACGATTGTTCTTATATATTTGTAATATTTGTATTTGAAGATATGCAATAATTTTGTGTTAATAAAATATATAATAATAATATCCACAATATTGGTGTCAAGCTGCTCGCTGATGACGTCACCCAGTTTGAACTCACCCACATCTCGATTCACTGACCGTTTAGGTGTATTAACACATTATATCTGTTGAACACTGGTATGTTGGATCATGTACAATATTAAATTAGAGATAAACCTTTATTTGTCCTCTGGGGGGGAAATTGCAGTTCACAACAGCAGCAGGGTAAAGTACAGCACAAAGTTGCAGGGTAATATAACAATAATAATAGGGGGGCACGATAAAGTCCAGTATAAAAAAAAAGAAAAAATAAGTAAGTTAAGTAGTAGACATATAGACAGTTATTGCACTTGAGGAGAATTACAGGGTATTGCATGTAATGTACGTATGAACAATAAGACCACCGTGGGGGAATATTGAACGACAGGACACTTGAAAATATTGCATTTAATACAGAATATTGAATATAACACTTGAATATTGCACGTAAGTAAAGTAATAAAAGTAATACTGCATGGTGGTGAGGTAGTGATGATAATAGTTATAATAATAATAATAAAAATAATAATAATAATGGTGTAGCACGATAGTGGCTATGGACAGCAGTGTTTAGTGATCATTAAACAGTCTGACAGCAGCAGGAAGGAAGGACCTGCGGAATCTCTCCTTCACACACCGAGGGTGAATCAGCCTATTGCTGAAGCTGCTCTCCAGAGCGGACAGTGAGTCCTGCAGGGCGTGTGACTCGTTGTCCAGCATAGTTGTCAGCTTTGCCAAAACTCGTCTGTCACCCACCAGTCCAGAGTGCAGCCCAGGACTGAGCTGGACTTCTTGATGACCTTGTCCAGCTTCTTCCTTTCCCTCTCAGTGATGCCGCTGCTCCAGAAGACCACACCGTACATGATGGCTGAGGCCACCACTGAGTCATAGAAAGACTTTAGGGGTGCCCCCTGCACTCCGAAAGACCTCATTCTCCTCAGGAGGTAGAGCCGGCTTCTGAGCTTTCCAGTACAGTGCGTCAGTGTGGTGAGTCCAGTCCAGTTTGTGGTTCAGGTGAACACCCAGGTACTTATAGGACTCCACTCTCTCAATGTCCAAATGTTGCATTTCCCCTCTGCGTCTATGTTCCGTGACCGCACTGTAGCTGACATCCAGAGTAATGAGCTGCACATGTCCACGCGGTGTTGCCATGGATCAATGACTTATAAGCGTCTCTTTTATTTATTATTTGTCCTTGTGTTCTTGTCCTGAGAATTTAGGCTATAACCATACTCACTGTCACACTCAGTCACACACTGCAGGAACCTTTCAGAAGTCGGTGATTGTAGACCTACTTCCATAGTAGGCTAGTTCGGGGTAGGCTGGGTTTTCAAAATTGACTGCCTTGAAAACCAAGTACAGAAACCGTCTCCAGGTGGAGGATGACATCAGGCTTGCGCAGTCTGACATTGAACCGCGAATCATGCTTCTTTGTAAAAACAAGCAAGCACAGGTGTCCCACTGATAGGCCTGCTATGATGTCTTGGCCAATGAGACAGGCCACTCTCCTATGACTTGAATGTGACAGTACGCGAAACCTAGGGTTCTCTTGTTGACAGTAGCCTACTTCAGAAGCATTTGTCATAATTTGAGCATGTTTCATACATGTCAGTTAGTTCTATAGTTTTATCAAAGTTCTCAAATCTTACAAGTTATGAAAACTAATACAAATAAAATAAAAAACATATCCACCCACCCATCTACCCATCCACCCAAGTAATTAAAAAAAGTAAAAAAAACACAAAAAAAGCATAAAACACACAAAAAACATATCCTTATATCTATTCATCCACCCGTCCTCCCACCTGTCCATCCACCCAGCTATCCATCTACCCACCCACCCACCCAAAAAAATGTAAGTACAAAAACACCAAAAATATCCTTCTATCTATCCACCCATCCATCCACCCATTCACCCATCTATCCAAGTAATTAAAAAGTACAAAAACACAATAAAACATATCCAAAAAACAAAAATATCCTTCTATCCATCCATCTATCCATCCCCGTACCCTAATCAAAAGCCATGGATGAACAGGGAGGTTCGGCTCCTGCTGAAGGCTCGCAAGGCAGCTTTCAGGTCAGGTGACGAACAGGCCTACAGTGCATCCAACCAGGGCATCAAAAAGGCCAAGCACTGCTACAAGCTGAGGATCGAGGAGCACTTTGACAACTCCGACCCCCGGCGCATGTGGCAAGGCATCCGGACCATCAGTGACTTCAAGTCGAACACCATCACTCCGCCATCCACAGACGTCTCCTTCCTGAACGAGCTGAACAACTTCTACGCTCGTTTTGACAGGAACAACAGAGAGACTGCCACCTCAGTCACTCCATCTACAGACCACAAACCCCTAACACTCAACCCAACAGACGTCCTCACCGCACTGAGCCGGATCAATGCGCGCAAGGCTGCTGGCCCAGACGGCATCCCTGGCCGCGAGCTCAGAGTATGCGCTGAGCAGGAGTTTTTACGGACATTTTCAACCTGTCCCTTGCTCAAGCAGCTGTGCTGGCATGCTTCAAATCCACCTCCATCGTACCGGTGCCGAAGAACTCCAGCCCGTCGTGCCTGAACGACTATCGCCCTGTAGCACTCACACCCATTGTCATGAAGTGCTTCGAGTGACAGGTCCTGGCACACCTGAAGACCAACCTTCCACCCACACTTGACCCTCACCAGTTTGCCTACCACAGCAATAGGAGCACAGACGACGCAGTTTCCTCAGCGCTGCACTCTGTGCTCACACACCTAGACAATAAAACACTTATGCGCATATGTTGTTTGTAGACTTCAGCTCTGCTTTCAACACTGTCATCCCCTCCAAGCTGATCACCAAACTTGGAGAGCTGAGCATCAACACCTCCCTCTGCCACTGGATTATGGACTTTCTGTCCGACCACAGCATGTTAGGTCAGTAGGTCACTCCTGCTCCTCCACCATCACACTCAACACAGGTGTACCACAGGGATGTGTGCTCAGCCCGTTCCTCTACTCCCTCTTCACCCATGACTGCAAGCCAATGTATGGATCCAACTCCATCATTAAGTTTGCTGATGACACCATGGTGATTGGCTTCATCACCAACAATGATGAGACAGCCTACAGAGAGGAAGTACAGCACATGTGGTGTGGTGACAATAACCTGCTCCTTAACGCCACAAAGACCAAGGAGCTTATCGTGGACTTAAGGAAGAAGAGGGGGGACACGCACGACCCCATTCAAATCAACAGGATGGCCGTTGAGCGTGTCTCCAGCTATAAATTCCTGGGGATCCACATCTCGGATGACCTGTCCTGGATTACAAACACCTCCGGCCTGATCAAGAAGGCTCACCAGCGTCTCTTTTTCTTGAGAACACTGAGGAAACTCCACCTGTCCTCAGCTGTCATGGTGAACTTCTACCGCTGTGCGATCGAGTGCATCCTGACAAACTGTGTTACAGTGTGGTACGGGAACTGCACAGTCACAGAGCGCAAGGCACTGCAGCGGGTGGTGAAAACCACCCAACGCATCACTGGGACTATTCTTCCGTCCATTGAGGACATGCAGAGGAAGCGCTGTCTGCGTAGAGCTCACAGCATCCGAAAAGATTCCTCACACCCCGCCCACAAACTGTTTGCCCTCCGGCAGGCGCCTCAGTAGTCTCCGGTCTAAGACCAGCAGACTGAGGAACAGCTTCTTCCCCAGAACTGTGACACTCCTGAACTCCACCCACACTAGACCCGCCCCCCTATATAACCCCCGTCCTCTTATATAACCCCCGCCCCCCCATAGAACCCCTGACACCCTATATTCGCACTATCATTTCTGTTTGTTCATTTTGAACCATCTGCATCATTTCGGTTGTTATTTGCACTATCATCATTTTGCACATCTACTCATTGCATCATTTGCACTAACTGCACATACATGCAACTCTGTAAATTCTGTTAATTACTGTTGTTTTACAGCTGTACATTTGTCCTAAATCACTTTAATCTGTACATACCCTGTATATTCTGATTACACTATTCATACTGTGTATATTCTGAGTATACTTATACTTATTATATTCTGTTATAATAACTGTTTTGCACTTCTGGTTGGATGCTAACTGTATTTCGTTACCCTGTACTTGTACCTGTGTAATGACATTAAAGTTGAATCTAATCTAATCGAATCTAATCCACCCACCTACCCATGTAATTAAAAAAGTACAAAAACACACAAAAAACATATCCTTCTATATCCACCCATCCATCTACCCATACACCCATCTACCCATACACCCACCCATCTATTATCAATATAGGGTGTGTGCATATGGGGGCGTGACACATGATGTCGAAGGCTTGGAGGGGGGGGCTTGAGTTCCAAAACGTTGAGAACCCGTTATAGACAAAAGGTTTCGACTTGTATTTAAAATCAGCAGAGCTTGAATAATCATTTCAACCACTCAGTTTTGTCCTGCATCATTAGTTTATATCCTGCTGAACTGCACGGAGACACAACTGTGTTTTAACTACAAATACCAACAGCCTGATTTGTATCACTGAAACATCTACTATTGAGTGACCCCCTGGGTCATGTGATAGGTGCTGTTACATCATAGGACAGGTGGAAATCTCTACCAATCATTTAGTTTGGATTTGCAGCCATCCTGTTGGCTCCAGCATGCAGGTCTGTCCCACTACCTTGGTGTTTCCACTCACCCATGTAAATAATGTTGTTTTTCTAACAAATGCATAGTTATAGACCACAAGCCACTCACAATTCTCCAAGTGTATTAAGTATCCAGAATTAATAGCAAGTCCTTTGTACTCAGAACTGGAACATACTAAACCTTCCAGACTCTCAAGACATTGTGACAGTAGCAATTCTGCTACCGTTATATCCTATGGTCAGGATCATGCACAATCCATACAAAACAAGGAGCAAATTAACAAAACAACCCATTTTCATTTAAGACCAAGGGCCATTTTAACATCTAATTTCATCTGCAGGTAGAAATTGACCTAGATCTAAATATGTACAATATATTAAAACTAAAAACAGGTGAGACAAGGCAACATGGTTAATTTTCCTGTTTTTTTTATTGCAGATAAAAATCCCCCTCTAGTACAGACGCTGTGGTTTTCCCATGGTGCTCTTCACGTAGAGCGCACGCACGTTCTGCCAGTTCTTCTTGAGCAGAGACACCAGGAAGTTCACAGCCAGGTGGATGTTGTACACCAGCTCCTCCTCTGTCATCTTGACATGGCCCACAGCCACAGCTAGACACAGGACCTGGGGAGGTGGGGGTCACACCACAATTCACCTTCACCTGCTTAATCCTAATACTGCATCATACATGACAGGGGCCCCCCAGCTTCTCTAGAAGCTTGTGACCTTGTGGCTTTTCTTGATTTAAGTATCTGAACTGTTTAACAGCAGTTCCCCCTAAACTGCAGACTCCTTACCTTCTTCATCTGGAACTTGATGGTGGACTTGACCTCGTCCACCTTGGTGTTGAGGTTCTCGTTGTGGGTGAGAAGGGAGGGGAACTTGCCCGCCTTGTTGAGGCCTGGGCCCAGGATACGAGGGATCTGCTTGATCAGAGACTCAGAAGCCAGGAAAGCATCATACTTCTTGGCTTGAGGAAAGAGAGAGAGAGATGACTTGTTAAAATGTGTTAGACAAGCAGAACTCAGACAGGTCAAACACAGCCCACTACATCTCTTCTAAAGGAAAACCATGACACCCTAGACTGACAGGCTGGTGTGGAAACATGTGACTCGCTGCCTCACCGAGTTTCTTCACCATCTTCTTGTTCTTGTTGAGCTTCTTGAGGGCCTCGATGTCCATGTGTGGCATGTCGGCAGCCTTGGCCTCGTCACAGTGCTGCTGGTCTCCCAGCACGCACACAGAGAACTTGGGCCTGGGGGTGGTCTTCAGTCTGAGGGGAGAAATACCAACATCACACCTCCGATGCAGAAAGGCTAACATCCAACAAAGATTAGTACACAACTCCAAGTGTACTAATGTGTGCAGTGGTCCACAAGCTGAAGAGACTAAGTCAAGACTGCTTATTGTGAACAGATGTGAAGAGACTTCAATTAGAAAGCGATCATTATAAATGGGAGGACCAGTGAAAGCATGATGGTGAACACATGAATTGTATGAGGAACCAAAACTAAACAGATACAGACCATCCAAAGCTCAACTCTGGGGTCTTACCCGTCCCTCTCCACTGGCTTCTCTTCAGGAACTCCGCCAGCAACACCATTTCGTTAGATTAAAATGGTCGGCTAGTGAGGGGCACTAAGGCCCCTCCTTTGCCTCCCCTCATGTTTTAAGACCCAGGGTAGGGGTCCGCCTGCTGGCCCCCAGGTGGGGGTCCAGTCAGACTACCCAAGACACTTCTGCACAGCACGCTCTGCTCCAGTCCTGACAGAACCCATGTGTTCAGAAACGTGAGGTCATATTCAGGCCAGACTAAAAGGTTCCATCTAAGGGGAAGTGGTCAGGATGGGGCAGAGCACGCTGACAGAAGCCTGGGTGGAACGGAAAGGGGGCCAACCTGACGGTGCCAGAGAAACGCTTGTCCTTCTGGGGGTCATAGTTCTTCAAGCTGATCTGGAGCTCAACCGACTCTGTAAACCTTCAAAGACACAAGAAATAAATTCAGCATTTATTGCCACATAACTACTTGTTATTCTGGTACCTCATAATAACCCTAATGGCTATTTCACAACTGCCAGTACAAGTCCTGATGCACTAGCATTTGGAGCTACGTAACAATTTTTACAAGATGGATTCCAGAGTGTAACTTGTAACCTACAGTAAAATGATGAACTTGGTAGGCTGAAAATTGGATTTAAGAGAGAAATTAGCAGTTCCCACAAGGTAATGCACTAAAAACGTCCTTACTTGCGAGGCTTGGCAAGGGCTCCTGCCTGTACCTCCTTCACCACCTCATACAACGTGTCCCTGGAGATCTTGCTGTTGGCACAAAAAGTTCACAACAGTTGTCGGCACTCATTTTAAAACAGTAAAGTCGTTAATGAATTACTTTTTCTGCATTTCCTGGGGGACAAATATTTTTCTTATCTTTGAAAAGAAACCAACAGCGGCCGAACGGCACATCAGTATGCAGCTCCCGGCATACTGACGATCTAGGTCATTCTTTCTTATTCATCCAAACTTAATATTTATTCCAGATTATTCCTTATATACAATGTTTTAATTTTGTTGTAACCCGATGTGAATAATTTCAAAAGAAAAGTAGGATGGACTCAGATTTGCTCATCGTTCTACTGGAGTCCACGCTAGCCAGTTATCCTAGCCCTACCATTTCGTATCGTTTGGTTCAGTAGATTCTACATTCTACATTTTTTATTAACCACTGAAGCTGATGTGTTTCATGCATGTAACAGTAATGCCTTTCATTATTCTGTTTTTAAACAGAATAGTATATAACCGTATGGTAATTATTCTCACCTCATTTTGACGGCTGTGTTCACGCGCGACAGACCGCTGAAAGAAAGGCAGAGCGGAAGTGGGTCTCGGTTTTTAAACGTACTTCCGTGACGTCCTCACGCACACTTCGCGGCCATTGTTGTAGTTTGCGTAAGCAGAGCGTCGAAGGCTTCACAAAATATTTGTCTTTAGACCTGCCCAAATTCGATAACGTAGCGCAAATATTCTTGATCTGAGTTCAAAAAGTGTCCATAAGTCTTAGTCAGAGAACAACCATATATCAAGAGAACCTCAACGGTTAACCTAATTCTTAGAAACATAAACAGTTCTGTCTTCATTCGAAGACAGCAGGGGACCCAGCTGAGGTGGTCCAGACACACCTCATATTTCATGTTCCCAGGGAGAGGAATGGAAACCTGGATGTGAACCTCTTCCCTGGTTGGGAACTGGACCCTAACCTGAGACCTGGACCTGAAAAACAATAGCTGTAAGGGTCATCAAGGTCTCCGGGGAGTCCTTGTGTTTGCACACATCTGCAGTTCACACACGCACACACACACACACAGCCTGACAGGAAACACTGTCCAAGGAAGGAAACCAGGGGCCAGCCAAGTCATCTAACACCTGAAACACTCCCCTCATCCCACTCCAGATTACCCACACATAATCAACAACAAACCCAGAAACTCTGAAACCAGGACACACTCTGTAGATCAAACTGTGGACCTCCATATGGGGCTTAGTTGACATAGTAACATTTCATTCTGTCGTTCAGTCTCTTTCACACATGTCCAGATAGGGGCGAAACCAAAGAGAGCGTGGGGACAAACAATGTCAAGGGTCAATCTGTACCTACACTATATTACCAAAAGTATTTGGTCACCCATCCATCTGATCATTTGGATGGGTGACCAAATACTTTTGGTAATATAGTGTATTTCAAACCCTGAGGTCAAGCAAGGACTCATCGTTCAATGTAGTAAATAGTTAAAGATAGGGCATGTGTTGTATTAGATGTTTCTGCTGTAACAATGATAATGTTCATGTTTTAAAACATAGGTGTTTAATATGAAATCAAGACAAAGTTTAAAAAAAGGACTTGCATCAAAACAATCCAAAGTATTTTATTGACATTTTGGGGGAAGATGTAGAAATTCCATTCATACCAAAAGGTAACCATTTTGCTGCTTAAGGTAAAATACTTAATAACCGTTGATACTTTTTGTGCAACGTACTAGCATTGTGTGTATACGTGTGTAGACGGTTTAGTGACCCTATGTAACAAAAACTCAGTATATTTCTTCTCAAATTAAGTTGCAGTGCTGCTAGCTATATTTCAATTTAGTACGGGAATACCGCTGTCAAATGATTTCAGAAGCAAAAGAAATGGTCAGGACTTAAAAATTAACAACAAAATATATCTTAAATTGATTGAAAAATAAATCAGCCACTTTATAATGATTGATACAGATCATTTTCATCTGAAACATCAGTTATGTTCAAGATCAAATCCAAAACTGAATAAATGTTAAAACAAAATTTTATCAATTTGATACATCTAGTAAGAAGCACCAGAATATAGACAATTAGTTATAAGAAAGTGGTCTTTGAAGTGCTTTTTAGAGGGTATTAATTAAGGTAAATATCTGGCACTTTCTCATGCCATTTTAAGAGGCAGATAGTAAGAGAAGTCTATTTTGTGCTAAAATACAAATGTTTTAGTTGATTTAAAATAGTTCAAATAGAAAGACACGTTGATTTGTATAAAATTGACATTTCTTTTTGCCAAGGAAGTGCTGTATTGCAGAGTTACACTGCAACAGTTTGACCTAAATACTGAGAATGACCTTAGACTGGCATATCACTTTGTCCGTGTTCCAAGTCAAATTACAACTGACTAGCTTTAAGGTGTGTTATTCATAAACACTGCTTTTTCAACCATCTGTCTTTTTAAGTACTCTAATGCTCCGCACTAGATACTGATTACTACTTATTAAGGCTGCAGAATGTTGCCATAAAGTACAAAACTTCTTTCCAATTCTTTAAAGGTATTTCCAAACCATCACATCAAAGCCAAAGGATGAGTTTTAAACTGAGACTGCAGAGAAAGAACTAGCAGATTACATGGGCCCAAAATCTGTGCTCGATAAACAGATCATTTCCTGATGGAAAAATGGTTGCAGAAAATTATAAAATATCAATAACACTTCTTCAATCAACAGCATTAAAGTAAATCTTAGGTCCACATTTGAGGTCAAATCAAGCAATAAAACGTCATACACAAAACCCTGTGAACATGTGTATATGGATATCTTTCACAGTATTTTTAGAAGTTGTTTTCCCATGTTTTAGACCCAGCAGTTTAAAAAAACAAAGAGGAAAAAACCAATAAGAGTTTTGAGGTGAGGAAGTTGTACAAATCTAGAAACATGTCCATTAAATGTCCATGTAGTAAATAATGACACTGTATGTCTCACTGGTGTTTCCTGTGGGGGGGGGGGGGGGGGGGGGGTATACCTTATCAAATCAAACTGTCATTTTAATTGGCCTGAAAACGCCATTCAGTCTTATTTGTATTTTGCAACTCTAGAAATGTAGGGGACACACTTAAAAAAAAAAAAAGAACACTTAAGAGAAACCAGTTTTAAGTGGTTCTAGTAACTTTGTAACATCCCCTCAATCAACGTCTTTCCCACCCATCAAAAACTGGTAACAAAGGCTGCCAGCTAAAGTTAACCCTTAAACTAAGGGTAAAGAATGATCTGTTGTACAAAACTCACACATTGCGAGGATAGAGAGACTACAAAATCTGTTTTATAAAAATAGCAATGTTGATTTATCCGTGTCAAAAACTGAAGACAGTCAGTCTGGTTGATGTCATTTTTGGGTTTTGCCTTGAAGGTATTCACCTGGAATACTCACAAGCTCTTTGAGACAGGTAGACGCTTTTCTGTCCATGAACAGAGGCAAGCATGGACACATGTGTATCTACGCTTGGTTGTGAAACATCCTCTTGATTCACCATGCCCACCCTGTCTTATGCAGTCACAAATTGTGCACTGTATCTTCTTAGGGTACTTAGCCTTCAAAATCTGTTGGTTCATTTCCCACGTGGTTAAAGCTCTGACATGGCCTCTGATAGGCCATATCCAAATATTTAATATAAAGTCAATTCCAAAGCGTTATTTTTCACTGAAACTGCTTAGGACACTGACACGTGTATCAACAGCACGTCAGCTCACATGCCAATACCTTCCTCTGCCTTTTCTGTTTCATCATAGTTTTGCACCATTTCTCTCTTCGATTCCCAGTCAGAAAAATACCCAGTACTTGACATAGTACAGGTCAGAACATCACACCACAGCCCAGTGCTGTGCAGTCAAGGTCAGAAACAGCCTTCAATTAAACTCCACCCCAACAGGCTCCTGACCAAGGCCAGCCTGAATCCTTCAGTACATATCTGTGTAGATCTCCTTCTGGTACGAGTCAGTACATGTCTATGTAGACCTCCTTCTGGTACGAGTCAGTACATGTCTATGTAGACCTCCTTCTGGTACGAGTCAGTACATGTCTATGTAGATCTCCTTCTGGTACGAGTCAGTACATATCTGTGTAGATCTCCTTCTGGTACGAGTCAGTACATATCTGTGTAGATCTCCTTCTGGTACGAGTCAGTACATATCTGTGTAGATCACCTTCTGGTACGAGTCAGTACATATCTGTGTAGATCTCCTTCTGGTACGAGTCAGTACATGTCTGTGTAGATCTTCTGGTATGAGTCAGTACATGTCTTTGTAGATCTCCTGGAGGAGAGGATGCAGCGATGTCTCTGACTCTGTTTTCTTGATCTTCTGGACCAGCTGGGCATTCTCAGTGACCAGCTGCCGGAGGTCGGCCATCTTCTGCAGCAGCTTGGGGAAGAGGTATGTGGAGTCTGTGTGGTTGGCCTGCAGGTGCTGGTCCAGGGCCTGCAGGATGCTGTCCTGCATGTCCTCCACCTGCTTCACGTTCATCAGGCCTGGGCGGTCTGGAGGGGAAAGAGGGGGTTAAAGTTCACAGTGTCACGGTTTCATTTCATACTTTGATATTCATGTTTCACACTGATTCAGGAAATAGGCCTATTGCTTGATCGGTGAAGTCAAACAGCCTCTTCCAATAGAAGCAGGAGAAATGTTTTCAACGGTCAGCTCTGATTTTTGACCCCCGGTTTGAAACCCAACATGGCCGCTCTCGGTCTCTCGTGAGCAGTCGTACCTCCACACAGAATGATGGCAGCCACGAAGAGGGCCAGGTCACTGTCGTCCAGCTCCAGGGCGTTGAACTTCACAGCAAACTCGAATTTGGGCTCCATGATTTCGCTGAAGGGCCTCCGCAGGCTCCGCAGGAACTCGCGTGTGACAAAGCCCTTCCCGTTGGCCACTAGCAGGCCGTCCTTGTTCATGAGCGAGGGCAGCATAGCGAAGATGGCCTCATGGACGCCGTACTTCAGGAGCGTCACCTGGAGGGAGAAAGTCAGTCATGTTTACAACATGGAAGGTTCACTTTGTGTGGGTTCATGATACAACATGAAGTAGTGATTATTTACAAGCCATTATTGATCTACATCATTGATTCAAATGAATAAGCTAAATGCCAATCCATTCACTCCAATCAGATGTGTTGGAGCAGAGAAACACCTACATCCTTCAGGACAGGGGGTCCATGAGAACCAGGGTGGCCAACCACTCAATTTCAGTTCACGCGTCAGTGATCCAGACCAAAGGAGTTTTAACGATATATATGTCTTGTTTCTTTGTCCATACCTGGTCATTGAGGAAGAGGTCGACAAAACCAGGGATGCTCTTGGCAAACTCGGTGAGCTCCCGGACCGTTTCCACCGTGGTGCACTGACAGCGGTAGAACACGTGCACGCCAATCTCCCTGTTGGGCGGAGCGCCGTTCACCATCTGGTTCCAAACAAGCCCGTTCTCTGCCTGCCACAGTGTGTCCATATCATGGATCACAAAGGGCTGGAGGGAGGGAGGAGAGAGGGGGGGCAGGAAGAATGGAGAGAGAGAGTTGAGGAACATGAGTGGAGGGGAGGAAGGGAGGATGTCAGTTACTAATACCCTTTTAGGTTTAGAACATTCAGAATGAATTGAGATCTTAGGCTACGGTCTTTGATCCCAAAGAAAATATGTCTATCTTTGATGAACAAAAAGTTTTCATGGTTTAGCTGGTCCTGCGACTTATATATTTTTTTAACCTTGTATCTACTCAGTCATCAGACCAGTCAGTCATCTAGTCAATCATCTAGTCAGTCATCAGACCAGTCAGTCAGTCACCCACATGCTGACATATAACAGAAGACATGAAGGTAGCAGCATGTTTACATTCTGTACAAACTGAACAGGGTTGGAGCTGCTCTTCCCAGTCAAGATGCCCCTCGCCTTCTTCTTGGTCATGTTCAGGTTCTTTAGGTAGGCGTCATTGACCCTCTTGGCCACGGTCTTCAGGTCTGAGCCGCCAGGACTGTTCCCACCGCCCTCCTCCCCGGCCAGCAGCCCCGCCACCAGCTTCCTCTTCTCCGCCTCCGGCATGCGCCCGTACCGGATCGCTACCGCAAGCAGAGAGAAAGACACAAGTCGGACTAGCCATCTTCTCACTCTACCGAGAGCATCTTCTCAACAGTACCAGGGAATATGGACGAGTCACCAAGACAGTACTGTATGTAAACTGATGATGTGCCTGATCTGCCACCAGCAGAATGTGTTGGATTGAGAGTGTCTGTATAACATGTTTGTTCTCATGTCCAGATGTGTGTGTGTGTCTCACCGTCATGGGACATGCCCAGCAGCAGACACTTCTGGAAGCGACAGTACTGACACTTGTTCCTGCTCTTCTTCTGAATCTTACAGCTGCGCTCACAGCGCTCATACTCCAGCTTCATACGGATGGTTCTCCTGAAGAACCCCTGGAGGAGAGTGAAAGGGAGAGAGCAGGAGGAGAGGAGGAGTGAGGTAGGGAGAGAGGAGGAGCACAGACAGGGGAGGCCAGAAGGGGGTGGAGGGGAAGGAGAGAGGGAGAGAGCAGGAGGAGAGGAGGAGAGAGGAAGGGAGAGATTAGAAGGACAGATGGGTGAGGCAAGAAGAGTGGGAGATCCAGGAAAGAGATAAGTAGGGATGGATTAAGGACAGTCATGTGGAAGACAAACTCCCCAGTTCCTGCTGCAGCAGAATGTTCCTGATGCAGCAGAGCATTCCTCCTGCGTCTACCTTGCAGCCCTCGCAGGCGTGGACGCCGTAGTGGAACCCAGAGGCCTTGTCTCCACAGATACGACACTCCACGTTGATCCCTGCCCCCATTCCCTCCTCCCTCCCCAGCTGCAGCTGGTCGCTGAGGGATGGAGGAGACGTCTGGGACAGATCTGGAGGGAGAGAGAGAGGGGGAGGGAAGGAGTCAGCGATAAGATATACAGTAATCCCTCGTTTATCGCCTTTAATATGGACTGGAACCCCCCCGCGTGTCTGAGTGCCCCTGGGTGTGTACAAAGCCTCTGAGCTTCTCTCTTTGTCTGGCTTCCTGGAAAACAGTTTATCTCGCATATCACAATGAAACAACGCTGCTTTCTACAATAAGGCTGCCGATACGGCGGTATTTTTGAATTATTATTATTTTTCAATTCATATTTTGGAAAATTCCTCGATGCACTGACAGTCCAACTTTGGTGACCCTGTGTGAACTGCAGACTGCATTTCCTGTTCTTAGCTGACAGGAGCGGCACAATGTGGCCTGCTGCTGCTGTAGCCCATCTGCTCCAAGGTTTAACGTGTTGTACATTCAGAGATGGTGTTCTGCATACCTTGGATGTATCAAGTGGTTACTGGAGTTACTGTTGCCTTTTCATCCACACAACTGCTGCGCACGGGATATTTTCTCTCTTACACACCATTCTGTGTAAAAGCTTTAGATGGTTGCGCGTGAAAATCCTATTAGATCAGCAGTTACTGAACTCCTCAGACCAGCCTGTCTGGCACCGATCCTGTAGGCTGGGGAGACTTCAGATGTTCCTGATGACCAGGTGTCAATCTCAGGTGAAATTGAACTTACTGCCCTCCTCTGTTCCAACAACATTCCAGGTCAAATCCAGCACAGACAGCGGAGCAGAGCGTGTCACTGACTTGTTTTCTATACAAATACACTTGCATGTGTAAATCGTGTCACTCCCGTTTTAGAAGAGCTGAGAGTTTGTGTCTATGTATAAACGTGTGAGTTTGCGTCATATGCCGTGCGTACAGTGTGTATTGCGTGTGTGTGTCAACACAGTATCCACGCTGGCCATAAAGTATAACACTTCAGGAATCTTCTGCAGCTGTTCAGCACTGGCACGCTTCTCCCAGCTCCTGTCCTGGGGATCCCTGGCTCCAGCATGCTTCTCCCAGCTCCTGTCCTGACGGTCCCAGGCTCCAGCATGCTTCTCCCAGCTCCTGTCCTGGGGGTCCCTGGCTCCAGCACGCTTCTCCCAGCTCCTGTCCTGGGGGTCCCTGGCTCCAGCAAGCTTCTCCCAGCTCCTGTCCTGGGGGTCCCTGGCTCCAGCACGCTTCTCCCAGCTCCTGTCCTGGGGATCCCTGGCTCCAGCACGCTTCTCCCAGCTCCTGTCCTGGGGGTCCCTGGCTCCAGCAAGCTTCTCCCAGCTCCTGTCCTGGGGGTCCCTGGCTCCAGCACGCTTCTCCCAGCTCCTGTCCTGGGGGTCCCTGGCTCCAGCACGCTTCTCCCAGCTCCTGTCCTGGGGGTCCCTGGCTCCAGCAAGCTTCTCCCAGCTCCTGTCCTGGGGGTCCCTGGCTCCAGCACGCTTCTCCCAGCTCCTGTCCTGGGGATCCCTGGCTCCAGCACGCTTCTCCCAGCTCCTGTCCTGGGGGTCCCTGGCTCCAGCAAGCTTCTCCCAGCTCCTGTCCTGGGGGTCCCTGGCTCCAGCACGCTTCTCCCAGCTCCTGTCCTGGGGGTCCCTGGCTCCAGCACGCTTCTCCCAGCTCCTGTCCTGGGGGTCCCTGGCTCCAGCAAGCTTCTCCCAGCTCCTGTCCTGGGGGTCCCTGGCTCCAGCACGCTTCTCCCAGCTCCTGTCCTGGGGATCCCTGGCTCTAGCACGCTTCTCCCAGCTCCTGTCCTGACGGTCCCAGGCTCCAGCATGCTTCTCCCAGCTCCTGTCCTGGGGATCCCTGGCTCCAGCATGCTTCTCCCAGCTCCTGTCCTGGGGGTCCCTGGCTCCAGCACGCTTCTCCCAGCTCCTGTCCTGGGGGTTCCTGGCTCCAGCACGCTTCTCCCAGCTCCTGTCCTGGGGATCCCTGGCTCCAGGACGCTTCTCCCAGCTCCTGTCCTGAAGGTCCCAGGCTCCAGCATGCTTCTCCCAGCTCCTGTCCTGGAGGTCCCTGGCTCCAGCATGCTTTTCCCAGCTCCTGTCCTGGAGGTTCTTGGCTCCAGCACTTTTCTCCTGTCTCCTGTCCTTGGGGTTCCAGGCTCCAGCACGCTTCTCCCAGCTCCTGTCTTGGAGGTCCCTGGCTCCAGCATGCTTTTCCCAGCTCCTGTCCTGGAGGTTCTTGGCTCCAGCACTTTTCTCCTAGCTCCTGTCCTTGGGGTTCCTGGCTCCAGCATGCTTCTCCCAGCTACAGTCCTAGGGGGCCCTAGCTCCAGCACGCCTCTCCTCCTGAGGCCCTCTCCCAGAGCAACTCTGGAGGTATGCTAGGAATGCAGAAGGCTGGAGACCCCACAGAAGGTCCACTGTCGTCCGCATGTCTGGGGGGAGGACCCCAGGTCAAATATGTGCACAGCTCCATGACAGCCAGAGGGAGTCAAGTGGCCGAGCGGTTAGGGAATCAGGCTAGTAATCATTACGTTGCCGGTTAGATTCCCGTCCTTGCCAAACAACGTTGTGTCCTTGGGCAAAGCAGCTCAACCTACTTGCCTCAGGGGGAATGTCCCTGTACTTGCTGTAAGTCGCTCTGGATCAGAACCTCTACTAAATGACTCAATGTAAATGTAAAATATGCAGTGTGCTGATGTTTAGGGAAATCTTGGCTGAAAACCCTGGATTGCCATGATCTTTAGACTCAAACACTGGTAATCAACACAAACCCCCAGTGAAAATGTCCAGTCATCCATGTGCCAAGGCAGACACACTAGACACTCAGCTAAGTACAAGACTGGACCTGGCAGAAGAAGATGAGGATAAGGATGAAGGCTGTCAAAAACCAAAAGTCTAAAATGACATCTCTGCTTACTATGTAGCATGTACATGCAACAGCTGGTTAATGAATCACTTGTTTGACCTACCTCTGCCATTTCTGTTCAGATACACTGGCTTCAGTGAGCCAGTGCCAGCTACTGTGGACTGTCAAAAGCATCCTTGCACTATTAACCCATTTATTCCAGGAAACTATATTTTCCATCCCACTGGTTTCTTCGAAACAAAAAGCTGAAGAAATCTAGTCTTATTCTACGATACAGACTCGTTTCACAAGCATTTCAAAAGTTACTCCTCAGGGATTGTTTGGTTCAAAATAGAATCTTGTAGAGCAGGTGATCTTCCTTCAGTACAAACAACTTGTTTGTAAACCCTGCTGTCCTGTCCCCTAGTATGTGGCTGAAGGAATAAACACATCAAAGACTGCTGGGAAATGGCTGACATGGCTGATGGTTGAAAAGGCCCATTGGTCAGCTGGCAGGCTTTGCTGGCAGACACGCTGTGGTAGGTCAGCCAGCTGTCAGGGCCATGAAAGAAGGTTATACCCTACACTGGAGAGGCTGTACCCTACACTGGAGAACCTCTGAGAGAGCCAGGTTGTACCCTACAATGGAGGACCCTGTGAGACAGTGGCTGTAGTTGGCTGCTCCAGGGTGGAGAGAGCCAGTGCTCTTCACTGGAACCCAGTGAAGGGTGCTGTTTACTCAGGGCCTGATAGTGTGCTTCTAGCCTTGGGTGGAAGTGCAGATAAGCATCGCAAGGCCAGTAAGCCGTTGAGCAAACACAAACAGAGGCTTTTGTATCTGGAGGAAAAGTCACTGAAGCCATCAGAAGGACACAGGGGTCACCCTTCTGACTGCTGCGGAGGACTAGGCCACACAAATGAAGCCAATATATCCAAGCATTTCGTGATGTTCTCTTTCTGGAGTTCTCTGGAATGTGTTTAACACATCAGAAAATACTGTCAGTTCCAGATAAAAAGGCTGTTTTTGAATAATTGCTTTTCTTTAACTTTTGTATTTTGCAGATTTTATGGAGGCTTCAAACTCATAGCTAATTACCTGCTGTAAGAGCAGAGCCAAAATGAAGAGCCCTGTTTTGATCAAATAAACACAACCAACACTGAGAAAAATTGCACCAACAAGGTTTAACTTTAAAATCAGATTAAATCATGGTTTAAATTTGAATTCTGTTGCACCAAACTTTAAACCTAGTTTAAAATTAAGATAGATTAAATTTAAACCTCTCTTTAAACGTCAGTTTAATTTTGACTCTAAACCAAGTTTAAATTTAATTCTGCTGCACCAGAACTTTAAACTCAAATTTAAACTGTGATTGAGAATTTATTTTAAACTGAGAGTTGGGTAGGTTTAACTTTAACAATGGCTGCATTTTTAAGGTGGATAGAGCAAAATAAAAAGTTCCTCGAAGAAAACTGACAGACAGGCTCAATCCTCGTGAATTTTATGATGAAGAGGAATTTTTGGTGAGATACCTTTTTACCAAGGAAACAGTTTTGGAGATGAACAGGAAGACCGGACCAACTGTCAAACATGGCAGAGACAGAAATGCAGCTGTACCACCAATGCTACAACTCCTGGTTGCCCTGAGGTTCTACGCTACTGGCTGTTTCCTGAGGGTGGATGGAGACCTGTTTGGTTTACACAATTCAACAGTTTGCTGTATTGTCAGCAGTGTCTCGGTCCATTGCAGATGCAACTATCAGTAAGCATGTTCTTTTTTTTCAGCAGCAACACTTCCTTCTGCAGCTTTAATACTTCCTTCGGTAATATGGAAATAAATATAATTTCCATTTCTATCTTCTCCTTCTCTAAAACCAAAATGTCCTGGTGTGTCACGTAGGGTCGCTTGTTTCTCCTGCAGCTGTTCAAATCAGATGAGGAGGATGATGACCATAAAGCAAACACAATATCTTGCAGCACTATCTTGCAGATGCTCCTCTTGCTGCACTGGCTGCAGTGTTAAAACGATCTCTATCAAAACATAAACCAAAATATATGGCGAGAGAACAAATTATTTTAGGCCAAATAGTAACTGATTATTGACTGAGGTCAGTAAAGCGTGACTGGATTACTAACCATCTTCCCCGGGTGAGTCTGAAGCTAGCTAATCCAAGAAGCCGTCGTCGTCGTACGGATTTTTTTGTAATGGCTCTATCTGCTGCGGGATGAGGGAATTGATTTTCTTCGCCAGTGGATCATTTTTCTTTGGCGGAGGACCTCCTCCTGTGACGAACATCTCTCGTCTCACAGTCGCCGCATCTTTTTTGGCTTTTGTTTTGAAGTTTTTCCAACAAGCTTTAAGCTGAGTGACATCTCTTCACTTTCACGCCGGTCGATCTGTTAAAACTGTCAGCCAGTTGCTGCCAAGCAGTATCTTTCTTTTTCACCGTTTTCTTGTCTTCAATGACTTGCCCATATTGCTCCATGAATTCGGTCAGCAAGTTTTTCTCAAAGGAGGAAAAGTTTGAGCTTCTCTGCCGAGCCATTGTAACTTAGCCGATCTGCTGCTAGCTAGCAACAATGTAACGTTTAATCGGAAAAGTGCCCGTTGAAACAGTGTCGCTCTTTTCCATATATTAATCCATGGTCCTGACAGCACGCTTATAATGTAGCCTATATATTTCATTGCATATTTAATTATAAATTTTAATTTCGATATCCACAATTATCCCTATTGATTTAAATCAGTTTAAACTACATTTAAATTCAGTTAAACTGAGTTTTACTAAACTGAGATTAATTTTAAATGGTGCAATTGAGCTCTGCTTAATTTTAAACCTGGATTAACTCATAAAATTAAATTAAGATTAAATTAAGATTAAATTAAACCTTGTTAGTGCAATCCAGCCTGAGGTTTTATGTTTAAAATTCCACCCAGAGGAAAGGTACTTATGAATTAAATAGGTTCCAGTGTTACGTGTTAAAGATGGTTAGTCTCTGGTTTCACTCCATACCAAAGTGCCTGTAGCTCCAGCAGAATGAGGAAAGACTATAGCGGGAAAACTAGTCAGTATTGTGGATGGCACCTCTCATACCCTGCCTCAGTGGAGGCAAGGGCAGCTTCAGCCTCAGTGGAGGCAAGGGCAGCCTCAGTGGAGGCAGGGCAGCCTTAGTGAAGGCAGGGCAGTTTCAGCCTCAGTGGAGGCGGGGCAGCTTCAGCCTCAGTGGAGGCAGGGCAGCTTCAGCCTCAGTAGAGGCAGGGCAGCTTCAGTAGAGGCAGGGCAGCCTCAGCCTCAGTGGAGGCAGGGCAGCCTCAGCCTCAGTGGAGGCAGGGCAGCTTCAGCCTCAGTAGAAGCAGGGCAGCCTCAGCCTCAGTAGAGGTGGGGCAGCCTCAGCCTCAGTGGAGGCAGGGCAGCTTCAGATGAGAGCACCAAGCTTTTCCACAGAACACTCCTGGTGATCACAATCATGTGCGATTCAATAATTTATTATTATTAGTTAGTATTTCCTCCCTTTACACTACACTTTAGATTGATCGATTCCAGCATCCTTGAAACCATTGAGAAATATCTGGAACAGGACTTTCCTTCAGGATTAATAAAGTTATATGTTATAGCAGAGATTATACGTGAGTGACAGGCGGATCGGTGCAGCGTCTGCAGTGATGCAGTCTCTATACCGGACTGTCGTGGTGAAGAAGGAGCTGAGCCGCAAGGCGAAACTCTTGATTTACCGGTCAATCTACATTCCTACTCTCACCTATGGTCATGAGCTTTGGGTCATGACCGAAAGGACAAGATCGCGGATACAAGCGGTCGAAATGAGTTTCCTCCGCAGGGTGGCTGGGCGCTCCCTTAGAGATAGGGTGAGGAGCTCGGTCACTCGGGAGGAGCTCGGAGTAGAACCGCTACTCCTCCACGTCGAGAGGAGCCAGTTGAGGTGGCTCGGGCATCTGTTTAGGATGCCTCCTGGACGCCTCCCCCGGGAGGTGTTCCAGGCATGTCCCACCGGGAGGCGGCCCCGGGGAAGACCTAGGACACGCTGGAGGGACTATGTCTCTCGGCTGGCCTGGGAACGCCTCGGGATCCCCCCGGAGGAGCTGGAGGAGGTGTGTGCGGTGAGGGAAGTCTGGGCTTCCCTGCTCAGACTGCTGCCCCCGCGACCCGGCCCCGGATAAGCGGAAGATAATGGATGGATGGATGGATGGATGGATGTTATAGCAGTTCAAACTGACTTATGTTTTCATTCACTGTGGACACATTTCTGAGGAGATTTACCATTCATAAGAGGCCCACAAGCTTGAGTTGGTACCATTCCTATAGAGTGTCATTAGTTCAAAGAGGTGCAGATACATTTTAAACATATCCTTCAGGAGGAACATTTTACCAGAAGAAACAAACTACTTCTTCTATGTCCCACCATCTGAGTAAGAGAGGGCAGAGGTTGAAGATCACACTGAGTTGTGATATGCTGTAGTGGAATAGGATCCCACTCTAAAAATAAACATTGAATGTCTGTAGCTGTACGGAGGAGGCACTAATGTCACGCAGGGCAGGAGGCCGGCGTCTCACCTGTGCAGCTGCTGGATGTGGCAGGGCTGTCCGTGCTGGGAGTACTGCGGCTCCCCTTCTCTTCCCCGTCACATGAGTCCATGTCCCAGGAGTCAGGCTCCACCTCCCCGCCCTCCAGCTCCTTTGGCAGGGAGGACTTCCTGTCCTCGGGGGGCATCCCCCCCCTCTGCACCTTCCCGCCGCGCCGCTTCCTCTCCGGACACGGATCTTTGATCTGTAGGGGCGTCAGGACGGCCGGCCCCTCCATGATGCTGGGTGGCTGCTCCAGCCCCGCCCTCAGCCCCGCTCCAGCGTCACATGGGCTCCCTGTTGGGGGGAGGAGGGTGAAGGCAGTCAGAACCTTGAAGGTGACTTTCCATGACAAGCCATGACTTTCTCTAACCTGAACCTTCAGTGCTCCTGCTACAGGACCTTATTTTTCATTTACATCGACCACAGAAAAACCGCCAGCGGGCCTTCACTTCTAGCATGATGTCGTGCAGCGTATTACAGGTTTTCTCAATCTCTAACCCACAATTTCTGAAGCATGTTTCTTCCATTTCCTAAAACATTAAACAAAACCTCATCAGTATACTAGTACTGTTACTAATAATAATACTACTACCACTAAGCTCTATTTGAGTAGTCCTGGAAAAGACCTACACAATACAGGACACACTCAAAATATATCTGGAAATTTCCCACTCAGAACCCTACCCCACTCTGGACCCTGCCCTACTCAGGAGTCAGGACCCTGCCCCACTCAGGACCCTACCCCACTCAGGACCCTGCCCCACTCAGGACCCTGCCCCACTCAGGACCCTACCCCACTCAGGACCCTGCCCCACTCAGGACCCTACCCCACTCAGGACCGTGCCCTACTCAGGAGTCAGGACCCTGCCCCACTCAGGACCCTACCCCACTCAAGACCCTGCCCCACTCAGGACCCTGCCCCACTCAGGACCCTACCCCACTCAGGACCCTGCCCCACTCAGGACCCTACCCCACTCAGGACCGTGCCCTACTCAGGAGTCAGGACCCTGCCCCACTCAGGACCCTACCCCACTCAGGACCCTACCCCACGCAGGACCCTGCCCCACTCAGGACCCTGCCCCACTCAGGACCCTACCCCACTCAGGACCCTGCCCCACTCAGGACCCTGCCCCACTCAGGACCCTACCCCACTCAGGACCCTGCCACACTCAGGACCCTACCTCACTCAGGACCCTACCCCACTCAGGACCCTGCCACACTCAGGACCCTACCTCACTCAGGACCCTGCCCCACTCAGGACCCAGGGTAATCGGGCTAGTAATCAGAAGAAGGTCCCTGGTTCGAACCCTGTGTCAACATGACGTTGTGTCCTTGGGCAAGGCACTTCACCCTACTTGCCTCAGGGGGAATTTCCCTGTACTTGCTGTAAATCACTCTGGATAAGAGCTTCTGATAAATGACTAAATGTAAATGTAAGATCTTCACTCCCACATCACAACGTGTCACCCGGCACCAAAGACCGTCCCAAACTGAGGCTTCATCACAGGGCCTATTGTCCTCAATCAAAAACCATTCAGCTGATGAAAGACACACAGGCATGTGTTAGTGTACTAGAACATCTGGAAACACTTGAACCATGGGATTTGACCTGGTTCTATTCAAAGGCGTTTCCATGCAGCTGTGCTGGGGGGGGGGGGGCGGTGAGCTGCACCATAGGAGGCAGACAGAGCCAGAGACAGATCCAACATCCTCCCAGACCTGGAGCATTCAGGCCAGGTCAAAGGTCAGAGGGCAGGTGGCTCTGTGCTCCTGGAGTTACAGAGTAGGAGATGAGAGCCACTGAGTCCCAGTAATATATCTGCCTAATCGCTAACACAGACAGAAGTGTCCTTTTAGATGAGTTAGTATTGACGTGTGTGTTTGAGGCGAGTATTCACACCCACACACAGACAAACACACCCAGTCAAGCAGCCTGACCCAGGTCACAGAACATGCTGGGCTGGTGTTTTCCTGTGGACACCTGTTGTTGTGGTGGTCTGGTATCTGGTGCTGGAGCTTCCAGGGTCCGAGGGTGGAGCTCAAGGCTCTCAGGGTGGAGCTTCAAGGCTCTGAGGGTGGAGCTTCAAGGCTCTGAGGGTGGAGCTTCAAGGCCCTGAGGGTGGAGCTCAAGGCTCTCAGGGCAGAGCTCAAGGCTCTGAGGGTGGAGCTTCAAGGCTCTGAGGGTGGAGCTTCAAGGCTCTGAGGGTGGAGCTTCAAGGCTCTGAGGGTGGTGCTTCAAGGCTCTGAGGGTGGAGCTTCAAGGCTCTGAGCAGGGCCTCAGTGCACACAATCAGCCAGCAGCCGTGACCTTTCACTGCACTTCCTGCTGCATGGCCCTGCACTTTCCCCCACTGGCCTTAACGTGGTGTTTGTATTAGTGTGTGTATGTGTGTGTGATGAGTAGAAGGGTACTTATGGAGGGTGTGTATGCACAAGGAGACAAACAGCCATTAGAATGTTGTTGCGTGCTGAAGTGCACTGTTCCTCTGTCCCCCTGAGTATTTAACAGAGGAAACACAAGAACAAAACAAGTAGTTGTATGTAGACAAGTGCTTTTTCATTCTGAAGGATTCTTCGTATTCCCACTTCCAATGAATCACTACCCGCTTCTATTTGTAAAGCACAGCCATGACAGTTTAGTTTCAAACTGGGTCATGAATACATTTATATACAGTAGGAAATCTTTGACAGCCGGCCAGAAAACTAAGTAAGCAGAAACAGGCATCAGAGTTCAAAATCTGTTTCCAACAAGCACTGGCATTGTTAGGACTGATACAAAACCAAAGAATGCATTCATTTCCCTGAGAGGAATAAAGTGGATTAGGATTGACTGAGCTGCCTGGAGGGGAATAATCTATGGGCAGGGTTAGTCACTGGATGATCTATGGGCAGGGTTAGTCAATGGATGATCTATGGGCAGGGTTAGTCACTGGATGATCTATGGGCAGGGTTAGTCACTGGATGATCTATGGGCAGGGCTAGTCACTGGATGATCTATGGGCAGGGTTAGTCACTGGATGATCTATGGGCAGGGTTAGTCACTGGATGATCTATGGGCAGGGTTAGTCACTGGATGATCTATGGGCAGGGTTAGGGTTAATCTAGCTGTCTCACAAGGTTAGGTAGCTAGTGAGGATACGGAAAGTAGTTTTTTTCTGGATTTTTGGGGGCATATTGAAATGGTAACTAAATACATATCAGTACTTTTTTCCCCTGATAGTTCAAATCAAATCCACGTTGAGTATAGAATTGTGGGGATGCCTAAATAGTTGCATATTCAAAGTCTATTTGTTAGGAAAACTCATTGACAAACATGAACATCATCCAGTAAGTGAGTGACAGAACAGCTGGTTGGCCAGTTGGTTGTTCAGGACAGTCCCACTGGCCACGTTCAAACATCATCCACTCCATCCTTCCTTCCTCCTCTCCTTGTACTCACCTAAGGGGAAGTGATTGGATAAGTGACTGGGTGAGTTTCCGACTGATTACTTCCACCAACCCAACCCTCTCTCAGTTCAACCTACCATGAAGCCAAAGCAAGCAAAGAAGGCTTGATTTGACAGGGTGGCTGTGAGATAATACGATGAGAACATTTTCTCAGTAATGGTTAACCATTGATAAAAGGTAGTTTAGCAGCCTTCTCATATGATGAGCAAACAAAATGGACGCCTGCCCTCTGTTGCCTCTGTGCTCGACAAGGCGGGGTGACCCCTGGCCCACATCTGGGGTAAATAAATAAATAACACATGGTTCAAAACAAGAAGGCACATGTTAGACTGAGCACAGGAAACATCGACCAACATCGGAATTATTCAAAACTGTAACAGTCAAAAGTTGGATGAGTTAATTCACTGTAGATAATCTCAGTTCTTTATTTGGCTAATTCCCCACCACACACCCTCACCATTGTACATCTTAAATAGATACAAGTCTGTCCACAGCAGGAAAGTTCAGTAAACTGGAACTTGAGAACCAGTAAAACAGGTTGAGGAAGGACAGGTCCTAGTCTATCTTTTAATTTATTAGGACAAAAAATCATGGAAACCTGACAATCTCAAAAACCAACCAATGTTTCATACAAGGTCTGGATTGTTAGGCCACAGTATAACATTTTAAAAATGATTCTGATTAACGTCCAAAAGGCTCAGTAAGCTTAGTAACTGTGACAACAGTTTAATTCCTGACTCACAAATTACGATGACATCATTGAAAGACACCAGCCAGAAACATTTCTCCCACGAGCATTCTGTAGGTCACAGCTCAACAAGTGTATCAAGTGTATCAGGGGTGGCCAACCCTGGTCCTCGACCTGATTCTAATTATGAGGCTTCCATAGAGCTTGATATTGACCCAGTCATTAGAATCAGGTGTGCTGGAGCAGGGAAACATCTAAAATCTTCAGGACTGTGGCTCTCGAGGACCAGTGTTGGCCACCCCTGATCTAGATGATGTTGTCCTCAAGACACTGCACTCCATGCTATGAACCCCAAAGAAGAGCTGAACTGTAACCTAACAACCTTTCACAAAGCATAACCAAGCTTTGCAGCAGTAAGACTGGAATCTGTACCTTGGAACATATCGACAGTGCATTGGTGTCTTAAACAAATATGCTCACACACATGCAGGTATGGGGCTTTCATGACAAACACACCACAGTAACATGTATGGGACATTATTCACATGATGCCTTTCACAGTCTCACTCATTACTGCATCCCCCTGCTGTGCAGCTACAGGCCTTTAAACTCCATAGGTTGATTCAGGTTCTACCATCAGAGACAGTGAGCTCAACCTAGATCCACATCTGCTCTCAGTATGTCTCCATCACTGGCCTGTGTCCTGTAGGTATCATCTTAGGGAGTCATGCGAAATGACTAAAATGTCACGTAAATGTCATGTTCGAACCCCAGCTGTGTCAACATAATGTTGTCCTTGGGCAAGGCACTTCACCCTACTTGCCTCAGGGGGAATGTCCCTGGACTTGCTGTGTGAGATGAGGAAACACAAACTCCCCCTTACTTGCATTTTAATTATCCTTCAATGGTTGCCTTGCCCTCCAGCCACATTATTACTTAAAGAGAGACCATATACTTTGCGATGGAGTTTCAAGAGCCACACAAATGGCAAAGTTGCTAAAAGGTTTTAAAAATTGCATGATGACCTTATACCTGTAGTGCACTGATAGCTGCAAACCTCCTAGAGTCTTACTCAACATTCCACTACATCTCCAGCATGTCAGTCTGACTCAACACTCCACTACATCTCCAGCATGTCAGAGTCTTACTCAACACTCCATTACATCTCCAGCATGTCAGTCTGACTCAACACTCCACTACATCTCCAGCATGTGAGAGTCTGACTCAACCCTACACTACATCTCCAGCATGTGAGAGCCTGACTCAACACTCCACTACATCTTCAGCATGTCAGTCTGACTCAACACTCCACTACATCTTCAGCATGTCAGTCTGACTCAACACTCCACTACATCTCCAGCATGTGAGAGCCTGACTCAACACTCCACTACATCTCCAGCATGTCAGTCTGACTCAACACTCCACTTCATCTCCAGCATGTCAGTCTGACTCAACACTCCACTACATCTTCAGCATGTCAGTCTGACTCAACACTCCACTACATCTCCAGAATGTCAGTCTGACTCAACACTCCACTACATCTCCAGCATGTCAGAGTCTGACTCAAAACTCCACTACATCTCCAGCATGTCAGTCTGACTCAACACTCCACTATGTCTCCAGCATGTCAGTCTGACTCAACACTCCACTACGTCTCCAGCATGTCAGTCTGACTCAACACTCCACTACGTCTCCAGCATGTCAGTCTAACTCAACACTCCACTACCACTCCATGTCAGTCTGACTAAACACTCCACTACGTCTCCAGCATGTCAGTCTAACTCAACACTCCACTACATATCAAGCATGTCTGCTTGTTGGTCAAGTTCCTATCATATGCTGTGTTTGTGCGCTCTGTATGCTGTCTGTGCGTGTGTAAAAAGAGTGTGAGCTGGGATGCACAGCAGTGTTGATCCACAGAGAGCATACAGGTTTGTTCAGACAGACGGATGGACAGACGGACGGACAGGCCGACGGACAGACGGACGGATAGTCAGTGAGGGTTGACAGGTTCTGCTGGAGGATTCAGGGAGGAAGGAAACCAGACTAGACAGGCTCGGTTACCCACTTCCATAACCAGCTGCTCTGGGGATGCCAAGGGAAAAGACCATGCCAACAGTGTGTGCGTGTGTGTATGTGAAAGCGAGAGAGAGAGAGAGACAGAGACAGAGACAGGGGGGGGGGGGGGATGGTTATGAGTCTAACATGAATGTACAGCCTAAATGTAGGTTTAGGTTGGTAAAGGGACAGTTCTATGTGAAGCCCTCTGTTAAGACACCTGTACAAACTGTGAAGACACTGACCACACACATGATCGGACACAGACACATCTGCTTCCACTTCACATGACGCCTGTCAGATTCTGCAACAACTAAATCCATCTTTTCTTTCGCACATCCCCATAGCTGTTCAATGAACTAACGTAGACTCACACAGAAGGTGAAGCGCGTCAACTGGAAATGTTTCATGATGGTGATAAACACATTTACCACACTGCTGTGAATGCCAATATTGGATTCTAGAGGATACAAATCACTGGCTAAGAAGACAGAATGCTAGCTAAGTCGTCCAGAACTCGCTAGCATGTAGTACAGTACGTATTTAATCAATCTTACCGTCGTAGGGAAACCTAGTAGCGTAGTCGCCAGTTCGTGGCAAACGGTTACCTACAAGAATGTGGTAATGCAGTCCCGGGGTCAGCAGCTATCCGGCTAGCGCTGGTTCGCTGGCCGTGCACTTCCAGTTAGCTTGCTAGCATGCTAACCGGGCTAGCTGACACAACATCACCACACTAGCGCGTCTCATTTAGACATCTCCGGTTCTAGAGGAAAAACATTCAGGAGTACGTATTCCGACGTGGAACTATGTATTTGTTTAATCTATTTTGGACTTTAACAGCATCTCCTGGAGTAAAATAAATCCATGCTGATGTCTGCAATGTGCAGCTTTGGTTTTGTTATTGCCAAAGTTTGAGAGTTTGTCAGCTGTTCTCCGGTCGGTGTGACATCAGCCGATGTGCGGAACGCGTCGCAGGGCGGTGCGCGTATCGGGCGGTGGGCGTTTCGGGAGGTCATACGGCGGAAGCGCGTCTCGTTCTGCGCTCCAGACTTTTCTCAATGAACAGAACAGCGCTCTGCGCTCAAGCACAGTCTTCTGTTATCAGTTCGCCCTAAAGATATTGACTTTCAGAGTAACAAACCGTGTGGTCAGAAATACTAAGCTTGGACAGTCGGGTATGTTTTGATTGACAAAATTAAAGTGAAATAAATGCTTTATAGAGATGTGAAACCGACAAAACAATATAGTGTGTAGTATTTAGAGTAATCTGTTTTGGAATAAGGCTGTAACATAACATGTGGGGGAAAGTGAAGTGCTGATGCAGTAATACTTTCCAGATACACTGTTTAAACAGTGTGTGTGTGTACGTATTAGTACATACAGTATATACTGTATATCCACCAGGTGTCCTTCTGAACCAAATGACTGAACAGGAGACAGATTGAACTTGCAATCAGTTTATGCAATTGGATGTTATTTTATGAATACAATTATGGTTTTATGACTGTATGAATGTTTAAGTAATTGTATTCTGTTTTTTAAACAACGTCCCAACATTTTTGGAATTTGTGTTGTAAAAGGATGTTAGGATGTAACCATTTTGAACACAGTTCTCCCATTTTAAAAGAGAAAACCGCAGTTCAGGGACAAGGGCAGTAGGTGATTTCCTGTGACTTTATTAAGGTAGAACACTTTTCATTCTAAACACTACAAGCATCTCAAGCTAAATTATGTCCTAATAGAGACTCCAGTCTTAATGTAGCTTTCAGACATTTAGATTAGATGCATTTGGAAAATGTCTCACTGTACATTATTAGTTTGTATATGTCATTCCTGATCACTGCCCATGTCCCCATTGGAGGCTTGAGGCAGAGATCTATCCACCTGCTGACCGTTGCCTACATCTCTCATATCCCTCCCCTGGTCCTCCCTAGCCTCCAGCTCCCTCTCCTTCCCCTGGTCCTCCCTAGCCTCCAGCTCCCTCTCCTTCCCCTGGTCCTCCCTAGCCTCTAGCTCCATCTCCTTCCCCTGGTCCTCCCTAGCCTCCAGCTCCCTCTCCTTCCCCTGGTCCTCCCTAGCCTCCAGCTCCCTCTCCCTCCCCTGGTCCTCCCTGGCATCCAGCCCCCTACCCAGGCCCCCCCTGTCCTCCAGCCTCTTCTCCTTCCCCTGGCCCCACCTGGCCTCCAGCCCCCTCTCCCTCTCACTCCTCTGGTGGTACAGGCGCAGGCCAGGGTCTCTTCCAGTCGGCACACACACAGCTGGCACACCAGAGCCCCCCAACGAGGGCCTTTTATCTGCAAGAAGAGAGAGACAGAGAAACTCGTTCACACCTAGGATGGGAAGGAGAACTATAACTGTACCAATCTCTATATTAGCCTCCACACCAGTCTTCACATTGTTGTCTATCCTGGTAAATATGCAATTTAGGATAGATTATTATAGCTTGTCATTGTTTTATAGTTTCTATGTTGGAAAAATCTATTTTTTCAAAGTGATAGCAAACAATCTTGTTCTGGAATATAGTTTTTGTTATCATTGGTGGCTTGACTTGGCTGTTCTTTTCAATATAGAAAGATTATTGAAACTGTAGTTCTTGTTTTCATCCTTGGTGTGAATGGGCCTTGATGTCTGGTGCTCCATGCTTGACATCTCATGCTTCACATCTCTTTAAGTGCTTTAAGATGCAACTTTTAATGGAGATTATTACTTTAAAGGAATTCAAGTTTATTATTATTATTATTATTATTATTATTATTATTATTATTATTATTATTATTATTATTATGATAAATGACTGCATGTTCAGGGGTTTGTTTTGAACTAGTTAACCATGGCACCCTCCATCCTCCCACCTCCAGGCCCAATGGGATGCATGAGCCGGTTCATCTGGACGTTCCAGTGCTTGACGCTGGTGCTTGCCTGGCGAAGCTTCCTCTGAGCAGCCTGAACAACAACACAACAACAGGAA
This sequence comes from Neosalanx taihuensis, assembly GCA_030340665.1. Lineage (NCBI taxonomy): Eukaryota > Metazoa > Chordata > Actinopteri > Osmeriformes > Salangidae > Neosalanx > Neosalanx taihuensis. Next base: position 4,230,889 of record CM059289.1, on the reverse strand, counting down.
GTCAGCAGGAATACAGAGTTACATTGGCAACAACACACAACAAAACAATCAATCTCTATTCCTTCAGTAGATGCTATTAGCCAAAGCAATGTACAAATGGAACATGCAGAAAGTAATCACAGATTAGAAGGGATCTGCAGTACATAGGGATCAGAGACAAGAAGTTTGTATTTAGGAGGCACAGTGCAAAGTAACCCAATGTGAGCTACCAGGCACTGTGCTTAACAAGTAGGTCAACAGGTCAACAAGCTCAGAAAGAGCTTCTCCCCTGAGGCTATGACTTTTCTGAACTCCAAACCAGCAATCAAAGCTTTTTTTACATACATGTTTTTGCAATTTATTGTTGTATTCTTCTTCTTTTTTTAATCATAGCTTCACTTAATTAGCACCATATGTATGTATATATATAAAACACTATATTCTCACACTCTGGTCAGATGCTAACTGCATTTCATTATCTCTGTACTTGTCCTCTGCATAATAATAATAAAGTAGAATCTGAATCTGAACAGGACAGTGAAACTCACTGCGATGTCCTGGTCCACTCGGTGTCGGCTGGCCCGGACCCTCTCCAACTGAAGCTGGGCCTCGACCAAAGCCTGGGTCTTGCATTCCATCTCCTGCCTGAGCTCCAGCTTCTCCCTCTCAGTCTTCAGGATGTACTCCTCATGCTCATCCTGGAGAGCCAGTAGTGCCTTCATCTTCTCCTCCTCCTCAGCCAGCAGCCTGAGACAGGGACGTGGGAGAGATCAGCAGGCCAATCCACGGAATTTGGAATTCCATAAGGTAGGTCCTACAGGTATGCTCTTGCACGTTTGAGGTTCATGTTATTTAATTGTAACTTTTTTTAGGAATGCTCTTGTGGTTCTTCCCTTTGACACTTGTTTGGTTTCTCACAATGTATGTTTCATAATCTGACAACCTGCAATGTTTGGGGACTATCACGTTGTTATGATCAGTGACTGATGCTCTTTTGTAAAGTTCTCTCTTGGAAGTTACTTTGGATAAGAGTGTCGGCTAAATGAATAAATGGAAACGTTGCTCTACTGCGTCCCTCCCCTAGTGAGTTCACCAAGGAGAGGGAGAAGGCCAAGTCTCGTGGAGAGTTCCAGAAGCTTTGAGAGACCCAGCAGCTAGATGAGGACCTGAAGGGTTACATGGAGTGGATCACCCAGGCGGAGGTCTAGGAAGTTGCTTTGGTAAAAGCATCTGCCAAATGAATCATTGTATTGTAGACCTCAATGCCATGAGAGGAATCGCAATTCAACATATTTGTACCTGCAAATCTCTATATTAGAGTAAAATACCATCTTAGCTTGAACATTCTGTAACACAAGTCTTCCTTAGACAAGCTTGAGTGAGCCCACTCAAGTGACACAAGTGATACAGATTGTTGCACTGAACACTGACAAAGTGAGGGTTTCTGATTGGAGGGAACAGGTCTAGATCACATATGTGGTCTGGTGTTGCTGAGCTTGAAGATCTAAGGCTTTTGAACCACAAGCAAATAGCAAAGAGGTGACAGGAAACTGATGTGACGTTCACAGATGGGGAATGTGTGTTTGTGTGGGTGTGTGAACTGGGTGTGTACTTGCACATCATTATTCAAAGTTTCAAAGAAGTGAGCTTCTACCAAGTTTGGTGTGAGGGTTGGGGTTTGTCGGTGACAGGAAGGGCCTAGGAACAACATATGTCCCGTGCAGCATGAAGGTGGGTGTGATGCAGCTTTGTATGACACATCCACCAACCCCCCACACCCCCTTCCAAAATCCCACTGCACTCTGCCACTTTAGCACTCACCACTTTAAAAACTACTGTGATTCTTGCACCACTGTTTACACTACTGTGTATATACCCCCCCCCCCGTACTATATATACACCCATTCCACTTTGTACCTTTGTTATTTGTACTTCCATGTTATTTGTATCATTTGTATTATTTGTATCATTTGTATTATTTGTTATTTATATCATATTTGTAGTAAATTTTACATTGTATTCATTTTTTATTAGAATGCCACATATATGTTCTATGTTTACACATTTCTGCCACAGTGAATTCTATGTTTGTTAATCTTGCATAAAAAAACCATTCTGATTCTGAACTGGTGTCAGACATCCAGGAAAGTACACAGATAGCGTGTGTGGTGTGTGTGTGTGTCATGGTGTGTGTGTGTGTATGTCATGGTGTGTGTATCGTGGAGCGTGTGTATATGTGTGTCATGGTGTGTGCGAGTGTGTATGTCATGGTGTGTGTGTGTCATGGTGTGTGTATGTCATGATGTGTGTGTCATGCTGTGTGTATGTCATGGCGTGTGTGTGTGTGTGTCATGGTGTGTGTCATACGTGGCCTGTGCTAGTCGATGCTCCTCCTCGTCCTGCCTGGCTCTGATCTCCAGGTGTAGCGCCTCCTCTAGGCTCCGCTGTGTGTCCTCCAGCTCTCTGATCCTCCTCCTCTGCTGCTCAGCCTCCGCTTCCTTCAGGGCCATCTCTGCCTGCATGCTGGCCCGTGCCTGGCCCAGAAAAAGCCCTCACTCTTACACTGCACTATATCACCTCCACATGAAAACATATAGCTGGTGGGGCTCCTTCTCTCTCCCCTCCCTCCTTCTGTCCTCTCCTTCTCCTCCTTCTCGCTCCCCTTCCCCTCTCCTTCTCTCCTCCTCCCCCCTCTCTCCCCTCCCTTGCTCCTTCTCTCCTTCCTCCCTCCTCCCCTCTCCATCTCTCTCTCCTCCCCCCACTCTCTATCCCCTCCCACTATTATATCCTCCACTCTCTCTCTCCCATACCCCTCTCGCTCCCCCTCCCTCACCCCTCTCTCTCTCCTCCCTCTCCCTCCCCCTCCCCCTCTCTCTCTCCCCCCTCTCTCTCTCCCCCCTCCTCCACTCTCTCTCCTCCTCACCTGTTCAGCCTCCTGGACCTGCTCCTGCATAGCTCTCTGCAGCTGTTCCTACTGCTGTTCCCTCCTCTGCTCCTCTCTCACCCCTCCGTCTCTCCTCCCCCTCCCCCCTTTCTCCCCCTCCCTCTCCCTCCCCCCCTCCTCGACTCTCTCTCTCCTCCTCACCTGTTCAGCCTCCTGGACCTGCTCCTGCAGAGCTCTCTGTAGCTGTTCCTGCTGCTCCTCCCTCCTCTGCTCCTCCCTCTTCAGTGCTGTTTGTGTCTGCCTCTGAGCCTCCTGCAGGGGGAGGCACACATGCTGTTGGGGCTGATGGTTTGGGTTTCTGGGTTACCACATTGCATTGTAGTAGTTCTCCAATACATACTGTAATACTGTCTTAGCTATACAACAACTAAGGGTCATTGTAGTTCAACAGATTACCATAGCAAAGATGACTAATAAAGTCACAGATTTTGGAAGGACACACACACACACCATGTTATCCCCCTGTCTGACCTGCAGTAGCTCCAGCAGCCTGCTCTCCTGCTCTGCTGCTCTCCCCCTGTCTGACCTGCAGTAGCTCCTGCTCTCCTGCTCTCCTGCTCTCCTGCTCTGCTGCTCTCCCCCTGTCTGACCTGCAGTAGCTCCTGCTCTCCTGCTCTGCTGCTCTCCTCCTCTCTGACCTGCAGTAGCTCCTGCTCTCCTGCTCTCCTGCTCTCCTGCTCTGCTGCTCTCCCCCTGTCTGACCTGCAGTAGCTCCTGCTCTCCTGCTCTCCTGCTCTGCTGCTCTCCCCCTGTCTGACCTGCAGTAGCTCCTGCTCTCCTGCTTTCCTGCTCTGCTGCTCTCCCCCTGTCTGACCTGCAGTAGTTCCAGCTCGAGCAGCCTGCTCTCCCTCTCCCCCTGCAGGAGGTGCAGTTTCTTTAGCTCCTCCTCCTTGCCGACCCGCCTCCTCTCCCGCTCCTCCCTCTGTTCCCTGCGTCGCTGCCTCAGGTCCTCATGTAGAGAGCTCTTCCCCTCAGCACACAGGCGGATGGCTGTCTGGATGGCTGAGAGGCACAGCAGGAGAAGACATGTTAGACGATGGTGCTCTGAAAGATCACGTCATGACACCTGGTTCGTCCTACAGCAGACAGCCAGGCCCAGAGACACAGGAAACAACATTTCAAACTGAGTATCAAACTCATTTTCTCCAAAACGTTCCTCTTAAACGAACCGTTGGTCCACTCCTGTCTCTGCCTGGTGTCGGGAGCGCTCATTTCGTAGGTCTTGGTGAGGGTCTTCACACAGAACATACACCTCTTCCCCTCCCTCTCTGGAAGTACCTGCCAACAGCAACGTAACGCAAAGAGGATGACCAAGATCGTGACGATGATGACCGAAATAGTGATGAAGCAATCCTCATGTCAACAAATCTACACTGGGTTGGGGACACGTCGATCTGCAGAGTGTGCTGCGGGCCCCTGTTTGGCCCTGACAGGTTTTTCTGGAGTCTATCTACTGGACAGAACTAAAACGTATCTTTATCTTTCAGGGAGTGTTGTCATGGTGGTCACCTCCACACAGCAGTTGAGGTCCAGTTCGATGAGGCCTCTGCAGTCCTGTCTGTCCTCGCTCACGTAGTACAGCAAGCTGCTGGGACGCAGGGAAAACCAACGCTCTGTCCAGTTCCTCCTCAGGTGGCCCTTCTTCCACAGGTAGCCCTGGAGATACACACACAATCAGAAATACACACACACACAATCAAACACACACGACACACGCACACACAATCAAACACACACACACAACAACATGCTCACATTGAAACAGAGTTACCAGTTATCACAACTAGGAGGTTCATCTTGTTAAGGAGGGCGTGACATGCATGGCCTTCAGTCACTCACTCCTACTCAAACATTCACTCACTCACCCACTCATTCCTCTCAGCACACACTCACTAATTGTGATTTTTCTTTCTCAATTTATACATGGTTTTAAGTGCTGTAAGATTTGCTGCTGAAAAGCTACAGCTTGTATCTACCTAGACACAAACGGAGGTGTTGTATTCCAAACACCCTCCAGCACATTCAGCTAACCTCTTTGATGACATTGCCCACTATTTCCTGGTAGACCTCTTCTATCGCCATGGTTACAGCTTCCCGCTCCACACCCCTGGTCAGCTTCCCAGAGTTCAGGAAGTCCAGAAAGAGCCACACAGTGACGCCGTTCTGCTGCACGGCCTCCTGGGAGTAGAAGTCCTCTATGTCTACGCAGCTCAGCTCCACGCTCATGGATGAGCACAGCTTCTTCAGTAAATATTCCACCTACAGCAGGATCCAGTAGAGAAACCACTGAGATACAGTATGTAGACTTATCAATGTCTTGTGTTATGAAATTGTGACTTGTAGTGTAACTTGAGTGGGGCTATTGATCTTGTGTAGCACTTTAAGGCAGTGTGTCTCTTTGTAAATGTATATCAATAAACTTGACCTTGACTTATGTGCTATGGTATTTGTGTATTTTATTTAAATAATTAAAAAATATTAATTTAGCAGACGCTATTATCGAAGCTTTTATTAAAGCTTGTACAGGGACAATCCCCCTGAGACAAGTAGGGTGAAGTGCCTTGCCCAAGGACACAGCATCACATAGCCACAGCTGGGAATCAAACTCACAACCCTCCGATCATGAGGCCAACACCTTAGGCCGCTGAGCCTCATTCCTTCACAAATTGCCCTCAGACTGTATGAACCTGGTCAGATGTCAGGTGTGACACTTGACAGTGCGAAAGAGAAGAGAGGGAGAGACAGACAGGAAGTGAGTGGAAGGTGGAGCTCACCTCGTCAGGAACCAGCACCAGTGGGTACTTGTCCTCAGACAGGAAGTTGAAGAGGCACCATAGTCGCAGAGCATCATCGTGGGACAGAACACCTCCATCTTTGGGATGATAGTTTTTATTGGAGCACAGCGTCCAACACAGCTCATCCACCTTCTCCTTATCGAAGGTTCCTGCAGCCACCTGGGGTGAGAGTAGCAGCAGCTTAGCCATGTGATGAAGTCAGACTCGTACTTGTGGTGGTGTAAGAATTATATTGATGTAGCAGTAATAGTGGTGATTTAATGCTGCCCCTGCATTAGGTGGCGCTGATCAATTTCCTTTTCTGGCTGCCTCGGTAGGCACGGCCCTGCCAAAGAGTTTCCCCTCAGGGATTAATAAAGTATTTCTGATTCTGATTCTGATCCATTATGGCTATAAAGGGCTATACAAATAAATGTTGATTTGATTTTTGATTTGATGATACCAAAACACATTTATATAATCAGATGTTCTGATGAATACACATAAGGACTGCTGACGCACTTTGGGCCTGTCCCTGCATGTGTGTTTGTGTGATTGTGTGCATGCGTGTGCATTACTTTATCCAGTATGTATTTGTTGAGGTATGGCATGTAGCCCTGAGAGGAGACGGGTCCATCATCGTCATCTCTGAAATGCTCCTCCAAGGCCTCTGGGTCGTGGGGGATATTCAGCACTGTGTACAGGTTATGAGACAGCACCTAACACAGTAACACAGGTTATGAGACAGCACCTAACGCAGTAACACAGGTTATGAGACAGCACCTAACGCAGTAACACAGGTTATGAGACAGCACCTAACGCAGTAACACAGGTTATGAGACAGCACCTAACACAGTAACACAGGTTATGAGACAGCACCTAACACAGTAACACAGGTTATGAGACAGCACCTAACACAGTAACACAGGTTATGAGACAGCACCTAACGCAGTAACACAGGTTATGAGACAGCACCTAACACAGTAACACAGGTTATAAAACAGCACAGACAAATTGTCAACACACGTTATAAGGTACGATGGTCAAGTCAAAACCAGAGCTTATTGAGCTTATGAGACAGCACCTAACACAGTAACACAGGTTATGAGACAGCACCTAACACAGTAACAAAGGTTATGAGACAGCACCTAACACAGTAACACAGGTTATGAGACAGCACCTAACGCAATAACACAGATTATGAGACAGCACCTAACGCAGTGACATAGGTTATAAAACAGCACCTAACACAGAACCCAGGTTATAAAACAGCACAGACAAATTGTCAACACACTCTGTAATGTTATAAGGTACGATGGTCAAGTCAAAACCAGAGCTTATTGAGTGAAAGCTGTGGCTTTGTGGGGCCTCCGGGGCAGAGTCCCAGCCACGCTAAGCCTGGTGCAGCCTGTCAGCCTGGGAGTGTGACTGGGATTAGACACGTCACACATCCCAGGACCCACGGCTGCTCCCTCAGCACTGTGCTGCTGGAACTCACCAGCCTGCTGTTGATTCTACCAAGAGCTCCCTGAGCCTTTAAGAGCCCTCACACCATCAGCAGTCTACACACCACACACACAAGCATAATCACAACATATTACAGACAGCATATTGTATGATGACTTGGAGAGTAATGACTTAAACTCTTTACACTGACGGTCCACTAATCTGAGTAGACGAATAAAAGAGATAATTGAACCGTGTTGACAATGTTTTCAACAGTCAATGTCCCCAGTGCTGAACAGTTCTAGAAGCAGGTTAAACCTCTTCATACTCCATAGGTCTTAATCCAGAAGATCCTGAACTCAGAACAGTTAAGAGATCAATCCAGATTAAGAGGCTGCAGCACATATAATAACACATTGTTTAAAGTTGTAGAAACGTATCTGACACACAGGTAAATGGGTAAATATGTATTTTAAAAGAATCATATGAACCATATTCACATTAGGTATACTGTGATAACTTTCTTGTTTAAACAGGAAGCACACCAACACATACACACACTCACCTACACATGAACACGTACACACATACACACGTACACACACCCACACATACACACGTACACAGCGGTGTGAAGCAATAACAGGGAGGATCAATGATGAGAAATAAATGAAAATGTTTCAACTTTCTTGATAAATTATGAATGTGACAATTAACTTGATCATTTGTGGACTAGTGAGAAAAAGCCTCTGTGTCTGCCAAAGGAACAAAGCACCAATTTAAGAAACAAAGTTAATTAAAAAAAGATTAAAGCACTGGTGATCACAATCAGAAAACCATGGAAACAGATAGACAAATGGACCCAATTCTCATCTCCTTCCCTCTAACCTGACCCCTGCTCCCTGCCCTCTGACCCCTGACCTGACCCACCTTCAGCTGGGACTTAGACACCTTCCCGCTCTTTTCCACATCCAGGGAGGTGAAGGCGTACCAGATCGACTTCAGCAGCTCAGCACGCAACTCCATGTCTGCACTGTCAACTGCACTGTTCTGCTCATTGTACTGAGCCGTCAGGGTGTGTGTGTGTGTGTGTGCGCACATGTGCGTGTGTGTGCTTTAGGACGGCGTTATGACTTTTTGGTTAACCCTCTCCACATCCTGCTCAGGGTACGTTGAGCTGTGTACTGGCGCACTGTCGCAACCCGACTGCGTGATTCGCCCACTAGAGGGCTGTGTGTTACTGCGCCTCTGTCATGTCAACAGAAGGTCACACAGCAGGAGAACTGTTGATGGTGATGATGGGGCTTTTACAAAGAGAACAGTGACACGTCACATCTTGAAGTTCCAGTGTGTCGTCACTGAAGAAAGGTGACGAGGAAAGAGTGTGTCTCTACAGGGAAGGCGTTGTGAGTGTAGGGAAGGCCTAAAATGTTTGACATATGCAATTATGATACAACTATAATATTATATGTTTTATATATTTTTTTAATTTCATGCATGTTGCAGAAACAGCAGCCATGGGTCTCAATAATTACACTATCACAGTCTGTCAAATGTTTATTTATCAAAGATTCAAAAAAACTTTATTGCCCAGTTTGGTGTAAAATAGTGACATTGATTGGTCACTATTTAAAAAAAGAAAGAGAATGGAATCAATTCTCAGTCCCAGTAAACCAAACTGGAAAATAAAGGCTGGGTTTAATCTCTAGCTGTTTTAGACTGGGGGTGGGGGCCGTGTCTTTCATGGTTTCCTTTAATATCAGCCAGATCGACACACATGCTGTGATGACAGGGAGGTTCAGACCTCTGGGGATTGGTGGAAAGGTGCCGTGTGTTAGAAGGATTACACTGAGATTTAGTGAGGGTATTCGTCTTTTGATGTGTTTGTTGGTCCTCTTAGGGTTCTGAGTGTCTTTTGTAGTACAGACACACACACACTCACTGACTCACACACACACATACACACACACACACAGTAAGAAGCACACAAACACAAAGTCTTCATGCATACACACATACGGCAGGAAACTTACTGTGGGGACTCCACACACACACACACACACACACACACACACACACACACACACACACACACACACACACACACACACACACACACACACACACACACACACACACACACACACACACACATAGCACAGACATTAGAACACACACACACACACAATAAAGGATTTTCAATTTCAATTCACACTGTAAACAAGCACAGATATTAGAACACACACACACTGTAAACAAGCACAGATATTAGAACACATACACACACTGTAAACAAGCACAGATATTAGAACACACACACACACACACTGTAAACAAGCACAGATATTAGAACACACACACACAGTAAACAAGCACATACATTAGAACACACACTAAACACATGCAGACACTTTAGATTGATCCATGTAAGCATGAAGGGCACAACGCCCTTAGATGAAAGAGCTCACAGACACACAAACACACACACGCTCGCACACACACCAGGGACACCAGGGGGGAGGTGGGGAGAGGGGGAGGTGGGGAGAGGGGCTGCTTTTTGGGAGGCCACTTTCTGTAGCGAGAGGGAAGGAGAGGGAGACAGAGGGAGAGAAAGGGCGAGAGAGAGATGGAGAGAGAGAGAGAGAGAGAGAGAGAGAGAGAGAGAGAGAGAGAGGGGGATATACTCAAGGAGCAACTCATCACTTCCTCTAAAACACACACCTGGTCCCTGCTTCCAGCCAGTTCCACACACCTGCACAGGAACCTGCACAGGAAGAGTCACTCATACACACACTCACAACACACTCACACACAAAGTAGGTTGCATCAAACAGTCCATGTCCTCCAACATGCATTTGACAGACAGCTATATGTCAATACCCAAACAGGAATCTTTGTGTTTTCAACAACAAACATGAACATGGGAGTTCAATCACCTAACTTATGTGATGTATGTTTGCTTTTCCATTGAGAATGCTCCTGTTGTTGACACCAGTGAGAGAGTGAGTCAGCGAGTATGTGTGCGTGTGTTCGTGAGAGAGAGAGAGATAAAGAGAGAGACAGAGAGAGAGAAGAGACAGATAGAGATGTGGGGGGGAGACAGATACAGAGAGAGAGAGACCTGTCAGTCTGATGTGTGTGTGTGGGGGATAATACCTCATTTAGATTAGATTCGATTCAACTTTATTGTCATTACACAGGTACAAGTACAGGGCAACGAAATACAGTTAGCATCCAACCAGAAGTGCAAAACAGTTATTACAACAGAATATAATAAATATGGGTATACTCAGAATATACATACCTCATTTAATACCTCATTTAGCAGACGCTTTTGGGGTGACACAGGTGATGACTTCACCCTCTGGCTGCTCTCAGCCGCACCACATCTGCTCTCATTTCAATGAGATAAACACTTACAGGAAGGGAAGAAGATGGAGAGAGGAATGAGGACTGTACAGCTCGAAGGTGTGAAGTCTCACACAGCGAGCAAGTAGTAGGGAGGAAAGATAGGAAAAGAGGTGTAACAGATGAATGGTAAGACAGTGAGAAATGGGTTTGCGTGTCTATATGTGTGTACGTGCATATGCATGCATGTGTGTGTGAGCCCTGTGAGGTATGGTTCTATGTTTAGTCTTGTTCCTCTGATGACCGAATGGTTGTTTTCACATCCGCTGGTGCTGAGAGACACAGCTTGCAGTGCAGAGTATGTATCCAAAACACATGAGGTCCACCTTGTTATGGGAGAGGACTGCTGTCAGAGCTGTCTGACACTCTGAGGGGAGTGTGAAATACTCCTGTCTGTTTGAAGGAGCTGGCATGACAGGCACAGAGGGCAGAGGACACTCAGAGTCTTCCCTCTATCTGATCTGCAGTTTGACGCTCTTCAGTGATGGAGGTAGACGGGACTTCTGCACTGACAGCCTACTGACATGGTGGAACACCGTAGCTGCTTAGACCATCAAACCATTGAATGAGATGCATACTTTTAGATTACCGTATTTTCTAACTAGAGACCGTAAAATTATTGGGGTAAATCAGGGGTGTGCTTGCCTCACTTGCAGATGGATGTGTTTTAAACGTAAACTGTACAACTGATATATTTCTGTATATCAAAAGGCATTTGTATTATTTATTAATATAACATATATGTAAAATCATGCATTTGTTGCTGCTCATTTACAGCTCTAAATGCAAAGAGTGAAGAGTAGAATGACACTTTTCTTCTCATTTCCCCTGCAAGATGCGAATGGGGATTAGCAAAAAGTTTCAGTTGAAAAGTTCAAAACGAATAAATCGGACAACCTGGTGTAAAAATGGTCCTAGCTTCTATGACAAACATTTAGCCTACTCGTTCTTTCATCAAGAAACCCTTTGAAGCTTTACTGTAACAATGTCATTGTCACTGGCAGTATCTCATCTAACAAAAGATATGCCCCCCACCCCCCCGACGTACATAAGATTGACAAATATTTAAGGGCAAATTACACATTTCAAAAAGGTTTACTGGTAGCGTTCATTGTCAGTAACTGAGCAAAATACGGCCTTTAGGTCTCAGTTAAGTCAGAGGCCAGTGTGAGGAAGCTGGCTACAGTACTGTAATGCTTCATTGTAATGGTAAGTGATTTCTGAATACGTTAGAGTTAGCTAGTTAGCCTGTTGTTTAACTTTAAAATTCTCTAAACATTATTCATATACGGTTTTAATATTTTTGTTTGTAAAAACGATAAAATAACGGCGTGGCAGCGATATTTGAGAAAGGCAAACACACTTTGATTACAGGTCATCATTGTAAAATGACTCACTATGTAACTTTGCAGTAAGCCTTATGTTTGAGTTATTCTTGAATGGCCATACCTGTAGTTGTATTATGACAATAATATACATATTTAAGGACTGTAAACTTTTGCTGTTTGGTTTCTTTCTTCTTTATGATCTGAATGTGCTCTGGTTGCATCACAGCTAAAAGATGCAATGTGTAGCAGTTATTTTGGTACTTAGGTATTCGTGAGTAAAGGAGATTCCTTGATCTAGCAGTGGTTAAGATCCTGGGGTGGTGGTGGTGGGGGTGGGGGGGTCTGCCTGAGGAGATAGGTGTTGTTCTGAGGGGGGGGGGGGGGGGGGGCACTGCTCTCCAGCACACATCAGCCCTCGTGGCGATGATTGATGTTTGGGTTCTTTTTAGGCTGTCATCTGTGTTTAGAGCGTGCGAGAAGGTGTGTGCAAACACAAACATGCACGTCTTTGTTTTGCGTTTGATGTGCGGGTGCAAGTGCACACTACCATGGGTGTGTATTATGCACTGTGTGTAAGTGAACAAGTGTGTGTGCGCACGTGTGCGCATTTGCATGTGCGTGCGTGCATGTGTGTGTGTCATTACTGCAACTGGATCCTTTTGCTGTACTGTCTGAAGATCAATCTCCAGTTTAAACCTCAGGACCACAGGTCCAGACAAGCCCTGAGCGACCCTAGACATCCCGTTTAGTTTGACGTGAAGGCTTTTTACTTATCTTTACCCATACTCAAACACAGTAGGCCGGTGCAGAAATTGCGCTTGAAAACAATTGAGATTGTGAGTTGAAAATTGGACTACATACAAAATGATCACAAATACATCTTCATGTCTCTCTCAATATACAAATATCAAATATGACATGAAATATGATCGTAAATAAAACTGGAAATATAAAATTGTATTTGGTTAGAAAGGCAGACATAAAAACCAAGCTTCCTGGGGAAACAGGATATACCAATGGGAGTAAAAAGGAGGAGTAGTTAATCTGTAATGGGAAATGGAGGATTATGTTTGGGAAACAGCAAACAGTCATTGCATGATACGTGTCTTTGATGCTTCAGACCTTGCTATTAAACCTCGCATCTAACCTTCATTTAGTATTTTCAGATGGATTTGCAAGAAAACATGTATAAGCAAGTCATTTATATATATAAACATTTCCTACTAAACAGAAATCCTTCTATAGCCTTACTATATACAGTATATGTCTATAGTCTGTATATACAGTATATATACACAGATATGTGTATATACTGTATACAATATATAATACTTATGTAATAATAATAATATATGTATACAGTATATCAATATATTTATACAGTATAGATACAGAGAAAGTGAGGCTGATAGATAAGAATTGACATTCTTAATGTTCCTCAGTAATTTTACAGGTGATTTAAAGGAGACTATGCAGAGAAAGGGTTCCCAAAATTAATAATATGTGTCTACAGTTGGTATGTTCATATTTGATGATAACATGGATCAGCCCCCTGACACAATACTGCTCATGGTTACAAAAACACATCCAAGTTCCAAGAACAGACTTTCTAATATGAGCGTCAAGCTCTGAGATGATCATTTTGTATGTACAGTGTACAACTCCCCAGTCAGACTGTTAGTAATCACCTCAAGCTTGTCTTCTAGATGGGCGGGGCATTGAGGAACAGGTAACTCCTGAGACCTCCGCCCTCCTGTCCCACTCTTCCATACAGCCTCAGAACCTACACCAGCACAAAGACACACACAGGGACCTGTCAGGGCTAATCACCCCAGGTGACGAGCATCCTGAACTGGGCAGAGATCCACCACCGCTCCCTGTGGACCTCCATGGGGTGAAGTCTCTCTTGTCTCACATACTAAAGGGTAAGAGGGATAGAGTCCTAATGTTTCTGATGTCTTGAATGCTTTTGGGAGGTGTTTAACGCTTAGCAAATAACATTACACAGGTTTTAGATGCTGCAGGCCGTTATTTTGACCCTTGCTGCTAAACTTCAGTTAGTCTAATTTAGAGACACATTGTCACATTTGCCTAGTAAAATAAAACCACCCTCTTTTATCACTGTAAGTGGTTTTGGCAACTGTCTATCTTAAGGAAATCTGAGACTGTTTTAACGCAAGGGGAATTCCTCTCTGAGCAGAAGCCAGCTGTGTCATCTTCATGAAACGGTCAAATAAGAAAAGGAAACAGTGAAAGAGGGATTAGACGTTCTTACCAGATTATTGAGGGGAAAAACTGTTCTGGCCTCAAGTTTAACCCTTTGTGTGATTTAACAGATTTAATGTATATTTACATGGTTTTCAAAGATGGGCTTTTGTCAGCATTCACAGTGACGTTCCTAAATAGTTTTAAGATAATAAAAACTGGCTGCACATTGGAAGAAATGTGGAAATGTAACCAGTGTTTCTGTGTTAGCAGCAACTGGCAACGGAGGTGTCTACAAACTCTTAAAACCCCAAACTCCTTCAACATGACTGAGAGCTGCTCAGGAGCATGATTTATACTTCAAAGACCTTTATAAATTACAAGGACATTTTTATTTCAAGCCTATTTGCTATCAAGATTTCTATACAGGGATCTGGAAGGACCTTGATACCGTCTTTATAATTTTAAGTATTCAGTCAGTCAGACTGACATCTTTCCCAGAGGACAGACTTGGTTAAGGCCTGACCAGAGAGAGAAGATGAGTGCTGCCTTCTCCTTCCCCTTCACGGACCAGCACACCCCTCACTACCTGAACAGGAGCAGTGGGATGGCATATAACTTGTCGCCCCCTGATGGCCACAAACAGCACCGTTCACTGGCTCCCCAATTCCACTACCGCCACCCAGGGACAGACGCACTCACCCACAACATCCCCTTCCTCCTCTACCCCTCCAGCATAGACCACCCGGCCAGCCTCAGCCTCTACGAGGGCTCCTTAAGGGGCCCCGGCACCGGCCTCCTCCCATACCTGCCCTCCTTCCCCCATGGGCGCCTTGGGGTGTACGAGTGCCCCTTCGAGCCAGCGTTCATCCAAAAAAGGAACGAACGAGAGCGTCAGAGGGTGAAGTGTGTGAACCAGGGCTACGCCAAGCTGAGGGAGCACCTGCCGGGGGGCAACAGTGACAAACGTCTGAGCAAAGTGGAGACCTTGAGGGCAGCCATTCGCTACATTCATTATCTACAAGGTCTGGTGGAAGAGAAAGGGCAGGCGGGACACAGTAGTGTGAAGATGCAGGACTCCAGACACAGTGACGGAGAGTCGCCTCCCCACTCCCACTCAGGATCCTGCTCTGGGCTGGACTCTGGGGAGTCGGAGAGCTCTGGAAGTTAGAACAGAAGTCTGGGAGATGAAGCATTGATATGGTTTGTGTGGATGGGTATTTGAATGCTGAAAAAAACCAAAAACGTATGCACTAAAATCTACTGTATTGATTACATTGTAACTATCCAACATGAGAGTTGTGTTGTAAATGAATAAGAATTAATATGATGGGGTATTTTTTATGATAAAGCTTAAACAAAACCAGAAAGACAGACACTCAAAGATCATGTCATCATCAACTTTACACCCAATTATCTGTTCCATACTGTTTTACATTTGAGGGTTTTTATGCATCAAACTGCCTCATATGATATTTTAAGTATTTCATTGTTTTCAAGGAGAGAAACCCTGTCATTAAAACACAAGAACATCTTTCTTCCTTTTTTTCATGAAAAAATATGCAATGACATGGAAAGACTCAACAAAGTTTATATTTACATGAAGGAACAACAAAGTTGAATGAAAACATTGCTAAATAATATGGGGAAATTCAAATGTAGGCTGTTTGCTGGATGATTTAATGGCCATATTATCAAAAATTAAGAACTCATTCACATCACACTTAGCCAGTAATTATGAAGGCTGTCTAGAAAATGTATACACAACCCTTTCAACTGAACGTATAGCTTATTTATTACAAGTATAGATAATTAAAACTGCAAAAACATGTATAATGGACAACATTTCCAACCTTGAATGTAATAATCCACATGGCCAGATATATCAAACAGCCATTTTAATAATTTAAAACCCAACTATATTTGACAGTTCATGCCACTGAAAGTATGTAGATTAGCAAAGTGCAACGGCTCATCACACATTTGCGACTGGAAACTGACTGCTGATAGCAAAGAGCAGTGTACCTGTCTGTTTTTTGGAATGATTTTGAGTTATTTTGATGGAAATAACCACAATCAAGTGGCATGTAGACATTTCGGAATTAATTACATTTACATTGAGTCATTTACAGATGCTCTTATTCAGAGTGACTTACAGCAAGTACAGGGACATTCCCCCTCAGGCAAGTACGTGTAAGGACAGAACATCGTGTTGACACATCCGGGGTTTGAGCCAGGAACCTTCTGATTACTAGCCCGACTCCCTAACCACCCAGCCACCTGACTGTCATTAGTGAGGCCCGATGTGATAAACTAAAGGTTGTGTGTTACACTGGAACACCAGCTAGTAATTGTGATGACACCAGACGCACACTTCAACCAGCACACATTCCGGTACATTGCAGGAATTCTACTCCTCGGCATATGCAAGGAGAACTTGAGAAGTGGCCAATAACGTCAAAGCATTATACAGCACGTCTGTCATGGCCAATCAGAACTCAATGCTTAACCAGTATCTGAGGTCAAATGTAAGTTCTCCAGTTCCTCACAACTAACAAAACATTCAACTCTGTTCTCTGAAACAAACATGTAGTGGTTTGAATAAACTGCACTTGTCACAATAATTAACAGCTGGTTACACACAACTACAGTTCAGTAGAGCACGGTAGAGTACATCGTTCACGCACAACTCCAAATAGTTCACACTTCTCAAATCAACATTTATTTGTATAGCCCTTTGTACAAGCAATGCCACAGAGGGCTTCACATATGCCCATAGAACTGCCCCTCAACCAACCTAAAAAATAATCTGATCTGAGTACATGAAATATGGTAAAGAGCTGTTGAAGCCGGTTTAAACTTTGAAGTAATTCAGTGTCAGACTTTTTACCAGTGGCATTGTAAGTATATGGAGTACCCAGTAAGTGCCCCTGAGACAGGGTCAAACATCTAGGATTTCAGTATGTGCAAGCATGTGTACACTCAGACACTTGCTTACAGTACAGTTCTGCTACTAGCCAACTGGAGTGTAAGGTGTACAAATAGGAATACTTATATTTATTTATATCTTTGCACTTATAGTGTATGTTTTATTTGGATACCATGAAAAAGCCCCGTGAACACCTGAGACGAATCCTGGTTGAACATGTTGTGAACCAGGCCGGTCACAGAGTCCTGCTGCTGGGCAAACACCTGATGTGGAGGCAGGATGAAGCTCTCACTAATTCAGACTTTACAGTTATAATATTAGTTTGTGTTTTGTAATGCGCATACCTTCTTTGTTTTTTGGGCTTACTGTATACAAGTGCTGAATATGCAACAGACATGCAATACCGTATGGTTGACATTACTTACACCATACTGCACCATACTAAAAGATGATTAGTAAACCTTTTGTGCAAAATGAATTTACTTTATACAAAAAAGCCTTTTTCTTGCATTTACTGGACACTGTGTTTCTAGTTTTGATATAGTGTTTCATGAATGCATGGAATGGTTTTACTGACTGGCTGAGCGTTAGATGTGAAAGCTGTGGTAGATTTTGAGCTCGTATTAAAAAGGTTTTTGAGGCGATTGTTTGATTTTGACCGACACGTCATGGCTTGGTGAATGTACATTGAAGATTTGGTTTGGGGCTTTAAAGTTTTGAGAAAATGGGTTGTTGAAAAATTCTTACAGAGAGAAAAAGCCAGTAAGATAGATATGGGTTCACGGCATCCAGTACAGTCATAGGTCAGTATGTTAGAGAAATTAGCCTGGTGTGTTCATGTGGTACAGCAGTGTTACGTCTCAATGACAACTGCCCCTCCATTCCAGCTTCCAACCATGCTATGTGGATCCCAGTCCCCTGCCTCATGTCACCCCCTCTCTTGGACAAATGACACTCATTGTCTATATATATATTCTCTGTTCTGACCAACTGTTCAGCCAACCAATACTCACGATCTGGGAGCGAGGGGGGGGGGGGGGAAGGAGAGGAGAGGAGAGTCAGAATAGTGTCAGTCAGACTGAGAGAGACTGAATCAGGGAGTGACCGATGGGGGAAAGCAGAGGTAGGCAGAGGCCAGGACTAACGGAGTAAACAGGACTAACAGAGTAAACAGGACTAAATGATAAAAGAAACCTTTTGGAGAACAGGACTAAGACAATCTCTCGCCCGGAAGCTAGCCTGTTAGAACAGCCTTACCCAGTTCCAGCCTTCTGTTTGAGCCAGAGAACCACCTAGGAGCCAAGATGGAGGGTGGCAGCGATCCGCCAATGACGTCTTACATTATGGACGAGGAAACTCTAAAGAGGAAACAGAAGGAGAAGCTGAAGAAACTACTAGCCACGGGAGGAAACCCTCGTCCGGCCCGCTCGCTCTTCTTCCTCAGCCTGAAGAACCCCTTCCGCAGGGCCTGCATCAACATCGTGGAATGGAAGTATCCTGACGGGGTTAGGGGTCAGAGGGCAGGTGTCAGAAGGGTGTAGGAGTTTATGGTGTGGCTGGATCTGTCCAATTCAATTCAGTTATGGAGTCAACAAGGTTTTACTACATGATCAGTGGTTCTGCAACGTCTTATAGTAACAAAATTCAGTCGTCCACTTTGAATCAGACAATATTTAGAATATCCCTATAAAGACATAGGCCTGTACCCTAACCAAGGCTAACATTACTGAGTATGTCCACAGTAATAGCATTCTTCAATGTGTACTAATCCATGAAGGCCGCTGATGGACATAACATTTAAAATATGGGTTAAGTTGAGGCAGTGAGATGATATTTCTAGAGGACCGACAGCTGTCTAAGTGCATCACAGGCTAAAAGCAGACATGTTAAGTCTCAGGAATGCAACGTCATAGCTCCCCTGCTGGTATCATGGGGAACTGCATCTGAATGACATTCATTCAAAGTATATCCCTAAAAAGTCTATCCAACAAAACTTGAGTCATCACTGATGGTTTGAATGTGTCATTTTATCCAGTAATAGTCCTTACAAATGTAATACAGTAGCTTCAGCTTGGCACAACAGTATTCAGATATAGGTCACTGCCTTGTAACGAAACCATTGTTGGAGTCCAGTCCCACCTCAGTGTTCTACACCCTGTTGACTATATGAGGATGTCTTGCATGTAACTGTAGACTGTTTAAACATGCTAATGACTCAAAATAGACTGGAATTACTGCATTTTTGTGGCTGATATCTTTAGATTTCTGAGATGGCCTCTAATGATCGCTGAAGATTCTTGTAATTTTATACTAACCAAGCAAACCCTTTTTAAGTGGAGGTGTTGAAATAATAATGTCATGGTTATTGTCAGTGGATGTACCCTGGTGCAGATATATAAACAATATAGCTGCTTGTTTCTAAGTCTTAACATTGTCCTCAGGGTATAATAAGATTTAAAGAAGCATTGATAACAGAGTTTGATTAAAATCTAGAAGGTTCTCGAAGGTGTCTGTAGATTTCCTGAGTGTTTCCTTCCAGACCTTTTGAGATCATCATCCTTCTGGCCATCTTTGCCAACTGTGTGGCTCTGGCTGTCTATCTACCAATGCCTGAAGAGGACAGCAACAACACCAACAGCAACCTGGTGAGCCTGTGTGTGTGTGTGTGTGCTTAAGTGTGTGTGGGAGTACGTGTGTGTGAGAGTACGTGTGTGAGTGTGTGGGAGAGAGAGTGCGTGTGTGAGTGTGTGTGTGTGTACGTGTGAGTGTGTGTGTGTGAGTATATGTGAGAATGCGTGTGTGTGTTTGTGTGTGTGAGTGCGTGTGTGAGTGCGTGTGTGAGTATGTGTGTCAGTGTGTGTGTGTGAGTGTGTGTGTGAGTGTGTGTATACGTGTGAGTGTGTGAGTGTATGTGAGTGTGTGTGTGCATATGCAGGTGTATCAATCAACCTATTTGTCTGAGTATGTGAGTGTGGTCATAGAGAGGACTAAGATCCGGATTCAGCGGGGAAACTTGTAACTGGAGATTGCAGGTTCGAATCCCCCAGTACTCTGCTTGGGATTCAAGCATTTGCTAAATGAATAAATGATGGTATTATAGGCATAGTATTCTTCTAGTACTATACTATTAAGCCTTGGTACAATCCTACACCTTGAGGGATCACATATATCCCCCTTCAGTCCCTCCCTTCCCTCTGATTGGTTGGGGCTCTTAGATCTTGTTTTCTGTGAGACAGGAGTTCAGAATGCAGAAGCCCCTGGGTGTGTGTTTCTGCTGGGCATGCTGCTCTGCTCACTAGGCTGTAAGTCACTTTGACATCATCAGCAGTTATCCGATCCAGTCGCTCGTTGTTTCTGGCTACCAGCCACCTTGAACTACTTGATGTTACAGTGCCTGGTTATTTAGCTACATGTTTTGATACAGAGAATATTGAGGCACAGTTGATTATTAAAGGCTATGGAAGATTGTGGAAGGTTGACAGTTTACTGCCTCATTGCACAATAACACTTCTGCAGATTCTACTGCTGTTTGGTGCAAAGTAACCTACATGCACAATTGTGTGTGTGGGTGTGCGTGTGTGTCTGTGTGTGCCCCCCCCCCCCCCCCCCCATGAGAACAGGTAACAGCAGTTGATGGACTGCTGTCATATGAGACAGAGAGGCTGGAGCTGGACCTCTGATCGCTGCCACAAGAACATTAAACATGTCCACACTTATAATGTTCGGAGAGACACTGATCTGGGGAGATCATAATTATAATTGACCTATGTCATTTGGGGTCTTGGAGGACAGGCTGTGGTGTCATGGCTTGGTGTGGCTCATGTGTCTGCCATAACCATAACATAATAATGGAAAAAGGCAGCTACATTTTTTTGTATTTTGAATGGCCATTAGAGAGTTGTCAACATGCTTTACCACAAAACAAGCAACCCCATCTTAGGTACCAACAGAGCTGTTTCCACTGTGTTACATTATGTGTTGTGATCCAGCTGTTTTGACAGTGATTTATTGAGATGATTTAGAGAGACAGAGAGAGAGAGATACAGAGAGAGAGAGATAGAGAGAGAGAGAGAGAGAGAGAGAGAGAGAGAAAGGCAGAGAGAGACAGAGACAGAGACAGAGAGGACATACAGGAGATGGTCCAGGTCAGACTTGAGCCCAGCAGTGGCTGGTACCTGCTTTACCCTGGAATCTGGGTTTCAGATTTGTGTTCAGTCCAGCTGTGACAGCTGATCCACACATGAGTTAGACGCACAAAGGCTCTGCTCACACCAGAACACTAGGCTGGGCCGTGTCCCTTAAGACACAGACAAACCTCAGTTTAGATTCACAAGTCAATCCTTTTTCCTTAACCTTATCTAACCTGAAACCTACAACCTAACCCTAGCTTCTATCCCTGACCCCTAAAACGATCACGACATTGTAACCCCACCTCTGATTTAAATATAACCCTAACCACAATTCAACATAACCATACATTCTGTGGGGCCAATAAATTGTCCCTGCAAGTTCAATGATGTTCTTGTTGTTCTTCTGGGGACAAACAAGCTTGCTGACACACACACACACAGACCGACACACACACACACACACACACACATACACATGTACACACACACACACACACAGGGCCTGGCTCGTTGTGTTCCTGTGCGGTGTCCTTGGGTGATGGAAAGGACCAGGTGTTGCTCACTTGCACACTCATGCACACGCTGCCTTCATGTCTCACGAACGCTGAGTGTGTAAACTGCTTAAATTTAGATCTTCCCTCGTCGGGGTACTAGTACACAGAATAGGCAGTGTGTACATGTGTGAGTGTGATAGTACGTGTGTGTGTGAGTGTCTGTGAATGCATATTGAAGTACATCCAGGCAGCCAGTGTGCAGCGTGTGTGAGAGGGTACCTGGGTACAGTAGAGAGGGTACCTGGGTATCTGGTTACAGAAGAGAGGGTACCTGGGTATCTGGTTACAGAAGAGAGGGTACCTGGATACAACAGGGAAGGTACCTGGGTACAGTAGAGAGGGTACCTGGGTTTCTGGTTACAGAAGAGAGGGTACCTGGATAGAGCAGAGCGGGTACCTGGGTACAGCAGAGCGGGTACCTGGGTACAACAGGGAAGGTACCTGGGTATTTGGTTACAGAAGAGAGGGTACCTGGGTACAGCAGGGAAGTTACCTGGGTACCTGGGTACAGCAGGGAAGGTACCTGGGTACCTGGGTACAGCATGGTATCTTGGGTACCTGGGCCTGAGGGCCTGTTGGTGGTCAGCGAACCTTTCTCTGACCTGAAACGGTAGAAGAGCCACATCCCAGAGGTCACAGGAGCTCAGTTTTCACATTGTAGTAATACCTGATCATGGTAACTGACCTCTTCCTTCTCTTCCTCCTGTTGTGGTTGCTCTGCAGGAAAGCCTTGAGTACATCTTCCTCCTCATCTTCTCCATTGAGTGCTTCCTGAAGATTGTGTCGTATGGCTTCCTGTTTCACGCAGATGCATACTTACGAAATTGTTGGAACATATTAGATTTCGTCTGTGTGTCTGTAGGGTAAGAAATCCTTCATTACCGATTTACAATTGTAAATTATTACATATTGGACTATAGTGGTCAAACGTACAAAGAAAATTGTCAAAACTTTTCATATACAAGTAGTTCATGTTTAGTTTCAGTTCTCGATTCTGTGAGAGTTGACGCTCTGTTTGGTGGGGCAGGTTGTTCACTGTGGCCCTGGACACCATCAACCACCTGAGTGGGGTGGAGGCCCAGGTGGGGGAGAAGGGCGGAGGCTTCGACATGAAAGCTCTCCGAGCCTTCAGGGTTCTGCGGCCTCTGCGTCTCGTCTCAGGAGTCCCCAGTAAGGAACCGCACCTCAGGGATTGGGGGTCGGGGTTTAGGAAGCTCAGTTGATTCAAACTTAACATTTTGGCTCGATTCTTTAGGACTCTATGAATAAATTTAGGTAAACCATATGAGAGTGGTTCCCAACCCTGGTCCTCAGGGAACACCTGTCCTGCATGTTTTAAAAGTTTCCCTGGTCCAACACACCTGATAAAAAATGGTTAGGCTTCTGCACAGCTGGGCAACGACCCGTTTATTTGAATCAGGTGTTTTGGAGCAGGGAAACATTTAAAACATGCAGGACAGGTATCCCTGAGGACCAGGGTTGGGGACCACTGATCTAGGCAGCAGATCCTGGGGAGCAGGATGGTGTAAGGCAGATGTAGACGTTGATCTGAACGTGAATGTTATTTTCCTGTCATTCTCCTCCAGGCCTCCAGGTGGTGATGAATTCCATCCTGAAGTCCATGCTGCCTCTGTTCCACATCGCTCTGCTGGTCTTCTTCATGGTCACCATCTACTCCATCATGGGGCTTGAGCTCTTCAAGTGCAAGATGCACAAGACCTGTTACTACGCAGGCACAAGTAGGGTATTAATACATGCATGCAGATACTCTTTATGTATTAATTACCCTCTTACCCTCTGCAATTAAACTGCTGGATCAGTTATACAAATTCATACTTTAAGGAAATCAAACATGTTGATCCTTAGTTGCTATCATCAATAATAATAATAATACATTTTATTTATATAGCGCTTTTCAAGGTACTCAATGTCGCTTTACAGACAATAAAATCATCATAAAAGTTTCACATTAAAACATAGTAAACATTAACATAGTACATTCAAAGACCATAGGGAAAATAATATTGATCTCTCCATAATTGATCAGGGTATGCTATAAATATTTACTCACTCCTACTCAGACTCAGAATATTAACTCACATACATACTGTACCAACACCACCCACTCCCACACGCTTGCCCTTACTTCCTTGTCTGTGCTCCAGACATCATTGCCACGGTGGAGAACGAGAAGCCGTCTCCCTGTGCACAGGCAGGAAACGGACGTCGCTGCACCATCAACGGGACGGAGTGTCGGGCAGGCTGGCCAGGGCCCAACAACGGCATCACACACTTTGACAACCTGGGCTTCTCCATGCTCACGGTTTACCAGTGCATCACCACACAAGGATGGACCGATGTCCTGTACTGGGTAATGGGCTTTTATAACACTAGTAGTGCATCACTGCACTTCACCATGCTTACTATTTTTTTTAAAAGATCCCTTATGGATCACATTGACTTAGGTTTATAGTTTTTTTGTAATGTGAAAACGGTCAATGCAATAAAGTCTCCCTCCCTCCCTCTCAACTCTTCCTACCTACCTCTCTCCCTCTCCCCTCCCTCATCCCTCCTAACCCGCCCTCCATCCCTCCCAACTCTTCCTTCCTCCCTCCCTCTCCCCTTCCCTCCCTCCTCCTCCTCCCAGGTGAATGATGCTATAGGTATGGAGTGGCCATGGATCTTCTTCACCACTCTCATCCTGGTCGGCTCCTTCTTTGTTCTTAACCTGGTTCTGGGCGTGCTCAGTGGGTAGGAGTCCTGTTATCACATCCTGTTTGTCAGTCAGATTCTTCCTGAAGTTCAGCTTCCCTCTCTGTCCACTCCACTCCTCTACCACTTTTCATTCATTCTGCTGTATTATTATTGTTATTATTATTCCTCTTTGTCTTTCTCTCCCTCATCTCTGTCTCTCGGTCTTCCTGTCTCTCTACTGAATGCTCTTGTGGCTCTTCCCTTTGGCATTGTTTGGTTTCCCACAATGTTTGCTTCATAATCTGACTATCCACAATGTTTGGGGACTATCACGTTGTTAAGATCAGTGACCCATGTTCTTTTGTAAAGTTCTCTCTTGGAAGTTACTTTGGATAAGAGTGTCGGCTAAATGAATAAATGGAAACGTCGCTCTACTGTGTCCCTCCCCTAGTGAGTTCACCAAGGAGAGGGAGAAGGCCAAGTCTCGTGGAGAGTTCCAGAAGCTTCGAGAGACCCAGCAGCTAGATGAGGACCTGAAGGGCTACATGGAATGGATCACCCAGGCGGAGGTCATGGACAACGACCAAGAGGGACAAGGTGAATACCCTCAAGGCCCAGCAGAGCTGCAGAACATGGAGGGCATCTGCCTTATTCCTGTCCACTGTCTGTAACACCACAATAGAAAACATCGGAATAGTGAACTGTGATCTGTTTGTCCCTGTCAGGTCTGTTACCTCTGGAAGATGGAGGATCAGAAACAGGAAGTCTAAAGGACATGGATACCATGCAACGCATCCTGTTTTACTAGTGAGTACACTACAGGAAGACTGCTAGTTACTACACTATATCAACACCACTAACTAGTACACTACAGGAAGACTGCTAGTTACTACACTATATCAACACCACTAACTAGTACACTACAGGAAGACTGCTAGTTACTACACTATATCAACATCACTGAGTAGAATACTACAGGAAGACCACTAGTTACTACACTATATCAACACTACTAACTAGAACACTACAGGAAGACTGCTAGTTACTACACTATATCAACATCACTGACTAGAATACTACAGGAAGACTGCTAGTTACTACACTATATCAACACTACTAACTAGAACACTACAGGAAGACTGCTAGTTACTACACTATATTAACACCACTAACTAGTACACTAGAGCAAGACAACAAGTTAGTAAACTACTGTATACCTGCTCATACGGCTAATGAGAACTATACACTACACCTAAACTCCTTGTTACAGTTTTTTGGGTTCTCATCTATTGATCTCATCTCTTCTTTTTTCCACCCAGTAAAAAAGCCCGCAAGTGGAACCGTTTCTGCCGGCGTAAGTGTCTGACCTGGGTGAAGTCTCGTGCGTTCTACTGGTGGGTCATTCTGCTGGTGTTCCTGAACACGCTAGCCATCGCTACTGAACACCACCAGCAGTCAGACAGACTCACCAACTGGCAAGGTCAGCTCTCACAACGCCAACACACTGATTCCAACTTGCAAACTGAATTTTTGGACCTTTTGGACCTTTGCACACAGCCCTGAACTCTGCCTGTCCTCAGGGTCTGCTGTCCTGTAGCTTCTAGGTCAGTGGTGCCAAACTCGTGCCATCATGGGCCGAGAGGGTGCATGTTTTCTCGTCAACCAAGCCCCTACACCAGCTGATTTCACTAACGAGTTTCTCTACTTAGTGAAATCAAACTCGTTAGTGAAATCAGCTGGTGTAGGGGCTTGGTTGACACGAAAACCTGCACCCTCTTGGCCCACGACGGCACAAGTTTGACACCACTGTTCTAGATGTTTCCCGCTCCAACACTGACCACCATTCTGACAAACAGGGCAATTCAACCTGGTAATAAGGGAGTCAGGTGGCTCAGCAGGTTAAGGCGTTGGCCTCACAATCGGAAGGTTGTGAGTTTGATTCCCAGCTGTGGGCAGGCCACTTCACCCTAGTTGCCTCAGGGGATTGTTCTTGTACTTGCTGTAAGTCGTTTTGGATCAAAGCGTCTGCTAAATGAATATTTATTTATTAATAACCATTCATTTGAATCAGGTGTGTTGGAAAAGAGAAACATCTAGATCATGCAGGACATGGGGTCCATGTGACCCACTTGTCTAGACACTAAGTAAAATAATGGGACATATGAAACTGACTTTCGAACCCTGCCCCTCCACCCCCCCACCTTTCCACAATCACCAGATGTTGCCAACAAGGTCCTGCTGACCATGTTTGCCATTGAGATGGTGATGAAGATGTATGCGCTGGGGCTGCCCTCCTACTTCATGTCGCTGTTTAACCGCTTTGACTGCTTTGTGGTGACCACCGGTGTTCTGGAGCTGATCCTGGTGCAAATGAACATCATGTCTGTCATGGGCATCTCCGTACTGCGATGCATCCGCCTGCTGCGCCTGCTCAAGGTCACCAAGTAAGACTCGCTCAGGTGGAGAGGTGCAGATGTGCTCAGGTAGAGAAGTGCTCAGGTAGAGAGGTGCAGATGTGCTCAGGTAGAGATGTGCTCAAGTAGAAAGGTGCTCAGGTAGAGATGTGCTCAAGTAGAGAGGTGCAGATGTGCTCAGGTAGAGATGTGCTCAGGTAGAGAGGTGCAGATGTGCTCAGGTAGAGATGTGCTCAGGTAGAGAGGTGCAGATGTGCTCATGTAGATATGGTAGAGATGTATTCAGGTAGCGATGTGCTCCGATAGAGATGTGCTCAGATAGAGATATATTCAGGTAGAGATGTGCTCAGGTAGAGAGTCATCCCTAATCCCTTGCTCGTGTGTGTGTAAGGTACTGGACATCGCTCAGTAACCTGGTGGCCTCCCTCCTCAATTCGGTGCGCTCCATCGCTTGCCTCCTGCTCCTCCTCTTCCTCTTCATCGTCATTTTCTCCCTGCTCGGCATGCAGGTTTTTGGGGGCAAGTTTAACTTCTCCAACCGTCCCAAACCTCGAAGCACCTTCGACAGCTTCCCTCAAGCTCTCATCAGTGTTTTCCAGGTCAGTCCACAACAGAATCAACTCCAGTTAGCGAGACTTAACACTACCAGAACTGGTGAAGGGTTGTAACATAAGAAATTATATTGATGAATTGAAATGATGAAGTCTCAAGGAAACAACACTGTGACTGGTAGAGATCTAACATGTCCATCATGAAGCTGGTCTACCATACCCAGGTCTGGTTAGATCTGAATGTGGATGTGTTGTGTGATGTTCCTCTTTGACTTCTCCATAAAAACACCTGAGTCCTGCGCTCAAACCAAATCAAGTCTGATGAAGAGGCATTGGAGATTTTTGCTCTTCTTTTTGGCAGATTCTAACAGGTGAGGACTGGAATTCTGTGATGTATGACGGCATCATGGCGTACGGAGGCCCTTCCATGCCTGGGATCCTGGTTAGCATCTACTTCATCATCCTGTTCGTCTGTGGAAACTGTATCCTGACTAGAGTAACCCTGAACCTTGTGTGGTCCTGATGCGTCATGATCTTACATTTAGTCATTTTCATTTAGCAGACGCTCTTATCCAGAGTGACTCACAGTG
This sequence comes from Neosalanx taihuensis, assembly GCA_030340665.1. Taxonomy (NCBI): domain Eukaryota; kingdom Metazoa; phylum Chordata; class Actinopteri; order Osmeriformes; family Salangidae; genus Neosalanx; species Neosalanx taihuensis. The sequence goes on along the minus strand of CM059289.1, from coordinate 4,202,943 downwards.
TTTACAGGGACATTCCCCCTGAGGCAAGTAGGGGGTAATGCCTTGCCTAAGGACACAATGTAGTAATGGCACGGCCGGGATTTCAAACTCATCACCTTCTGATTAATAGCTCGATTCCAACACCGCTCAGCCACTTGACTCCCTTTATCTTCAGCTTTAAAATGAGAATGTTTATATCCACAACATTTCTGACATTGGGCATTTGGGTAGAAGAGGTGTGGCTGTGTCGGGTTAGAGTTGGAGGGTTTTATTTTCTGTGGAAGAAAACTTTGACCTCCCTCAGACATCTTGCTGAACGTCTTCCTGGCCATCGCTGTGGACAACCTGGCGGAGGCAGAGAGTCTAACCTCGGCTCAGAAGGAGAAGGCGGAGGAGAAGAAACGCAAGAAGCTGCTCAGGTGAGGGAAGTCCATCAATAAAGGTCACAGGTCAAGTTTGGGAGCTGTATGCCTGCAGGAGAGACCTGGGTATGGAATTACAAGCTGTTCTCTCTCCTTGTCATCAGGGCCAACATGCCCGACAAGGCAGCTGAGGAGAAAGCTCTCCTGGCCAAGAAGCTGGCAGAACAGAGAGCCAAGATTGACGGCATTCCCACTACAGCTAAGGTATAACTGGAAATAGATCCAGTTCACACAGACAACTTTATACAGGTGTAGCTCAACCAACTCAACATTTTTGAGAAGTAACTGCATTTTTGTTGTTGTTGTTCCACAACAAACCCCTTCTATACATGATATATAGAACATCTATAAACACTTTTGTGCACGTGTTCTCCTCTACAGCTTCGAGTGGACGAGTTTGAGTCCAACGTCAACGAGATTAAGGACCCCTTCCCACCAGCAGACTTCCCAGGTAGACTCTCATATCTCACCTGGACTAGAAACGTCTGTGTTGAGGAGCATACGATGATGACATCAGACATCCCTTCAAAGAGGAAAGGATGAATGGAGTTAAATCATGTTTCAGATTACGTCTCTGTTTACAACTGAGTATGTCTGTTGCCCAGGTGATGATGAGGAGGAGGACCCTGACATCCCTGAGAGCCCGAGGCCTCGGCCAATGGCAGACCTGCAGCTGAAAGAGGAGGCGGTGCCTATGCCAGAGGCCAGCTCCTTCTTCATCTTTGGGCCTCAGAACAAGTAACAATGAAGAGGATGATGGGGATAATGTTGATTTTGAGGATGATAATGATGTTGATAATGTTGTTCATGAGGATGATGGTGACAATGTTGATTATGATGATGATGATGCTGACGATAAGGTTTATGAGGATTGTGATGATGACGGCTGACCACATTAGTGTAGGTTCATTATTATTTTAAATGAGTCACTACAACACATATTTCTCACTCGTTTTATGGTAATAACGTCTCTCTTACTTGACAAGGGTCTCATTAGTAAAGCGACACGTTTTTGTGACATTCCGCTTCCTAGGATCCGTAAGCTGTGTCATCGCATCATCAACGCCACCACTTTCACCAACATCATCCTCCTCTTCATTCTCCTGTCCAGCATCTCTCTTGCTGCTGAGGACCCCATCGACCCCATGTCCTTCAGGAACAAGGTGCCCACATATCTGCCTGTGTCAGTTAACCTGTAAGGAACTGACCATGGACTCGATTCTTTATCTTCTTTAATTTAAAAGAGTATGGTCACCATTTTTTTATTGCATATTTGACTGCATGAAATGAAACAAGTAAGAAATGATAAGCTACAGTCACAATTAAACCTCTTTTTGAATATTCAAGTGCTCTGATCTTTACAGTATGAGTCAATGTGTTGGACTGCTCATACGGGAGTAATAACGTCTCATTCCTATTTTGTTAAAGGTGCTGGCGTATGCAGACATCGTCTTCACTTCTGTGTTCACAGCTGAAATTGTGCTCAAGGTAGTTGGGAATGATGGGTTTGTCAATGCATGGCTGTGTTTCATTTGAGTTTAGGGAGGTTGTTTAACAGTATCATTAGTGATTCAGTTGATTCAGTGAAAGCAGACCCAACACAGTGCTGACACCTGCTGGTGTGATACGTTCAATGACTGCAGTTGTCAAAATGAATATTCCATCATAGTTCCTGTAAATGTATTGTGTATATGATGTGTTATATATGATTTACAATATAAAATGGTTTTGTCTGGGTATGTATTTGACAGTATAGACAGTGTACAAAGCATGGTTTGTCCATTCTTATAAACTTGGCTATAGTTTTACATCTGTATTTACCACATGGATTCCCCCCCCCCCCCCCCCCCCATGTAGATGACTGTGTATGGAGCAATCTTACACACAGGCTCCTTCTGCCGGAACTCCTTTAACATCCTGGACCTGCTGGTGGTCAGTGTATCCCTCCTCTCCATGGGCATGGAGTAAGTAGACCCTGGGAACTTTGATTTGACCAGATACTATCACATAACATCTGAGCTATGCTGTTTTGGATAGTCTCTCTTGGGAGGTTGTGTGTGTGTTGTGTGCAGGACCAGTGATGGGTTGTGTGTGTGTTATGTCCAGGTCCAGTGATGTGTGTGTGTTGTGTGCGGGTCCAGTAATGTGTGTGTGTGTGTTGTGTCCAGGTCCAGATATATGTGTGTGTTGTGTCCAGGCTCAGTGATGTGTGTGTGTTGTGTCCAGTTCCAGTGATATGTGTGTGTGTTGTGTCCATGTCCAGTGATGGGTTGTGTGATTGTTATGTCTAGGTTCAGTGATGTGTGTGTGTTGTGTGCTGGTCCAGTGATGTGTGTGTGTGTGTTGTGTCCAGGTCCAGTGATGTGTGTGTGTGTGTTGTGTCCAGGTCCAGTGATGTGTGTGTGTTGTGTCCAGGTCCAGTGATATGTGTGTGTGTTGTGTCCAGGTCCAGTTATATGTGTGTGTTGTGTGCGGGTCCAGTGATGTGTGTGTTGTGTCCGGGTCCAGTGATATGTCTGTGTTGTGTCCAGGTCCAGTGATGTGTGTCTGTGTGTTGTGTCCAGGTCCAGTGATGTGTGTGTGTGTGTTGTGTCCAGGTCCAGTGATATGTGTGTGTGTTGTGTCCAGGTCCAGTGATATGTGTGTGTTGTTTGCGGGTCCAGTGATATGTCTGTGTTGTGTCCAGGTCCAGTGATGTGTGTCTGTGTGTTGTGTCCAGGTCCAGTGATGTGTGTGTGTTGTGTCCAGGTCCAGTGATGTGTCTGTGTGTTGTGTCCAGGTCCAGTGATGTGTCTGTGTGTTATGTCCAGGTCCAGTGCTATCTCTGTGGTGAAGATCCTCAGGGTATTGAGGGTACTGAGGCCTCTCAGGGCCATCAACAGGGCCAAGGGGCTCAAGGTGAGATGGGATGAACATCAGCACTCTCATCGACTTGCTTGTGACCTTGTAGATCTGCTTTTAGCCACCCTGGACATTCAGAATAGTTTTTGTAACTGTGTATTTACACTGTTAATGTGATTATATGTCACTTCTACATGATGTGTTATGTCATTCTGGCACGGCCTAAAGTGTGTGTGTGGTGTGTGTTGGTTTAGCACGTGGTCCAGTGTGTTTTTGTGGCCATCAAGACCATTGGAAACATTGTGCTGGTCACCATGCTGCTGGACTTCATGTTCGCCTGTATCGGAGTGCAGCTCTTCAAGGTGACCTGCATTCTCAAATACTCTCCTTACCACCAGAAAAACAAGTCAAGCAACCAAGGAACCGTAACTTCATCATCATGTTTGCCTGTTCTCTTTCCAGGGCACGTTCTACGCCTGCACAGATCCTGATAAGATGACTGAGGCAGAGTGCAAGTAGGAACACATTCATTTGTTTTCAGGCGATCTCCCATTGAATGATCTGCCTCCATTTTCTTTACAGTACTGTTCCCCCTCCCTCCCTCCCTCCCTCCCTCCCTCCCTCCCTCCCTCCCTCCCTCCCTCCCTCCCTCCCTCCCTCCCTCCCTCCCTCCCTCCCTCCCTCCCTCCCTCCCTCCCTCAGGGGTTTCTATATAAAGCACCAGGAGGGGGCACTCCATGAGATGCAGGTCCATAAAAGAGAGTGGATCAACTCAGAGCTCAACTTTGACAACATCTTCAGCGGCATGCTGGCTCTGTTTACAGTGTCCACCTTCGAAGGCTGGCCCAAGTCAGTTGACCTTCTCTTCTGGCCAATCATATCACCCTTACACATTCATAACATCACTGAATAAAAACTGGAGAACTACAACTGCATTGTGAATGTGCTACTGTGTGTGTGTGTGTGTGTGTGTGTGTGTGTGTGTGTGTGTAGGTTGCTGTACAGAGCCATTGATTCAAATATGGAGGACGTGGGCCCAGTGTTCAATAACCGCATCGCCATCTCAGTGTTCTTCATCATCTACCTCATCCTCATCGCCTTCTTCATGATGAACATCTTTGTAGGCTTTGTTATCGTCACCTTCCAGGAGCAGGGAGAGCAGGAGTACAAGAACTGTGAGCTGGACAAGAACCAGGTGTGTGTGGGGGGTCAGTGTGTGTGTGTGGGGGGGGTCAGTATGTGTATGTTGCGGTCAGTGTGTGTGTTGGGTTGAGTATGTGTGTTGGGGTCAGTGTATGGTCACTGTGTGTGTGTGTGTTGGGGTCAGTTTGTAGTCAGTGTGTGTTTGTGGTCAGTGTGTGTGTTGGGGTCAGTATGTGGTCAGTGTGTGTTTGTGTTGGGGTCAGTGTGTGGTCAGTGTGTGTGTGTGTGTTGGGGTCAGTTTGTGGTCAGTGTGTGGTTGTGATCAGTGTGTGTGTTGGGGTCAGTATGTGGTCAGTGTGTGTTTGTGTTGGGGTCAGTGTGTGGTCAGTGTGTGTTTGTGATGGGGTCAGTGTGTCTTTGTGATCAGTGTGTGTGTTGGGGTCAGTGTGTGGTCAGTGTGTGGGTGTTGGGGTCAGTGTGTGGTCAGTGTGTGTGTGTTGGGGTCAGTGTGTGGTCAGTGTGTGTGTGTTGGGGTCAGTGTGTGGTCAGTGTGCATGGACATGCAAAGCATCTGAAGCCTGTGGTTTCTCCTTCCCCATCACAGCGGCAGTGTGTCCAGTACGCCCTGAAAGCCCGTCCTCTCCGCTGTTACATCCCCAAGAACCCGTACCAATACCAGGTGTGGTACATCGTCACCTCCTGCTACTTCGAGTACCTCATGTTCCTGCTCATCATGCTCAACACCATGTGTCTGGGGATGCAGGTACGCTGCTGACACACACAGGCACTGAACACACACAGACACTGAACACACACAGGCACTGAACACACACAGACACTGAACACACACAGGCACTGAACACACACAGGCACTGAACACACACAGGCACTGAACACACACAGACACTGAACACACACAGACACTGAACACACACAGGCACTGAACACACACAGGCACTGAACACACACAGACACTGAACACACACAGGCACTGAACACATACAGGCACTGAACACACACAGTCACTGAACACACACAGGCACTGAACACACACAGTCACTGAACACACACAGACACTGAACACACAAAGACACTGAACACACACAGGCACTGAACACACACAGACACTGAACACACACAGACACTGAACACACACAGACACTGAACACACACAGGCACTGAACACACACAGGCACTGAACACACACAGTCACTGAACACATACAGGCACTGAACACACACAGTCACTGAACACATACAGGCACTGAACACACACAGACACTGAACACACACAGACACTGAACACACACAGGCACTGAACACACACAGTCACTGAACACACACAGACACTGAACACACAAAGACACTGAACATACACAGGCACACACAGGCAAAAGAGATTGAGCGTAAATATATTACCATGGTAAAATGACGTACTTATACTGAACTGTTGGTGAAGTGCTCAAAATATTGGGTGCAATGAAATGACTTCCATCTGTCTTTGAATATTTGCCTATTTGCCTATTTTCCTTTTGATTTTCTGTTTGTTTTGGTACATATGGTGAAAAGCCTGTTAGATTTGATCTGGTGCTGTGGTCTGTTGTCTATTCCAGCACTGTAACCAGTCAGAACATGTGACCCAGCTGTCAGACATGCTGAACGTCATCTTCACGGTTCTCTTCACCGTGGAAATGCTTCTCAAGCTCATGGCCTTCAAAGCTAAGGTCAGTCGCTCTGAAGAGATGAACTTCCTCAAACAGCTCAGAACACTGACACCAATTTAACTACAAAACATGAAGCGAGGTTTATGTTTAAGTTTATGTAAAGTTACATTTATTACCTATGTATGTATAGTTATTTTTTAATTGCACATACACATAATCACAATACGCTGTGTGTAGTAAATTGTCCTTCCTCAGTTCTAAAAACACACACTCTGAGTGACGATGCCTTTTCACCCGCAGGGTTATTTCGGAGATCCGTGGAACGTGTTTGACTTTGTCATCGTCATCGGCAGTGTCGTTGATGTCATTTTGAGTGAGATCGATGTAAGTTTAATGCACACAAACTACGCCTGATGGAAACACACGAACACACGTTCGCGATGATGTGATGCAATTATTTATGTTTTTTATATTTTTGTGTTAGTAATGCCACTTTTTGGAACACGGTTTTTCTCACTTTTAAATAATACATGGTAAATATATATTTGCTTTGTATTTTACATTATGTGGCTTGTAGTTGCAGTTGTATTTTGTATGTAGAACACAAAATGATGTTGGCACATGTATAATCTGTTTGACATTGTATAACATTGTATAACTTCTGATTGTTTTTTCCTGTTCAGCGGTAAGAATTCCTCTTTACAGTTCAAGATAAATTAGACAACATGTTCACTCTACAGTACAGTATTGGTAGTACTAGTACTACTATACTAGTACTAGTCGTACTCACAGAACACCTGGTATTGTCTGTTGTCTGTGTGTCTATTGTGATGCTCCACCCGCTCACCTACTTAGAGATATACAGTCAAGACTCCCCTGCCAGCCTTCAGCAGCAGCCTTATGTCTGAGGATGTGGTTAGTATTCCACCTCCTCACCTGCTGGGTGCCCCTCTCTCCCTCACCTCCACTGCCTCCTGTTGCCCTGCTGCTGCACACCTGAGCCACACCTTCAGACCCTCTCTTCAGGCCCTCTTCCAATACCTGCACTACAGCCTCCCTTCCTCTACTTCTAAATCTGGTTGTTGCAACAGCATTTAGTGAACGTTCAACGGATGTAAAGTTGACACACAAAAAAACACACAAAAAAGATAGTGGATGTGTAAACAACTAGAATAAAATGATCTGACGACCATATAAAGAACACCCTGTCAGCTCATGTGGGGAGTAAAAGTATTAGTAAAAGTAAAAGTATTAACCAAATATTATTAAATATTTGATTTGAATATTTGCTGTTCAGCACCATTTTGACTCATTTTGATTGCGTAGAGGAGGAGGAAATGTGACCGGTGTTTGAACAGGGCCATGTTTCATGCCACCCTAAAGCTACACCTGCCTTGAACACCACAGTCTGGATGCTGCCCACTTTCTGCCCTTCACAGCTTCTTCCACACCTGCAGCGTCAGGTAGCTCCCATAAGGGACTGGAGATTGGACATGTGGTTCTACATCAAGGAAGTTGTTTGGGGCAGAAAATATATTGTGGCACTTTGCTTCGTCATCATGTTTCTCGCTGTCAATCATTTGTCGAGGAACTGTGAGTGATATGCTTCTGTGATTTTACTGTAATTTCTCCACTTAATGGTAGCCGTATGGTTGAGGTCAGTTCTAGGGCCGACTTACCCATGAGAAAGGTAATCAGATGGTTTGATTTTGCACATTAAAAGGTGTTGAAACTCAAAGTGAGATTGAAAATATGACCTCTCATGGATGTATATGTAAAAAAGTCAAACCATCTTTTCAAATTTACCCACTGAATACAAGAAAGAAAAAAATATATAATGATTAAAGTCATCCTTTAATGCTCAAATGTTTTTTACCCTGCCATGCTCTATAATATTGGAGCTATTAACATCCAGTTGTGTGTGACAACAACTAAATATTCTTAAATTACCATTGCAGTAAACATTCAGAAGATCCTTCAATCCATGTTCCAAAGCACCTCAGGACAGTGTGTCCATCCTGTGTTTGTTCTCCTGTTTTCTGGGTTCTACCGGCTTTCTCTCTTTTGGTTCTTACCTGTCGACCCTCCACGTTCATCTCCATGGCTCCCCTCTCCCTCTACTCCTCATGCCTCCTGTGGCTGGTGTCTCTCCTCTGATTTCCCTTGTCTCTCCTCTCTCAGGCAGCTTTGACCTCTTCTGGAGGGCTGTACTGTCTCCACGGCTGCGCTGTAATTATTCACATGCTTCAACCTTTTTAGTGTTGCTTTGACCTCACTTGCTCACAGCTTGCCGAAACATTGTTTGAATGAGAGTTGCATGAGATTTTCCTGACATTGCACAAGCTGTTCCATGGAAAGCTTTCAATAGTCATTACTAAACAGTGTTTGGATGTCTATCACAACACCATATTTGCTGATGTAACATCCAGCATTTTCAGTGTGCTAACTATTATTCCTGGTATTATTGACACCATAACACGGTAATAATCATCTAGATCTTTAAGATGTTAAAGAATCCCGGTAGAGGTTCAATGCTTAGTCTAGTTTAGTTTAGTTATGATCGTTTAGATAGTGCCTTCTGCTTGCATAACTGTGGATGAGATTACCAGTAGCCAACTCTGTTACCAAGACTGACAAGTAATCTGGCCAGTGGCAGAACAGAAAGTCATCTCTCTGTAACTGTGGTGTCTTTGATCTTTCAGGAGGTCAACCCCATGCAGGCCATTGCGGTAGGTGCAGTTTTCCATGTTTCCATGTCTTGATACTGTATGAAGCTTTCAGATTATTTACATCAATTAAATATGAGGGATGGAAGTCACAGAAATGTTTTGACAAAGATGGAGATGATTGATGTGCTTGTGGGGAAAAAAATTGAATGATGGATTATCAGGTCACTTCCACTCATGTATTGTTTACAGCAGATGTAAATGATTCAATGGAGGAAGTAATAAAAATGTCTGTAAACAATCCAAATTTCTCAAATCAGTTGACAATTTATCAAAATTCTTCAATTATTATACATTTTTCTAGCTTCATTTTTATTAAATCCTTTTTGTCGCATCCACTCCTCAAAAGAAAATGTTCAAACTATAGCAATTTGTGATTTACATTTATTGGTATTATTAGTATTCTTATTTCTGTGTTTTTTTTCTGGAAAGGCATCTGAAAATATGAGCGTGTCCATCACATTCTTCCGACTTTTCCGCGTCATGCGTCTGGTGAAATTACTAAATCGATCTGAAGGAATAAGGAACCTTCTCTGGACCTTCATTAAGTCTTTCCAGGTCTGTCATCTAATTCCTTTTTAGATACATTTTGGAATTAGTAGCCAGGTGTCAATCTGTGTTTGTTAGAATAGAATAGATAGACTAGTGTGTCTGTCTAATGTGATTGGTTGTTTTGCAGGCTCTACCCTATCTCTGATGTTGTGATTGGTTGTTTTGCCGGCTGTGCCCTATGTCTAATGTTGTGATTGGTTGTTTTGCAGGCTGTACCCTATGTCTGATGTTGTGATTGGTTGTTCTGCAGGCTGTACCCTATGTCTGATGTTCTGATTGGTTGTTTTGCCGGCTGTGCCCTATGTCTAATGTTGTGATTGGTTGTTTTGCAGGCTGTACCCTATGTCTGATGTTGTGATTGGTTGTTCTGCAGGCTGTACCCTATCTCTGATGTTGTGATTGGTTGTTTTGCCGGCTGTGCCCTATGTCTAATGTTGTGATTGGTTGTTTTGCAGGCTGTACCCTATGTCTGATGTTCTGATTGGTTGTTTTGCAGGCTGTACCCTATGTCTGATGTTGTGATTGGTTGTTTTTCAGGCTCTACCCTATGTCGCTCTTCTCATCCTCATGCTGTTCTTCATCTATGCTGTTGTTGGGATGCAGGTTTGGTATCAAACACACACAAAGACCTACAATAAATATATGGAAGATTTATTTAATCCCCATTACACTTTACCTATGTTGAAACACCTGACATGGAACTAGCTGTAACTAACTGGGCAAGTAACTAGGCATCACAGCAGAAGACTAACAGCCAAATGTGGCCTTAACATTATGTCTACATAGATGGCTATTTGAATGCATTTGAAACAGTCCCAGTCCTCCAATTCTTGTCTGAATGTCCATTGTTTCCTTCAGCTCCAGTTTGACTATGTGATAATTCTAAGATTTTAAGATTTGATGCCAATTTTGAGTGTTCAACAGAGCATCGGTTAGCTTCCATTATTTTCTGGCTACGTCAGAGTAATGTTGCTATAGGTGACAAGTAATCACTGGTCTCATGAAATCCAAACATGGCTGCAGCCATGACATATGCATCCTGGATACACACCTTCCTCTAACCACACCGTCTTCCTGTTGCAGATCTTTGGTAAAATTGCCTTGGTGGACGGAACGTACATCAATAGGAACAACAACTTTCAGACATTCCCTCAAGCTGTGCTGTTACTCTTTAGGTAGGTGAGCTGTTTCTGAGTAGTGTTTCAATAAATCACCTCTTTTACACTTTTCCAGAAAGATATTGAACGGATTTGTTCTGAATGAGGACTAGGGTTTCCATATCCTGTGCAGGTGCGCTACGGGGGAGGCATGGCAGGAAGTGATGTTGGCCTGCATGTACGGGAAGAAGTGTGACCCCAAGTCTGACTTCCTGCCTGGGGAGGAGTACACCTGTGGAGCTGGCTTCTCCATAGTATACTTCATGAGCTTCTACATGCTGTGCGCCTTCCTGGTAAACATCTACCAACACACTCAAATATATCTTAACTACATACTGAAGAACAAACCCACAATGTAAAATAACACTACGCAAGTAAATAATCAGTTACAAAATGTTAATTACATTTAAGATGTTTCATATCCAACAATGCATCACAAAATACAGGTTAAGATAGTTAAAACAACTTTGTCTTCAAAGGTGAAAAGATTATATTATTTTATAGACTCGTAGTATCAGTTTATATTTGTTATTTGAACAGGATTTTACCATTATTCAGAACAAGCCTACAAACATTATGGATTTATGTCTTCCGTAGATCATCAACCTTTTTGTAGCTGTCATTATGGACAACTTTGACTACTTAACCCGCGATTGGTCAATCCTTGGCCCTCATCACCTGGACGAGTTTAAGAAAATCTGGGCCGAGTACGATCCTGAGGCCACGTGAGTGTGTGTGTGCGTGAGTGTGTGTGAGTGAGTGAATGTGAGCGTGTAAGTGTGTGTGACAAATGACAGTAATATCAGTAATGACAGTAATGCATCCTGACCTGCAGGGGGCGGATCAAGCATCTAGACGTGGTGACTCTGCTGCGTAGGATACCCCCTCCACTGGGCTTCGGCAAGTTCTGTCCTCACAGAGTGGCCTGCAAGGTGACAACCACACTATCTTAGCGGTGCCAAGCATTGCAAATCAAATGGTGGCTCATTTGTTTTTCTGGCAAGGGCCATTTGCTTATATTTGGTTTGTGTTTATGTGCTTGTAGAGGCTTGTGTCTATGAACATGCCCCTCAACAGCGATGGTACAGTCACCTTCAACGCCACACTGTTTGCTCTTGTTAGGACTGCACTGAAGATCAAGACTGAAGGTGTGTAGTGACGCAACGTCTTAGAGTCTCATGTTCCTGTGTGTGTGTGTGACAAAGAAGAGAGAGGATATAAAGTAGAGAGTCATTTAGGTTCGAGAACTCCTAACGGTGCTGCTATTGGTCAGGCAATTTTGAACAAGCCAATGAGGAGTTGAGAGCCATCATCAAGAAGATCTGGAAGAGGACCAGTATGAAGCTGCTGGACCAGGTCATCCCACCAATAGGGGGTGAGGCAATCATATGTGCACCAATCACAAACACCCCACAATCAGAATCTGGAACAGTATGATCCCTCCCCCCACAGCCATTTGGTGTTTTCTGATTGGGTAACGCTGGGTGTTGGTGTGACAGATGATGAGGTGACCGTGGGAAAGTTCTACGCCACCTTCCTTATTCAAGATTACTTCAGGAAGCTCAAGAAGAGACAAGAGGAATACTACGGCTTCAGGCCCAATAAGACAAACGCCACAGGAATCCAGGTGAGCTGTCCTCTCAACACACACACATACAGAGAAAGACCCATAGTTTTGTAACCAATGAATGTATGAATACATTTTAGGTTTGCACTTGCCTTTCACTCTGAGTTGAGAAGGAACACACATTAGGTAAGGTGTAGACAGAACTACAAAATTACAGTACAAGATGGCCAACAATGTAATATGACAAAATCGAAATTATTATTATCATGGATATTGAGGTGAATTTTGTTATTCAAACATTATTGTCATTCTGTCCAAACATGGGATAAAAAGACACATGATCATGAATTTCTGACATGGCCATCTCCTGCCAATGCTTGTTCATTAAACCCCTCCTCTCTTTTCTATCACCTCCTCCCCTCCTCCCCTCCTCCCCCCCTCCTCCTCCCTCCAGGCCGGTCTGCGGAGTATAGAAGAAGAGGTGGCTCCGGAGCTACATAGGGCCATCTCAGGAGACCTGATGAATGATGAGGAGATGGACAGAGCCATGGATGAGGCGGCAGAAGAAAACATCTTCAGGGTGAGGGTAGCGGGGCAGGGAAGGGAGGAGGAGGAGAGAGGAAGGGAGGAGGAGGAGAGAGGAGAAAGGAAGGGAGAAGGAGGAGAGAGGAGAGGGGAAGGGAGGAGGAGAAGAGAAGAAGGGAGGAGGAAGATAGAGAAGAAAGGAAGGGAGAAGGAGGAGAGGGGAAGGGAGGAGGAGGAGGGAGGAGGAGGAGAGAGGAGAAAGGAAGGGAGAAGGAGGAGAGAGGAGAGGGGAAGGGAGGAGGAGAAGAGAGGAAGGGAGTAGGAGAAGAGGGGCAGGGAAGGTAGGAGAGGAGAAGAGGGGAGATGGAGGAGGAGGAGAGAGGAGAAAGGAAGGGAGAAGGAGGAGAGGGGAGAGGGGAAGGGAGGAGAGGAGGAGAGAGGAGGAAAATAGAGACAGAGAGAAATAGAGAACTATACTACAGAACTGGAAAGAAAGCCAGTGGGAAAATGTACTTGAGTGCATCAGGGAGATGGTGCAGAAGGCATCACATGACACACTGATAAGGAACTTGTCTCACATCTTCTCTGTCTTTGTCTGTCCCTTCCTCTTTCACTCACTGTCTCTCACACCGTCTCTGTTGACCACTCAGAGGGCAGGTGGTCTGTTTGGGAACCATGTTGACCCCTTCTCCGAGCATGGAAACCAGAATAACCAGGTGACCAGCCAGCGCCCTCTGCAGTTTGCTGATGGAGAGCCGATTCCCAACAACATCAACAACAACAACGCCAGGCAAAGGTACGGGGGTTAGCGTGAGCAGGTGTGTAAAAGGCACCAGTATATCATGTGCCAGCTCTGCCTGAGTGCTCAAGCTGGTGGATGTGATGTCTCCCTGTGCTCTGCAGCTTCATCTACGAGGGAGAACGTCCTGTCCAGGTGATCTCAGGAGCCAGCAAGTGTGCCTCTGTGTCTGAGCTCCAGCTCCACAGCTGCTCCTCGCAGCAGCCAGGGGCCCCTGGAGCCCCGCTGGTCCAGGGGCCGGGCCTACACAGCGCTGTAGACCAGGTGATTCAGGAGGTGAGAACACAAGGGGAATCCAGCTCATCTGTAGATCCAGGCAGTACCAGATGGGTTTGTAGTTACAGAGAGGTTAGGTCAGATGTTGACTTTGTACTGGTGTGTACAATTTCTGAAATACCACAGCTTCCAGGTGATTTACTTATGTGCGCTTACACATTCTCACTGACAGGAGACACTGAAGAACAGTTAGAACAACTGTTGGTTGGAACAGTTAGTTCAGCTAGCAGTGCTGGTGGAATCATGCCTTCTGCTCTGGGTTTTAGGCGCTGATACACAGAGGTCTGTCTGTCTTGGCTGACGATCCTAGTTTCCTGTCCGTCACGAAGCAGGAAATGGCTGAAGCCATGAATCTTGACCCTGAAGACATGGAGACCTCGGCCTCACAGCTTCTGAGTGGTACCAGAGGAAAGGCCAAACGGAAGAGACGACCCATCCCACCCCTTCCCACATCATCACAGAGCCAGCTCAACCAATCAGCTACACCCGACAAGCTAGTGTAAATCAACAGACCACAGCTACTGACAGCTGGTGAATCTTTTACAAATTGGATAGTCCTGATTGGGTGTCCTGAGACATGGGAGGGTGGTCTGATTGGTTGAGCTGACGTTAAGACACCTATGTTGCTGTACTACTGGATGTTTGTTGAATGATTACGTTATTTTATTCAAAACAACTTGCTTTGTTACAGTGGCTCATCTAGAAAGAAGAGACAGTTGTAGAGGGAGAAAGTCAACAGAGATTAAAATTTTTATTAAAAACATTTTATTTGCAGTAAAGGTCACTGTATAAATGATGTGCAGCGTTTAGGTAAACATCTTATCGTCCCCATTGAAAATGATGTTGACTTGTTGATGTTTTGCTGGCATAACATGATTGACATCCATGAAAACCCTATTTTTGTATTGTGAGTTTTGAGTAATGTCTAATCTGAAAAGACCTTTGTGCTTAAGGACCGAACATATTGAAAGTTACAGAAATGGTTTCTTTACAGTGGCAGAGTGCCATGTTTGGATACTCTTAGAATAATGACATCATAGCAGATGACAGCAGCTAATGTTGACTTGTAGACTGAAGTGAGTCTCCCTGGATGAGGCCTCTCACTGCGGTTCTGGTTATTTTTGACACAATCAGAGATTAAGCCACAAGGGCAACAGAATGTACAAGTGCTTGTAAAGAGCACTTTTAAGAAACTAGATGGTCTTCTGAAAAGGTGGTGGTGGTGAGACTGTTTCTTTGTTGGTAATGAAAATGTTGAGAGGCTTAGAACTAAAAAGTCCTTTATGTGCTTTTAAAGAAAACTTTTAAAGTCCTTGTCTTTGACAATAATACTTTTTTAGCCATACCATTTTTTCAAAAATGTTTAAATTTGTCTGATTTGTCAAATAAAATAATTTTTGTATTGATTACAAAACACCTGTAGCATGTAACGCCCCCAGTTAATAAATTGTATTGGTATGAATAAATTACTGGGTGTAAATTATTATGTACGCAGTTGCATCTTTGTCACTATATTGAGATTATTTGCAATAGTCAAACAGATACACTACCCAGGTCACCCACCCAAATGATCAGATGGATGGGTGACCAAATACTTTTGGTAATATAGTGTAGATCATCCCCAAATAAAGAGGATACCTTAAGGACTGCTTCATAGTGTTGTCCAGGTACCTGCTGTAGATGTCTCATTGTGTTCTGGCCACCAAGCCTAATTGGATTGTAATTCACTGATCCAGTGTTGCCACCCTGACAGCTGGTAATCTGTCAGTCTACGCACTGAATGTTGCTTCAAGATATACCGTTTTGTACTTTCCTGACACTCAACTCCCCCAGGGGCACATTACCAAGAAATGCCACCATCATCCTGAGGCTCTGGTAAATCATTTTGATACTCACATTCTTATTTTACAATGTTGTGCATTGTGGACTGATTTGAGTCGCTTATACCAGACAGCCCTGTTTGACTGTCCAGCCACATGCTAGAGAAGTACAGGAAACCTACCGCTTATTCCATGTGTTTATTAGCTTTTATTAAAGTATACAAATGGAATGTACTATTATATCCATCAATTCAGTCTAGACAAATACAGAACATAGTTTAAAAGTGTAAAGTTTTTGTTATGCGTGCTGGGAAGGAGACAACACAGCTCCTGGTGTGAGACTGTTCTGAAACTCTCCACCCTGGAGACTTTAAAGAAACTAGATGCTCTTCTGAAAAGGTGGTGGTAAAGACTGTTTCTTTATTGGTAATGAAAATGTTAAGAGGGTTAGGCAACTACAAACCCTGATTCCACCTGCTGCCCTCCTCTCTGCTCCTCTCTGCTCCTCTCTGCTCCTCTCTGCTCCCCTTTGCTCCTCTTTGCTCCCCTCTGCTCCCCTCTGCTCCTCTCTGCTCCCCTTTGCTCCTCTCTGCTCCCCTCTGCTCCTCTCTGCTCCCCTTTGCTCCTCTCTGCTCCCCTCTGCTCCTCTCTGCTCCTCTCTGCTCCTCTCTGCTCCCCTCTGCTCCTCTATGCTCCCCTCTGCTCCCCTCTGTTCCTCTCTGCTCCCCTCTGCTCCTCTCTGCTCCCCTTTGCTCCTCTATGCTCCCCTCTGCTCCCCTCTGTTCCTCTCTGCTCCCCTCTGCTCCTCTCTGCTTCTCTCTGCTCCCCTTTGCTCCTCTCTGCTCCTCTCTGCTCCCCTCTGCTTCTCTCTGCTCCCCTCTGCTCCTCTCTGATCCTGTCTGGGCATTACTTAACTACACAGCCGCTTGTTGTAAACAAAAATATAATAGAAACAACATATCACATTTAAACACACAAGTGTGTCACTTTCTACAGTCCATGCTGTTTACTACAACAACCACAGCTGAGTGGCTACATAACTGTCCCAGCGTCCCCAGGGTGGTGGCTCACCCAGTGGAGTAGTGGGGCTCCCTGGTCAGAGAGAGCAGATGGTGAAATGGAGGAATCTGTGTTAATCTCCCTGCATGGCTTATGGTGCTCTGGGACAGATGGGACCAGTCTAATAAGATCACAGGGAATTGAGCAGACAGTTCAGTCTCCTGGGATTATTGGTACAAAGGTGTGAAGGCTATGCATGAAAATGAGCGCAGAATCAGGAAAACCTGCTTTATTTAAATGTTTTCTTAATAATAGTTTCCAAATATTATTGTCGGATATCCTGGTTCACCACGACTCATCTCTTTCCGGAATATAAAGAACATTAACCCCGCCTGTCTCACCTCACATGTCCAGTCCTTCTGCCACCTTAACTTCCATAATCTGGCCACCCCCGATGATCTGGTTTCTCATTACAACACTGGACTCCATCATATTTTAGATTCTCTTGCTCCGCTAAAAAACAGATCGGTCTCTTTCGCAGTATCTGCCCCTTGGTTCACCCCCGATCTTCGCCTCATGAAAAGCAAAGGTCGGCAACTTGAACGTCTCCATAGAAAAACTGGTCTCACTGTTCACAAGGAAATGTACATTGACCACATCTTACGCTATAAGGACTCTATTGCCAGTACCAAAACCCGCTACTACTCCAGTTTAATCACTGCCAATGAAGGAAACCCCAAGTCACTGTTCTCCCTCCTCAACAGAACCACCAAACCCCAGGACTCTTTGCCCCCTCATTTATACACAACCTCCTTTTGCAATGCCATTATGTCCTTTTTCACTGATAAAATCAAGATCATCCATCTGAACCTTGGATCTCTGTCTCTCCCCGGCACCTCAGCTGACCTTCCCCCACCCTTACACTCATTCTCCTCCTTCCAGCTCCCCACTCTCTCAGAAATCTCAGAACTCATCCGAAAATCCAAACCATCCACCTGTCAATTGGACCCCCTCCCCACCCAACTTGTTAAAACCTGCCTCCCTTCTCTGGCCCCCCTCATTGTTGCTATCATCCACTCCTCCCTAACTACTGGAACTGTCCCCACATCCTTCAAAACAGCTGCCATTACCCCAATTGTGAAAAAACCTGGCGCCGACCCCTCCAACTTCGACAACCTCCGCCCTATCTCTAATCTACCCTTCATCTCAAAAATCCTTGAAAAAACAGTTGCCTCCCAGCTCCATTCTCACCTATCCCACAATAGTCTGTATGAACAGTTCCAGTCCGGCTTCCGCCCACTCCACAGCACAGAAACAGCACTCGTCAAAATCACCAACGACCTGCTTATGGCATCTGACTCTGGACTCCTCACCATCCTCATCCTTCTCGACCTGAGTGCAGCTTTTGACACCATCTCTCACACCATCCTCCTCAGCAGGCTATCCTCCATTGGCATCACCCACACTCCCCTGGACTGGTTCACTTCCTACTTCTCTGGCCGCACTCAATTCATCCAACTCAAGTCCCTCAAATCCACCCCCTCCTCTGTCACCTCAGGTGTCCCCCAGGGCTCTGTCCTGGGGCCCCTCCTCTTCATTATCTACCTCCTTCCCCTTGGAAACATCCTCCGCAAATTCAACATCCACTTCCACTGTTATGCTGATGACACCCAGCTCTACCTCACCACTAAGCCTTCATCCTCTCTCCCGCCCACCTCCCTCACCGACTGCATCTCAGAAATAAAGACCTGGTTCACCCAAAACTTCCTTAAACTAAACAGCAACAAAACAGAGGTTCTCCTCATTGGCACAAAATCCACTCTATCCAAAACCGACAGCTTCTCACTCAATATCGACAGTTCCTCCGTTTCACCCTCCCCCCAGGTTAAGAGTCTGGGTGTCATCCTTGACAGTTCACTATCCTTTCATTCCCATATCAATAGCATTACCCGGTCTGCATACTTCCATCTACGAAACATCAACCGCCTCCGCCCCTCCCTCACCCCCCACGCCACCGCCATCCTTGTCCACAGCCTTATCACCTCCCGTCTGGATTACTGTAACTCTTTACTCTTTGGCCTTCCTCATAAATCACTCCATAAACTTCAACTGGTCCAGAATTCAGCTGCCCGCATCATAACAAGAACCCCCTCTATCCACCATATCACCCCTGTCCTTCAGCAGCTCCACTGGCTCCCGGTTCATTTCCGTATCCAATACAAAGTCCTCTTGTTAACATTTAAGGCCATTCACAATCTTGCCCCCCCATATCTGTCAGACCTCCTCCATGTTCCTGCTCCCTCCCGCTCCCTCAGATCCTCCTCATTCATACACCTGTCTGTCCCCTCCGCCCGGCTCACCACCATGGGGAGCAGAGCATTCAGCCGCTCCGCCCCCCGCCTCTGGAACTCACTCCCACCCCAACTCAGAAACATTGAATCACTCCCCGACTTCAAATCACTACTCAAAACACACCTGTTTAAACTGGCCTATTCCCTCTGATGCCACTTGCCCTGTCTCATCCCTTAATCCAATTTTAATTGTGTTTATTTTGTGTGCTTTTATTTATCTCTATTCTTGTATGTTGATATTGTGCTCGTTGTTGATGTGTTCTTTTGCCTCATTTGTACGGTGTCCTTGAGTGTCTAGAAAGGCTCCATCCAAATAAAATGTATTATTTTATTAATGCCTCACTTTTTGTTTTCTGTGTTGTTTATGTCTGTGTACAGGGAGGAGATACCCACTTTCACAGAGTTTCTTTAATGTTGTTCCCCGCTGGTCCCCATAGTGATCTGTGAGTGTTCTTGAGCCGAGCTCCAGGATGGAGGGCAGGGGTGACCTGCCCCGCCCTGCCTCTCAGCTCTCTGACCTGCCTCGCCCTGCCTTTCAGCCCTCTTACCTGCCTCGCCCTGACCTGCCCCGCCCTGCCTCTCAGCCCTCTGACCTGCCTCTCCCTGCCTCTCAGCTCTCTGACCTGCCTCGCCCTGACCTGCCCCGCCCTGCCTCTCCGCCCTGTGCCCTGCTTCCCCCTGACCTTCAACCCTCTGACCTGCCTCGCCCTGCCTCTCAGCCTGCCTCTGGGAGGGTCACACTAGTGGTGGATGGAACACACTTTGTGGTGGACCCCGCCATCTTTACAGCATACCCTGACACCATGCTGGGGAGGTAAGCGTGTTACCTGCGTGCTACCTGTTAAACATCACCTGACACCAGGTATACAGGTGCACAGGCTCACTGCTACTTTGGTACATCCAAAAGTTTTCATAAAGATCAAGAAGCGCCAGGTCTGCCTCCATCTATGTTGAAACCCATGCAGCTGTGGTTAGTAGCTGCCCTGATTTACAGGGTTCTAACCCGAACCAACAGGGTTCTAACCCGGACCAATAGGGTTCTAACCCTGACCAACAGGGTTCTAACCTGAACCTACAGGGTTCTAACCCGGACCAACAGGGTTCTAACCCTGACCAACAGGGTTCTAACCTGAACCAATAGGGTTCTAACCCTGACCAACAGGGTTCTAACCCTGACCAACAGGGTTCTAACCCTAACCAACAGGGTTCTAATCTGAACCAACAGGGTTCTAACCTTAACCAACAGGGTCCTAACCCTAAACAACAGTGTTCTAACCCAAACCAACAGGATGAAAGGTTATAAGGTTGTTCCATCACCTGCACAGCTATTTCTCACTGACACAGTTGACCACTTTGAAGATTCGATTTTCAGATGGATAGTCCCTGACACTCGCGTATTTATTTATTTATTCACTGATCATTTTCAGGATGTTTGGTCCAGCTTGGCGTCACAACTTCACACGTCCCAGTGGTAAAGAAGAGTATGAGATTGTGGAGGGGATCGGGGCCAACATCTTCAGAGTCATCCTGGTAAAGGATTTTCTGTCATGAATCACAATGTTGAGCGCATACCCTGGAGGATGTGCCCCAGTAGAAATTTGCTGTGTCCCAGTAAAAATCTGCTGCGCCCCTGTAGAAATATGCTGTGCCCCAGTAAAATCACAAATAAGAGGGTTCAGGACTGTTCAGTCCAGGGTTCAGAACTGTTCAGTCCAGGGTTCAGGACTATTCAGTCCAGGGTTCAGGACTGTTCAGTCCAGGGTTCAGAACTGTTCAGTCCAGGGTTCAGAACTGTTCAGTCCAGGGTTCAGAACTGTTCAGTCCAGGGTTCAGGACTGTTCAGGAGAGTGGCATGTGCCCCTGTAGAGCTGTCCAACGCCCCTGGTTTAACTCTTGAAAATCCGGATTTATTAGGGTTATTAGGGTTTATTTTAATTACTAAGATTAAATGTTTTATTATTTGAGAGTTGACAATTGCTTGTCTTTAGTCTCTGTCCTCTCCTGTATACGTGTGTTCCTGCCTCTTGTCATAATCCTCATCATCAGGACTAATCTTCATCATCAGGACTACTATCGAGGAGGCATCCTGCACTGTCCAGATGGGGTGTCGGTGTCGGAGCTCAGAGAGGCCTGCGATTACCTCTGCATCAACTTTGACTACAGCACTGTGAGGTGCAGAGACCTGAGTGAGTCACACTCCTGGTTGTCAAGGCTCATTCAACACACTTATACTTCACAAGAACTGAGTGTCCTTATGTGGGTTTCCAGGTGCATTGTTGCATGAGCTGTCCAATGATGGGGCACGGAGGCAGTTTGAGGACTTCCTGGAGGAGCTGGTTGTCCCGGTGATGGTGGCCAGTGCACAGGAAGGGGAGAGGGAGTGTCACATCGTGGTCCTGACGGACGATGACCTGGTGGACTGGGACCACGACCACCCTCCTCCTCTGGGAGAGGAGTGTTCACAAAGTGAGGGAGAGGGAACACGTCCAACCCTCCAATGGCAAATACAAACCCCAAACTACTTCAGAATACACACTAAAAAGACGCTAAAAATAAATGAGGTTTAATGTCTGCACCTCAGTCACTTTCAGATCCAAGGTACTGAAAGAACTAAAGTACTTGTGTGTCACCGTGCTGAATTGTGGGTTATTTTCCTGCTCTCCAGTTGTGTACAGCACCAAGTTGTATCGCTTCTTCAAATACATTGAGAACCGTGATGTGGCCAAAGCCTTGCTGAAGGAGCGCGGCCTAAAGAACATCAGAATAGGGATCGAAGGTGAGCAGCTAAACCTTAACCTACCCTGCCTAACCTCTGCTCCTCCCCTACCCTGCCTAACCTCTGCACCTCCCCTGCCTAACCTCTGAACCTCTCCTAACCTTTGCAACCCAATACCCTGCCTAACCTCTGCACCTCCCTGTCAAGGAAATGTATGACCAATGTATGTACAATTAACGTTTCTTGAACAAGAGGTCTCCTATGTTCGTTAATAGCCATCTGCTCTGATGAGTGACGATGCTCTTTTGTGACGCTCTGCTGATTGAATAATGTAAATGTTGCTTTTGTCAGGAGGGGGGGTTGTGATCCTTCCTCCCAACCAGACAATACAGAATTTTGGGCAGATACCTCCTGAAGCATTTAACTTGGAGACGTGAAGTCTGCAGATAATGTGGATTCAACATTATCTTGTTGTGTTTAGAGAGTTAACCAATCAGAGAACAGACATGGGACAAACTGCATGTCTGAGATAGATCAATGACTTCTGAGACTTTAAAATGATCTGTTGAAAGTTTGTCTGGAGTTCAGGGTGATCGGCTTCGTAGTGCTGGTGGTCCCTGGACCTCTCCAAGGTTTTGGAAATGTAGACCAGGGTTCCATGCTAGAATGCTAGCTACCTACATGTATTCTGTGTCCTGTAACCAGGGTAACCTACATGTATTCTGTGTCCTGTAACCAGGGTATCCCACCTGTAAGGAGAAGGTGAAGAGGCGTCCGGGGGGCAAGTCTGAGGTGATCTATAACTACGTCCAGCGCCCTTTCATCCAGCTCTCCTGGGAGAAGGAGGAGGGCAAGAGCCGCCATGTTGACTTCCAGTGTGTCCGCAGCAAGAGTGTCCCCAACCTGATGACCTCTGTGGGGGAAGGACTGTCTCGACCTCCCGTTCCACCCACCCCACAGGTGGATGAACTGGATAGGCTCCTAAGCCCTGAGCCCCGCCCACAACCTCTGGTCCCTCCCCCTGACCACTGAGAGGAAGTAATTATTTATTATTCTCATTATTTTTCTTGTTACACTGAGCGTTGCATCTAAAGGAACTAAAGACATGCTTAGGCTTTCACACTGTAAATGATATGAGAGTCTGGATCCACAGAGCACTGTCTCTACCCTCTAGCGTCCCCTTGTGTTCACAACAGTGAGGTGAGAGCTCTAATACTAGGCTACCAGACATTTATTTGTCATCCTGTTCATTTACAACTGAGCTTTTATACAGAATGACTGAGTAAATGTGTATGTGCTTTGTATTTAGCACTGAAAATGCTTTTCTTACAATTTGGATATAATATATCCAGATATCCCATGGCATTTATACAAATTCATATGTTTCTTTCAAAGGGGCATCATATTGTGTCAGCATAAATATAAAATGTGTACCGCCTTTTTTATTTGTGACATTCGTAACTTTCAGAAGAACAATATTCTAACCAAAGCAGTAAATACAAAATATAAGAGCAGAGAAGAAGGCACTGCAGCAATAGGTTATCCCTTGAAAGCCCTGAAAATGTTAACATTCTACAAACAAGGAATCAAGGCAGAGAAGTGACAGAGAGCTTAGTTTAGGGCTGAGTAGTTTGTGGCTGAGTGGTTAGAGAGTCGGGCTAGTAATCAGTAACCCTGGCTGTGCCAACATGACGTTGTATCCTTGGGTAAGGCACTTCACCCTACTTGCCTCAGGGGGAAATGTCCCTGTACTTGCTGTAAGTCGCTCTGAATAAGAGTCTGCTAACTGACTAAATGTAAAAAGTAGTTTGGGCACAGCTGAGAGACTCTGAGCCCTCCTGCTCCCCACTCTCCACATGAACTTTGGAAGCACTGAAGTGAACACAACAATGAAAATAAATCAGCAGGTGTTTCCAGTTTAAAGGAATCCGAATGTCATTCCGTCAGTTATCACACAGAACTATTGGATCGTTTCCTGCTGCTTGTCAATAGGTGTAAAAGCAGTACAAAGACAGAATAATAAATAAACTTTCAAATCAAGAAGCCCCATATTGATTGTCAACCAAGTAGAGCCCCCTCAATGTTCATAATAGATGTCTGGCCACTCCAGTTTAGAAAATATCTACGCTTAAAAACAATAAAACATTGAATCGAGTCCTGCCAGACCCAGGCACTGCTTGGCTAAGTATAATATGATGAAGGCCACTTTGTAAATTCAGATAACATCCCAAAACAGAAAGGGTTTCTATACGGATACAAAGTGTATGTATGGATTGCATTGAACATTTATAGTATTTTGATACACAGTGGAAAACAGCTTTTGAATAAAAATAGGTTGGAACTGACTCTTTCAAAAACATTGTGATAAAATACACCTCTTTTAGAAACCCCATCAACACTGAATCAAGATCCCAGAACTCCACATCCATCTTCTCAGAAAGTCCAGCAGTTCTAGTTCTGAGAATTCAGAGCTCATCTCTTTCCTCCTTTCATGTAGGAAGGAATGGCCCCTCTGGCTGTGAGGCCCTCAAAGCGTTTATAAGTGTAATTGATGAAGACCCAGTCTGTGTTCTGGTAATCTACCTCCACATGGCTGCTGGCTGCTGCTGGTACTGGGGAACAGGGAAAACACAACAACAAAATCATGTCAAACTTTTACCAAAAATGTACTGTTAAATAAATGTTATTATCTCTACTGCCTTTGATGTAGTTGAACTTGTTTTGCTTTAGAATGCTGTGAACAAGCAAGTCAGCAGTTATTTCTGTTGGACCGTTAGCAGTGTTCAGTAGTAGTAGTAGTAGCAGTGTTTAGTAGTAATAGCAGTGTTCAGTAGTAGTAGTACTAGCAGTGTTCAGTAGTAGTAGTAGTAGCAGTGTTTAGTAGTAATAGCAGTGTTCAGTAGTAGTAGTACTAGCAGTGTTCAGTGGTAGTAGTAGTAGCAGTGTTCAGTAGTAGTAGTAGTAGCAGTGTTCAGTAGTAGTAGTAGTAGCAGTGTTCAGTAGTAGTAGTAGTAGCAGTGTTCAGTAGTAGTAGTAGTAGTAGTAGCAGTGTTCAGTAACCTTCACTGGGTGGTTCTTCAAACAGCTTTGTTTTCTCACCAGAGGGTTGGAGTATGTCTGACTCTGAGAACTCGTCAAAGTTTGACGTGTCATCGATGCTTTTGATCTCTATGGGGATTGCTGCAGGTCTCTCCCTGTTCAGACAAAAACAAGCACAAAGATGTGACATCAATAATACCCTTCGTTTTTACAGATCTCTCGCAGGTCAAACTGAAAAGAGTAATAACCCTCATATTTTTCTGTCCCTTGTGTAACTGAATGGATTTTGTTAAACTAATTCCTCAGTATAAATACTGCCCACCTGTGGCATTTAAGAACTGGCTTTTCGCTGGCATGGCTGTGGTTTTTCTAATAGTGGGGGTCGCGTTTGCATCAGATGACCTGAGCTTGAATCCCAGAAAGGAGAAGATCTGAATACTTTAAAGAATTTAATGGCACTTAGGAATAGTATGGCACTTCACATAATCTAAAGTGCTTTAGAACAATCTGTTGGTCCCCATATGGTGACTTTCCAGTGTTGTTTGTTGTATCTCTTGCTTTATGTTCACAATTGTTGTGTTATGCATTTATAGTTCTTCCCTTGGCACTTATTGGTTCTCATGATGTATGATTCACGATCTAAAAAACCAACTGTGTTCGGGGTCTATCACGTTGCTATGCTCAATGACTGATGCTCTTTGTAAAAGCTCTCTCTTGTAAGTCGCTTTGGATAAAAGCGTCTGCTAAATGAATAAATGTAATGTAAATGTAAAGGAATACTGATGAGCAGAGTGACCACACCTGTTCCTGTTACACTTGCTAGAACATTGTCACTAAATCATTTGTAGACAGACCTCGGTTCAAGTCCTGACATTTGACTGCAGATATTACCTGATGTGGTCATAATCCACTCCCTCAAAAAAGTGGTTCCTCTTGATCTCATCCACTCCAGACGCACCTATTCGATGGTCTCCCTCACAGCAGAACCTGGCAGGACAAACACACACTCTCTAGTTCAACATCTGCATAGGAGAACAAGGAACCACCAACCTTCTACATCTGGTATGTCCAATCCCGGTCCTTGAGGGCCACTGTCCTGACAGTTTTAGATGTTTCCCTGCTCTACATTTAGTCATTTAGCAGACGCTCTTATCCAGAGCGACTAGCATATGCTGCATACTTGATTTTAACAAATGGGTTGTTATAAAGCTCTGTGGAAGGCTGATAATGGCGCTTCATTAGAATCAGGTGTGCTCGAGCAGGTAAACATTTAAAACTGTCAGGACAGTGGCCCTCGAGGACCAGGATTGGACCCACCTGTTCTACATGGAAACTACATCTAGGAAGTTATGTTTATTAAAGGCCATTAAGAGCAACTCCCCACATAACATCCTCCACTTTAGAATACTGTATGTAATTACGTAAGTATGTCTTTCTGACAATGTGGTGAGTTATAATACTGTATATTCAGACCTGAGGATGAGGTCTTTAGCTCTCTCTGAAATGGGCACCTCAGGCGGAAACACCAGCGTCTCCTTCCAGTTCATCACCTTCTGATACGTTTCCTGGGGTGTCTCCGAACAAAATGGAGGATAGCCTGAGGAAAGAACATTTTAAACACAGCCTCAAGCTGATTTACAATTCATGAATTTGTAATAAAAAAGAAAGAAAATCCAAATCCCCCTAGCAACATTCTTGTCCAACCTACGCACCAATCAGCATTTCGTACATGATGACACCCAGGCTCCACCAATCACAGAGCTTGTTGTATCCTGTTTGCATGAATACTTCAGGTGCGATGTAGTCTGGTGTTCCCACTGTGGAGAAAGCCTGAGGAGAAAGGCCACAGCGGTTGTGAAGCTCGTCCACATTTTGGAGTTACTTTTGTGAAAAGAACATTGAGATTTGTTCTGTCCAGGGACATCTGGATAGCAGGAGTTTGTCACCATTTTTTTCTTTTATTAAAAAATAATCAAGAATTATTATGCTTAGTTTAAAGGCCATCATCAAGTTCCTGGTGTAAATATTGACCAAGGACTACAATAACCAAGGACTACAATATCCAGACATCCAGGACCCACCAGTTGCCGCCTGTTCCTCTTCCAGGTCTCTGCTTTCCTCTTGGAGTTCATGTCCTGAGGGTCTGAACAGGAAGCACAGGCACTGTTATGACGCACACACATACAAGGGTTTGTGTGTTTCATCAACATTTACGGTTGCATAATGATGGACTCACTGAGGTCGTTGGACAGGCTGTGGTTGAGGTTCCTGTAGAAGTCTGTTCGGTGGCCTTTCTTCAGTCCTGTGCACAAGCCAAAATCTGACAGCTTCACATGCCCCTAACACGTCCACACACAGGCAGTTGGATGTCAATTTAGATTTATTATATTTATTTCAGGTTGTAAAACAGGGAACCAAAGCACACCTTCCGTTTTTGACAAGACATAAAATAACAGCTCATACTGCAGCAAAAGTATAATAGAAAATGATATTATCAGTATTAAAACTGTGAATTGTTCAAACCGTGGTTTTGACTGGCTAAACTGAAGTGTGAAAGGTATCAACACTGTCAGCTCTTCATTCACTGTTTGTGACAGTTCAGTAGATTTGGGAGTCTGACATTTGTGTAGGGAAATAACAGTGAGTGTGTGTCTATGTGTGTGTGTCTAGGTGTGTGTGTGTGTGTGTCTACATGTGTGTGTGTTTGTGTGTGTGTCTACGTGTGTGTGTTTACGTGTGTGTGTCTACATGTGTGTGTGCAGACCTTGGAGTCCAGCAGAACGTTGTCAGGTTTGATATCTCGGTGGATGAAGCCCATCTGGTGGATGGAATCGATGGCCAGGACCGTCTCTGCTATATAGAACTGAGTTTCCTCCTCTGTGAGAGTGTCTTTCTTCATCAGCAATGTCATCATGTCACCTGCAGGGGGCGCCACACAGTATCAGCACCATACACACACACACACACACACACACATATATGTATATACACACTCACACAAACACAGACACACCTCCAGGAAGGAACTCCATGAGTAAATACAGGTTGAGGTGGTCTTGGAAGCTGAAAAACATCTTCACAACCCACAGGGTATCTGCCTGAACCAGGATGTCTCTCTCTGCCCTGATGTGGCCCACCTGGACACACAGCACAACAACACACACTGGATATCTATACTTTGTCTGGAGATCGCAGGTTGAAGTGCTGTCAAAAGTTCGAACCAACTGGGCTAGATTAGTTAGGAGATTAGTAGAACATTGAAACATTGAAGATTATTTGTTTACGGTATTAACATTTGTTGTAACTACATTGTTTACATTAGATGAACATGGGGTAGGTAGAAATATCCCTTGAAGGATATTGGCTGAACCAAATGTGAAAGGCTTGTCTGGAATGTAAAGTTTGAGCAGCACTACAGGAATGCAGGAAGAGATGAGCGAGTCACACCTGCTCTTTCCTCAGTGTGTCAGCCTTACGCAAGATCTTCATGGCGTAAACGTGACCAGTGTCTTTCTTCTGGACCAGACGCACCTACAGATCACAGGGCTGGGGTCAACTTTGGCTGAACTATGGGCATCTGGGCCTCAACAGGTCATGACTAATGGGAATGTAGAGGTGCTTACCTCTCCGAATGCTCCTCGACCAATCACCTTTAGGGACTCGAAGTCATCCAGGCCCAGCCTGGTCCTCTTCAGACGGAGGAACTCTGTTTCTTTACGAGCGTGCTGAGACCTCCTCATACGCTTCTGCAACTCAGACAGGGAGGAAGTGTGTGTGTGCAGAGAGCCAGTGTGTACGTGTGTGTGTGTCTGTATATATGTGTGTAATAATAAATATTCATTTACGTGTACGTGTGTGTCTTTGTGTATACTGTACGTGTTTATGTGTGTGTCTTTGTGTATACTGTGTATACCTCTTCATCTGGCAGTCCTTCTTCATCCATCACCCTCTCCAGCTTCTGCTGCCTGGCAACAAGGGGTCAAAAGTTAAGGCTAAAGAATAGTCATTCAGCCAGTTATCTTCAGCTCCCATTTTTCTACGCCGCCATTACTGACCTACAACTCAAAGTAGCCTACAGCATAATTGTCATCCTTCTCAGCCAATCCTGCTTGCCAAAAATGAATCAGTCAAAAACCGACTGAGAAACCAACAGCCCAGATGGAGTACAGAAGCTAAATGAAACTTGAGTGGAAGTATGTTTGAGGGTTGGAGCCAGGCTAGTCCAGACCTAGACCTCAACACAAATCCTCTTCAACTATCTTGGAGTTCTGAGGAGACTTCATGTCTTGATTTTCGATCTGACACTGTGCAATGTGAATTGTAGGGTCTCTTCTAGACAAACAATTTGAGGATTCAGTTTTGTCATCCCTATAATGAGTAGATTAATGTCAAAAATACATAATTAAATTCAACAAAGTTGTAATTTATTATAAAATGTGACTATAATGTGAGACTAACCAGCAGCCTCCGTTGTAATCAATGTTATCCTTGTATTCCTGCAATGATGGAACATTTCAGGAACTACTATTCCCTAATCATTTACATTTATTCATTTAACAGATGCTTTTATAAAATGTGACTTCCAAGAGAGAGCTTTACAAAAGAGCATTGGCCACTGAACATAACAATGTGATAGTCCCCAAACATTACGGGTTTATAGATCATGAAACATACATCATGAGAAACCAATGCCAAGGAAAGAGCCAATCAGTGGAATGCATGAATGCCTACCTCATCTCCCTCTCCTGATGCTGGGCGATCAGGTTGCTGTAGAAGTTCTCCAGGGTCACCTTAGTCATGTTCACCCTCTCCTTGGTGTGGTGACTCATGGACGAGCTGGAGGAGGAACGGTCCGGCGTTGCCATAGTTACTTAACCTAAACACACACACACTATAAAGCCTCCTTCCAACACACCCAACCATCCCACCCCCCATACACACACACACACCTACAGCATTCTCATGTATATATTGAGAGTGTTGAAGCACTTGATTTTAGGTGTTCAAGTCTGTGTGTGTTTTCTCTGAGTGGACTGTGCATGGCTTCTATGGTATCTCTTTATCTGGCTATAACTGTTAACAACATAATTTATTCTAAAGAAACTAACTTGGCGAAAAACGCTGTGCTTTCCGCTGCAAACAAAGCCATGAAAACATCTAAGCGTGACTCACAGTGGCAGCACAGAGATAGAGAGAATGGGACTTTCTCTCCCAGAGAAACTGAACTCATGATTTGTGGTGAGTAGTGTCCCTTAAATTATGTCTAAGTTTAGAACACTTTACAGGCTGGAGGGAACTGACTGAAGTCCGCTACATGAATTGACCCTGGGATGTGTCTGTAGTGTGTGATGTGTCTGTAGTGTGTGATGTGTCTGTAGTGTGTGATGTGTCTGTAGTGTGTGATGTGCTGTAGTGTGTGATGTGTCCGTAGTGTGTGATGTGTCTGTAGTGTATGATGTATCTGTAGTGTGTGATGTGTCTGTAGTGTATGATGTATCTGTTGTGTGTGATGTGTCTGTAGTATGTGATGTGTCTGTAGTGTGTGACGTGTCTGTAGTGTGTGATGTGTCTGTAGTGTATGATGTGTCTGTAGTGTGTGATGTGTCCGTAGTGTATCATGTATCTGTAGTGTGTGATGTGTCTGTAGTGTATGATGTGTCTGTAGTGTGTGATGTGTCTGTAGTGTATGATGTGTCTGTAGTGTGTGATGTGTCCGTAGTGTATGATGTGTCCGTAGTGTGTGATATATCTGTAGTGTATCATGTATCTGTAGTGTGTGATGTGTCTGTAGTGTATGATGTGTCTGTAGTGTGTGATGTGTCTGTAGTATGTGATGTGTCTGTAGTGTGTGACGTGTCTGTAGTGTGTGATGTGTCTGTAGTGTGTGATGTGTCTGTAGTGTGTGATGTGTCTGTAGTATGTGATGTGTCTGTAGTGTGTGATGTATCTGTAGTGTGTGATGGGTCTGTAGTGTGTGATGTGTCTGTATTGTATGATGTGTCTGTAGTGTGTGTTGTATCTGTAGTGTATGTTGTGTGATGTGTCTGTAGTGTGTGATGTATCTGTAGGCTGTGATGTGTCTGTAGTGCATATTGTATCTGTATGTGATGAAGGCAAAAATATGCAAAAGGACCAGTTGTTCAACTGACTTCACACTCTGAAGTGTCTCAAGCGTCTACCCCACAGTTAACCCTTTCTTGCTTTAAAAAAGGTGTGTTTTCAAAACCACAATTCCGCAATTTCAATGCCAAAATGTTTACAATTCCGGTTATGAGAGGAAACAAAAAACCCAAACACCAGTAAATCACCAAAACCCAGGTCGACCAGTGGATTTGTTGAGTCATATCTGAATGCGCTGAATTTCTTTGTTACTCTATTCGAACTTTTAAGACTACGGATGATTCTAAATCTCTCTAAAACAAACAAAAATAGAGACGAGAGAAAGTTATTTATGAAACTGAACTGTACATACCGATATGCCTCGTAACGAGATCACTGCAAGTTTGTATAAATAGTTTACTTTGTTAGAACATCTGTCAGACCTCGTATTCTACTCCACAGTTCCGAAGAATGTGTCATTCTTATGGTGGATGAATACATCTTTATTATATTCTCCAACACGTTTCGATCCTTACCAGCTGGTCATTTAATCGAAGCTTCCTCTCTTCCTTTAAGGCAACAGCTGCCCGTCAAGTCCGTGTCATTTCACTGTCCTGGTAAGATCTGAGATCCATCAGAAAACTACGGGAAGTGAAGAGCCCCTCCCCGCAGAAGACTCGCATTTCTCCCACGGATCTGTTTAATCCTGGAGGTAAAGGTGATGATGGGGAAATTAAAACACTTTTTGCCATTAAGGCAGTAGGCTAGTTGCCGTGTGTTATAGCAACATTATGAAGCACACCGTCATCCATCCACCGGTAAGAGCACTTATAGTGTTAAACGTTGTCATGAGGATGGATTGCCATCTTTGACACTTACATTTATTCATTTATCAGACGCTTTAGTTCAAAATGACTTCCAAGAGAGAGCTTTACAAAAGAGCATCGGTCACTAAACATAGTAACGTGATTGATAGACCTCAAACATATAGCAGGTTTATAGATTATGAAACCTACATCGTGAGAAACCAACAAATGCCAAAGGGAAGAAGAGCATTCAGCCGAACAAGTTACAATTATAAGTCAAGCATCTCCAACGGGCAATTGTTTTCCTGTATGATGCAAACAACAAAGCAACAACAACAGTGCACCTGTGTGTGTGTGTGTCGTGGGCGATCAAGAGTCATTTAATCAGCTGGCTCGAGTCCAGATAGCGACATTATTTCAATATGGAGACCCCTGGGATGAGTAAATTATGTTAATTTACTGAGATGATGTTCTACAAGTGTTTGGAGTTTAGACCCCATGGGAAATGATGAAAGGGCGTCTGTCCAGCATCCTAAGAGGAATTAGTCCAGACACAGGTGGTGGTGGCAGCAGTCCATGACCCGGCAGAGGAGAGGAGGAACCGCGAACAAATGCACCGGGAGCCGACGGGGAGAGACACGTTTTTAAAATCAGGCCATCGTTGGGATATGCTGGCAACTACGAAGTAAATTTGACTCGGTTAGTTGATAGAAGAGAGCCTCTAATCAGTTCTGAAACCAGATGTCAACCCGGCATGGAAAGAGGGAACTTGTGTAATTGTCCTTGTGTAACTTAATGCAGCATTGCCAGTCATATATCGATAAGTAAGGGTCAAGATGTGGTCTGATTTGTTGTTCATTGGTATGAATGAAATAGTGAAGTATTGTTCTGCAAATTATTCATCTCCTAAGGGCTTCTCCTCAGATCCTGTTTCCTACTCCTCCTTCCTCGAATCGGACTTTCCGTCTTTTATCTACAAAATATCTAACCCAGATGTTTGCGTTTAATTTGGCTCCCCTTTTGAATACAACATTCAAATTACTAGACAAAAATGATATCACGAGAACAGTGGATTTTGACTATTGAGCTCCATTCATTGTGCCCTCTGCGTGTGAGCGCCCTCATGAACCTGCAGTCGAACTGCAACCAGGTCAGAAGAACATTGAGCGGCAGTTCTCCCCTTATTCTCCCCTTATCAGACATGTTCTAGTATTACAATTCTGACGGCAGCTGTCATAATGTTACCTTACAGTGGAGCGATATCTAGATTTGCCTTTCTAAATAAATCCATTCAAATCACATGGACTCAACTTCTCGATCCATCTGAAGGACGTAGTTCACCTGCAGGGAGCGGAGTTTGACCATTTAAAAAAACTATAAATATCCAAACTTTATGTACTTTCGCCTACTTTTTAGACGAGCAAAGTAAATAGCAAACTATCCGATAGCAAATGACTAGATTAACATGGCGTGACCTAAGAATAAGTCGTGGCATATGTTCTCATCGGTAAAGAACATGAATAAGGTTTCATGTATGAGATGCTGATGAGGTTCCTCTTATCTAAGACCGGCGCCATTTTGTTCTCAGTTCGTGTGTGCAGGAGAACACGGCGGTCGTGTTGGTATTTCAAGAACCTATCGTTTAACTCTATATGTAATTCTGGTAAGATATTTCTGTATTTGTTGGCGTTATTAAACAATTAGAAAATAGAGTTATGGGATAGTTTACAAATTAGCTACAGAACATTGACGTAAAAGGTTAATATAGACACCAGGCCATAGTTCAGACTTGCTCTAAGGGCCTTAGTGACTGGGAGCATGCGAGCAGGATAGATAAAGATGGTCTAAATAAAACTATCTGGACTATTTTATCGAGCAACTGTAATAACGATGACCTTTTATAGCCAGTTGTTGGATAGCTGAATCCAACAATCCAAGAAAGTAATGAGGACGTGAATGTATCATGGACGTCAAGTCTACGTCTTAAAAACGTACCAGTTGTTGTTTAGCTAGTGCTTCCTAAATGATCAGATATTAATGGCATTACTAATATGCGTACTGTATGATTACGTAAAACAATATTGTAAGTGGGATTTTGTGCTTTCAGTAACTAACGTACCGTTGAAGATGAAAATCTCATGCGCCGAGTAATTCTGGTAAATTTGTCTTGATTTGTTTTGTGCAAATTCATTTTGATCTTGTTAAACAGGTGTGTGTTGTGTAGCGATTTGCCATATTATTTCAAACCTTGGACAGTTTATTAGGTCCCACCCCTGTTTTAGAAAAGCCCAGTATTATCATGCAGATAGACAGAATGCATTCTGTTACTGTTGGTCTGATGATCAGAATGGGCCAAACGAGTTACTCGACTGGTGCTATACGTACCAAGTACACTTTCTATGAAACGGCAATCCCCTCCTTTCTTGTACGACAGTGTCTGGTGTACCAAGAAAGGTTTGCAAAACTCAAAACATAGTTAGAGGTGCACAGATCTCTGTTGATGACTGTTGGAGAAGTGCAAAGATGATGCGACCTGTGAACGAACAGCACAGTGTGACAAAGATGTGCAGAGAGGCATTCTGTGACGTCAAGTATCATTGTGGAGGGATGGAACAGGCTACAAACAAGTTCTAGAATGTAGCAGTTCTTGAATTCATGTCGCTTAACCTAATAAATTGGACACTGATGGTATCGCTATCAAGTAGGAAACACTTGATTTAGCTCAGTGGTAGAAGTTTTTGGTTGAACCTTAATGTCTAGATTATGACTGTGGCAGTTACTCAGTTTCAATATAAATGGTGAACAGGTGTTTGGAAAATGAGAGGGAGTAACTGTTAGTCAGATCTTTTACTTTGACATTAACGGTTTGCAAAAGTGTGGCGCTGCAACAAAACTGATTATTTGAAACCATATTGATGCCAGCTGCTGTGTATGTTTGTGTTCCAGTGTCTGCTCTTTAATGACCGTTCTTTTCAGCTGCCTGGGGAGAATTCTTGTCTTTTCAAGGTTTAGAAGCGGCTCCCCTTTTCGGTGGACCATTTGGAAGTCGATAGGAAAGAATATAGATCCCCAGAAGACCCCTCCCTCCCAAAAGCAGCATCGTCCCTCTCCCCACATTCTCTGCCCTCCACCTTAGCCCACCAAGTGTTGGAAGACCCTGAAGAATTTTTATCCTCTTTTTTTATTTTTGGGGGATCCCAAATTATTTTCCCTAACTGCCCCCCTCTCATTTTACTTACCAAATATTGCCAGTCCATCCCTCCCAAGTCATTTTCTTGGATGAAAACCCAGAGAGGAGACCCAGCTTTTTTTCATTTTCATCTC
Source organism: Neosalanx taihuensis (assembly GCA_030340665.1). Classification (NCBI taxonomy): domain Eukaryota; kingdom Metazoa; phylum Chordata; class Actinopteri; order Osmeriformes; family Salangidae; genus Neosalanx; species Neosalanx taihuensis. The sequence goes on along the minus strand of CM059289.1, from coordinate 4,168,139 downwards.
GCTTTTTAACCACCTCAATTTATCTATCCAGTTATTCCTTTCTATTAAAAAAAAATAACAAAAAAACCCCCCCAACCCATGGACACTCTGTTAAGCATTCTGAGTCGGGCGTCCAGGCCAGGTGTTCTCTGGAGATCCTAGGACGTATCTCTGGCACACACCTTTACCCTCTTATCTCACGGACCAAGTGTTCCTTCAGGACCTCTATTTCCACGGAGGCGCCCAGTCAGACGTGTTCAGAGAAGAGGAGAGACCAGCTCCACCACACCAGGTACATGTCCTCCTCAAATCCAGCATCCTGGCCCTGTTAGGTGTCATAGGTCTCAGGCATGATTAGCTGTGGTTGTTAATGTATCCAATCATCATCTTTCACCCACACATTGACTTCTAATAGAGGAAGTGCTGTTAAGAGTTATCAGAAGGCCAAGGCTCTAATGACATGTCTTTCCCTGGACAAGACAAGTACCAACCAGGTGACTAATGGAAGACATTAACCCCTTCCTCTCCTGCTGTGTTTCTAGGGAGATTCCTGCTGATCCTGAATAGACCTACTCTGCCACCATCCCAGTTAACACGTCCATGACGCCATCATCCACTGGCTGAAAAAATCAGTTCTGACATCATCCAAACTCTGCGGAGAAAAAAAAAAAACACCAACTGTTACGTCATCATCCACTCGCTAAAAACACCTGCTGTGACGTCATCATCCACTCTCTGAAAACACCATCTGTTACGTCATCATCCACTCTGAAAACCCATCAAGAAGTTGACCTGTTCTAAAGGTTTAATCATGACGAACAGTGGAGATGACTGCTACTTCTTCTATTACTCCACCTGTGCCAAGGTAAGAGCTCTGAGGACACAGGTCACAGCTCCAAGGAGCGCACCTCCACATAGGTGGACATATATTGCAGACTAAGAACTTTTTGTGAAGATCTTGGTGAGTAATGGAAGCATTGTGTATTTCACGTGCTTTGTGTGTTGATGGCGCAGGGAGACAGCTGTCCGTTCAGACACTGCCAGGCTGCCATGGGCAGTGAGACGGTCTGCAGCCTCTGGCAGGAGGGACGCTGCTTCAGGATGGTCTGCAAGTTCCGCCACATGGAAATCAAGGTCAGTATGAGTGTGCTCATTAAGTTTGGTGACTAACACCAACACAAACTGACCATCCCGACACAATGCAGACAGGCATCATTGTTTGGTGTTAGTCTGTGTTGGTGTCTGGCTGACTAACACAGACTGAAAGGCCAGACAGCTAGACACAACACAGACTGGCTAGACACAACACAGACTGGGAATGCTGTCTGTATTTATCATCATTGAGCATCCTGCCCATATTCTAGGACAGTTTCCTGAGCCTTTATTTATTCTTCGATAAGTTAGCTGCAAAAGTACTCTACTCTTTGAGAAGATCCACATGAGAACCTTGCAGCTGACCCTCGGAATTACCCCATGTGCACTTTCTTGGTTTCCTACGACAGAAAAATCGCAGAGAGATTGCCTGCTACTGGGAAAACCAGCCAGCCGGCTGTCAGAAGGCTCACTGCGCGTTCCACCATGAGAAGCCCCGCTTCATCGACGGACAGTTTGTCCCTGCAGATAAAGGTAGGAGAAGGAGGAATGGGGGAGTCTGCTCACATGAGATGGGTCAAGGTTTGGAGCGTTTGATCCCAAAATGGTGCTTGACTGGAGATGTTGGGATCTTTTCAGGCTCTGTCTCTAAAGAAGTGGAACAGGCCCAGGAAGAGCCCACCCCACCACCTCCTCCCGCCCCTCTCCCCAGCGCAGCCAATCCCCAACTCCGAGGGGTCATCAAGGCGGAGACTCAGGAGAGCGTTCCCAGCCCCACCCACCCGCCTGTGGTCATCAACCCAGCAGATGATGATGAGGATGAGGATGGTAAACTCTCTCCCTTAGCTTTCATACCTACAATGTCAGCTTCATCATGTTCACCTGTTACTGGATCTCCATGAATGTAGAGAGTGGCTGGCTCAGCGTTTGACTGTGTGTTTGACTGTGTGACTGTGTGTGTGCTGCCTTCAGATCAGTGCTCAGAGGACGAGGCTTCTCCCAGGAAGCTGTCTAAAGTCTCCAGCTCAGGTGAGAGCTAACGCTGCATAATCAGCCAACATGTTGTTTTAATATTCTTCCCTCACGGTTCTGAGAAAGTGTTCTTGTTGAACCCTGCTTATATAGGAAGCCTGCTGTCTCTAGACCTGTCAGCAGTAATAGAACCTCACCAGCACCGCATTAGAATGTTTTCTTATTGCTTTGTTCTGTGCACAGATGACTCTCTGAACTTTGGTATCCGGACCCTGGAGGAGATCCGGCTGAGGAGAGCCCTGAAGGCCAGCATGAAGAGATACGGTACGCTTCTCCACGGGCTGGACCACAGGCTGGACTACAGGCTGAACCACAGGCCTGACCGCACCTGGAACTTATGTGATGTTAACATGTGCTGTTACTCCAGGTGCCCCTCTAGACGAGACCACCCTATCTGGCCAGGTCACCAATGGAGCCACTAAACAGGAGAGCATGAGTCCGTACGGCGGCCTGGTCCTGTCTGCTGCCAGTGGTAAGAACTCACAGCCTGCGTTTGGATACGTTGATACCTGATGAATTGTGGGAGTGTTTGGTAACATGCATGTTTCCCTCATGCAGACGTCGCTGCCTGTAGAGATGTTACTGGAAGACGAAACCTAACCGACAGGCTGGGGAAACGAATCCACAGAGCAGGTAGAGCTGTTCACGCATGATGTTTCTTCAGAACAAGTGTTTCCAACGTGTAAGCAGTCCCAGTCATAGACAGTCATGTCCACCATGTCCAGATGTTGCTGCAGATGCCTGTGAGCTGCCGCTGAAGCGCGGCCTGGCCGCACGCCTGGGCGGGGTGTTGGGAGAGGACGAGAGCAACCCTGCTAAAGGTGAGAGAGAAGGAAACACAGTCAGTTTGACCTGCTGAGGGCTTCATACATGTTCATTAATGTTCATACTGCCCACGCCTGCTGCTGCGTCCTGACTATGCAGGAAAGCCCGGTGTCAGTCAGTCAAAACCACACGTTGCTTGTTGTTTCCTCAGATCATAAACCTGTCAGGGATCGACTGGGGAGGTCAGGTCTAACAAGCACTCCAACAGAATCAGGTAACTTTGTTCACCTGGTGAACATCTTCTTTTATATAGATAGGTAGATGTGCTTTCAGTATGTATGAGCTATGGGACCATTTGCTTTTCTTACAGTTCAATACAATGTTCAATACTAGGTTCATGGTTTGATCATTATCAATATCGTTTGGAATATTGTTTAAATTTGTATTCATTTAATACAACTTGCCATATTATGAAATCCCTATTTAGAAATACTACAAAAAAACGTCCCTTTCCTCCCCTGCAATAATAGCAGTTAATAGCAGTAGGTGTGTGTTGAATGTATTGTGTAATGTGATTGGCTGTTCCTCCCCAGACTGCCTCACAGCAGATTCTCGTGCCGAGCCTGACAAGGCGCCCCCACAGATCCACATCAAGACCCTGGAGGAGATCAGACTGGCTAAGGCAGCCAAATCCCAAAACATGAAGACTGCTCCTCCCATCATTACCCCAGATGAAAAATCCTCTCCCAAGGTCAACAAGAGGTCCATTACAGTCAAAGCGGCCTCCATCGTCCAGGTTAAGACCTTTTCTGAGGTCCTTCATGCCAAGAAGAAGCTGCAAGAGGAATCTCTCCTGAAAACCAAGCCACAGCCTTCCTCTGACGCTCCCAGTGGCTCTCCCACCCAGGCCCCTGCGGTAGAAGCTGCGCCCAGCCGCAGGCTCCCTACTGGGGCAGGGGTGAGGGTGAAGACCCTGGAGGAGATCCGCAGGGAGAAAGCAGCCAGGATGCAGGCCCAGTCCCAGGGAGAGGATGAGGGGGAGGCTGGGGGCAAGGTGCCAAGGAAACCTCAGTTACAGCGCATCAGGAAGCCTGCTTCCCCTGGTGAAATATCTCTTAACTATTTTCTTTTATAGCTACAACAGCAAATAACATCCTGTCTGTGGAAGCCTTGTCCTTGGTGTACTTGATGGTGAGCAGCCTTGCAGGTGTGTGACTGCTTGTGTTTCCCCTCCATCCTGCAGGGGACAGCAGTAACATGCAGAAGAGCAGTGGGCCAGCTGAGAGGCCAGGAGAACCTCCCATCACCACAGAGGTAAAACCACATTAGTAGAACTTTAAGGATTCCATTCAGAAAATATTGTCCATCCCGACAGGGGTTAAAGACTTAAACAAACTTAGAAAACCAAGATAAATAACAACAATATAAGCAAAAACAACTCACAGCTGTGGGTTGTGTTTGTTCAAAGCTTCCATTTTAAATGCATGTTGTTTGTATGCAGGTCAAGGTCTGTGGTGCGTCTGGGAACGGCGTAAAGGTGAAGACGTTCCAGGAGATCATGCGTGAGAAGAAGCTCCGTAAACAGGAGGACAAGGCAGCCTCCAGCAGCTCCTCAGACAGCTCGCTGGCGGCAGAGCCCTCTCTGACACAGCCCGCCCGGACAGAGCCCTCTCTGACACAGCCCACCCGGACAGAGTCCTCTCTGACACAGCCCACCCGGACAGAGCCCACTCGGTCTGAGACCCCGGCCTTCCAGAGGAAGGTATTAGTGACGGTCTCCCTTCTCTTCCTCTCTCTTTCCTCCACCTCACCCCCCTCTTCTATCCTCACCTCCTGCCTTCCCCAGTTCTAACCCTCCTCTTCCTTTCCTCTCAGGTCAGAGTGCTGGCAAGCTCCTCCCCCTCTCCCTCCCCCCGCCTCCTTCCGGAGCTGTCCCCTACTGCTCCTAAGGCTGTGCCTGTTGGCCAGCGTGTCACCCTCAGCCCAAAGGTGGCTCCTCCCACCGTCACCGCTGTGACCTCCCCTCAGCGGGGGCCCACCCCCATGCTGACAGAGTCCTCCAGCCCTGCTCCAGGGAGGAGAGGCTTCCCAGGGGCCCCCCAGGAGCCCAGAGGAGCAGCTGTGCCTGCGCTGGACAGCACTCTGCTGAACCAAGATGGCACCCAGCACGAGGCACCAGCCACTGGGGCCAAAGGTAAAGACCTATCAATTTTAATAATTCAGTATAGGTTTATATGAAACATTTTCTTCAATACATTTTAAAACACGCTGATATATTTTTGTGTTGTGCTGTGGTTTTGCAGTGCGTCCTAAGCTAAACGTGAAGCCGTCCGTGGTGAAGCCAGCAGCCCAGGTGAAGCCTGGTCAGAAAAGGAAGGCGGCTGAGTCTGCTGTGGCGGCGGTCAAACCTCTGAACAGCGGCTCCAGATCACATGACCACATGTCCAGCAAACGCGCAGCAGTAAGCTCCTACACTTAAACAGGTTGACTGAAGAGCTGAAACAATGAAATGTCATTAAAAAACACTCCTTCTGTGTTTGCTTGCATTCCCAGGTGTCCCTTCAGGTGGCCACACCCTCCTCTCCCCAGGTACCTTCCCCAGCGCAGGGGCCCAGCCCAGGCCTCAGCCCCTTGGATGAGGAGCTCCAGACTGCATACACACTCAACCCAGCCCTCCCAGTAAACACAGCTCCTTCCAGGGACGCCTGCACTGTCCCTCAGAGGTAAGGCTGCTTGCCGGTCGATGAGCAGAGCGCTTCATTTAGGATGGATTACAGTATGGATCATAGTCAGTAGAATAGTAGGCAGAATGGGTTTCTTTGTGTGGATAAGTGTATGTTTCTGAGGATGGATTCCAGTGTGTGTTTCATGGTATGGATTTGAATGTTTGATATAATGAATTAGTGTGTGTTTCTTAATATGAATTAGTACATGTTTGTTAGTATGGATTAGAGTGTGTTTGTTAGAATGGATTGAAGCAGTATTTCTCACCCCTGGTCCCCAAAGACCCACACTGTCCTGCATGTTTGAGATATTTCTCTGCTCCAACACAACACATGTTTGTTGTCAGGCTTCACAATGTCCCATTCATTAGAATCAGGTGGAAAGAAAGTACAGAGTTATAAAGGGGAGCCCAGGAGATCACAGCAAACCCATAAGACAAGAAAACTGTAACCAAACAAGCATGGAATGTAACATAGTATCTTAAGTTAACATAATGAACCGGTTATATAGACCTGACCCTAGTTCTGAGGCTTCAGGAGAGAGGGCATACTTATACCAAACTAGGGGTGTCAGGAGGGGGCAGGTTCATCTCAAAACATGCAGCACAGAGCGTCCTGAGAGCCAAGGTGGACAAACACTGGATTGGAGTGTGTCTGACTTGATTTGTTACAAATAAGCACTGAACATTTTTGCTCCATTGTCAAAAGATGGAGGTTGCATTCCATGATTCTGTCTGTGCTTCTGGTTCACCTGAGGATGTTGACTTGTTCTCCCCCAGTCCTGTGATGAAGGCGGCAGGTGAGGGCCGCTCTCGACGCCTCAGCTTGGCCACCTCCTCGGGCCTGGACACGTTTGAGGATCTGATGAACGAGTTCACCGACAACCTGGAGGACGAACAGGACCGGGGCAAGGCTGGGGATGATCTGCTGCGAGAGCTGTCTGAGATGATAGACAACTAGAGGACAAGAGCAGTCTGAGATACACGCTAGAGAACAGGCCGGTTACAGGAGCTGCCTGAGGACAAACGTTGCTACCCCTGAATAAGACTCACATTTAAAAACCCATCATTAAGCTCATTTACTGCCTTAGCTTTCCCAGCACCTTTTGTTCATAGACATTAATTTACATAATTTGCATATTACCAGAATGACAGCAACATGGACCTATTCCACTTCAAAAAAAAGTTTAAATGGGGTTTTTGTTTTTACATGTCACTTGTTCGCTTTCTCAGGAACAATCTTAAATGCATTGCTATTTTTCTGTATTTCTAATTGGTCTAAATTATATTAGTGACATACTCGTCCCTTAGGAATGGCCTTGGTTCTTTCTGTAAGTCGCTGCTTTTCAGTTTTTTGTTCTTAGTGAACCAAACTAACCGTATGTCTGTTAAAAACGCTGTCTATAGTAAGCATTATCAGGCAATTCCTGACCTTATTGTGGGTATATGTGGATATATGGCATATCGAGTCATAAAACTGATGTTGATTCATGTAACCTTGTTGCAGAAAGACTCAAACATGTATACTGTGTATGCTCCAGTGAATTAGCTTTTTAAAGGGGACCCTAACCAAGCGGCTGGACACTGCAAATCTGTCAAGTCTCATCAAGGGATCGGAATTCGTAACAATCTGTACAGTTGTATGTCCTTTTTGAGGTTTTAGCAAAAATGGTGTTGAAAATATAGAAACATTATGTAAATGATTGGTTAAAGGGGTAACTGTCCAAAAGCAAGTACTTTTATGTAAAAAATGTAATTGCTTGTTTTAGATTTTTTACTTTAGTGGAATGGGATACGTTTGTGATACAACATCCATTTTTGAGTGTTAGCTCCACTTCCTCTTAAAACAATTATATTTATTAGCTGCACATTTATCAGAAATGTATATCTTATGCCACCCATTTAGTACCCATGTCCAGTATTTGGTACCTGCTTTAAACTTGAGTGGTAGAATTGTTAACAGCATTTTGAAACAACTACTTGCTCTTCTGACCGCAACCCCCCACCACCCCAGCACCCCCTACCCCGCCAAAAAATAATAATCAGAGGGAGAAATAAAAAAAACGATGTGGTCTTTAAATGTGAAACACTCAGGGACTCTTTCGTTCTGTTAAGTTCTGTTTGGCTGTATTCATCCCATGAGGTTCATAGAACTGATGCTGTCTGTGTACTGACTATGTACAGTACCAGTAGCCTTTGAGGTTGACAGGTTTCATCAGGAAAGTGGATGTAAGCTGTTTTGTACATCAATGCACCTGGTTTGGGAAGCCCAACTTACCGTTAGGAAATTGTTTATAATAAAGTGAATTTATGACACCTTATGTCTATGAAAATGGTTTGTGCAACATTATTTTCCACAGGAAGTACTGGAAATTACTGTCTGTCTGGACAGATGTTGTCTGCGAAGTTGTAAAGTCAGTAGATGAGTGATAGAACAGTGGTACACCCTTGTGGTTCAGCTCCTTAGATGTGATCACGGTGAATGTCTGGCCTCTTTACAGAAGTGTTAATAGTTCATCCAGACACCCACAAGAGGAAAAACCGGTACCACCTGGAGCGTATGAGTCAGGAGTATAAATCTAAAGAGACTCTCAGTCTGAATAACATCTGAAAGAGTGAGGTTTAAAGTGTTTGCATTGTGTAAGATGTTCAAATATGAATAGGAAGTATTTCTTTCTTATAAACAGCTTAATATATGATTTTGTTCATCTTAATATATGATTTTGTTTTGTTGTTGTTTTGCTTTCCTGAATGGGCATAAGTATTACAAGTATTGTGTGAAAAAATAGTTTATATAACAAAATTATGTATAAAATAAATTACGTTCAATTGTATTTTTGTATGACTAAAGAGTAGAGACTGCACGACTAAATAATATGACTTTCCTAAGTAAGGTTGTCGTAAATCACGCATGAAAGGTCTTTCCTAATTTGATCAGTTTCATTGATCTGAATAGATACCTATTGTACGTTTGGCTAGAGCACTTGGAATATCAATTCAATTTAGATTATGTAGCGTGCCATAAAACACATCAACAGATGCTGAAATCACTACGTTTGATGAAATCCAGTTGACAGATGCAAATGGCAGGTAATAATAGTTAATAATAACAATCGTTAGAATAACCTTCCCCAGATTTGGTTTCATTACGGTAACAGCAGGCATTCCTTGTCACGTGACCACTCCAAGCATCTTTTTGGTCCATTTTAGATGGTAGAGAGAGACCTGAACGACACTCCAAAAATGACCAAGTTGCAGTTTTTAAATGTGTTTTTGACCGAACGCCTTATGCTGGCTGCCCAGGAGATCTATAAATCTGTCGAAGACACGATTTTGGAGTACCAAGAGGAGATTGCGCTCAGAGAGAGAGAAAACGACCATCTGAGACGCAGACTGCGAGACGCAGGAATTGAAATATGGCCAGGTCAGTCAGCGCGAGCTAAGCAGCTAGCATGAGCTAGCAAGCTAACTAGCTTGTCGCGCCTTTCTTAGCGGTCTAGCTAGGGAGAATGCAACGGAAATACATACCTGGCTCTTTTAAACAAGCCAAAATATGTGATCGTGATTAAATATGTATATTTCAGTGACTTGCTGTAAAGATGGTTAAACATTCGGCTTAGACAGATACTGATGCGGTCTAGTTTGCTAGCTTCACCTCTAGCATCCGGCTAACTTGCTAACGGTAGTTAGCCACCTTTGTTCGTTAGCCAACCAGCAAGTACTACAGTAAGCTAACCCCATATGTACATCAGTAATTCTAGCCAGTTATCGAACATAAATCTAATATAAATGATATGATCGCCGTTACTAATAACGTAATCGTATGCTGTGCACTTCTTATCCACTATTGTCTTGCGCTATAAATCCCGTTTGTCACGTCCCTCCCTCTTCCTCTCCAGACCGCCAGTCCATGGCTCTGCTGGATGAGGAGGATACTGAACATCCGCGCCGTGAATGGAGTCCTAGCATGGGCCATGAAGAGCGACTTCCTCTGCAGATCAAAGACAAGAGAGACCTCCGAAGCAGCCAGGGAGAGGAGCAGCTCCGTGGGCATGGCTCCTGCAGCACGCCGGAGTCCATGTTCACCCCTCCCCGTGTGAGCAACGAATACCCCCAGGACCCTCCCCACACGTCTAGCCTACCCCAGAGCCAGGGCGTGGAGAACAGGGAGAGGGACCCTGGTACCAGGAGCTCCAGGCATGTGAAGGCTGAGAGCGGGGGAAGCCACAGAGGCTCGTCGTCCTCCAACAGCGGACCTCAACCCCTCGCCCCGGTCAACCCAAATTGTTCCAACGAAAACAACATTGACATCATAGGGGTGGAGAACGGAGGACAGTTGGTGGGCTCCAAGGGGGGTGCCGGGGGGAGTAGGGGAGGCCAGGGCTCGCACATGCGAAACCAGGGTGGGAACCCTGCCGTGGACTGCCACCAGAAATCCCCTCTCCAGATCCACGTGTCGGCCTTCTGCTGCAAAGTGTGCGGCGAGGCGTTCAGCCAGGCGGGACACCTCCACGTGCACGTGCAGGTGCACACACGGGAGAAGCCGTACCGCTGCGGCGTGTGTGGGAAGTGCTGCAGCTCGTCAGGACGGCTGCAGGAACACCAGCGAAGCCACACAGGGGAGAAGCCTTTCCGCTGCCAGATCTGTGGGAAGGGCTTCACTCAGATGGCCCACCTGAAGGTGCACATGAGGATCCACACAGGAGAGAAGCCCTACAGCTGCCCCGTGTGCGGGAAGTGCTTCAGCCGCTCTGACAAGATCAAACGGCACCTGCAGACCCACAGCCGTGAGGGCACCTACTTCTCAGGCCAATGAAGGAGGACAGGATGGGCGGGAAAACAGCTCCAAGTGAAAAATCTGTTACGGGATAATGGGACGTTTTTCATAAGGAAAAGCTAAATTTGCTGCCGCTAAGATAAAGCTTTTTTTAATTTCAAAGAACTAGACATTCTTCTATTCCTCTGTTTAGAGAATGTTGTATCCTAACTCTTCATGCCATAGTCCCATGCAATAGGAGTTGCATTACATAGTCAGTTTAGTATGTTCTATTTCCTTTTTATTTTTGTACTTGTCACTGAATGAAATAGGGAATCTTTAAGACACAGAATTTGATGAGTTTATAGATAGCTTTTCTTAATTATTTAGTCTTTCTGTAGTAAAAAAATTAGCATGATTATGAAGTCTTCCATATGCGCCTTGAAACTGAGATATGTTCAGAATTGCAACAACGAGCAGCATTCCAAAACTACGTTTCGTCTGGAAATTTCGGGCTGTTGGCTCATAAATGAAACCCTATTCGACACTCTTCAATTTCCAAAGTCACCTTGGATAAACAGTGGAAATATTTTTTGTTCAATTCTTAAATTTGTCCAGCGTACGAATGAGTCATGAGGTCATTGTGAGTCCTCTATGGGAAGCCTTGGTAGTCTGATGACATGTGACTGTCTGTAAGAGGGACTGGTGTTAGCTAGGCTAATGCTTATGTACAGTTAGCCATCAATAGCCTCCCAAGCACCTGATAGTGACTGATCATGAGCCTCCCTATGTCATTGTTGCATAACTGACTACTGCCATCTACGCTGATCTAGAGCTGGTTGTTTTATATTACAAGGGTTCTGTTCTAAGACTGCTTTACTATGTGTATGATAATAATGTGATGGCGAGGATGAGGATTTTTATTTCTGTAAATGACCACTCCCCCCCACCCCCTCAAGTTTTCCTGTATAGGGTCTATGTGTCCTGTGTATGACCTGTACTATGGTTGATAGCCAACATGGTTCAGAGACACTCCTCAGCCATATAGTATTACCTTATCCTGACATCTTAGCATTTTAGCAAAAGGCTTCTTCATGAGGGTAGGCAGGGGCAAGATAGTGCATACGTTTACTTAGCAAAATATTATCACATTGATTATTTCCAGTTGTGTCTCTTGACTGGGCTAGTTGGAGCCCAAAGGGTATTGTCCCTTCAAATGTCCTGTAGCAGTTAAAGCGAGCAGAAACCAAGTTAACAGTAGGAAGCAGTTCCTGTCTCTGCCCCACCCTCCTGAACAGGCTGTTGTACAGTTTTTATCTCCACTCAGGACTGAGGCTACGCTAGTACGCCCTCACACCCGACCAGCATCCCCTCTACCTCCCCCACACAGCCCTCCCTCCCCCACATATCCCTCCCTCTGCGCCACATCCCCTCCTCCCTCCCCCATATCCCTCCCTCCCCCACATATCCCTCCCTCTGCTCCACATCTCCTCCCTCCCCCACTCATCTCCTCCTCCCTCCAAAATCCCCCACACATCCCTTCCTCCCCCACACATCCCTCCCTCTCCCTCCTCCACACACCCTCCCTTTCCCTCCCGCCTCCACATTCTCTCTCCCTCCCTAGCACACTCTACTCTGGGAAGCCCAGCTCCCCCCCACACACGACATGACTGTACAGTGTTGTATCATTGTGTACTAAATGTTATTTTTTAATAAAGTAGTAATTGAGTACCTTGTTATGGATACAATCAGTTTTTTCTCAACACAGTACACATTAGTCCTTTACCAGGACAGTAGACGTTAAATAGACCATTTCCTTGTTTTTACATTTCCTTGTTTTAAAATGTAGTGTTGAAGTCAATTTAGTGGATACATTTCGTCTATCCACAAATGTGATTTTGTATTTATTAATGACAATTGATTATGTTTTAATAACGGAAACTCTCAAACATAAAAGAATAATCTTTCATCAGGAGCCTTACGCCATGTTTTACGGTAATGGGAGCCATGTTGTGTGACGTCACTAGAAAGCGTCCAGTCCTGACGCAGCTGCTGGGTTTGTTGTGAGGTGGATGTGGCCGGGAGCCAAGCTACCTTCAAAATGACTAAATTACAATTTCTAAATGTCTTTTTGACTGAGCGCTTAATGTTGGCAGCTCAAGAGATTTATAAGGCCGTGGAGGACACGATAATAGAGTATCAGGAAGAAATCATCAGGGAAAAAAGGGAGAACGATCAGTTGAGACGCAAGCTTATCGAGGCCGGCACTGAGACATGGCCGGGTTAGTAAAAGAAACATCTTGAAGTCGGACACATTAGGCTGATACAAAATAAGACTTCGATATTAATTTATTTATAATTTTTTTTAGCTATTGTAGAAAATTATATTAAACTAACTGACAATTCAACGTACTAATTCAAGTAAAATTTTACGTTGGAATATCCTTTTGCACTAGCTTTGTTAAAGACGGATTAGCGAAACCCTTACGTTAAATTAGATTATATTAGATTAAACGTTACTGTCATTACACATGTATAAATACATCCGTTACATGTCGGATGTGAAAGAGTTAAGATAACGTGTCTGTTCAACAATGTTTTGTAGAAGGACCGTCCTATGACAGCGAGGACCAAGGAAGAGTCTTCAGCGAGCAGAAAGTGGAACCAGAACCCACAGAGACATCAGACAAAGAACCCTGTGGAACCAAGGGGGTGAAGCCTCTCCGTGTCCAGTCCCACACATCAGCTGCCTCTACCAGAAATACTAACTATGATCCCACCTCTCCTCAGTCTACCTCTCACCATCTGCAAAGCCTCTCTCCAGAAGGGAACTCCCCAGTGACTAACTCAGCATATAAACACGTCAAAACTGAGAGTGACGGACCGTCCTCAGCAACGCCCATTGACAGCCCAGGTGGAGATACGAGTCTGAATCTGGACTGTTCCTCTGCTCAGAGTGACACCTGTGTAAGTATGATCGGATTAGAAGGTGACATAGGACTTCTTTCTGGGTTCGAAGCTCTGCAGATTCCTCACTCGGAGCAATTTCTACCAACACATGACTCGTCGCTGCGATGCACCGTGTGCGGGAAGACCTGTAGACATTTAGGCCACTTGAACACCCATGCCCGTGTCCACACCAAAGAGAAGCCCTTCCTCTGTGGCCTGTGTGGGAAAGGGTTCAGCTCCTCTGGGAGACTGAAGGGTCATCAGCGCATTCACACAGGGGAGAAACCCTACCAGTGCCACTTCTGTCGGAAGCGCTTTAACCAAACAGCTCATCTGAAGGTGCACCTGAGGGTTCACACTGGAGAGAAACCCTTCAGCTGTCCTGTGTGTGGGAAGAGCTTCAGCCAGTCCAACAAAGTGAAACGTCACCTTGTCACTCACTCCAGGGACAGAACGTAGCTGCTTCATTAACAAAGAGGGTCACTTATGAAAGTGATGCATTTTATACATATGTATGCTCAATGTATTTCTTTGCTGGTATAATAACTTTTTTTGGTCAAATAAATTAGGCCCCTCCCTCCCCCCAAAATAGGTGCGTGGTTAGTGAAGTATTTGTTGTGCATGAGGTGATGATGTCATCTCTGTTATCAGTGAATTGTTGTGGGTGGACTAGCTGGTTGTTGTAAAAAGAATGTTTTGTTTTTGTCACAGTCCTTTATCATGATTTATATTTTTGTAAATAAATGCTGGAGTTAAGCAAGCGGGTTTTTATTTCTTGGATATCCAAAGGATTTGGTTTTCTATTTTAAATTATTTTCAGACATGCTCAAATATGTTGGTACCCTCACAGTTCACTGAAATAGTTCCCCCTGAAAAGGGATGACATTAAAAGCAATTGCATCGTGTACACATACATGCATTTGGTGTGTTTTAGAATAAAGTAAAGAAGCTGTGAAGTTTTATTTTTCATTCCCACAAAAAAATGCAAAAATTACATTACATACATTAGTTGGTAAGCCAAATAAATAATGGAAAACTGGTTTCCCCCTATCGGTTAAAAAGTTTCGAAATGTAATCGAGCGCTACAGGAATCGTTTAGAAACATTTTACAATAATGGTGCATGAGTAAGCATTAGTCAAAGCTGTGTGTGTCCACACACAAACTCCTTCAAATGACGGTTGAGTGTGTTAACGTCAGCACAAAACCTGCTTTTCTGAAGCATCATGAAATGACTGTCAATGGGCCTAGCATGATGCTAGACCTTCCTCTTACTGCCATTGGACATAAGAGGACTGGAGTGGAACCGCACATGCACAAATACACAGAGGAATTAAAACAGGGTGTGGTTGTTCAGGATGGGGCCCATATTTCCACTGAAGGAAGTTCTAAGTTTGCAGAATGTGAAGAGAGAGTTAATTAATACACTGTTCCTCCTTACACTTATGTAATAAACGATATCCCAAACATCAATATAATTGATAACCAAATAACAATTGCTATCAAACTACAATGTTTGTTTAACTACAGGAAATGCTATGTAGTTGCATGTTTGTTAATGTAACCTTAATATGAAATGTTCAGATATCTTTTATTTTTCTGTTCAGCTGAGTGCATGTCAAATGCTGTAATGCTCCATTCAAACACTAGGGGGCACTTTCACATTGTTTATGTCCTTGGATTGTCCAGAATAGTAAGGGTCATGATAGTGTTCAACATCTATAGTTAATTAATCTAAACTATAAAACTCTTCCTTGTACCCAAAAAAAACGAAAAAGCCTTTTTTTCACAGATATAATTCCTTCTCCAAGCTTACCTTATCTTCAATGGAGCTATTTGTTTGCATACCTATATTTGTTTGCATAACCTCTGCCAAGAACTCCCCAAATACAGACAATGCATAAACTGCCCCACCAGGGAGGGTAACACCCTGGACCATTGTTATACCACAGCCAGCAAGGCTTACCATGCAGTGTCCTGTGCTGCACTGGGTCACTCCGACCACGCCATGATCCACCTGATTCCTGCATACAAGCAGAAACTAAAAACCGTAAACCTGCGGTGAGGACATCAAAACAGTGGACCAGCGAGGCTTTGGAGGAACTCAGAGCTAATCTGGAGTGCACTGACTGGGAAATGTTTGCTGCCGCTACAAATGGATTGGATGAGTTCACTGAGGCTGTGACATCAAACATCAGCTTCTGTGAGGATTCCTACGTACCAACACGAACCAGGGTGAGTTACAACAATGACAAACCCTGGTTTACTGCAAAACTCAGAAGTCTGAGGTCTAAGAAAGAGATGGCGTTTAAGTCTGGCGACCGCTACAGATTTAAGGAGGCGAAAAAGCTGTTCAGCAGGGCCGTCAGAGACTCGAAACGACTCTACTCAAAGAGACTGCAAGAACAATTCTCCTCAAACGACTCTGCTTCTGTCTGGAGGGGGCTTAGGCAAATTACCAACCACAAGCCAAGAGCCCCACCCACCACCAACGACTTCCGCCTGGCCGTGGACCTGAACGAATTCTATTGTAGATTCGAAGGACAATCCACAGCCCCATGCCCATGCCCCCCCCCACCCCTCTCCCCACCCACCACCCCACCCCCCTCCTCCTCAATTATCACCCCACCCCCCACCCATCACCACCAACACAATGTTGACTCTCTCCATCCAAGAGAAGGAAGTTAACAAAGTGTTCAAGGGACAGAACCCTCGCAAAGCTGGCCGGATGCTGTCTCCCCTGCCACACTGAAGCACTGCACTGACCACTGCACTGTCTCCGGTGTTCACCAACATCATCAACACCTCCCTGGAGATATGCCACGTGCCAGCCTGCTTCAAATCCTCCACCATCATCCCTGTGCCCAAGAAGCCCAGACCAACAGGACTGAATGACTACAGACCCATCGCCCTGACATCTGTGGTAATGAAGTCCTTCGAACGCCTGGTGCCGAGACCCCCTGCTGTTCGCCTACAGAGCCAACAGGTCTGTGGACGATGCAGTCAACATGTCCCTCCACTTCACCCTCCAGCATCTGGACTCTCCAAACACCTACGCCAGGATCCTGTTTGTGGATTTCAGCTCTGCCTTCAATACCATCATCCCAGCTCTGCTTCAGGACAAGCTCTCCCAGATGAACGTGCCCGACCCCACCTGCAGGTAGATCACAGACTTCCTGTCCGACAGGAAGCAGGACGTTAAGATGGGAACGCAAGTCTCTGACTCCCGGTCCATCAGCACCGGATCCCCTCAAGGCTGCGTCCTTTCCCCCCTGCTCTTCTCCCTGTACACAAACAGCTGCACCTCCAGTCATCCATCTGTCAAGCTCCTGAAGTTTGCGGACGATACCACCCTGATCGGGCTCATCTCTGATGGGGACGAGTCTGACTTCAGGTGGGAAGTGAACAACCTGGTGACTTGGTGTAGCCAGAACAACCTGTAGCTCAACGCTCTTAAGACAGTGGAGATGGTTGTGGACTTTAGGAAGGACCCAGCCCCACTCCCCCCATCACACTGCGCGACTCCCAGGTCAACACTTTGGAGTCCCTTCGCTTCCTGGGCACCACCCTCTCCCAGGACCTTAAGTGGGAGCTGAACATCAGCTCACTCGCAAAGAAAGCCCAGCAGAGGATGTACTTCCTGCGGCAACTGAAGAAATTCACAATGATGGTGCAATTCTACACTGCCATCATCGAGTCCATCCTAACCTCCTCCATCACCATCTGGTATGCTGCTGCCACTGCCAAGGACAAGAGCAGACTGCAGAGTATCATACGTACCGCTAAGAAGGTGATAGGCTGCAACCTGCCATCCCTTGAGGACCTGCACACGGCAAAGTCTCTAAAACGGGTGAGGAAGATTGCGGCCGACTCCTCCCACCCTGGACATTCTGTGCTTCAGCTGCTCCCTTCTGGCAGGAGGCTGCGGTTCATCAGGACCAAAACCTCTCGCCACAAGAATACCTTCTACCCCTCTGCTATTGCCCTCTTCAACAGGGCCAAGGACTCAGTTTGACACATCCACCAACACCTCACACCCCCCTCCAGAATCCCACTGCACTCTGCTACTTTAGCACACAACACTTTAAACTTTAAAAACTTACTACTGTGATTTTTGCACCACTGCTTACACTACTGTGTATATACCCCCCCCCCCCCCATGTACTATATATACCCATTCCACTCTGTATCTATGTTATTTGTACTTCCATGTTATCTGTATCATTTGTACTATTTGCATAATTTGTATTATTTGTATCATTTGTATTATTTGTTTATATGTATCATATCTGTAGTGTATTTTACATTGTATTCATTTTTTATTTGATTAGTATGCCACATATATGTTCTATGTTTGCTCATTCCTGCCAAAGTGAATTCTATGTTTGTTAATCTTGCATAGCGAATAAACCCCCATTCTGATTCTGATATCACAAACCTTTTATGAGCTTTATGAGAACATTACACAACTGAACAGTTAACTGGTGGTAAACATGTCATGATTGAGTAGCACCAGCGTGTTATTACCCAGCTAATCAGAAGCATTCCCACTGAGAAATCAAGCTATTTTGGGAGCTTGTTTTTAATCAGGATAATCTAACTGCAGTGTCTCCTGGTTTGATATATATATTTGAATGGAAAGCCCTTATATAAAGCTAATTTGCACAACAATCCAGAAATATGCTCACATGTTGCATGAATCTTTTCCTGTGTCTGACGTACAGTCTGGCTCAATACTCAGTTTGCAAATTAAACTGTAACAGCACAACTCTTCCAATCTTATTTCATGCAGAGTGTTTGTCAAAGCTTGCTAGATCCTTCTTGTCTCATTGTTAACAATTGCTAAAGAGCTCATTAACTGTGAATTAGATTGACACTGGGCCGAGATGTCTCCATGCAGACGGTGCCATCTTCCAACCCCACCCCATCCTTCCTATCCTCTTCTCACCCCACCCACCTCCCCTCAGCAGTGTGAAGCATAGAACACAGATGTGTGTAGGAGAGAGACAGAGAAATAGAGGGTGGGTGGGAGAGAGGAAGAAAGAGAGGAGTAGAGAGGAAGAGAGAGAGGGAGTGAGGAAGAGAGAAAGAAAGAGGGGAAGAGAGAGAAAGAGAGAGGAAGAGAGAGGGGAAGAAAGAGGACGAGAGAGAGGAAGAGAAAGGAAGAGAGAGAAAGAAAGAGGTAGAGAGAGATATTTATTGATACTCTGTCATGAATTCTTAATTGTATCTGTCTTTATGGATATATGCCTTTGTGGATAAAATAGAATAATTTATGCCATGAAGTGTAATATAATATAGAATATTATATACCTGTTTCATATAGGGAATCATAGTTTAGTTTTGAATTGAATTAACTGAGAGAGAGAAGTAAAGAACATTGTTTTTCTGGGTTAGAAGACCTTAGTCTGCAAGTCATGGAGCTTCAGGTTCAAAAGAGACCCCAATCACCTCCTGCTCTAATGAGGAGACATGACTACAACAACAAGCTCAACCAAACAACAATAATGACATTCCACCAGCCAGGCCCCAGGGCTACACTCTATTCTTGCCTCCAGCCCCCCCCTCTCTTTCCACCCCCCCTCTTTCCACCTCCCCTCTCTCTCCACCTCTACTCCCCTTTTCTCTCTCTCCATCTCCACTCCCCCTTTCTCTCTCTCTCCACCTCCACTCCCCACTCTCTATATCTCCACTCCCCCCTCTCCCTCTTCCTCCCTCCCTCCACTGCCTCCCCCCCCTCTTTGTCTTTTTCTCTACATCTCCTACCCCCCACCCCTTCCTTCTCTCCCCCTCCTTCATTCAATAATCATTTAGTTGTACTATTTTGGATTTGAAAAGCCGACCGTTACCATTTATTGCCTCATCAATCAGTGCATCACTAATCTAATCCATGTTATGGATCCCTGAGGAGAAATTTAACTGTTACAGTTGCTTAGGCAATAGAAAGTATTCATAATAAATGTCTCCTATTCAACTACAAATACATTGATGAGAACAGATAGGGGATGCAAGAGTCACTGGTGACCCTAGCGAGTCCAGAAACATCCATCCATCCATTTTCTTCCGCTTATCCGGGGCTGGGTCGCGGGGGCAGCAGTCTGAGCAGGGAAGCCCAGACTTCCCTCACCGCACACACCTCCTCCAGCTCCTCCAGGGGGTCCCGAGGCGTTCCCAGGCCAGCCGAGAGACATAGTCCCTCCAGCGTGTCCTAGGTCTTCCCCGGGGCCGCCTCCCGGTGGGACATGCCTGGAACACCTCCCGAGGGAGGCGTCCAGGAGGCATCCAAAACAGATGCCCGAGCCACCTCAACTGGCTCCTCTCGACATGGAGGAGTAGCGGTTCTACTCCAAGCTCCTCCCATGTGACCGAGCTCCTCACCCTATCTCTAAGAAGTCCAGAAACATCCTAAAGTTTTGGTGCAGGTTTGCATCCTAACTATCTGGCCAAACTGCAGCAGTGAGTAACAGTTCTTCTCATTTGCTAAGAGACACAAAATGAAACTGGGATCAATTTAACACAGCAGAAGGCTTCTTTTCAAATATTTGAACATTCATTTGTTACACACATTTTTCCACGCCCTTTGTCAAAACAGTGTCCACAGATCTCATTGAAAGACTCCAAACTCTTTTGTATTCACTGTGTTGAACAAAATGAAAAAATATATTCAAAGCTGATAAAAATGACATGCATAATTATAAATGGCTAATGCACCTGTGTGATACTCGTTTGAACAATCAGCAATCAGTCTTCTTCAATCAGCAATCAGTCCTCATGCATCTATGAAAGATGCCACCTCTGTGTTGTTATTTGCAAACATGGATCAAGGACACTAGAGGCAAGGAAAGAGTGCAAGAGGCAATTGCAGAGGGGCCAAAGGAAGAGGAGTTAGGGCAGTTTTGCTTTTACTTCACATAATCCACACTGGTGGCAGATGAAAGCTCTTATTTATTGAGCAAGAGTCTCTTCTTCTACATATGGTGTGAAACATAGACTGTGTGAAATCCAGACAGCATTGATTACAGACCAGGGAGAATCATATAAACTTCGGCAAAAGTTTGGCAACGGTTGATAAGAGTCCTTAAATTAAACCACGTCAGAATGAAGCAGCTGTACAGAGTTAAATCCTCAGAAAGCTCTGACGTGTTGTTGTGTTGGGGAATTTTTTGGTATTGTAATACCTTTAAAAAAATACTGTTGACCAATAAAGGGGCACATCATATTAATGTTTATGGATTAAGTAAAGTAAGGAGACCATTTCTCCTGAAGCATTATTATTTCTGTGCTCACAGTGAGGTATATTGTTATTGTTAGATTAGATTCGACTTTGAGGTTCATGTTGTTTAATTGTAATTTGTTTAACTGAATGCTCTTGTGGTTCTTCCCTCTGGCACTTGTTTAGTTTCACATGATGTATGTTTCATAATCTGACAACCCGCAATGTTTGGGGTCTATAACGCTGTTATGATCAGTGACCGATGCTCTTTTGTAAAGCTCTCTCTTGGCCGCTTTGAATGAGTGCCTGCTAAGTGAATAAATATAAATGTACTAACCGTCTGGGAGAAACGTTTTATGAATGTAAGCCAAAGTTTCCTTTTAGTAGGTGTTTTCCCCCGCATTTGAGTTTTGAAAGTATGATATTTCATATTGATGGTTGTATTTAGATGTTCATTGTGTTACGATTGCTTGAAAGAATAAATACATTTGACTGGAAGTTGTAGTGTTTGATTCTTTAAGGTTTCATGAGCATTAGAGCCTTACTATGAGTAAGACTTCTCATGTCCAAGTACATTTGCAATGTCATCTGATTAGTCATATCAATAGGTAACCTCTGTCCTGCCTCTGTACTGTCCCAGTTTAATGGGTTAAGGTATGCCTGGTGTTGGTCTTGCTGATATTTTCAACTTGGACCAGTTGGAACCGGTACTTCCTGTTACCTGAGCAGCCTTTTCAGGTCACACTATCCACTCCCCCCACACTGTCCCACAATGCCTTGCCCTCCCAGTATGTGTCCTCAGAAGCCATGCCGGTCCCCTGTCGGGTGACAACATGACTTTTGACAACTTCCTAATGAGTGTCCGTCTCCTCCAGCGAATCCTCCACAGGGAGGGGCCCTGGTACCCCTCTGGATCCCACGTTAAAGCGAAGGTACAGGCTGAGACTGTGACCTGTGAAGGGCAGCTGTTTGTGTGCGCTGTAATCTGGTGCCTCCTGGCACTGCGAGGGTCCTGCCTCAGTGGACAACACTCAGGGTCCCAGCTTAATGTCAGGAACACAAACTCTGAGAACACTGGAATAATTTAGGATATCCGTCACGAACATGTTCCATGAAGTTATCACCAGCTGACTGAGAAACAAACTGACTAGTGCCTTTGGCTATATTCTGTCTCTTCACCTCTCCTGCAATCTGACTCACAAACACCTCAAGGTACTTCATTGTTAATAAAGCTGAATGAAGAGAGACAGTACCTACACAGTACCACCGCTCCCACCAGGCATGCTGACAATGTCTTATCTGCTTATGTATTTATTGTCTATTATTATTATTCCTAGTTTACAGTGCCCGTGATGCAGTTGGCGTTTAAGACGTCAGCAAAACATACAGATACTAATGACTACACCAACCTGAACTTGATCTTCAACCTCCACGTAATTTTTCATGCAACACCTTGTAGTTCAGCCATTTTTCATTTACATGTATTCATTTAGCAGACTCTCGTATCCAGAGCAACTAACAGCAAGTACAGGGACATTCCCCCTTAGGCAGGTAGGGTGAAGTGCCTTGCCCAAGGACACAACATCATTCTATGCACAACATCTGGCGCTGGCGCAAGCTCGCTGCTGGCTGCAACAGCCCACGCTGGAATGAGCTGCAATTTCCCTTCTGGGGAACTAATAAAGGATTTCCTATTCAGTAGCCACAGCCGGGAATCAAACTCAACAACCTTACAACAACCTTACAAAACAACCTTACGATAATGACCCCCAAGCCTTAACCGCTGAGCCACTTGAATCCCTTTCTCATTGAGAAGTAAGAGATAACTTGTCCCTTTATATAACTGGATGAGGCACAGCAGGCTTAGCTCCAACATTAATTGGATGGGAGGGCATTTGATTTCCACAAGGGGTCATTTTGTATATAGCTCAAATATAATATAGCTATATTTGCACATAGAAATGTATCACTAAAATAATTGAGGTATAGAGCGTTCCATTTGGGGAGGCAAAGACATACTGAAAGTGATTTTCACCAAGATGGTTGTAAATGTCTCAAGCTATACAGAGGAGCCAATATGAAGATCCCTTACCTACCATTCCATCGCCAGTCATCCATGACATTTTTGGTCCCAAACGTTGACAGGTCTCACGAAAACCTTTTATAAAACTCAAAAGCCTTTTATTTTAATCAATTATGCCCATAATTAAAGCAATTTATCCTACTTTTGTCACATTATAGCGTAAGGGATACAACACATTGGCAAGAATACAATGAACGAAAAATGGATGGATTGGGAAGAGATGCAATTTTCGTCTCAGCGTTTCAGTAAAAATAATCCCATCCACCAAAAGCAAATAACCATATAAGTGGCATGTCATGTGCCTTATTCCCCAATAAAATAATTTATGTTTCTAACATCTAGCATTTTAAAGCCCCCAGTCAGATCCATCAGTCATGATATAAAGGGAACCATGCACATTTTAATACGCTGATCAAGGCAGTCATTCATGGAAGCTGCTGATAAAATGACAGTGAGAGTTAGAGAGAGTGATGAGTAGAGGGTGAGAGAGAGTGGGAAGGGGAACTGATAAAGGGGGAGAGTGGAAAGAGAGTGAAAATAGGAATAGAGAGATGGGGAGAGAGGAGTAGACAGGCTGGCAGAGAGAGGGGGAGACGGGCTGGCAGAGAGTGGGGGAGAGCGGGGGAAACTAACTGACAGAAAGAGGGGGAGAAAGAGGGGAAAGAAAGAGGGGGAAGAAAGGGTGGAACAGGTTGGAGAGAGCGGGGAGAAAGTAATAAACAATTTTAGAGAGGGAGACTGGAGTGGTAAAGAGAGAAGGGAAGCGATGGAGTAAGAGAGAGATAGACAGAGTGGTAGAGAGAGCGAGAAATAAGATAGAATGGTACGGGAACATTTGAGCAACTTTTACATCTGAGGAAAAGATAATGTCTGTTCTTTAATTGCAGGAAGGTTGGTTACATAACTACCTCTCTGGTTCCAGGCCTATTATTGAATGGAGGCCCATTCTGTCCCTTTGTACCAGGACAATCATTGTTGAAGCCACAGTGTGAAGATCTAAAGGGCTGCGGCCTCATTAGCTGTAAGGAGGGGGGGCTGGGGGTAAACACTGACAACCCCACACATACACGCACACACACACCCACACGTACACTCACATGCAGACGCACAGCTCCTCTATGACTCAAAAGTATGTCGAAGGATGAAGTGAACATTTAATGCTCAGAAACACACAGCATCTTCTAACAGTGCCTTCAGAACATTTTATTATGATCAATGTGATTGTAATCATGTTTGTAATAACCTATCATTGTAATTGTAATGAAGTATTGGGTTGTAACTTCTGTTCCAAAGCCTCAGAAAAATAACATTGATACTAAATAATCACAATATAATCAGGGTAAACAGACAGGAAACATATCCAACTGGTTTACATATTCCAGGTTATATAGACTGATACTAACACAACACAGGTTATATAGACTGGTAATAACAATGCTTCATAGACTGATAAAAGCACATCACAGTTTATATAGACTGATAATAGCAGATCACAGGTTATATAATCATTGTGGAGGCCTTGCTCTGTTTACTAGGGCAGATTATGCACAACAACTCCGATTATCCCAACTTTTGTCAAATGACAGGTGTTTCCCTTCCAGAGATGACCAATACAAGGACAGCGTTCCATCGCTCTCTCTCCACTGCAAAAAGTTACCATGGCGATGTGCTGTCTAGCTGACCCTGTCATGCGTGGGAGATGTGCTGGGATCAGATTATTTGAATTTGTAATTATGTTTAGAAAAGGCCATTAAATTACACAATTTAGATTTTCCAATATATGGAGAATTATTTGTAGAGGACTGTTATGCAGTTTTTGGTTCTAGTGCTTCTGTAGAGTTGAGCTGATCACCACTTGATGGTAGATGTCATTTCATTGGAAGCCAGTCCAGCTTTCCTGGATTCAAAACACTTAGCTGGCCAATCACTTCAAAATCTCCTATCTTCCACCTCAAAGGTCTTCAATTTTCCAGCACAGAGCACAAGTCATCTCCCTCTCCGTCTCTCTCCTGCAGGCTCATCTTATTTGCCCCCAGGCAGCGAAGAAGGTGAAAAGGTGTCTCAGAAACCGTTTAAGAGACTCTGGGGCCTGGTTTACAAATAGCCATCGACCTCAGCAATGAGTCGTGCCATCAGCTACAGTGATGAGTCATTTTGGTTTCCCTCTCATTGATGAGTTTACAGCAGGGGTGGGAAACCCTGGCCCTCAAGGGCCACTGTCCTGAAGTGTCCCGAGTTTAAGACACTGGTACTAAGATAATTCTACCTATCAACGTGCTAATGTTTTGAATCAGGGCTGTGTCTCTTCAAGTGGAAATCTGGATATATAACTGTTCTCCTGTCACTGCATGACAGACCCATCCTGCACCCTCTCGGTTTGTACAGCCGTTATTAACTTTAATCTGGAGCTCAATCATTTAGCATTTCTGACGTGGCGACATTTGGGGTTTAATTAAGAACGTCTCTCTTCACACTGAAGCAAGATGGAAGAACTGAAACCACAGGCATTCGTCAACAGACCCATTGTGGGTCCATGCCACATACATTATTTTACGGCCGACATATTTCATTGTTTTTGTTTTGCTGCACAGACAGATGGTGCATTGATGAACCAGATTTTCTGTGCAGTTAAAAATTGCATGGTCAGCAAATTATTTTTGTTGAGTTATTCACTCTAAATATACGTTAATTCTAGTCAGAGAAAAGGCTGTTCATTAGGAAATTAATGATGTTGAAGACAGCTGTTTGAGTCATGAAGTCTTCCCATCAGCAGACATTATTAGACCTGTCTCCCAGTGTCACAGCTGTTCAAGACCTTCTGCATGGCCTCAGATCAGCTGTGGGATGCTGCAGCCGTAAGGACTCACATGGTGGAACTGTTACCTCCCCAGAAGTCCATAACCATTCAGATCAATCGCATTTGGGATGTCTGGAAAGAGTTATCTAGGAAACAAGCCTTTCTACCTAATCTGCCACCAAATTGGATTACAGTAATAAACTGTATTGCTATACAACATGAATCCTTCAGTCCTTTGCGAATTGACAAACCTTGTTTTCTGACACTATATAAATATATATATATATATTTGAAGACCTCACATTTATCTGTCATATTTACATATATAGAGTCTAAATCAGCTGTATTCGCCAAGTTAGATTTTGCAAACAATGAATTAACTATGGCAGGAAGGTGCAGACCATGAACTTAGTGTAGAAATTGTCGTAAATAAAAACATTGGCATACAATGGTTCTAAATCCCTATGAACGACACAATTTAATATACCTATACTTTGTGTGTGTGTATATATATATATAGACGTGTGTGTATAGAAAATATATTCTCTATAAAGTGACCAAAGACCTTCAGAACAGAAAAGATTCCAGCATATTGTTGCAGCCTCGTTGGTCAAGCTAGATTTGCAAGGTATTTGTAATGATGTGGGCCGTTAAGGGCAGTACAGAAAATTTTATCTGGCAAGACAGAGGGTCCTTTGGGTAGATATGGAACCGGATGTCAGATAATATGTGAAGACCTGCAAGCAATGTGTGGTCATTAAGACCACTGAACCAGAAGCCAGAAATCCCCCTGTGGGAACCATTAGAACCTCAAGTCAACTTCTCAAGCACACTTTTATGATCTGTATTGACTTCTGGTCCTTGGAAGATCCTAATGGGAAAAATGTTGATGTATTGGTGATCAATGATCATTTCACTAAGATGGCTCATATTAGCATTCACTCGTTTAGCAACAAAATACAAAAAAAAAAAAAAAAAAAAAATTAGGAAAATTTCTTTTTAAAAATACCCAAGAAATAACATGTCCACAAAAAGGGTTATGTGTGATAAATAGGATTATTAGTCTGGCCAAAGCCAAGAGGGGTGGGGGGGTTCCAAGGCCCTCTCTCCCCTTATCCTGCGAGTAAGCTGGATGTCCTTGGGCATGATGGTGACACGCTTGGCGTGGATGGCGCACAGGTTGGTGTCCTCAAACAGACCAACCAGGTAGGCCTCACTAGCCTCCTGAAGAGCGCCAATGGCCGCACTCTGGAAGCGCAGCCTGGAATTGAACTCGCAACCTTTCGATCACTAGCCCTACGCCGTAACCCAGGGGTGGGCAATTCTGGTCCTTGAGGGCCGCTGTCCTGAAGGTTTTAGATGTTTCCCAGCTCCAGCACACCTGATTCTAATGAAGTCATTATCAAGCTTCCACAGAGCTTGGTAACAACCCGTTCATTTGAATCAGGTGTGCTAGAGCTGGGAAAGATCTAAAACATTCAGGACAGTGGCCCTCAAGGACCGGAATTGCCCACTTCTGCCCTAACCACTCAGCCACCTGACTCCAGTCATGCCTATCAATGTTGTGATCATATTGCAAAGTGGCACCTAAGCTCTGGGATGAGCACTTTTGCATGTATGGGTTCCCTGTAAGGATTCACTCTGACCAGGGTGCCCATTTTGAAAGTTGTTGCAAGTTGCAGAAACGAAGAAGTGTAGAACCACTGCACACCATTCCATGGGAAACTGGACCACAGAGCGGTTCAGCAGAACCTTGGGCATTATGATCAGAACCCTCCCACCAGGAGCCAAACAGAAATGGCCGCAGATGTTACCGACTGGTGTTTGTTTTGTGTTGTACGAAGTTAGAGTTATTAGATAGAATCCTCTGTCACAGCTGCCTCTGGCTTACAGTGGTGAGACAAGATCTCCCCGTCTGTTGCCTATGCCTAAGTCATCCACTGCCCTTAACTCTAACCCTGGCCATTGACCTGGAATGTAAACCCATGCCAACCAACTTGAAAGAGGGTATCTTTATATTGTCACTCTCACAGAAGCCATGCCTCATCTCTTCAGCTGGATGCTTTGAGCTGGATGTGAAGCTATCTTCCAGCCTTTGAACAGACACCATCTTGGCAGCTGTGCAGCTCATCAGGGCTCTGTTAGCAGGTGAGCAGATGGCTGGTAGCCCACAGGCCACACCCTTTGCACAAACACTAATGAGGGGAGAGAAACAGAGAGAGAGAGAGAGAGAGACATCGGAGAGACCAAGGAAAGTGCAGTAAAAGATGAGAGAGAGGCACAGAGAGAGATCAATGACAAACGAGAGTAAAGAGTAGTGGCACAGTAAAAAAAAAGGAGAGAAAGAGACATTGACACATTGACTTAACTTGAGGAAGGACCATTAAACAACACGGAACAGTCACTCTTGTTTGTCAGAAAATACACAGTTGCCTCAGGCTCATCTTTCGGTAATGACCTGAAAAATGCCACAGCCTATCAACAATGGAGCAGGCATCATTTTAGAGTTGATGAATAAAGACAATTAATTCATTAGCAATGATTTGGTCTGGTGGTAACTTCAGGTTGAAAGGAAAAGCCTCAGCATAGAACTTTACAAAGTAACATTTTTAAATGAACTAGACAATGTGATGTTATGAAGGTGAAACAAAAATACTGATACTGTGTTATTGTTTGATAAGGAGACAATGTCTACCATTCTACAAACCAACGCTTGTAAATTATTTTGTAATTTCAGATTCCTTTTAAATTCACTTCTGTATCATTCATTTCACTAACACTTGAGCCAGACCAGTATTCCATAATCAATTTAAGTCATTCCTTTAATTAGAAAGGACCCTCACAAATCATGTAATGTCACAAATGCATTTAATGAATATAGACTTTCCAATACCCCCCACATTTCTCCTTCCTTCAGTATAAAAAGTAAACTGCTTTTCCAAAGGATTTATTACATGCTAAGCTGTTTCGACATGACTACCAGAAAGTGATGAATATTCATGGATGCACAATGCCAGATGGTGTTTGACTGGCACCTCTGCAAGTGAGATTCCATTGTGTCCCAGTGAATCAATTTCTGAATTATAATAAGGCTAGTTCCAGCCACCACCAAGGCCCAGAAGTAAACACAAATACTGTTCAGATATTCTGCTCTTTCTTCCAGCACAGGCCAAGGTTGCGTCATCATTTCTTGTTAAAAAACAACCCATATAGGAGAGACACAATTCTTTTGCTGTGAACTTAAAACCATTTCATAAACATTTGCCTGATCTGTTTTGTGTCCAGAGCTGGTGGTTCTGGACCTTCTTCTCTGTTGGGGTAAGCTGACTGATGCTGTTAGAGATAACGAGATGAACATACATAACCATAGAAGGACATTTCTATTTAGTTCAAAACCTCATAGTTTACGGAACATAGTCATAGTCTCAAGAATATGGTTTAATTTGCTGGAAGTCGGTCTGAGTAGCGTGGGCATGTACTGAAACACCTCAGCATATCATTCTCTTATCTGTTTCCTACAGTCCAAACAAATGTTCCTGACAGATTCATTGTTGAATCACCTCTTACTTTATCAGAGAAATGCTTTTCAGACAATTATAACCCTCCCCTCCAAATGGATGGAAAAATCTTCTCTAAATGCAATCAGTGCAACACAACCATCCTGACTGCATAACTGCCTAATCATAACCCTACACACTAAACCAAACTATGACTGCCTAACCCTACAAAATAATCAGAATCAAAATCTGTTTTTTTGCAAAGTAAGTAGACATGTACGACAAGTTAGCTTTGGTAAGTTAGCGTATAACATAGTAAGTTGAAAAAAGTAAAAGGAATAAACAAAAACATTTGACATGAAGATTATATCAAAGAATAGTCTAAAATGTGTACAATATGACTGTAACTTGAATGAGGTGTACAGTTTGTGCGAGGAGGAGCACTGAAGGTCCGTCATGTAACACATTAAACATGTCTGATGACTGTTGAGTTCACTTTAAGAGATTATACCTTATTAGTCCCACGGTGGGGACATTTTGCTGGCGCACTCATATTTATTGCATCGGCTGGGAATCAAACCCAGGCCCCACACATGGTTGGCAAGAATCCTACCACTGAACCACTGGTGCTTATTTTTTAGTGAGCAGTGTCAGTGATCAGTGTCAGTGTCAGTGAACAGTGTCAGTGAACAGTGTCAGTGAGCAGTGTCAGTGAACAGTGTCAGTGAGCAGTGTTAGTGAACAGTGTCAGTGAACAGTGAACAGTGAATAGTGTCAGTGAACAGTGTCAGTGAGCAGTGTCAGTGAACAGTGAACAGTGTCAGTGACCAGTGTTAGTGAACAGTGTTAGTGAACAGTGTCAGTGAACAGTGTCAGTGAGCAGTGTCAGTGAACAGTGTCAGTGGGCAGTGTTAGTGAACAGTGTCAGTGAACAGTGTTAGTGAGCAGTGTCAGTCAGCAGTGTCAGTGAACAGTGTCAGTGAACAGTGTCAGTGAACAGTTTCAGTGTCAGTGAACAGTGAACAGTGTCAGTGAGCAGTGTCAGTGAGCAGTGTCAGTGAGCAGTGTCAGTGAGCAGTGTCGGTGAGCAGTGTTAGTGAGCAGTGTCAGTGAGCAGTGTCAGTGAGCAGTGTTAGTGGACAGTGTCAGTGAACAGTTTCAGTGTCAGTGAACAGTGAACAGTGTCAGTGAGCAGTGTCAGTGAGCAGTGTCAGTGAGCAGTGTCAGTGAGCAGTGTCAGTGAACAGTGTCAGTGAACAGTTTCAGTGTCAGTGAACAGTGTCAGTGAGCAGTTTCAGTGTCAGTGAACAGTGTCAGTGAACAGTTTCAGTGTCAGTGAACAGTGTCAGTGAACAGTTTCAGTGTCAGTGAACAGTGAACAGTGTCAGTGAGCAGTGTCAGTGAGCAGTGTCAGTGAGCAGTGTCAGTGAGCAGTGTCTCAGTGAGCAGTGTTAGTGGACAGTGTCAGTGGGGTCTTGTTGAGAGGCCATTTGCAGATAGGAGGAAGTCTGTTACTGTGGCATGCAATCTTAATCCTGAAGGATTGTAGCCTGTCTTGGTTTAACATCTTACATTTACATTCAGTCATTTAGCAGACGCTCTTATCCAGAGTGACTTACAGCAAATAGAGGGACATTCCCCCTAAGGCAAGTAGGGTCAAGTGCCTTGCCCAAGGACACAACGTAATGTTGACACAGCCAGGGTTCGAGCAAGTACCTTCTGATTACAGTACTCCCTAACCGACTGCACCCCATGACTCCATATCTTCAGCTGCCACAGGAGGAACATCCTCTGTTGTGCTGTCTCTTTGTGAGGGAGCTGACAGCTCCCACTTGAGCTCCTGGGGAGGACAATGCCCAGGAAGTGGTAGGACTCCACAGTGTTGACACATGGCGATGGGGCAGCTGGGCTTTTCCAGATATCAGCAACCAACTCCACAAATGACTCAGTGTCATATATATAAAAAAATGATTTTCAAGCGATTCAAGGCAACATGCTTCTTGTCTAATTCCAACACAAATGCAACATGTTCTATATTAGGATGTTCCCAACATGCTTGACAGAGGCATCCTTCACCAGCACCTGGGTATGACCCTATTCTTAGAATACACAAACAGCAATGCTTCAGCGCGAGGACGTGCTCGGACGGCCTCGTACCATCCGTTCACAGCGGTCAAACAATCTGTCTATTCACTGAGGCCAGAGAGGAGTGGCAGAGGAATGCATGCTTTTAGCCAACAATCCCATCTCCGAGCACATCTCAACCCAACTAGACCACAAGGGGACCTGATTGCATTGCAGATGTTTGTTTCAACTTCAGTGTGTTGTTTGAGGTACAGTCAGTGCAGGGCAGTTGTCTTGTCACAAACCAGTCAAGATAAGATAATAAAAAGAATATGAGTGCCCCCCACCACCACCACCACCACCACCAAAATTACTTTCAGCTAGACTGTTTAGTGTGTTAACATTTTCAAATTAGTCAAGGGGATTTTCTTCTGCTTGTTGGTAGGTGTACCAACATTGAAATGAGTCATCGGCTATTTACATATTACACATTATTTGATACTTGATACTTTTTTATCATTTGCAGAACAAAAAAACTAAACCAAATCAAATCAATTAATTAGTCTATATTCACATCACACAAGCTTTAATGACCATGACTATGTACCTATACCACGTTGTGTTACATTGTTAAAATGAAATGAATGCATTTCTCATGGCTTTGATTTGATTGTCATCTGCACCATGTCTATAAATCCAACAAACGCAGGTGGAGATCAGTATGTCATGTCACGTGCGCACCAGGCAGCCCAGACCTAACTGTACCACGCGTTCAGTCCTGGTCCTGGTGAATCACCGGATTTGGTAACTGTTGAAAACCCGTCGGCGCAACCGTCCGCACAACAGAAAGTATGCAAAGAACGTGCAGAGCTGAAATCTGTCCTGGAGCGTGAGCCGATCTGAACACACCGAATCAGATAAAGGTCATTTTTATGATATCGTCTCCATTTGATCTACCTTCAACCAATGGCTGTAACATAGCACCGTGAACGGCAAGGGTGAATGAATAAGATGTATCGAGTCGTAAGAATCCATAACCTTTGTTGAAGTGACCCCTATACAGTTTCTTAGGGGGCGATACCAGGATTCAGGAGTAGTTGCTTTATTCTGACGGATCGGAACTGTTTTCTGTGGAATACGGCACGTGCCACTTTTATTATGTTATTCGGATTTCGTTGGAAGAATAACAGCATCGTCAGTGGAAGGTTGGTCCTAGACCAAAATAATAAGCACGAGTTTACGCGCTTTCCTAATGCCCAATACCACCTCACAGGACGAACCCAGGACCATCATGCGTAAAGAAGAGTTACTCTGGTGGGGCAGAAAAGTGACCGAAGGAATATTGCGTTTTATGTGTTTTTGGTGAGCTACTCTCCAAAGTGCAAATATGTCATCGGATATGTCTAAAGCAGTCTACATGGGAATGGAGGTGGTGATAGCATTGTCCTCAGTGATAGGAAACGTGATGGTGGTCTGGGCTGTTCGTATCAATCGATCTCTGAGGGACACGACCTTTTGTTTTATCGTGTCTTTAGCCCTGGCTGACATTGCAGTTGGAGCGCTGGTCATTCCTCTTGCTATCATCATCAGTATCGGACTAAAGACGCATTTCTACAGCTGCCTGCTCGTGGCCTGCACGGTGCTCGTGCTCACACAAAGTTCCATCCTCGCGCTGCTGGCCATCGCCATCGACCGTTACCTGAGGGTCAAAATACCCATGAGGTAAAAACATGAAACAACTAAGAAAATATGTTCTATCCTCAAAAACCTTTCAGTTTAGAACTCACTGCTATATTATTGTACATTTATATAAACATTTGGAAACCTGTAATATTTAAACCCACAGATAATGGAAGAACAAACATACCTCACATACGGTATATGGTGGTGGGGGGGTGGGGGGGGGGTGGGGGGGCATAGTTTTTGCTATGAGAGTCTCTATAAAAGAAGAAATAATAATAATAATATATATATATTAAGTTATTGCAGCATGGTTTACATGTCTTCCTATGTGTTATATAAGGCTTAATACTGAAGCACAGCTCTCATTCACATAGCTGAGTTCATTCAAGTCTGGTGATTTTCCTGCCATTTTCCTTTGGATAAATGCTCTGCTAAATGAGGTATAATGAGCAAAGCAAATCACACACATCACCAAACAACCCAGAGAACAAGAGAGACCTTGTCAACATTAAAGTGATACACAGACACTGTAGCCTGTTACTATCCCAGAAAGAGATACAGGCATAACTATTTCCCTGTTAATAACTCTTTGGTGCCGCAAATATTGTGCAATGCAAAAATGGAAAACTTTGTTTTTTGGACTTCTGTACATTTCAAATCTAGCATACCACCATGGTTATGCTAGGTTGTATACTGTATTTGAAGTACATTGTATATTTAAGTTGAGAAGTCTGGAAAGGAAAATAGGAAGAAGACATTTTATTTGCTTTTCTATGACTTTTTGTTGCTGATGAATTTCACACAGCATACAGGAGCGAATGGTTGACTATTCACTAAGTACATCTCACATTCCACACAGCTAGGAGTCATGCTTGTCCAGACACTAAGTAAATCTTACAGCTCTGCCGTACGTGTGCACTAACATGTGGAAGACATGTGGGAGGAACACTAAGTGTTACTGGAAGGGAGGGATGTGGCCAAATGGTCACTAAACCTCTTCGATCTAGGAGAACATCTATTTAGCAGACATGTACAGACATATTTAATACAATAGCTGTTCTCCTGGCTCCTGCTGCCTGTAGAATTGCAAGAGTGCAAGATAGTTACTCCCAAAATTTCATAAATGTACAGTATTTTTTTTTTAATGAAATCGATCTTTGGAGTCACATGTTCATTGAACTCAAGGATAAGCAATGAAATATTTCCCTGTGGTTTTTGGTGGCAGTGTCCTGTACAACAGAACCACCAGCTATGTGGAGGTGAATGGAACTTGGAAACACTCACACTTTATGCACATTTCTATAAATGATTGTGAGTAAAATACTTTGTTTTGTAGCCAAGAATTTACGATTATCTGAATTTATTTTTCTTCTGGTTTACGTCCAAATATTAGTATTTACATCAAATTAATCATCATCTGCCATGAAACATTACATCAAGTAAATGTATCATGTTTTCCAGAAGAGCTCTCACTCTTCCCATAGTCCCGTCAGTCAACACAGATCTCATTGGATGCACGATCAATCAGTTATATCAGTGGACCAATCTTGGTCCTTGAAGATGTTTCCCTGCTCTAGCACACCTGATTCTAATGAAAAGTCATCATCAGGCTTCCACAGAGCTTGATAACAACCCATTTGTGTGTGTGTGTGTGTGTGTGTGTGTATGTGTGTGGGGGTTTCTTGGACGTGGAACAATTTAGCGGCACCTTGGGGCCAGATTACTCATGGGAGCCTCATAACTTCCACTAAATTACCACTCATCCGGTGTAGGATCTGTGTCCAGCTCACTTAGAATATGTGTGAGTGTGTGAGTGAGACTGTGTGTGAGTGTGAGTATGTGTGTTTGAGAGAAGGTAAGAGATGATGGGATAGGAGACACAGAGAGAGTGAAACTGTGTGTGTATGTGTGTGTGTGAAGGAACGTGGGTGTGCATGTGTGTGAACAGAGGCTTCTTCCTGGAGATTCTTTGTTCATCCTTTTGGGATTGCTGAGTCAACATTCTTTAGTAGAGCTGCTTTTGAATCCTGGACAAGCACATACGTGGATGCGTTTAATTCCAACCCATTTACCCTTTACTCACTCACCCTTTGACCCAAATTAGGGACTTTTAAGGATTATAAACTTGGATATAGACTATGACCAGATATAGACTAGTCCTAGATTCCTAGACTAGAATATTTACTACCACCAAACGTGTAGGCTAGAGTACTATGGACAAGTATCATCCTTCTTAACAAATTCCTCTTTTCAACCTCCTAATCATGTTTGTGACATGTTTGTATGTGGTAAAACTAAAATATCGACTTTGAAAGGTTAAATGAATTTCCCCCTGAACGTAAAAAGAACATTTTCTCAGGAGAAAAAAAGTGCTGAAACAAACATCTTACGGTAAATCTTGATACATGTGTATTTATGTTCTATTTTGAAATAGAAATAGGAAAACTTGAGTATTTCATAAACCGTGACACACAAAACATTTGCAGTGCAGAACATGAGCGCATCTTGACACCTTTCATGACCAACAATGGTAACAAGCATACTAATAATAAGCCAGTCAACTATTGCATCTGATTCGAATGTATTTCAAATTCGTTTAAATTGGATTCCTTGTCCAAAATGTTGTGAATACATTCATTCATTATTCATTATCTGCCGCTGATTAGCGGAGGCACTTATTCCTGTTAGAGGTTATGGGTGACTGGAGCCTATCCCAGTTACTTTCGGGCTGAAGGCAGGGTACACCCTGGACAGGGGCCAGCTAGTAGCAGGGCTATCGTACAGTTACAAACAACATAGAGACAACCATTCACTCTCACGTTCATTCACTAGGGGCAATTTCCAGAGTGTCCAATTAACCTACCACATGCATGTCTTTGGACAGTGGGAGGAAGCCGGAGTGCCCAAAGAGAACACTTTGATCTGTCCCCTAGTGTTACAGTAACACTATGATCCATCCCCTAGTATTATAATAACACTCTGATCTGTCCCCTAGTATTATAATAACACTCTGATCTGTCCCCTAGTGTTACAGTAACCATATGACCCGTCCCCTAGTATTACAGTATCACTATGATCTGTCCCCTAGTATTATAGTAACACTTTGATCTGTCCCCTAGTGTTACAGTAACACTATGATCCGTCCCTTAGTGTTACAGTGACACTCTGATCTGTCCCCTAGTATTATAATAACACTCTGATCTGTCCCCTAGTGTTACAGCAACAATATGATCTGTCCCTTAGTATTACAGTAACACTCTGATTTATCCCCTAGTGTTACAGTAACACTCTGATCTGTCCCCTAGTATTAGAGTAACACTTTGATCTGTCCCCTAGTGTTACAGTAACACTCTGATTTATCCCCTAGTGTTACAGTAACACTCTGATCTGTCCCCTAGTATTAGAGTAACACTCTGATCTGTCCCCTAGTATTACAGTAACACTATGATCCGTCCCCTTGTGTTACAGTAACACTATGATCCGTCCCCAAGTGTTACAGTAACACTCTGATTTTATCCCCTAGTGTTACAGTAACACTATGATCTGTCCCCTAGTATTAGAGTAACACTCTGATCTGTCCCCTAGTATTACAGTAACACTATGATCCGTCCCCTTGTGTTACAGTAACACTATGATCCGTCCCCAAGTGTTACAGTAACACTCTGATTTTATCCCCTAGTGTTACAGTAACACTCTGATCTGTTCCTTGCCATCCTAGTTACAAGCGTGTGGTGACCCCTCGGCGTGCGGGCACAGCTGTCGTGGTGTGCTGGATTGTGGCAATCGTGGTGGGACTCACACCCATGCTGGGGTGGAACAACCTGCAGCATCTCCGTGACAACGGCTCTGACATAACCCCTGACCTCCTGGTGACCTGTGAGT
Source organism: Neosalanx taihuensis (assembly GCA_030340665.1). Lineage (NCBI taxonomy): Eukaryota > Metazoa > Chordata > Actinopteri > Osmeriformes > Salangidae > Neosalanx > Neosalanx taihuensis. The sequence continues at coordinate 4,131,627 of CM059289.1, read as the reverse complement.
TTGAGAAGGTCATCAGCATGGATTACATGGTGTACTTCAACTTCTTTGGCTGGGTGCTGCCTCCTCTAGTGTTCATGCTGCTGATCTACGCTGAGATCTTCTACATGATTCACAAGCAGCTCAACAAGAAGGTGAAGGCCCACTGTTGACATCAAGACAAAAAGACAATACCTCAACAGAACTGACTGAAAAATGAAATCAAATTGGCATTCCCATGATTATAATCTGTAGATCCACTGTCATATTCCAAAGTCATAATAATTCCTTACACATTAGGAATTCCAACATTCAACATTCCATTCAACCACTCCTGGCTGGCCTTCTGAGAATCTCTCTCCATGTTCTTATCTCCCTCAGGTAACGGCCAGCCAAACAGACCCAACTCGTTACTACGGTAAGGAGCTCAAACTGGCCAAGTCGCTGGCCCTTGTCCTCTTCCTGTTCGCCGTCAGCTGGCTTCCTCTCAACATCCTCAACTGCATCACGCTCTTCTGCCCCACCTATGACAAACCCATGTTCCTCACCTACATTGCCATCCTGCTCACCCACGGCAACTCGGCCGTCAACCCCATCGTCTACGCCTTTCGCATCAAGAAGTTCCGCACAGCCTTCCGTAAGATCTGGGAGCAGTACGTGCTGTGCCAAGACTCAGTGGGCCAGCTTCCACAGAGGGGAAGCCAGCGATGTCAGAGCCAGGAGAGGAGGCTGAGGAACCATGAGGTCGACGACAACAACGTCTGAGGAGAGACAATCAGCTGTTAACCATGAGAGCTAGGGGAAAGGTTACTGTGGCGGATCAGATGCAGCATCCCAGGGTTTTAGGGAGCTGGGGAGGAATGGGGGTGGATAGGGTGGGGTGGGTGGATGTGGGGTTAGGGTGGCCAGGTTACAGGTGGGGCGGTAGAAGGGTGTGTGGGTTACGTTTTGAGGTAGAGTGGGTGAGGTGGGGGGGGGGGGTAGGGTGGCAGAAGGGTGGGTGAGCTGTGCGTGATTGTGGGATGCATAGTTTGGGGTGGTAGAAAGATGGGTACGTTGCGTTTGGGCTGGGGGTGGGGGGAGGGGGGGGTGGTAGGTTGGGATAGGGGGGTAGCAGTGGGGGTTAGTGACAGAACTGTGATTATTTCAAGGCAGGGTGGTGAACAGACATGACGGGGACTGTCCTCTGCTGCACCAGCCTCTTTTTAAAGCTCAGGCTGTGATACATGGAGGCTTCTGGTTGGACGAGAGGAACTGAGATGGACTCATCAGTACCTCTCACTGACTTGACATAGGATGATGTCATATGGGAAAAGGGGCTCCTAATGCTGAACTTGAATCTGTGTGACGTCAGAAGGTGATCGTGCTGCTTTGTTACACTTCTGAAAGGACACCTGAAACCACATGCCTTTGTATGTATGTACGTGTTCTCACCTCCCCACGGCCAAAACATTAGTGTCTGTAGCCTTACAAGTAGACTGAGAGACAAACAGTGACAGTGTCCAACTAGATTTTTTTAATTGGGCTGCAGCAGATGAGACTAAGCAGCTATGTCAGTACATACATATTTATACCTAATGGAATGTGTGTCTGATTCAGGTCCCAAGCCTAATCTGACAACGTAACTTTTGACATTTAAGGAAATCAGGCTAATGGACCAGATGTATAAATTACACAATCAAGTTAGGATTGATCCTGAACACGTTCTACTACTGCTGGTGATTGACAGCCAAGCACACATTTCTGCTGATGCTCCTATGACAGAGTAAGCCTTGTTACGAGCACTCGCACAGAACCCCCCGCCCCTTCTCACACAAAAACGCACTGTCACACACCCCGATTCATCTTCTAGGATGAGATGTGTGTGCGGGGAGTGCAGAACGGTGTGAGCAAGTGAAAGAGGGGGGGTGGAGAAACGATTATCACTTTTCAACGTCTGTGTTTACCTGTGAGAGGTGTCATTTGTGTGTGTGTGTGGATGTGAAGATTTATATGTCATTTTATTAGTGCGTATGTGTGCTGATGGTGTGTGTGTTTGTGCATGTGGGCGGGCGGGTCGTTTCCAAAGGTGATGGTCAGAGTGCAGTGGAAAAGCTCATTGTAATTCTCATCTCTCAGAGGTCACCAGTCAACCTTGCGGCTGTTACTGTATCTCAACATGCCTTTCCTGCTGCAGGATTGATCTAGAACTGCACACCTTAAGACCTGTGACGTTAAGAAGTTAAGACACACGAGACATGAGGCAGGACAGTTTGTCATGAGAACCTAACATGAACTTGGTTGAGTTTAAAAGATCTGTTCTGTTGCTGTATTTCTGTAATGGTGACCTCAGTGGACAGGGTTAACATGGGTTTTCTTGCAGTAGCAGTTAAATGAAGTACCTCCAGTGTGTGTTGCTGTATCCTCATATGTAGACTGAAGACATACAGTGTAGGATTCATGTCAAGTGGCTGAGCGGTGAGGAAAATTGGGCTAGAAATCAGTATGTCCCTGTACTTGCTGTAAGTTGCTCTGGATAAGAGCGACTGCTAGATGACTAAATGTAAATGTAAATCCATGTGTGTATCAAGGCCCCAGTAGAATCATCTGAGCATAATTTCCTTTTCTCTACTTAAAATCCCCGACCCCTGCCTTCACATGCATGATGGATAGTTAACTGTAGACAAGGTATCTTGAACCACATCAGTTAATGTTAGATCACTTTTCCTCAAGATAACAAAGGAAGGATGAAAATATGGATTTTTAACATTTAGCATTTCAAAATCAAGTTTAGATCTTCATGGTGAAGGGGACCACTGTGTCTGATAATCTACATGAGAAGCCAGTAACCTGGTTTAAATGTGATCATTTTGTTTCATTTTTGAGTCTTCCTCAGTGATGATGTTGAAGAAACACATTTCACCATTAATGTGTGAAAAGCAACTAATAAAGATTTACAACAAAGAAAAGTCCCGGCAGTAGTTTCAACAATGTCTTTAAACAGCAGATTTGATGGTATTGGAGGGTCTGCGTGTTGCAATAATTCATTGAAAATAACATTTATATGGACGTTCTGCTCTCCTTCATTGGCTCACTCTCTCTGCACAGACCTTGCACGTGTGTCTGTGTGCGCGTGCATCTTTTAGTGTTAGTTCACAGTCTTGGGTCTTCACTAGAGATTTAACAGGTTCCTGGCATCTCTAGCATGATAAGAATCAGCCTGTTTATTCAAGCCTAGTGTCATCTAGAGGATCTGTTGGGGGATTCTTCTGTGTGTAAGCCAGCAGGAATGCTGAACACAGCATCATTATGTACAGAATAAAGTTTACATCCTTAATTTCTCTAACAATCATCTCAACACACTCCCCCCTCCTCCAAACAGACACACACACCCTGTGTAGTGAGTGAGCTCTTCTCACTACTCACTCAATCATCCCGACCAGTACTCTTTCTGATTACACATTTATTGCTTGAAAGCAAATTTATTTCCAGATGTCAGTCACCAGGATTCTAATTCTGCTGTTTAACCATCCTTGAGTTTTTAAACTAAGTCCAAATCAAATGAAGTGATCAGCTTGGACTTTACCACATTTAATTAAGTGATACAGGTTGGTACTTAGTACAGGACAGAACATATACTTGCAAAAAATGCAATTTTGCTTTCAAGCTTGTGGTTGAAAAGAGTTTAGAACTATACTGATCTCTAGTGGTTAGGGAACATTGTCAAACTGGGATACGTGTACTGCTTGTAGAACACAGCACACCTGCTGGTGGCTTGTGGAATAACCCCTGATTAAACACCAGAAAAGTGTCATTTGCGTTCATTCACCTGTTCATTCACTTCAAACACTCCTGGGATTAAATTAAACCAGTGAAAGTAGTCAAACATAAAGGATATATTTAAAAATCCCAATTACAATTGACAGTTACAAAGCAGAAATTATACAATTTCTTGGTCTTTACAAAGCATCACTCATTAAAATCATCAAGCCCTAAAAAAAATTGCACATAACACAGCAAAATATAATGTAAACACAAATGACATAATCAAGTGTTTTAAGGCACATGGCCCAGCTAAATCCCTTTGGTCCATTGATAATTAAGTAGTTACATAGTCCGAGGGATACAGGCTCTAGACTTTGACCCCAATTCAATCAACCCCAAAATTGATCACACTAAATCAAAAGTATATCTGTTTACGTCATTAATTAAGACCCTGACCAAATGAATATATTAAAATACATTAACAATGATTTCTTCACAGGCAGTAGTTGCCTTGCAGGTACAAAATTGATACAAAACAGAAATGGATACGTACCTACATGATTACGTAAATGATTAAATTTGTCTTGTTCCCATGTCCAAGCACCTTTTTTCTATTGCATTCCTTTATTTAATGGGCTGTGAGTGCTTGTGGGAAGGCCCATTTTGTACCTTCCTTAAAAGTAAGTGTGTTTCTGTGTTTCTGAGTGCAATCTATTGGTACCAGTGGTACCATAAGTGAAAGGGTAAAGGTGTGTGTGAGAAGAGAGGTGTGTGTGGATAAGATGAGGTGTGTGTGGATAAGATGTGGGTGACTTGTAGTCCTGAGAAGGGCAGCTAATGCAGTGTAGGACATCACAGCTTCAGACAGAACCTCACATGACTTCCGATGTTGCACAAACCTGAAGACAGAAACCAAAACAACATTTCTGCATTCATGAAATCCCAAACACTGTACTGAAACCAAACTTATCAGCAAAGAAAATGTACATTTGCTCCCTCACAAACCTAAGACCTCAGTTCTTCCTCCATATACTGTACTTTTCCACTGATCAACATGAATATGTTTGAAGTGATCAAATATCTGTCATCAATCTTCCCTTTGGAACTTGTTTGATTTTTGGGGGTCAGATGGCTCAATGGTTAAGGCATTGGTCTCATGATCGGAAGGTTGTGAGATCGAGCCCCCGCTGTGGCCATATGATGTTGTGTCCTTGGGCAAGGCACTTCACCCTACTTGCCTCAGGGAAAATGTCCCTGTACTTACTGTAAGTCGCTTTGGATAAAAGCGTCTGCTAAATGAATAAATGTAAATGTTTCCCACAATGTATGTTTCATAATCAGACTACCTACAATGTTTGTGGCTACGCTCTTTTAAAAAGCTCTCTCTTGGAAGTCGCTTTAGACAAAAGCGTCTGCTAAATGAACAATTGTAAATGTATCTTTGATTACCATGATCATAATAGAGCATGGTGTGTTCACACAGCCTTGCTGGCTGGTTTGTAGAGAGGAGTCAAAATACTGCAGCCATGTTTCCTGACTGGAGCAGAGTGTGTTATGAATCAGTGCATTACTGTGTGCATACTTCAGCTTGGGCAAAGTTCACCCACTTGGTGGACTAAAGCCTGCCAGCCAAATACACACAGATCTAGACTCTCACTCGCAATAAATGTTCCTGTGACCTGCAGATGTTGGATACCAACACAATGTTCCAAGTTCTCTTCCATTTGGAACAGGTATTGACGGAACCATTTGTACACAGTGCTAGAAGGAGTCACTACTTTATACAGCCTGGAACCGTTTTCACAAAGTACTATACAAGATATATTTAAAAGAGCCATCGCACTGGAAGACAAGCACTTACCCATCCTCCCTGTTCACGTAACCAGCCAATCAGGCGAGTGTTGAGGAAGGCTGCCATGGCATCTGCCACCTTGTTCTTGAGCTGGGGAGAGTTGTTCTTCACGTAGCATCCCAGAGTCATGGAGGCCCTGAGCAGCTGCCACTCATAGGACAGGTCCTGATGGGGGTAGGCCTGGCACAGGGTCTGCACTGCCTCCCCAAACACCTGTACAGCCTAGTGGTCCAGGACAGCACAGGTTACCAGGACTGTCTACATTGAAGAACCTTCAACAGAGAGGACTGGGGCAGGGGGTGGGGGTTCTGAATGGTTTAGGTTTTAGGTTAAAACATGGGTTGTCATTTCTGACAATTACAAAATGATGAGTCCAACATGTGAGCTTAAGTGTGCTCACTTTCATGGTGGAGGTCTCTGTCGAACAACACATCAAACCCAGACTACATCCAAGGTTTGGACTAAACTCTTTACTACGTCCTACTGGAGGTACCAGTATTATCCCACAAGGTTAGGAAATGGGGAAATGTGATTTCCAGTCAGAACCTTAAGTTTAACCTTCAAAGAGGAACCTTTTTATGCGTGATACAGATAACCTGTTAGTTTCGATCACTTTAAAACACAGTATTTTAATTCTGATCACTTTAAACAGCAGTAGTTCTGTTTTGATCACTTTAATCAGCAGTATTTCTGCCTACAAGGTGTCCTCACCTGGTTGGCCGTAGCTTGATGCAGAGCCTTTATCAGGGGCTCGATCTTCTCATCATTATATTCATCTGCCAACTGTCTCAGTTTGTCAGCGATTATAACAGGATCAAAGTCATCTGTAAAAATAATAATCATAATCATAGTAATGAACGTGTTAATGGGAATGGCATGTTTGAAACCTGGGATTCCTGTATCTACCTTGTGTCATGATTTTAATCTACCTGCTTTACAATCCATCTACAGTTGTGGTCAAAAGTTTACATACACTAGTGAAGATCATGTATGCCATGGCAATATAGGGTTTTCAATAAACTCTACAACTCTTATTTTTCTGTGATGGAATGATAAGGAGCACATATTTCTTTGTCACAAAAAACATTCATGAAAATTTTTTCTTTTATGAATTTATTATGGGTCTTTTGAAAATGTGACAAAATCTGCTGGGTCAAAAATATACATACAGCAATGTTAATATTTGGTTAAATGTCCCTTGGCCATTTTCACCTCAATTAGGCGCTTTCGGTAGACATCCACAAGCTTCTGGCAAGCTTCTGGTTGAATCTTTGACCACTCCTCCTGACAGAATCGGTGCAGTTCAACTAAATTTGTTGGTTTTCTGAGTCGGACTTGTCTCTTCAGCACAGTCCACATATTCTCTATGGGGTTTAAGTCAGGACTTTGGGAAGGCCACTCTAAGACCTTAATTCTAGCTTGATTTAGCCATTCCTTCACCACTTTTGATGTATGTTTGGGGTCATTGTCCTGTTGGAACACCCAACTACGTCCAAGACCCAACTTTCTGGCTGATGATTTTAGGTTTTCCTGCAGAATTTGGAGGTAGTCTTCCTTCTTCATTATTCCATTTACTTTCTGTAAAGCACCAGTTCCACTGCCAGCAAAACAGGCCCACAGCATAATACTACCACCACCATGTTTGACGGTAGGTATGGTGTTCTTGGGGTGAAAGGCCTCACCTTTTCTCCTCCAAACATATTTCTGGTCATTGTGGCCAAAAAGCTCAATTTTAGTTTCGTCTGACCACAGAACTTTCCTCCAGAAGGCCTTGTCTTTGTCCATGTGATCAGCAGCAAACTTCAGTCGAGCCGTAAGGTGCCGCTTCTGGAGTAATGGCTTCCTTCTTGCACGGCAGCCTCTCAGCCCATGGCGATGTAGAACACGCTTGACTGTGGACACTGACACATGTGTTCCAGCAGCCTCCAACTCATTGCAGACTTGCTTTTTGGTGGTTCTTGGTTGACTCTTGACCAACCTGACCAATTTTCTCTCAGCAGCAAGTGATAGCTTGCGTTTTCTTCCTGATCGTGGCAATGATACAACTGTGCCATGCACTTTATACTTACAAACAATTGTTTGCACAGTTGATCTTGGGACCTGCAACTGCTTTGAAATGGCTCCAAGGGACTTTCCTGACTTGTTCAAGTCAATGATGCGCTTTTTCAGATCCGTGCTGAGCTCCTTAGACTTTCCCATTGTAGTATTTCTGGCTGAGTCTAGTGAATGTGTCAAACAAGCCCTATTTACATGGACTGAAAGAAGTCACCAGCTGGAGTCAATCATAATCACTCGTAAGAAGTTAGGAGGCCATGCCAAAAAGCAAATTGGATTGAAACAACTTTTTCTACATCACCAAATTGGTAATTCAAGGTGCTGTATGTATATTTTTGACCCAGAAGATTTTGACACATTTTCAAAAGACCCATAATAAATTCGTAAAAGGACCATTTTTCATGAATGTTTTCTGTGACAAAGAAATATGTGCTCCTTATCATTCCATCACAGAAAAATAAGAGTTGTAGAGTTTATTGAAAACCCTATATTGCCATGGCATACATGATCTTCACTAGTGTATGTAAACTTTTGACCACAACTGTAGGTGTGACATTATGTATGATCATGATCTACGAAAACCAAGTCCTACCGTCGCTTATCGGACCATCTGCTTCTATTTGACCACAGCGATCCAGGTCCAGATCCATGTCATCATCGTTGTCAAAGAAGCTTTTAATAATTAACAGCGTATCTTTTTCTATATCCCGCGGAGCCATAATTTATTATTTTCGATTGTCCGAATATGTAAGACACCTTTTCCTTCCTCCACCGGTCTGACACTCTTCTTCTGTAACTGTCAGTGGCAGATTGCAAGCAAAGTTTAGAGCTGTTAGAGGTACATCATCGCCACCTGCTGTTTGGGCGTGAATCTTGCAGGCACCAGAACTTAAACTGCCGCTCAGGAAAACCTTCCGGCTTCTGACCTGGTTGCAGTTCCACTGCAGGTTAACATGAGGGCGCTCACATGCAGAGGGCAGAATGAATGGACGGCAATGGAGCTAATATTAAGCCTCATCTCTATGCTGCCTCTTATGAAGACATTATTATAACACATTACGTTTATATTGAGTCATTTAGCAGACGCTCTTATCCTGAGCGACTCACAGCAAGCAGGGTCGTTCCCCCTGAAGCAAGTAGGGTGAAGTGCCTTGCCTAAGGACACAACGTAATCTTTCATAATCAGGAATCGAACCGGCAACATTCTGATTACCAGCCAGATTCCCTAACCTCTCAACCACTCAGCCTTTTATCTTTGTATTGTACAATTAAATATAACTCTACATACAGGAGACATATACTGTATATATGAAAAATTTACATTTTATTTAGGTTATAATTACATTACAATAGTGAATCAAAAAGTCCCAATATGGGACCCAAACACTGTATTTCATTGCAGTTTTCTTCAGAAACATAACAAATATCAGTTACAACACAACAAATAAAACATACTTGTCATAAATAGTGCATAGTGAAAACATAATTCAAAAAGGTCCTAGTAAGATCTGTCGTGTTTCATGGGTACCATGTATCCCAGAATTCCAGAGCAGTTGTGTGAATCTGCTCATCTGGAATATTTATGACTTTGTAACTTTTTTAACAAGAAACTTTACTGGTCCATAATGTGAAAGGATGTATGTGTGTGATCAGTCATATTACTATTCAAGAGCAGGTTTTATAGCTTTGCCTACAAAAAACAAACCGTTTTCCTGAACATCCTTCTGTGTATAGCTGCAGTCCTTTCCTCATGTGAGTCACCTAGTGTGTTTCCTGTTTTGTGGTTATGTTTGGTCTTCCTTCTGGGCTCTCCACAGCTCAGGCCTCAGATGAAGCCTGGGGCTTGAGTTGAGCTTTCTCCATGGCAGTACCATAAGGATCGGATCTTTTGAAAAAGCCCAACTGGAAATATGAAAAAAGATTCAATAAAAAATTATATTCTTTACATGATAGTAGTGTACAGTAGAAATTGTATGATTTAAATTGGTATGTTTTTACAAATTTTTACAATCCAGTACGTATGCCATGTGTTTGATGTTTATTCCCCTTAAGGATCTTTACCCTGTACAGTATGTAGATGAGAAGGCTAAGCAGCACCAAGCCAGCCAGCACAGCCAGGATAATGATCCACAGAGGAACAGTGTCCTGGCTATGAAGCTTGTTCCACACTACTGGAGTCACCACCTACAACACAGACAACTACAGTATAAGGTCTTCTCATTGGAATCATATTTTAAGTAATACAAACATGTGTCCAATATGTGTATCTTGTTGTAACGTACAGAACATGTTTAAAGCAAAATTTGCCGCTTTCCTTATTAGAAAACATAAATATTGGAGAAAGTCCTAATTAGGTGTCGCTTGCCTTTCTGGATCCACTGAAGGGATGCCTGGGAACTATGGAATAAGGCATTGTGAGGACGTTGTACTGGATGGAACACTCCAACACAGACGACTTCTGAGCTCTCTGGGGAATTACAATGAAGAGAAAAGCAAGTTTTTAATCGATAAGCTTTTGTCCTGCAAGTCTGCTTTTCTCTGAAGATTATACAATCAAATGTTTATTTAATTCAGTGAATTGTACCATATGACTTCATAATATCCAGTAGAAAGCAGTGTTGTACAGTTGGATCCATTTGAACCTCTTACGGTCCATTTTCAAACATTGTTAGTAATATTCTATCATAATATCAACTAGTATACCACCTGTGAGGGTAAATGTCACATGTAACATGCTAAAAATGTTCCATATAGACTGTTAGACTGCATCAAATATTATCCACATAAAAAATATTGCATGGTATTTTTGATTTGTGCATTTCACCCTCACCTGGATGAAGGTCTCTGCCCAGACCCGAGAACGGACAGTCACAATGACGCTCTCTCCCCTCCTCAGCAGCCCTACATCACACCCCAGCCTCCAGCACTCCACTGTAGAGCAGGACTACGGAGGGAGGGTGGAAGGGAGGGATGGATAATGGGAAAGGTGGAAGAATGGAGGGATGAATAGACAAAAGGGGGTAGGAAAAGATATGCAGGAAGGCAATATTTTTAAGCTCAGTGATGGTAATTAAAAAGTCTTTGAAGGGTTTCAGTGTTGGTGTGGAATACAATCAATTCCAGATGACTGTGGTTTCATGGTGGTCTGAATAAAGGTACAAAGCAAAGCTGAACCCTGCTGTAGAGTATGCGTGCGTGCATGCCTGTGTTACATAATGTTATTAGTCTAACAGATAATAACTGTACCAGCTCATGACAGTGAGCAGAGCCTATGGCACATGCCCTCATTTCCTCTTCATTTATGACTTGTGGAAATGGACACAATCATATCCTGGTCTTTCAGATAACATGATTGCAAAACATGTGGGAAAGTCAGAAGTTGCAGACTAAGTATTCAACGAATTCCTCCGTTTTGAGCAGACCAGCAGATGTGGCCTAAGGTGTCAACCACATGGTCACGTGTTTCAGCCACATCCGTTGCTCACAGGTGCATGAAATCCAGCATGTTGCCATGGAAACTCTTCAGACAAAAAGTGTTTATAGATAACTGTGTATCCTGTATAGTGTACAAAGTTATATGCACATGATAATGTGTATGTGTTTGTAGGTTCCTATATGCATGCTTGCACAGTATACGTGTACAGTCATATGCATGGCTCTATTCCTCACCAGATTGCTGTGCTCTAACAACAGGTCCCTGTAGACTTCTCTTCTCTGGATGTGATGTTCTGAGGGAGACGAAGGAGGCTGGTCTGTGGTAGGAGACTGGAGCTACACACACACAACCAAACACACACAATCAAACACACACACAACCAAACAACCACATACATACATAAATAAATATACAAACAAAACAGAACAAACACATGAATGCAAGTGGCTGCAGGCATTTATATTTGCATACAGTTTAAGATTGTAGGCAGACGCTGAGCTTTGTATGTGTATGTTTGTGCTTGTGTGTCTGTGTGACAGAGAGATGGAGACAGAGATAGAGACAAAGAGAAACAGAAAGAGACAGAGAGAAAGAGAGAGACAGAGAGTAACAGAGAGACAGAGAGAGAGTGACAGAGAGAGAGACAGAGAGAAAGAGAGATACAGAGAGAGATAGAGAGAGAGAGAGAGAGAGAGAGACATACTGTATATATATATATATAAAGAGAGAGAGAGAGAGAGCAGTTTGTGTGTGCCCTTCACCTTGAGCTTCAGCATGTTGAGAGTGTGCTCGGAGGTACAGTTGAGTGGTCCCTGTGTAAAAACCTCCACAGGGTACAGAAGGTCGTGACCTTGAGCCCTGAAAGGGCACCTCAGTTCCAGAACAGAGTGATTTATCATGCTTGGTCCGTTATTCACCAACTAAGGTAGAGAGGGAGAGGTAAGGATGGAGATATGGACAGTAGAATAGATGAAGACATCTAATATCTGTGTTATTTAGGGTAAAAGGGAAGGGCTATATTTCTTTAACAGAAAAATGCAAGAGATCATGACCCCAATGTAAATCCTTCATTCTACCAGTATCACTACAAACCAACAGTAGATTGTTACTATATTTCACCACCCCCATGCACACATGCTTCTTTTACTGAGCTGGTCCACACCCAGGCTGTAGGTTAGGTCTGCGTTTTCTCAAAGGCAGCAGGAGATTACTCCAGTAAAGAAACATGCTCTGTATGGCCTAAGGGAACAGTTGACGTTAGTAGTTGATGCAGTACCTCATATACATGCTGTATCTCTGGTCCGATGTCCTTCTCCTCCAGCAGACTATCACGCCCCTTCCAGGTGAAGGGAGGGAAGAGAAGCTGGTCTGGGTGAGAAACCCTTCAAAAGGGGCACAGGGAACATGGATGTTGTGGACGTACAAAATCAGGTAGTGGGTAGAGATCTGTATAGCAAAGGTCAACCACTGAAGCAACCACTTAATAATAATAATACATTTTATTTGGATGGAGCCTTTCTAGACACTCAAGGACACCGTACAAAATGAGGTAAAAGAACATATCAACAACGAACATTAATATCAACATATAAGAATAGAGATAAATAAAAACACACAAAATAAGAACAATTAAAATGGATTAAGGGATGAGACAGGGCAAGTGGCATCAGAGGGAATAGGCCATTTTAAACAGGTGTGTTTTGAGTAGTGATTTGAAGTCGGGGAGTGATTCAATGTTTCTGAGTTGGGGTGGGAGTGCGTTCCAGAGGCGGGGGGCGGAGCAGCTGAATGCTCTGCTCCCCATGGTGGTGAGCCGGGTGGAGGGGACAGACAGGTGTATGAATGAGGAGGATCTGAGGGAGCGGGAGGGAGCAGGAACATGGAGGAGGTCTGACAGATATGGGGGGGCAAGATTGTGAATGGCCTTAAATGTTACCAAGAGGACTTTGTATTGGATACGGAAATGAACCGGGAGCCAGTGGAGCTGCTGAAGGACAGGGGTGATGTGGTCGGGGGTTCTTGTTATGATGCGGGCAGCTGAATTCTGGACCAGTTGAAGTTTATGGAGTGATTTGTGAGGAAGGCCAAAGAGTAAAGAGTTACAGTAATCCAGACGGGAGGTGATAAGGCTGTGGACAAGGATGGCGGTGGTGTGGGGGGTGAGGGAGGGGCGGAGGCGGTTAAGGTGGAGGGAGTCAGATGGCTGTGTGGTTAGGGCATCTGACTAGTCATCAGAAGGTCATCAGTTTGATTACCAGCTGTGCCAACATGACGTTGTGTCCTTGGGCAAGGCACTTCACCTTACTTGCCACAGGGGGAATGTCCCTGTACTTGGTGTAAGTCGCTCTGGACAAGAGCGTCTGCTAAATGCTGGTGCCAGTGGACATCGATCTGAGATGGTCTTCCAACCCCAGATCTGGTCGCCAGTCGGACGTCAGTCTCCCTGATGGACAAGGAGAGAGTTCCCGGTCCTTTTCCTCATCCCCCTGCGTGTGATGCTGCACCAATCATGGGCCCAAGCCCAGTGGCTGCCTAAATTGACTTGTGCAACCTAAGACCCAAGTTGAGCATTGAGTATTGATGTTTCAACAACTTATTAACTCTCTCTAGAGATATGACTGTTTTAGCCTGTGTTCTGCTCTTCACTTCACTTCACTCTCCAACCGTCCCTGGAGGAGGGGATCCCTCACTGAATTGCTCCTCCCAAGGTTTCTTCCATTTTTTCTTCCTAGTGAGTTTTTCTGGGAGTTTTTCCTTGTCTTCCTTGAGGGTTTAGGTTGGTTGAGGGGCAGTTCTATGGGCATATGTGAAGCCCTCTGTAACATTGCTTGTAAAAAAGCCTATACAAATAAATGTTGATTTGATATAAATGACTAAATGTTACGGTACATCTGTTAAAGCATATCCTTAAAGTGTGTTCAGATCATGTATGTATGACGCATGTCTGTGTTCAGATAAGGGGGGGGTGTATGCTACAATAGATGTGTGCTTTAGTGTACATTTCTGTAAGCATGTACTATATGTGTGTGTGTGTATGTGGGGTAGTATGATTATACGTTCATGTTAGTGTTACTCCGTGTGTGTTTGTGTGTGTGTGACGCCTCACCCCTGCACAATGACATCTGCTACCACGGCAACGTCCAGGTCCACAAATACAACTTCACTTTGGGAGTTATTCTCATTCTTACTAGACATGACAAACAAGACACAGAGTTACTGAAGACTCACAGTAGAAAAGGAAAGGTGGAGAGGATATAGATTTAAAAAAAGTAAAAACCAACAAATTGTCACATTTTCATTATAGATACATTCTAGGGATAGAGAGAGGGTATTCTAGACCTATAGAGCAAAACTGGGGCAACTCACCTACGTATCTGCAGCTCAAAGTGAATACGATCAAGAGTGTCCTTCAGTCTGGGAACAGTGAATCGAAGCCCCGCCCACAACTATAGGACAAAGACATAACACACGCTTCCTGTCACGCAAACACACACACACACATATCGAAACACCAGAACCTGAACCAACTAGGACCCAGAAAGATGATGTCACTCACACTTGTGGCAGACTTCATGGGGTTGCCTAGGTGACAGACCAGGAAGCGTGTGTTGTTCATGCCATCGTAGCGACAGATGAGATGAGCAAGGCTCTAGAAGACAAGAAGACGGATGTGAAGAAGGTCACACCAGTCACTTTACATCATCATCATTATCTTCAATACACATTTCTGTGGGTATCATTAGGCAAACATAGAAGTACATTGTAACAAGGATGTGCAACAGACAGGTCGCTCCTGCAGATAGGCCAAAAGTAAAAACAAACACTATCCACTGTGTCTCACTCTGTGAAAGGACTTCTGGAGGTCAGGGGTTGGTGTGCTTACTGCGTTACTGCGTGCGATCCCACTGTAATCAACCTCTGACGGGAGCGTTACATACAGCTCAGCCTCGTACGCCCCTCCCTCTCCCTCGTTTCGGCCGTTGATGGTCAGGGTCAACAAGTTCTCATCTTCTAGATACACCTCAGACCTGTCACTGGGATAGAACCACACACAAAATGTATCACACACACACATGTACAGACACAAACACACACACCCATAGAGACAGACACATTTGTCAGCATTTGAGGATGTGTATACGTTATATAAACGTGTCTGTAACACAGACAGCATACAACTCTGGAAAACATGTACCCAGTAAATAAGAGCACGTTGAAAGAACTGTGTTTCACTCATGTTAACCACTCTGTTGTGGAAGATCACATGATCAGAGCTCTTGTTAATAAATGTAGTAATCCCTTTACAGTAGTCATGCGTAACTCTGACAGTCTTCTGACCAATCTCATCTTATCATTCGGTCCCTTGGTCCCCCTCCTCAGCTGGTTATGGTTCCCCTGGAACCTTCTGCTTGTCTGGCAGATACAGACCCAGACCAGTGGACCAAATTACATCTCTCTCTTCCTCTAATGCAGCAACACATCCATGCTGGCTTGTGAACAGAAAATATCAGTTTGGGGGGTTTTGAGGGGGGGGCAGCTCTTCCCCCTTTGTCTCATAAATGTTGTCAGTACATAGTCCAGGATGGATAGATGTTTTGAAATGCAGTCTCTACAACAGTCTCTCTATAACTGTCTGTCTGCAACAGTCTCTCTGTAACATTCTCTATAAAACTGTCTGTCTGCAACAGTCTCTCTATATCAGTCTCTCTATAACAGTCTGTCTTAACAGTCTGTCTACAACAGTCTCTCTTTATCAGTCTCTCTATAACAGTCTGTCTCTAACAGTCTCTCTACCACAGTCTGTCTGTAGCAGTCTGTCTATAACAGTCTCTCTATAACAGTCTCTCTACAACAGTCTCTCTATAACAATCTCTCTAGAACAGTCTCTCTACAACAGTCTGTCTACAACAGTCTCTCTTTATCAGTCTCTCTAAAACTGTCTGTCTACAACAGTCTCTCTTTATCAGTCTCTCTATAACAGTCTGTCTCTAACAGTCTTTCTACCATAGTCTGTCTATAACTGTCTGTCTGCAACAGTCTGTCTGTAACAGGCTGTCTATAACAGTCTCTCTATAACAGTCTCTCTACAACAGTCTTTCTATAACAGTCTGTCTATAACAGTCGCTCTATAACAGTCTCTCTACAACAGTC
Source organism: Neosalanx taihuensis (assembly GCA_030340665.1). Classification (NCBI taxonomy): domain Eukaryota; kingdom Metazoa; phylum Chordata; class Actinopteri; order Osmeriformes; family Salangidae; genus Neosalanx; species Neosalanx taihuensis. The sequence goes on along the minus strand of CM059289.1, from coordinate 4,115,413 downwards.
TCTCTATAACAATCTCTCTATAACAGTCTCTCTACAACAGTCTTTCCATAACAGTGTCTCTATAGCAGTCTCTCTATAATAGCTACTCCAGGTTCGGAACAGCACAAACAACAACTCCCACAGGATTCACAGGGAATCTAACAATTCAGACAACCTGAAAACAAGCCATGTGTTTTCCTTTAACAGTTAAAACAAGATATCCCTGGTAAAGTGCTGAGTCATTGCAAAGATTTCTGGCTTGGTATTGTGGCATGTCCATACAGACTGTTTTACTTTCCTTGGGAAACTTGTAACCTGATTAAATTCAACAACTAACTGAAATCACATGACTGTGTGAATGCAACATGTTGTGCACAAAAGACATAGGAAAGAAAGAAAAGCTTGCTTTATTCAAGTCCCCCCAAAAACTTGACAGTTGTCTATGCTCAAACAATAATTATTCACAGCAGACCGAACATCAACAAAACGTAACTTAATTTTGAGGGTTGGAATTGAGTTTCCCCAAATCAAAACCTTCCATAGTCATCTGTCATTCTCAGTGTATATCTAGTTTATATATTTAGAAGTCTTTGCATTGTTATATCTGATGACCATACTAAGTCTCAGATGATATGGGTTATGCTTATGATGGATCTTATGTGATCAATGTTGTTTAGTCCAGTTAGTCTTGATCAGTTTGGTTGCCGGTAGCTACCATTGTAGGAAGTGGCATTCAGAACAGGACAGGAAAACATAGTGAAGATCAGGGAAATTAAAAGCTATTTAGGTGTAGGAAACTTTAAGTGAACCTTAAGTGAAACTTTAGATTGTTTTTCCATGGGAAAAAAGGGACGGAGAAGAGACTTGAGCTCACCTGTAAACATCCAATTTGAGGTCAGGAACACAGACGTTGTCCTCTCCACAATCCAGCTGGATCTGGACCTGCGAAAGACAGAGGATGGGAGCTGGTTAAAACTGAAGAAAAGGAAAGAGATAGAGAGAGAGAGAGAGAGAGAGAGAGAGAGAGAGAATAAGAGAGAGAATAGGAGAGAGAGAGAGAGAGAGAGAGAGAGAGAGAGAGGGAGAGAGAGCGAAAGAAAGAGAGAGAGAAATAAAATAAAACCCCACTTTTTAGGAAGGACAAGACTTGACTTCTGGCACAAGAGCTCAACACATAACCAGCATGGCAGCATAACCACAGCAGAAGCACTACTCGCATCATTTGTATTATTATTGTATTATTTGTAACATTTGTATTCCTTGTCTATATGTATTATATCTGCAGTGTATCTTACATGGTATTCATTTTCATTTTATTAGTAGGCCACATTTATGTTCTATGTTTGCTCATTCCTGCCAAAGTAAATTCTATGTTTGTTTATCTTGCATAGCGAATAAACCCCCATTCTGATTCTGAAGGGGACATTGATGCTGCTATACTGTATCAGGACTTCTCCTTCCCTCCTCTGGTTCAGCATCATGGCTGCTCCAGTACTGTGCGTTGTGAAGCCATGTTGTCACACTCTCTTCTCCCCCACCATATGGAAATAATTACACCCAACACCCTCCCCTCCTCCATAACCTGCCTCTACCCCTCCCCCCACAACCTGCCTCACCCCCTGCACCTCGTGACCTGACCCCCCCCCCCCCCCCCCCCACCCAATAACCAGCCTCTACCCCTGCTCCCCCTGCTCTGCTTCTACCCCTGCTCCCCCTGCCCTGCCTCTACCCCTGCCCTTCCTCTACCCCTGCTCCCCCTGCCCTGCCTCTACCCCTGCCCTTCCTCTACCCCTGCTCCCCCTGCCCTGCCTCTACCCCTGCCCTTCCTCTACCCCTGCTCCCCCTGCCCTTCCTCTACCCCTGCTCCCCCTGCCCTGCCTCTACCCCTGCCCTGCCTCGCTCCCTCCCTCTCATGAGCTGCCTCTCACTCATCTTCATATGGAGTATCATCAAGCTCTACAGTTATATATGGATTTTTTTTTAAACTAGGCACACACTCGTTACCCTGTACTTGTACCTGTGTAATGACATTAAAGTTTAATCTAATCTAACACACACATCCCTGACAAAACAAAGACACGCACACATCCTTGACACTACAAACACAAATTTAAAATCCTTAAAACTATGGGGATACGCACAATTAATGAATTGTGCCTAATGTGCACACACAATAGTGCCAGAATGTGCACACATGCACACACACACACACACAAACACGCTGGGCTGTTGCCAGATTGAGGAGACCACTGGCAACATAAATAAATAAACCACCTCCAGATGTCTCTGTTCTGGGCTCCACCCTAACAAAGCTGTCAGCTCTACTTCTGTGTTTCTGCAAAGCCGTGACCCCCCCCCCCCGCCCCCCCCACGCCCCCCACCCCACCCCCCTACTCTTATCCCCCTTCCTCCCCTTCACTAGAAATCCCCATGGATAGAATAGCTAACGTAAAGGCTGCAATGACTTGCATTTCCAAACTGACCCTCTACTAACCTACTGGAAATACACATTTGAAGACAAATCAAAAAATGGCTGGCGTATCTTCCTCATTCTAATAAATATGTCGTGAAGCCGCCAGGTTATCAAATTATAGCACAACTTTTGGAACGTTTTCCTGGATCCCCACTTCAGTGTCCTTATATTGTAACTGCAATATATGTACGTCACTTCATGTATAACTCTCTGCTAATTAATACATGTAAAATGCAAGTATTTCCAGTCTAGAGCAAAGCCATATTCTTTTATGAAAAAGAAATACTGATATTGGTAGATTCAAGATGGGTAAAATAATGAAAATATTTATAGCTGCAGGTGAGAAAGACTGGTGTTCCTACCTTCTGTTGTATGACGTGTGCAGTGTGATGGTGGAGTATGGGTGTGAGCCCATGGAAATCCTTAGGGGCTTCAGGGTCCAAACTGAAGCGGAGGGAGACATCAACTGGTGAGAGCTTATCTCTGAACTCTTCTTCTCCCTGCGGAAGTTAGAAAGACAATCCAAGTAGTTAGCAACACACTCTTACTCAAAATGGTTCATTCCAAACTGAAAACCTTCCTTTATTACGAATCATTCAGAGCTCAGGGTTAATTTAAATAGGAAGATTTTAATTTTGTTCTTATTTCTGTGGGTATATAAAGAATATATTTTGTGAGCGAAAAACCACAATTGCATTTGCCTCCAGACACTAAACACACTAAAAGAACAGTACTCATGAGAATGTATAATACTTAAAGTGACTAACTCGCAGGTATATTCTGGTGTTATGGCAAATCCGTCCTCCGTTGCCTACAGTGATGTTGCTCAGTAGGCTTGGCTGCTGGGAGTCTAGGAACAGAGTTCTGTACTCAGAGCCTTTCTGAGTCAGCTTTAGATGGTCCAGCTGCACCTCCACCACAAACCCTGATTAACACAAACACACACCAGTTTGTATTTCTATCCTAATGGGGCCTGAACCTCACACCGCACACTATTTAACACACAAACTCTACCATGATCAAAACAATGGATTTTTACTGCCAAATGTACACAATTTATCAAACATTTACATTTAGCCTAGATATATAAATGTTCTGAACCTAAGTTAAAGGCTCAAGCCAATGTGAACAGCTGTTCATATTGTGAATTAAAACACTATACCTCCCCTAAATTCTATTTTCATTACTACTAAGAAACAGCAGTTTGAAGTTATGCAAATATGTCAGAGTGGAAACACACTAAGGTGATGATGTTGTTGATGTTTTAACAATGACCAGATGGTGTAAAAGCTCTTCAGGCTACAGCAGCAAAAATATAGTAAGAAGAATTTCTGCATGAGGAAAAGAAATATGAGTCTCAGGAGAGGAAGAGAAGTTAGATAGATAGTTAAAGAATGTGCTCATGTGGCGCTCAAATCACACATGTTTTGTTGAGAAGAAACTGCAGTGCAAAACAGTGCTTGTCTAATTTGAATCTGTACATACCCTGATTGAATCTGTACATACCCTGTATATTCTGTCTATACTGTTCTGAGTATACCCATATTATTATATTCTGTTGTTAATAACTGTTTTGCACTTCTGGTTGGATGCTAACTGTATTTTGTTGCCCTGGACTTGTACCTGTGTAATGACAATAAAGTTGAATCTAATCTAATCTAAAACACAATCTATGATCAATATGCTGTCCGTTGTATAAAAATAAACAATCTATGATCAATGTGCTGTCTGTTGTATAAAAGCAGGCAATCTATGATCCATTGTCCATTGTATAAAAGCAGACAATCTGTGATCAATATGCTGTCTATTGTATAAGGGCAGACACAAAATATTAAAAATAATGCTGCTTCTTTAAATCCATCTGATGATGTTTTTATGTCATTGTGCTGTGATCGACTAAATGTTACTGTTGGAACATGAAATCAACCATTCTGATAATGCGTTGTAGGAGCATTAAGAGTTTAGGAACTTTTTTGTATTGAAATTAGTCAAATACATGATCCTACATGTGCACTTCATACTCATACTGTACCTTTCTCAACCTTTTGAACTGAATTGTGTGTGTAGACTCACCTAAATCAGCAGGGAGATGTTTTCCCTGTGCTGAGATGCAGAAAGAGAGACTGGCACTGAGAGGGTAAGCATAGTGTTCCAGTTAGAACCTAGAAACTACAGAAATTCAATGTACTCACACAATTGGCAGGACATTGTTGGAGCAGTAAGGGGTAAAATGGGCCAGAAAAAAAAAACATGTTGGAAAAAATCATGCTTGTTTCCTGCTGTTAGGCCTTTGAAGATATATTATAATATTTCTGTGAAAAATAAACCACTGGTTCAGGAAGTCCAGATCTTGCAGTAATTACCCAACCTTCTAAGGGGATTTCAAATGTGTGCAAGTGCACATTATCCATGTGCCACATGTTTGTATATGTGTGTGTGTGTATGTGGTCCTCTGAGTGGGTGTGTCGCCTCATCTAGAGTCCAGACTGCCAAACAGAATATGTCACTGGATGTGAATGTTATTCCACCCTTGGTCACAATTACACTATCCCTGTTCCTCCTCAGTCTCTCATTCACTCCCAGTGTACAAACAGCACTGTTTCTGATATTTAATCTTTCATTTATGAGAGGAGTTTTGAAGGAGTATATCAATATAAATGTATTAAAATGTGAGATTACCTATTAACCTTCAATACCATAAACTCATACTCATGAAAGTATTTAGAGAATTTACCTCATGTTCTTAAAGTCGAAAAGTCAAGAGAATTAGATCATTATCTCACAACAGTGTTAAACTAAGAACAAACGGTCAAAAGTCAAAACCATTATTTGTATCTTTTATAGAACTTCCATAATAAGTGTTAATTGGTCTTAAACATACAACATTCTTTAAGGCAGATTGGGTCTCAGAAGCCGTACCTGCTTCATCTACAGTAGAACAGTCTGATCCCTCTACAGTAGAACAGCCTGATCCCTCTACAGTAGAACAGTCTGATCCCTCTACAGTAGAACAGTCTGATCCCTCTACAGTAGAACAGTCTGATCCCTCTACAGTAGAACAGTCTGATCCATCTACAGTAGAACAGTCTGATCCATCTACAGTAGAACAGTCTGATCCCTCTACAGTAGAACAGTCTGATCCCTCTACAGTAGAACAGTCTGATCCCTCTACAGTAGAACAGTCTGATCCCTCTACAGTAGAACAGTCTGATCCATCTACAGTAGAACAGTCTGATCCCTCTACAGTAGAACAGTCTGATCCCTCTACAGTAGAACAGTCTGATCCCTCTACAGTAGAACAGTCTGATCCCTCTACAGTAGAACAGTCTGATCCCTCTACAGTAGAACAGTCTGATAGCTCTATAGTAGAACAGTGCTACCTACCATGCTACAGAGATGGTCTGGTTCCCTTTAGTCACCTCGCAGGTCCTCTCCTCAGGGTTGATCATGCTAGGGTGCACCAGCAGAGAGGCACTGGCCCTCACTATAGGCCTACCCCTGAACATGAGAACCAAGATTAAGTTATTAGCTCTCAACTAAATAAAAACCAACATCCAAGTTACATCTCCCATCCAGGAAGTTCTTAAAGACTGAGAAGCAATAAATATTTTTTACCTGTATAGAACAGCCTTGTCAACCCCAAAAGCACCTACAATGAGATCTGAAAAAGATAATCTGAGTATACAACCTCAGACAAGATTTAAATGCCTTTGGAATAAAACTTTGACTGATTCATGGCTTACCTGGGTAGCCATTTTGATCCAGGTCTTTGTTACCACGGAGAGTAAAGCCAAAACTGGCTGGAAAGGTTGAAGAAGCCCATTGGCCAGATAGAGTCTGTGTGCTTTTGGCCTCCAGTCCACTGGAATGGCCATTAAAGATGAAGACCAGTCCTTGGTGGTCCTCCCCACCAAAAGGACAGCCAACGGCTATGTCTACAAGCATAAACACACAAGATTAAGTTGTTAAAATTAATGAGAAGCACTTTCTAAAACACATTGTAGTCAATTCAAAATCTGTCTTGAAACGACACATACCTTCAAATAAATATAGATTTAAAAAAAACATACTGAACACTGATGTTCTCCATGGATACTACTATAAGCGGAAACCACTACTAAGATAATACTATCAGCAGGCTTTAAGGATTTCCAGTCAGAGTACTACAGTCAGATGTAAACTGTCATGTTTTACAGTCAGTGTATATCTGCAAACATTAGGATGCAAAAGTTGTAAAGTGTTCTTCATCCTGAACAAACAATAGAATGAGACTATGAGATAAGTGAATGAGACTACTGGATATTCTGTACTGAAAAATAAAGTTCCTACCAAAAATGTCTGTCTGGCCTGGTGTGAGAGTTGTATAGAACTGCAAAATGAGTGAAAAGCAGGAAGTTTGAGCAGAATTTGTATGACAGAAAGAATGAGGTCACCGATTTAGTAATCAAGTTTCTGCAAAAGCAACTGAGACAAACAGTAATTATCCTTAGGTATGATATTAACGTCTTCTTAAGAGCCTAAACCTATTCCTGTAATGAAAAATAGAGAGAACAAAATACTTGAAAACTTTCCAGCCAGTTTTAAAATCTGTGCATAACTTTAACAAGGAGAACTACAACCATGAATGCACACTGTTACAATTTTATCATCAGCGCTTCAGTGAGAAACTACACTATATCTCAATGCAAGGTTGAAATGTAAATGTAAAATGTAAATGTAAGAGAAGACAAGATAATATCTAATAATCTGCTGAAAGAAATTCTTTTATAACAACATGAACATACAAAACAAGACAGGAAACAGCTGTTATTTAAGTAATGGTAAGTCATGTAACTGTGGAGCTTTGTTGTGGTGTTACCATTGAAGCCGTCCTGGTCGAGATCCCCCAAGGGGGCGAGGGAGCTGCCGAACCTCCCAAAGGCTTGAGTCCCCTGCAGGCTTGGAGGGTCGCCAGGCACCAGGGACCCTCGCTGGAGGTACACGTACACTTTGCCCACCTCCTCAACACGTCCATACAAGCTCTGCATGAACATTGGAGCTCCAACTACCAGGTCCATCAGACTGGGGAGAGGAGGGGGAGGAGGGAGGAGGGGGGGTGGAGAGAGGAGCGGAAGGAGAGAGGAGGGGGAGAGATCAAAAGATGAGAAGATGAGAATTGTGATGGGAAACAGAAGGATTGTAAGATGGAGCAGGTAGGTGAAGGAAGGAAGGAAGAGAATGGGACAGAGGGAAACATCTGACAAGAAAAGGTGAGGGGAGAGGGGACTGGAGAGGAAAGGAGACTGGAGAGGAAAGGAGACTGGAGAGGAAAGGAAAGGAGACTTGAGAGGAAAGGAGACTGAAGAGGAAAGGAGACTGAGGATCGAGGGTCACTCTCCATGACACTCTTTCATTCTCATACACTGTTAAACTGCTACACTGTAATCTGTAATCTCCCTTTTGTAATTTTGGCTCATCTGGTTTGCTGTATTTCCTACCCTTCAATGTTTGTCTTTCTCTCTCTCTTTCCTCTCTCCCTCTTCCACTCCCATTACTGTTGTCTCCACATTGCTCTTCAACTCCTCCCTCCCCGCTTTCCCCTGTCCTCTCCCTCCTCCCCCCCACACCTGGATTTACTCACCCATCGTTGTCGATGTCTGTGGCTGCCACCGCGTAGCCGAAGTAAGACCCCATCTGAAACACATCAAACACCAGACAGGGTCTCGAATTAAACCACGGGGTCTACGTCCCATTCTGCCTCACCTTTCCCCAACCCACCCTCTTCTACCCTCTCACTTCATCAGCTGTGCTGATGACTATGCAAGGCAATGACAGCACAGCATTTAATTCAGGCTAAATCAGATCCAGGAATGTTTGTTTAAAAAGCGCTTTAAAAGAGCCTTTTGGCCTGAGACAGCAAAAACAAATCAAGATCAAGCAGGAAAACCCAAATCTCTGAGGCCGCTTGAGAAAGCAGATACACAGTCTATTGACAGTGTTTACCCAGCTGAGCTGCTCAGCTCTGTCACAGCATGCATGTGGACACAGCTCACTGTCAAGACTATTGAAACTAGGGGTCTACCTCAGATTACCTCAATGCAGTTGACAATTTGGGTTTTCCTTCATACCCGCAATGCCTAAAATGCACCCCATCTATTTATATGTAAGCACAAAAGATAATTCAGGTATTTATCTTAACATATGTGCACACATCCATCTAAACATCTAGACATCTACTAATCCATCAGTGCCAAAAGAGATCCATGGCTTTAGCACAGTGACATGTGCACACTGGGTAGCCATCTTGAACCTCAACTACAGTGACACAGCACAAACCCATATTGCTCATTGTTCAATTCCTTGTTTGTTTATTTTATTCAAAGCTTAGCAGACACACAGGTTGTGTCAGTCAAATTCATTTGGCTCACTCCCTGCATACACATTCAAACACACACGCAGAGTCATGCACAGTGGTCTCTTTCCAATTCTGTCTCTGTCTCTCTCGGTCTCTGTCTCTCTCTCCATGTACTTACCTGCTCCCCTGTTAAGTTCAGTATGGATCTGAGATCCTTCCCATCAAGTATAGACACCTAGACACAGATTGAGATTTGCTTGGGTTTTTTTGCATCAAAATTAGACATTCTTGTAAAGAAAAAAGAAAGTAAAAAACAAAAGAGTAAAATTGATGTTAAAATCAAGGGGTTTCCCCTTGGAATGTCTCCTAACAAACCCATTTTGATACTTTCTAAAGTCAAATGAACGCTGTGATATCAGGCCTCCTTACTAAACCATAGAGCATGAGTCCTCTGGGGATCCCTGTGATAAAATCTGCAAAGACAGAACAACAATGACACAACAGAAATCCAGTTTAGCAATCCCCCCCCAAAAATTGTTTGTTAAAGCACTGATATAAACCTGAGATAAAATATTGCTCTATGTAATGGATATTGATTAAATGTTAGTTTTCTATGCTTCATATTTCAGGGTTTTGTTCAATCAGACAGTTGAGCTGGCTAAACCTGTTCAGTCAGATTTCTGGTTCATCAGCACAGTACGTCAGATGGCAGTCAGGTGCGGTACTGAGTGGTTAACTATTAGACACAGTTAAGCAGAACCTAGGGTGAGTCATGCATGAGTCAGTCTATCAACATGACCCTCACCCTCAACACTGTCCCCACTGAACTCTCCTCCAGCCACGGAGTACCCTGATAGAAGGAGAGAGAAAGAGGGAGAAAAAGCGAGAGAGAGAGAGAGACAGAGAGAGAGAGAGACAGAGAGAGACAGAAATACATTGAGAGAGAATGAGACAGAGAGAGAGAGAGAGACAGAGAGAGACAGAAATACATTGAGAGAGAGAGAGAATGAGACAGAGAGAGAGGCAGACAAAGAGTGAGAGTGGGGAGAGAATGAGGCAGACAGATATAACCTTACAATGGCAATACTGTAGTAACTAATGGAAAGGTGTTTCCCTGGTGCATATTAGCTCAACACTTGACTTAACTGATAACAGTTCAGTAAAAAGGCAGGCCATCTCACCCAGATAACTGTCATCATAACTCGCCTGCGCCTGATTGGTCTGAATCTGCCCAGCAACAGAGAGCAGGAAGTAGGAGGGGTAATAGGCCTTGATGATCTCCTCAGTGGTAGCAGAGATCAGCTGGCCTAAGGACGGATGGAAGAGAACGAGTGACTGTTAAAACAAGACAATGTTGCAATCTTAATTAATCAGACTAAATTTTTTCTCCTCAAATTTGATAGGATTGAATATTTGGGCCTCAAATTATTTAAGATAATTTGATCGGTGTTGTTTAAATTTTAGTATGAATTATTATATATCTTCTAAAATTCAAAACATTACACTAATTTGCTTTCAAACCACTAATAATTATTTTACCGTTTGATGAATTATCCCCCCTCTTAGAAGTCCAAAATAGACAGTCTGATATGTTTTACAACAGTTTTGTTGGGGTTAACTAACTTTATCTTTATATTTATCGTAGACTTTATCGCATCAATTATGTTAAAACAAGGCCAGAATTAGTACATAACAGCCCAATACGTGATGCTGATTCAAGTCCCATCTGATTCAAGTCCCTTCTGATAATATTCTGAACTACTCATCACGGTAGAATTCGCAGAACAAAAACTCCAACTCTCAGCTTCTCTGTGAACAAGAGTGCCATAAGGATTCTTCTTCTGCATCTTCCTGCTTGCTCACCTTGCCAGTAGTAGCTACCAGGCCCTCCAAGAACCACCTTTCCATCCTGAAACCATGGAAGACATGGGATAAGATGGACCTGTTCATGACCCTGAGGAAAATTCATTCCCGGTAGGTGCTGCTCACACACAATGTCTACCTGGGTGTAAATCTTAGATACTCTCTGTTTCAGCTGCTCCTTTCTGGCAGGAGGCTGCGGTCCATTAGGACCGAAATCTCTCGCCACAGGAACAGCTTCTACCCTGCTATTGTCCTCTTCAACAGGGCCCAGGATTCAGCATTGTCACTAACAATAAACACCCCACACCCCCATCCTGAAATCCCACTGCACTCTGCACAAGCACATGACACCTTTGAAGTTACTACTATGATTTTGCATTACTATGTATATACCCCCCCTCCCTCTGTACCATATATACATACAGTACATTCTCCCCTATACTCGTACTTGCTATAGTTATATGCCCCCCATCTGTACAGCTAGTGCCCACTTTTTATTCTATTTTATCTTACTCTTATACATGTTCCATGTTTGCTCTTTCCTGCCACAGTAAATTATGTGTTTTTGTGTCTTTCATGTTGATTAATACTGACCTTAGTGAAATCAGCACTGAAGCCACCTTGGCAGTAACCCTGACCTGCAGGGCCATGTCTCTCTGGGGGGGGGGGGGTGGGGAGGAGAGGAGGAGAGGGAAGAGGACAGCACAAGAGTGGAGAGAAGGTGAGAGGAGGAGAGGGAAGAGGGTAGAGGAGAGCACAAGAGGGGAGAGAAGGGGAGAAGAGGGGAGAAAAGGAGGGAGGAGAGGGGAGAGAAGGAGAGAGAAGGGGAGAGAAGGGGAGAGAAGGGGAGATGAGGGGAGAGGAGGGGAGGAGAGGCGAGAGCACAAGAGGGGAGAGAAGGTGAGAGGAGGAGAGGGAAGAGGAGAGCACAAGAGGGGAGAGAAGGGGAGAGAAGGGGAGAAGAGGGGAGAGGAGGGGAGAGCACAGGAGGGGAGAGAAGGGGAGAGGAGGGGAGGGGGGGGAAATACCGGAGGAGAAGGGAGAAAGAGGAGAGGATGATTTACAATAGACTCCAGAAAGAAATAAACTGTCAAATTATCTATTCTGTAAAAACAAATAATGTTCATTAAAATACAAATAAATAAGTTTTATACTTTTTTATGTCTACGTTTTTTGAGTTGGGCTGAAGAGTTGAATCTGCTGGAGTTCCTTACCTGTCCTGCAGGGGGCATACTCCACAAACATGCGGAAGTCATCCACAGAGAGGTAGCAGGTCCCAGTGGCATCAGAGAAGGGCACATCATGTTCAGTTCTCCAGTAGTATCTAGGAGCACATGCCTGCAGAATACGGGAGAGAATAATGACAGGAAGACAGATGTTAAAGTAAATGTGTCAATGTAGCATCTTCCTTTGAAAGATAGTAGCACTCAAACTCAAACTTCAGCAATGCACAAACCAAATCCATTTGATTTCAATAGTGCTGTTGGTTCCCCTCCACTTCCATTTTCAACCCTCCCCTCCCACAGTACCTGTGCTTGTTACAAATGTATATATTTTTAAAATCAAAATAAAACTAAAATATTTTGGAATAATATAATAAACTTGGAAACACCTGTGGGTATTGTCTTACCAGGATAGTGTTACCATGGGAACGTACGGTTGCCCCAAACCACTGATGGGATTTGAACTCCACTGGAAGGTCTGTGTTGTTGACATGGAAATGACGTTCACCTTGATACGTGGCAAAGGAAAACAGGTGATTGTATTTGGTTGAGAACAAACTGAAAGAAAATAAGTGGTTAGTAAACTGGGAAATCTTGAAGACAGCCCAGCCTTGTTAATGTTCTCAGCTTTTAGTTCAGCTGTGAGTGACTGAACAGAATCAGTCCATTCTAGGAATGCCTCACGTGCAGAACAGTAGAATTACATTTTAAAAGTCAATCAACATGTCATGGATGTCTGTTTTAATATCCCTGGGGCCACCTGGTTCAAACCCTGGCTGTGGCTACATGACGTTGTGTCCTTGGGCCCATCACCCTACTTGCCTTAGGGGGAATGTCCCTGTACTTGCTGTAAGTCGCTCTGGATAAGAGTGTCTGCTAAATGTTACAATACCACATTAGTCAGACTTCAGACCTGTACAAAGACCGGATCAGGAAAGTCATGTTCACGTTAAGAACTGAGGTGCAGGAGGGACTCACAGCGTCTATGAGCTGTCAAGTTCACTTTCAGGATCCCATCATGAGAATAAAAATAAGATAATCCTTTATTTGTCCCGCAGTGAGGAATTTGCAGTTTACAACAGCAGCATGGTACAGTACAGCACTCAGAGTAACAGGTTAAAATATAAAAATGTAATATACAGGAAAGCCTATCAAACATGAAGATAAGGATCTAAAGAGTATAAAATAGTAACATGTATATGTAATATGAAGTAAGTGAGAGTTAAGTGTGAGTTAAATGTGATGGCTGCTGTCATGAATAATGAATGAGTGACATCCAGCCAATCATAGCTATAGTCCAACAGCTTAGCAAGACATATCTCATTAAGATGTAATTGGTCAGATGGCATGGTGTCATTAATCTTCCCTCCGTTCTGCTGACTGACTGACAGACTGTCTGGCTTTTGTCTGTTAGTCTGACTGACTGACTCTGGCTGGCTGACTGATTGTCGGGCTGATAGTTTGTCTATCTGACTGACTGATTACCTGGCTGGCTGACAGCTTGCAGGGTTCTGGACTCTGTCTAGACACAGAACACCCTTTGAACTGGTCTGGAACCTCACTCTTCAGAGTGTATGAAACAGTGCCTTGCACATGCACAGCAAGAGGAAGAACCTGGGGCAATGTGTGTGTGATTGGGGTGTGTGTGAGCGTGTGTGCATGCATGTGTGTTTGTGTGTTTGAACACATCAGGCGGAACGGTTTGTCTAAATTCCTAAATTGGTTTATCAGATTAGCCAAAAGTTTGAAAGCGTGTGGACTGGTGTATGTGAGTGTGTGTATGTGAGTGCGTGTATGTGAGTGTGTGTGTATGTGAGTGTGTATGTGAGTGTGTGTGTGTGTATGTGAGTGTGTGTATGTGAGTGTGGGTGTATGGGAGTGTGTGTATGTGAGTGTGTGTGTTGTGGGAGTGGTTAGTATGAAGTCAGTCTGTTTCTGCATTAAACTTGTGGAAACTCGACTTTTACAGTTACTCTGTGTGTTCTCACATGTACTTGGGAACATGTGCATCCAGTGTATATAAGACTCACTTATTACGCATTGAAAAGTGTTTGTTGTTATGCTTGTTTTTGAGTATATTTGTGTGTGTAGTTTGGTGTGTCTGTGTATCTGTGTGTTTGTGGTATGTGTGAATATGTGTGTTTCTGCCTTGCTCTAGGTGTGCCCACACAATGACCCAGTCTCTCTGCCTGTTTACGTAGCGCTAGCCACAACCCTTCATCATGTTCTGCTTATCAGACAGGAGGGTTCTCGGCTCGCTGCCTGCAGGAACTGAGCACAGTCCTCCTGGGTGCTTTTAACTGTGAACTGCAGCAATTCACAATGCAGCAGGAAATCAAGGCTTTGAAAAGACTGATCACTTTGACATCCTAAAGTGGCAACTTCAAAATGCAAAGAAGGCATCATTACCAGTCAGCACAGCAGAAACTTCAAAGAATGGTTTCAATTAAAGAGTTGGTTGGCTAGTTGACCTCAGGGTCAAAAGGCTAGTTGGACTAAACAGATGATGCTAAGATAAGCAAATCATCAAATGGCTATTTTTAGGGGGGGCTTTAAATGAGGACTTGTAAAAGGTGAAACTAGGAGAAAAACTGTAAACTGTTACAGTGTTTCTATGTGAATAGACGCCAGTTGTGAAACCTGCCATTACATAAATTATCGAAGAAAATCCGAGAAACTTCTCATCCGATCACTGATGTTAAATTTCTTATTTGATTGTTGTTTGCAAATCATTGCGTCAAATGTGTGTCCTAAACCAATTACAAATGATTACTTGAATGGTTATTGTTTCGGTCTATCAAAATACTAAACATGTGTTCTATGTGTATTGCTGTAGGCCAGTGGTCTTCAACCCTGGTCCTCAGGACCCACTGTCCTGCATGTTTTAGATGTTTCCCTGCTCCAACACACCTGATTCTAATGCATGGGTCGTTATCTAGCTCTGAAGAATCCTGGTAAACGATCATGCATTAGAATCAGGTGTGTGGGAAGGGGGAAACATCCAAAACATGCAGGACAGTGGGTCCTGAGGACCAGGGTTGAAGACCACTGCTGTAGGCAATGTTATTGATAAACACTTTTTGTCTAAGTTACCGAAGAAAGCCAGCTGCTGATAGCTCATGAGCTATGAGTTAAAACTGGATTACAGAATTTCCAAATCCTAACATGCTTGCTCCACAGTAGTGACTACTGTCAGCCATGTTTATGTTCTTTATGTTAGTGTCGTGTGTATTCTCACATGGGGAAGTTTGTGAAAAAGCGTTGCTGCTCTCTCTCATGGACTAACAGGCAGTCCTGGTCTCAGCGCAGCACGTTCGTGTGTTTTGTGGGAGTGGCTTTGAAGGAAAGGGGTGGGATATTATGGTTTGAATTGTTTGGATTGGAAACCAAACATAGCAAAACATGCCTACCGCAGCTTTATGTATTGTCCAGGTATTCAACCCAGTCAGCATATTACATGCATGCGCACACATTCTCTCACTTTCTCACACAAACTCTAATCATGCTACATTGGTTTGACTGAAGTACCTTTACTGTCAAAGTTGATGATGTTACAATCATATTGGCCTCGGCTCCAGGGACATAAAAACACTGAGCCTCCTTCAGTGACATGTGGTTGACTGGTGTTAGCTTTAGGAGCGCCAATCAGAATGCTGACACTGTGAAGTAAACAAAACAAATAGCACATCAGTAAATGGTAAACACATGTTTCAACACCATCAATAAACACACTTCTCAACACCACTGATGGCGAAAATGTCACAAAAAACACATTGAGGTTGTTACAGCCACCTGCAAATACAACTACTAATTGTTACATTCGACTGTTATCATATCCCAATACAAGTGATTGGGTCCATAAATGTGAAGTCTTTCAGAACTGACGTCATCTCAAAGGATAACAGGATAACCACAACATTAAACCATCCAGCTGCTGCTGTGTCAGTCACACAGCTCAGAAAACACCAGGCTTCCTTTCCATGAACACAATGTCTCCATGTCAGACAGCATTATTGACTTAACCAACTGTGGATGTCATTGAGACCCATCAGGCCACAATTGCATGTGGAGGAGCCAGGACCAGTCTGAATACTGTCTAGACTAACTGTCCCAAAGGAAGACTTGTGGAGAAGACAAGATGGAAGAGAAGTTACTTCATCCATCAACAGCAACATCTTACTTATTTAAATCAAATCATTACAGCAGAATTTGGTGTACTGTTTAGGCCAAGCAAGAACACAATGGGCTGCAAAGACCAGTATCGTACAAGGTAATAACATCATCTTGATAATAATCCCAGAACGTACGCTTACCCTCCCAGACAGTCAGAAACTCCTGTTTGGTTTCATGCTTGCATTCACCATAAAGACCTAACAAGCTCTGACTACATGTATGTGGTAAACTGTTACAGCAGATACATGCTGTATCTGAAAGTGAAGAAAAATAGGGGGGAGAAAGGCAGAGAGAGGGAGAGGGAGGGGGGATAATGTAAGAACAGGGGTAGTGAGAGTGACAAAGAAGGAAAGAGAGGATTGTAAATGTCAGAGAGATTGTCTTGCTTCTGCTGTGATTGGCAAAACTCACTGACTGAGTCAAAGGTGGATGGTGCCCATTAACGGTTAGTGAGAATTGAGAGTGAAATCGAAACTTTTTTCTCACAACAAACAAGAATATTCTATGTGAATAAAAATGGAACCGTTGCTTTGTTATTGTTCGCTTCCTACAAGTGGAATACTCCCCGTCGGAGGTGCCTACCTTAAATCTGTAAACTGTTCGGCTGAATGCTCTTATAGCTCTTCCCTTGGCACTTTTTGGTTCTCACGATGTATGTTTCATAATCTATAAACCCGCTATGTTTGGGGTCTATCACGTTGCTATGTTCAGTGATCGATGCTCTTTTGTAAAGCTCTCTCTTGTCGCTTTGGATAAAAGCGTCTGCTAAAAGGAATACATCTAATTGTAACAGTTCATGCTGCAATTATCAACTTTGTTTCACTTTCTTGTCGGGGGGTTACTCAGCAACAATTCATGATTTGATGGAGGATGCAATTGTACTTAGGAAATCCAGCCTAATATGCAAAATCTATTCAAAAACCATGTTCCAACCACGGTAGATGTTGTAGATCTTTATGGTGCACTGTGCACTGACGACCAAAAATAGCACATTTCTTTACGCACACTCACCTTGATGAACTCTGGTAGAACTCCACTGAATAACCAAAAAAACTTCCTTTAGGTCCAGTGTACACGCTCCGATTTTCAACGTCCAAGTTAAAGGCAGCGCACATCTGGACAAGGACCGCCGCAATCACAGCCAGCAATGAGCAAAGACGGCAGATTAATAACGTCTGTACTGGTGACACCTTTTCAATCCGCCGTCCAGTGCCCATCTCTTTTATACGTTGTTTGGTGAAGTAGCTGGCACGCTAAAAGCATCATCCGGCTGTGTACAAAAATAAGTCATACATGATCATCCCAGTGCCCGCCTTGATTCTTTGTAAGTCCCTGTACCTACACGTCCCTTGGTCTGTTGGAAGGCAGAGTGGGAAAGCAGAGGGAGGTGAGCGCAGATGCATTTAGGGGGGTGGAGCTCTGAAGTTGAACACGGGTCTTCACCAGCATGTAGCCGCTGCTGTGTTCACACTGCGCAATGGATCAGAGACAGAAGGTTTCACACTGAATGATCCTTCAATGGGTGTTTGTCACTCGCGTGAACGTGTGTAAGTAAATACCACTCTGATCTCAAAGGATGCTCTAACGACTGAAGTTAGAGGTTGCAGCCTTCAACCTCCTAGTTAGAGTGTCCGTCTCCCATGCCGAACACCCCGAGTCCTGACAACCACAGACAAGAACGCACATGATGGTAGGACAGACCCGTTGCAAGTAGGGGGACGTTAGATTTGGTGAACAAACCGGCTGAAATAGTTTGTATCACCATTTACATATCCAGAGCGACTTAACAGCAAGTACAGGGACGTTCCTCCTATAAAGCAAGTAGGGTGAAGTGCCTTGTTCAAGGACACAACGTCATGTTGGCACAGCCAGGTTTCGAACCAGATACCTTCTGATTACCATCCTGACTCCCTAACCAGTCAGCTACGTCCTCCACTGCTATAGACTGTATGTAAAAATCGACAACATGACACCTACGCAAAATAGTTTTTTTTTTAAATAATTTTTCGTATTGAGTATAAGCATGTGTTTAATGTAAAAAGGCTAATCAACATATTAAATAAAAATAAAATGCTGTAAAGGGCAAATATAGATATTTTGAGCAGTCACTTTGACAGGCACTTGCAAAAGTTCAACGTCTTCCAACTACTGTTGCAGAAAACAGTGGCTACCAATGCAGCAATGAATGACAAGATAACCAGTGTTGATACCGTCCTACAGGTGTGATGAGACGATGGGAGATCAACGCGACTGGGGTGGTGTTGAGTGATGGGGCAGGAGACAGAGGCCACACCTACCCCACAGGGACACGCACAGACACAAGCTGCCACTAGGGGGCAGAGGTGGCTGGCATGACACCATGGGTGATGTTGATGGGTCATTGTTCCTGGGATGTGAAGCCTCCATGTGGTTATTACCTCTATCACCATGATGATGATTACAATTTATTACAATAGCCTAGTGTCATGTACTTTTTAAGCCTGAACATTTGGAATGATATAACTCCAGTTCAATTGATTTGATTGGACTGAATATAATAAAAAGTAAACCGTAAACGGTACTATACAAAGTAACATATGTAATATAGAGTGGAATATGACTGGTGCATTGTGCAATGTGCTATAAAGTGACAGATTGAATCTATAAATGTGTCAATCCAACACAAAGGATTGACACATTTATAAAGTCAAGCTGTCACTTTTTTGCATATTGCACAATTGCAATTGCATTGCATATCAGTTGTCACATTAGTCCTGTAGAATCTTATTGTACTATACATGCTTCATATTATCTATGCCAGATGCTGCAAGATTTTAATGCGTGTTTGTATGAGTGATCTAGGGTGAGTAATGCTAAAATATAGCCATCAAGACAATAATGTAAAGCACATGTGTCTAACTAATGGCATATCAGCCAAATGTGACCCGCTACGTCTAGTCTGCAGGAGCTTAAATGGCGTATTGCAATAAATCTTAAAATGTTTTACGGAGTCATAACTACATCTCTCACACTGCATTTCGATTATGTTACGGCAAAGGGCCCACAAACCTCCTCTAATAAGCGGTGTATATACACGTCAGAGTTCAACTGTGGGTGAAGGCGAGCATGCTCCAAATGTTGCGGGTGTTGTGCCACCAGATGCACCGCTGCCATTAGAAGCACCCCTTCAGCGGGAGCGCGAGCCACATACTTGAGACAGAAAGGGAAGGATTTCGTCTGGCTATCGCAATAAAACGGAGGGGAGAGAGATGTCACACTTTATAGATTTTTGTTATTGCATAACAAGGTTTGGACTATTCTTCTAATGTCGACATTTTAACACCAAACACAGAGATCAATATGCCATTTAACCTCCCTGAAAAACAGATTGTCCAAGATTTAAAAGGCAGACTGAAGTCGTAGTAGCCTATATTACTGTCATCAGCTATATCATGGACACTGCTCTATCTACTTAGAATTCCTGAAATGTGTCACCAGCACAGTGTCCTATCTATAATTCCAGGAATCTTTGTGTGTGCCATGTTGTTACAGGTATTGTGCACTTTTTATACTTCAAGGAACCTACATTGTGTGTTTCACTTGCATCTTAATCTGCAGTTGCCTTGAGGGCATTCTGCACCAGTATCTTCAAATACAAACTGTTCTGTTTTTGCATGAGGGAAATTATTTTCAAATTATATAATAAACCTTTCAAGTTAACTGATGTATAATTTAATTAGGTACGACAAAGTACTGAATGTTTTTGTGACAATTTAAATAAATTAAATGTGAAATGTTAAATTAGAATGTTAGCAATCTACAGATTGAGGTTTTGTTAAATTTGACAACAAACAGTTCAAAGTTCTATTGTAAAAGCCGAATCTTAGATTTGTACCTAAATTGAACAGGACAGTCTGTTCATCAGCTGTTCGGATCTCTTTCAGAAGGAGAGAAAGGGGAAACTCGTGAGAATGTCTGTACATTTGGACAGATGCTCTTACATGCTGATAGGGAGTCGTGGTGCAGTTGGTTAGAGTGTTGAGCATGTGTACATTTAGTTATGATGATTAGGTTTAACCTTGCCCTCTGTCTCTAAGCCAGATTTATATGTGTGACATTAGGCTGTTTCTGATCATGTTTTGTTGGAGTCACAAAGTTCATTGCAAAAGAAAGAAATACAGCCTAGCTTCTTTGTTTTTGCAGAAAGACATGATGTCCTACAAACCTTCATCTCATGATCCCAGAGAAGCTCTTGAGAATAATCCAAGTAACTCTTAATTGAACCATCAATATGCAAAAGGAAGTTTATTATAGAAGTTTGCAGAGTAAGCAACAATAAAAAAGCAAGCACAAAGAATTATGACCCCCCCAGCAACACCTGACACTTTCCCACAGTTCCTCCTGGTCTGAATGCAAACTTTTAACACTAAAACGTGACTTCAACAAAGGCCAGAACAGGGAATCAGCCATTCATTGGTAGATTCAATTTTTGATTGTCTTTCATGCAAGATGCATTATATTATTTATTATTATTTATTTAACTAGCCCTTTTCATTTGATCATGTTTTTATATAAATTACTAGGTAATACATAGCAACATTAAGTACAAAACAAGCAGTAGGATGAAGCATATGCTTATTTAAACCTACCCCTTAATTCAATTAAAAAAAAAACGTTTTCATGTTGTACGTGCCCGCTGATGTTTAAAGTCAAATAAAATAATACAAATAATATCTACCTTCCATTTGACAAAACCAATTGGATGAGAGACACTTATCAGTCTAAGATAAGAAAAAATATAAAGAGAGTCCTGTTGGAACTCCCTGACACGAGATATCATGGCTTCACACATTTTTCTCTTCGCTCTTATTGCCATCGGTAAGGTTTATAATTCCTCTGAACTTTTTTTAACATATTATTTAATTTATAATGTGCTTCACTTAATTCTATGTTTTATTTTGAATATATCTAGACATTGTTTTCATTTTCAGTGTTCTATAAGTTAGTGTCTATGTCTCAATTAGTATAAAAAGTGTAACACAATGTCTCTTTATGTGATGAAGGATGAATAAATGACTTAATACCTTCTGATTACTAGCCCAAAGTGCTAACCAACGCCACCTGACTCCCTGTCAAATATCTTACCTACCTTACCCTTCCTACACCTTTCTCACAGCGGCTGGCTGTGGGACCCCACCCATCCAGCCGGACACTTCCAGAGTGGTGAACGGAGTCGATGCTCGTCCCAACAGCTGGCCCTGGCAGGTACATTCATTTACACTCAAGTCTATAGTGTATATATGTTCAGGTAAAATATTGAAGATTAGTCAAGAGCACCCAGGATTAAATCCTGCAGAGAGAAATATGTCAGAAGGAACTCGTGCTGACGACACCACACACTTTTGTTTTGTGTTCATTTGGTACAGATTTCACTGCAGTATGAAAGAGACTCCGTGTTCAGACACACTTGTGGAGGATCCCTAATCGCTACCAACTGGGTCATGACTGCTGCTCATTGCATTGAGTAGGTCTATAAAATGCCACATCACACACAGACTATACCATAGTTGCATGGTAAATTAGGATAGCCAACACATCAGCACACTAACTAAGACATAAATGTTATGTTAAACATGCATGTTTTGTATTAACAGCTATTTTATTCTGAAAACATATCATCTTTTTATTGTTTTTTTTAATGTTAAAATCATATAGTGAGAAGCTGAACTATCGTGTGGTTGTTGGCAAGCACAATCTCAAGGAAGCTGAGTCCAGTGCCAAGGCTTATCGTCCTGCTAAGATCATTGTACACAGTCAATGGAACCCTATTCTGATAGCAGTGGGGTAGGTGATTTTACTAGTTATACCACACCTCACCTTCCTCAATACTGGAATTGTAATTGTTTGATGTTCACATGCATTGACTTCTTAATTGAAGAGATAATGAAACACTTATTGAAACATTTGGACGATCATAGTATTTCTATGAATAAACGGTCCCAATATATTTTCAGTGTAGGCCTATAGGTACAATGTATAGGTGTGCCTCATTTTAATTTCTGCCATGTGACATATCTCTCTCCTGCTTCTTCTGATCAGAAATGATATTGCTATGATTAAGCTTTCCGAGCATGTGACTCTGACCAACGAGGTCCAGCTAGCCTGTGTCCCTGCCGCAGACACCATCCTGGCACATGACTACCCCTGCTTCATCACTGGCTGGGGACGACTCTCCAGTACGTTCCACAGCTGGATCATGTTAACTGCCCATTCACACTTCGAACAAGTATCCCACCATAAAACATGCTGAAATATATAACACAGTGAATTATTATATACATTTCTTGAATTTTAGCTGGAGGTCCAATCGCTGACACTCTGCAGCAAGCTCTTATGCCCGTGGTCGATTATGACACCTGCACGCAGAACGACTGGTGGGGCGTGTCGATCCGCAGGTCTATGGTGTGTGCTGGCGGCGATGGTGTTGTGGGTGGCTGCAACGTAAGTACAGCAAGTAATATTGATCTAAATAAATACCGGTTTCTGTGTGTCTGTCTTTATAAGGGTGGATTAGCTCGAGAACAGGTCACTGTATCAAGCTGTGATTAAGCAGGTATATTACTCAAGACCCAAGAATGCAGTGTTGAGGATGAAGTAATTTAAATGAGTTGTTTTAGAAATAAATATAAACACAGTTCCTGCCATGTTGAGCTGCACTAAGGGACTGAATGGACATTGATTCATGGTTCGAATTTGGTATCCTTCCACGTAGCAAGAAAAACACCCAGTTAGTCAGATCTACTACTCTACTGTACTTCATTCAAGAGGGAACTGCACTTGGTCATGTTTTTGTCGTTAGGAGTGGCAAATGAGACGTTTCAGTGAGATGTCCCTTTCATTTGGATATCAGAACAGTTATTTAAAATAAATGCGTTATAAGGAGAACATGAAAGGTTCCACGTGTTCTGACTAAATGTTCTGACTGCACATCCACTGTCCCAGGGTGATTCTGGTGGACCCCTGAACTGTAAGAACCCTGATGGAGTGTGGGAGGTACATGGCATCGCTAGCTTTGTGTCTGGTCTGGGATGCAACTATAAGAAGAAGCCCACTGTTTTCACCAGAGTGTCTGACTTCAATGACTGGATTGATAAGGTAACTGACACAGAATTTCATAATTTTTGTTATTCATATGTATTATTGTACACACACGTGTTACCTAACACACTTTATTTTCCTTTCAGACAATGATGGCATACTGAAAACTGCGCAAATGTGTAAGAGACAAATCTTCTGACAGAATGTGTCTTTTAATGGAGCACAGTACTCATCATTTATTGGTGCAGTATTTTCAATAAACTACATGAATGAATAAAAAAAGTGTTGCAAAAACTTTTCTGCTGCTGTGTTTCACTGCCATCACCAACTGCATCACGGGCACTGTGCACTAACTGCACGAGTGACGATATTACGAAAATCTGTGAACAAATGAAAGCATTTATTTTTGGTTGAACATACTTTTATTTTTCATACTGTCTGACATATTATTAAAACGTGAACACATCCTCCAGTTACGTGAAATATAATCCGGAAGTACTTCCTGAAACGAAAGGTCTCTTAGCAACGGCGTAAGGACGCCAATCCGCAGAAGGCAACTTGGACAGGATGGAAGTGTTGTTTGGTCTAATACTGATGCACAGTATCCATGGATGTTATTCCTTAGAGCTGAATACCACAGACCACATGGACAGTGGAAACGATACTCTGAGTCGTACCAACAATTCCGTTGTTGATTTAATAGGTTATCAGAATTCGACAGCAAATGAGAATACAAGTGGCTTTTCGATAAGGGATCCCACAGTAACGCTAGCACCTGTGCTAGCATACAGGAATGCTACTGAAACACTGGTGACCGGAGATAACCCAACACAGAAAACCTCTGTCTCTACCACACTGTCCACTACAGAGACTATACCTCTGTCGACAATAGGTTCCTTACCGCTCCCTGTCAAAGATGGTAAGAAATGTGATCTGTGATCTACTGTCTAGTTAGCACTACTGTACTGCTAGTGTACTGTACTACTGTGTTCATTTAGCAGACGCTTTTATCCAAAGCGACTTACAAGAGAGATCTTTACAAAAGAGCATCGGTCACTGAGCATAATAACATGATAGCCCCCAAACATAGCAGGTTGACAGATTATGAAACATACATCAAATGAAACCAAAGGTACCGCTAGTCCTACTAGCTCTATTTTCTAGCAGGGAGGTGGTTAAGGGTCTGTCGACCTGTTTATATCGTCAAATAATAAAACATAAACAAACTGAGCAGAAAAGGAGCACTTGAACAGACATCAGCTTGATAAGATTACCAAAAATGAAAGAAACCATATTTGAAAAAATAATAGGTTTTGTATGTACTGCAGACAGACAGCAGAGGGCGATCGAGATACGTTGACTTCGCGTTTCAGAGGCGTTATAACTAAACATTATTTTTGACAGTGAACTTACTATTGAAGTAAAAATCACTATGGTGCAGTTGACCTGTTGTTGATTAAGATCCCTTGAGGGAATGTTTAATTGGGTTTTACTTGAGACTGACTTGTGTATTACTGAGCTGTATTTGTCAGAACATTAAATTGGCAACCATGGTATACTACCCTAGAGTTACAAAACAGATATGCAAAACCAAAACTTCACTGATAAATGACACTCATTCATGGTATTTTAATTGGCTTTCCCCCCTAGTTACAAGACTGTGTCAATGCAATCAACAGAGGAACAAATGTGATGTAAACTGCTGCTGCGACCCAGACTGTACTGAGGAGCGATCTCTATTTAAGAGCTGCTCTGTCAAGAAAGTCACGTAAGTACTTGTGAGTGTACGTCATGCATGGTCAATGATGCAATTGATCAAGTTTCCACTATCTTACCACAGGCATTTTGTAATAGCTGTTGTTTTAGGGCACTGTTAAGCGTACCTGCGATAGAGCCTGTTATAACAAGCTCAGTGTTTCCCAAGGGCCTTATATTGATTAATTTTAAATAAACGTTTATTGCTGTGCTCAGCCTTTGATCTATGTCTGTTTCACAGTGGTGATACAAACCTCTGCAATCAGGAAGCTGCCTATTATGTGCTTGGGGAGACTGCAGATGGCTTTGCTGAAATACAGACATCCATCCAGAGTGATGTAGACCTTAACATATTCTGTATTCAATTCTCAAAATGTAAGTACATCAAATTAAGGTTATGTAAATACTGACAAACATACATTTTCTAACTGAAAAAATAACACTCTGTGGCACAATAAGAATAGCAACCTACATACATTTAGAGTTATTTGAGGGATATTAACTAGGCTATATCTTTGTAATAATTCCTAAATATAATGAAGTGTTTTAACAATGTGTATTGTCTTCCCTGAAGATGAGTTAGGACTGAACCATGTCATCGACGTGGAGCCAAGTTCGGGGAACTTTGATGACCTCCTCAAGCGTTTTGCTGACTTTAGCTTTGGTTCAGATTGGGGCCATGACACTTTGTCCAATATGGATCAAGTGACCTCATCTGCGTACCTGGTGAGTCCTTCACAAAGTAGTTCGAAGAGATTCAAATCTTTAAAATTCAGAGTGATAAATATCCAGATAAATAACCAAAAATCTGTTAATTTGGTCATTTGAACCAAATTATGAAGTGATATACTGTTGTATACATGTTGTTCATACCTACGTTTTTGGAAAGTCGCATATTTTCTGTAACATAGTCTAGTCTGTCCTGAAGCACGTTTAAATGCAGACATCATATTTTCTTTGCTCAAGATAACCATATTTTGTTACCGGTAGTCAAGATAACACTTTGCGTAATAAGCTGACCAAATGACTGCAAATCATATGGGCATAGAAAACCAACAGCAAAAACAACTGCTTTTACCAAGGAACATGTTAAGGATCTCTCAGTGCTTGTTAACATAGCATTAACATATGAAAGTCTGGTAACTGTTTCCTCAGTATGGGGACATGATGGTGACAGAGGAAGAGAATGGGATCAAAGGATTCTTACGCCTGCCTGCTCCCTCTGTAACAACTGACTGTCTTGATATGAACCCTGCAGGTATGAAGACACTCTAGTCCCAAATGTGGCTAAATGTGGAGCTTCTCTTAGACACTGATTATTTCTGATCTGGCTGCACAAGACAGGGACAATTACTGCTTACTTACTAATAACTAACTACTAATCCTGCTGCTTTTTCTGAATCAGTTGCAAAAGCCCTTTAGCACAGCAACTGATGCAACTGAGCATTTTGGGTTAATTCCTAAGTGTTGTGGTCACAGCTCACAAGTCATTTAGTTTCAAATAATTTCTTCAGCATTCTTAAAGGACCAGATGACCAAATGCTCCCGGAGATTTTTCATAGAGTCAGACTGTACTTCCCTGCCGGCCCTGAACATGCAGAGCTACACTGGGATTCACCTGTACTCTGTAAGTAAAGCTTCCCACAAAAATAAGAAAGAAACTGAGAATCATTTGGCAAATACCTATTCCATCTGTTGTCCCTTTGTTTAACACATAAATAGTTTCACATGTATTCAGTACAGCCATCAGATGAACGTACTTGGTTTAAATTAAGGTATCCGCTTTATAGATACAGATTTGCGGTGTGATGCATTCAAAAATGTCTTTCTAAAGCACAGTTACACTGATAGCTTGTCATCCTAAAACTGTTGTTGTCATAGTTTTATCCATTTTATGATACTGTTGCAGACGGTCTCTGAATATAAATCTTTACCATGCTAATTTTGTCAAAAGTCATCTTGGAATTGTGAAGGTTTTCCTTTCGATCAGCATTGTACTTTGCAATGTGTAAATATAATTTCCTGTTTTTTCACAGGGGAAAAGTGAAGATGCTGCAGTAAGTAACCTTCTGGTAACGATATTTTGATGTGATGGGAGGTTTCCAGAGTGCAATAGGGGACATATAGTGAGATGTGGGACTTATTGTTCTAGAGAGTTATAATGGCAAGCAACCAAAATTATTTCCCTATGGTTTTAATTGAAGAGGGGACACTGAACAAGGGACATTTACAAATCAGGCTAATAATAATAAAGTATATCTCTTATACTCCCACGATGGGGAAATTGATGCAGGCACACACATGTTCAATGCATGGCCGGAAAAGTAAACCCCACCGAGTTTCGAACCCAGGACCCTGCACACACTGAATCCCAGGCTAAGCCACTGCACTAGGGGACTGGATTATTTTCAGTGGCATTACAGTAATTCAGTCTATGAGCAAAAATGGTCCAATTAAGGTTAAATGAAATAGCTATTAAATAACATTTAAAATGAATTAAATCAATTACAAGTCTTACAGATATACATTCATGCATCACACTCCCATATCTCACTTCCTGTATCACACCCCCATATCTCACTTCCTGCAGATTGTTGCTGTTGAGGTAACATCCATCACCTCCCAGTCGTTTGAGGGTACCCTGTCTCCACTGCAGGTCCCTGGTGACCAGAGTCTGGACCCTGCTCTGCTCATCCAAGGCCTGGAGCCTGCAGTGTGTCTGAACGTGGTGCTCCAGGTACAGAGCAAGGAAAACATCTGGACAAGTTGGATTTACAAAGAAATGCATGTTTAAATGGGTCCTAGAATGCTGAACTGAGTTCAACTTGTCACAGTCAACAGTTTGCAGAGTAAAAATTGACATAGGAAACCCAGATCACTGCTTGCACCTATAGCTTTTGTATTTTATTCTGCTTCCAGGTTGACTATTTGGTCTTATACAGTGAGGCTGGTACAGTTCTGAACCTGTCTGTGGCGCTGATTCTTGGAAACATAAATGCTGAAATGATGCCGATGAATCAGGAGTTTCGGATTAAGTTTGTCCAGGTATGAAGTGAGATATGGGGGTGTGATACAGGAATAGAGTCAGGTGGCTCAGTGGTTAAGGTTTTGAGCTCATGATTGGAAAGTTGTGAGTTCGATTCCCGGCTGTGGATATGTGGCATTGTGTCCTTGGGCAAGGCACTTCACCGTACTTGCTTCAGGGAGAATGTCCCTTTACTTGCTGTAAGTCGCTCTGGATAAAAGCATTTGCTAAACTATTATTTATTGTTATTTTTAAGTGAGATTTGGGAGTGTGATGCAGGGAGTGAGATATGGGATTGCGATGCATTAATGTATATCTGTCATTTCCCCTAAGATCGATGCTGAGCAGGTGTCTGTCCAGTACAGTGGGAATCCAGGTTATGTGGTGGGGCTCCCCCTAGTGTCTGGATCAAGAACAGTGGAATATCCTTTCTCTAGTTTCAAATTTCCTTCATTTTGGTATCACAGACTTCAGTAAATCACTGTTTGGAAAGGAACTATAATTATTCAACCTTAAAACCTCATGCTGTTTTTATATGTATTCACGTACCATTTGAAAATATATGTGGTTTTGCCACAAAGTGTCTTAACACTGGTCCATCTTTCATCTTGCATGTAGACTGCAGAAAGCAGTAATTAATTAATATTAATATTAATTATGCATAATTACTTTAATTAGTTTTGAACAGCATTTAAATTTAGAAAATGATTGATATCCTATGCCACATACCAAGTTGCCTGTTCTTGTTAAGTTGGTATGTGTTTTGGTCTAGCAAAAGTATATCTGTTCTGTTTATTGTCATTTTCTTAACAGTTATGCTCACTGGAATAGTTCAGAGTTCAGATCCCAGGGGAAACTTGAACCTTTTAAAAGGTACTGAATCGGAGGACTGTCTCAGTGGACCATATCGACGCTCCCCTGTCTTATTTGGAGTTAACATGTTATCTGGCTGCACATTAAGGTACAAACAAGGACATATGTGCAAATGATGAAATTATGAACGTTAATCAACAGACCTCGTAGAATTGTAATTGGATCAAGTCTATGAAAAATATGGGTGTCAGTGTAGAAGTCAAATTTGCTCAGATTGGACACAAATACAGCTTTTAAAGTATATAATGGTTATTTTTCAGAGGTTTTATTGCTCAGTCGTTAGTCGTTAGTGTAGCTTAGTTCACTCATGTATCTAAACTAGATACCCCTACGAAAATCCATTTCCAAAATACATCCTAAATAAAGTAGGATGAAGTGCCTTGCCCAAGGATACAACGTCATGTTGGCACAGCCCAAAAATTGAACTCGCAACCTTCCGATCATGAGGCCGACGCCTTAACCACTCAGCCACCTGACTCCCTCATAACATACAGTTGTGGTCAAAAGTTTACATACACTAGTGAAGATCATGTATGCCATGGCAATATAGGGTTTTCAATAAACTCTACAACTCTTATTTTTCTGTGATGGAATGATAAGGAGCACATATTTCTTTGTCACAAAAAACATTCATGAAAATTTTTTCTTTTATGAATTTATTATGGGTCTTTTGAAAATGTGACAAAATCTGCTGGGTCAAAAATATACATACAGCAATGTTAATATTTGGTTAAATGTCCCTTGGCCATTTTCACCTCAATTAGGCGCTTTCGGTAGACATCCACAAGCTTCTGGCAAGCTTCTGGTTGAATCTTTGACCACTCCTCCTGACAGAATCGGTGCAGTTCAACTAAATTTGTTGGTTTTCTGAGTCGGACTTGTCTCTTCAGCACAGTCCACATATTCTCTATGGGGTTTAAGTCAGGACTTTGGGAAGGCCACTCTAAGACCTTAATTCTAGCTTGATTTAGCCATTCCTTCACCACTTTTGATGTATGTTTGGGGTCATTGTCCTGTTGGAACACCCAACTACGTCCAAGACCCAACTTTCTGGCTGATGATTTTAGGTTTTCCTGCAGAATTTGGAGGTAGTCTTCCTTCTTCATTATTCCATTTACTTTCTTTAAAGCACCAGTTCCACTGCCAGCAAAACAGGCCCACAGCATAATACTACCACCACCATGTTTGACGGTAGGTATGGTGTTCTTGGGGTGAAAGGCCTCACCTTTTCTCCTCCAAACATATTTCTGGTCATTGTGGCCAAAAAGCTCAATTTTAGTTTCGTCTGACCACAGAACTTTCCTCCAGAAGGCCTTGTCTTTGTCCATGTGATCAGCAGCAAACTTCAGTCGAGCCGTAAGGTGCCGCTTCTGGAGTAATGGCTTCCTTCTTGCACGGCAGCCTCTCAGCCCATGGCGATGTAGAACACGCTTGACTGTGGACACTGACACATGTGTTCCAGCAGCCTCCAACTCATTGCAGACTTGCTTTTTGGTGGTTCTTGGTTGACTCTTGACCAACCTGACCAATTTTCTCTCAGCAGCAAGTGATAGCTTGCGTTTTCTTCCTGATCGTGGCAATGATACAACTGTGCCATGCACTTTATACTTACAAACAATTGTTTGCACAGTTGATCTTGGGACCTGCAACTGCTTTGAAATGGCTCCAAGGGACTTTCCTGACTTGTTCAAGTCAATGATGCGCTTTTTCAGATCCGTGCTGAGCTCCTTAGACTTTCCCATTGTAGTATTTCTGGCTGAGTCTAGTGAATGTGTCAAACAAGCCCTATTTACATGGACTGAAAGAAGTCACCAGCTGGAGTCAATCATAATCACTCGTAAGAAGTTAGGAGGCCATGCCAAAAAGCAAATTGGATTGAAACAACTTTTTCTACATCACCAAATTGGTAATTCAAGGTGCTGTATGTATATTTTTGACCCAGAAGATTTTGACACATTTTCAAAAGACCCATAATAAATTCGTAAAAGGACCATTTTTCATGAATGTTTTCTGTGACAAAGAAATATGTGCTCCTTATCATTCCATCACAGAAAAATAAGAGTTGTAGAGTTTATTGAAAACCCTATATTGCCATGGCATACATGATCTTCACTAGTGTATGTAAACTTTTGACCACAACTGTAACAGGACTAGCACCACCAACAGGAAAATAAATCAAAACAAAAGTGTATAAAGGCTCCAACATCTAGTTCTTATGAACATTGACTTCTTCCAATGGTCTTTTCAATTTTAGACTGTCAAACTCGTATTTTTGTCTTTAGGTTAGAGGAGACAGCAAACTGTTCTCAGGTGTCTAAGGCCATTCTGGGTGTACTAAGGGGACAGGACTTCCCTGAATATGTGGCCTCCTTTGGGAACTCCCCATCTCAGAATCCAATGGACTGGGTACCAATCGAGACCAGTAAAGCACGTGTGGTGAGCAACCATTTCAATGTTTTTGGGACACTTGTTGAGGAAGCCGGTCGAACTATGTTTATAACGTAATAGCTTTTCAGGAGTGTTAGTTATGGTTGGCCTAACCAACCCAAACATTAGTTGCCATTTTTTGTTTTGTTCTTGTTCACACTTGTTTCTTTGTCTGTGAAGGAAGCACATATTTGCAGTATCCCCCTGTCCTCTGATCTGGAGGTGAAATGGACCAGCTATGGGTCCTTCATGAACCCTCAGCCTCAGATTGTGAGCATCAAAGAAGTGATTACTACAAACACCAGCAACCTGGTAAAGAAGGATTTATTTTAATATTATTTCTGTGAAGTTGTAATTTAGCCACCCTGCTGAGCTACCTTACTGAACATCTAGAACAGTCTAGAGCAGGGGTACTCTGTACTACTGTATTACAGCAAACAATTCTATCATAAAAACATTGGTGGTATTTCTATACAAAATATCCCACCCTCAAAACGTGGTTAATCAGACAGAGTTGCACGCAGTTCATGGACAAAATGCAGAAAAATGCTGAAATTTCTGAGAATCTGCTAATGACGTTAAATATGTGGCTAATGTTCGTTAGCTGGTACAATCAACGTACTTAAGGGAAATGCTGATTTGATATCATTTGTCATTAGACTTTCATGAACAGAGGTTATTAGCTACATTTACAACAGCTTTCCGTCCACAGGCCTTCCTCTCTGGGAACAGCAGAGTTATTTATGTGACCAGTTCAGTGACCTTCATACCCGTGCAAGCAGAAGCTCTACCTGGTTATAAAGCAACACCCACCTTCGACGCCAAGCTGCCCTATGACTTTTTCTTCCCTTTCGTGTAAACATGTTGACCAAAATGTCATTTGTTTAATCATCTGCTATGCAGATAGCTACAGCATGAATAATAGCCATTGACTGTTTTAATGGATAGTATTTTTTATTTGAATAAAATAATATTGTTTTCTTTATTGGTATAGAATTGAGACTTTTTTTATCCAATGCTCCACACACTTGATATATTTCATGGCATCTCAGGGGCCGCTGTCCTGAAGGTTTTAGATGTTTCCCTGCTTTAGCACACCAAATTTAAATGAAGTTTTTTTTTTATATTTGTTTAGCATTGGTCTTCAACGTAAAACAATTATTCATGGAGAAGATCTAGGCAACAAAATATAGAAACAAGATCATCATGTAAAATATGAAGAGGAAACTCAATTCTGATTTAGTCAAACATAATTTCACGGAAACACTAAGTTATGAAAATTATGATGGTGTCCAATTTGATAAGGCTTGTAATGTCCAGTGTGTACATCACAGAGCTGGGTATAGAGACTCCATACAATGTCATAGGTTCAAGTTACAATTGTGGACCCCCATTTAGCTTTTATTGTTGGAATGCTGCTTCAGCAGCTTTTTTCAAATCCTCTCAATCCTCTTCAACTTCTTCAACTTTCAAATCCTTCTTCTTCCTCAATCAAAACAGCCACCATTTAAACTTAAAGATGTTGACAAAACCCAAAACTATTTTTTCTTATTAGCTTTAAATATGTATCTATTCAACTTTTTTTATATCAGGGATTATGTTTCATGAGTTTTTCAAACCATTTCTGAGATTTACATGGGTAACGAGTTTGATTTCACAAAGTGGAGAAACTCGTTATTGAAATCAGCTGGTGTAGAGGCTTGGTTGACAGGAAAACCTGCACCCTCTTGGCCCGCAATGACACGAGTTTGACACCACTGCTCTATGCTGTTGCCTGCTGGGGCAGCAGGTTGCAGGCTGCAGACGCCAACAGACTCAATAAACTGATCCGTAAGGCCGGTGACACTGTGAGACACTGTCCTGGTTGGCGTGTAGTTTGGCCAGCATCCTCCATTCTGACTCCACCGCCAGAGAGTCCAGCTCCACCCTAGAGAACTGCGCGGGACTGTTTTTTTCATCCCGCTCCCGCCCGCTCCCGCTGAATTTCTGACCATTACCGCCCGCTCCCGCAAAGTGTGCGCAACGTGCCCGCCCAGACCAGCGAGCGATGTGTCTCCAATATAGTTAGCAAGCTCTTACCAACGGCTGCTTGAATGAGCTACTATACAATCGTTTTAATGGGAACATAAATAGACAAAGCAACACGCATTTAAATATAACTTTGTTTTATTAAAATACCTTTTATATAAACCTTGCATAATCACATGGCACCTAAAACAGGCTGCTTTGCAAATCACAATATAAATATGAAAATTGTCAGCCTACTAGTAACACCGCCAACACGCCTCTTTATGTAGCCTATGACCTCAATAACAAATGGCAACGAGAGGCTGAGTGGCTCAAACAGTAGTAGCATAGATTAAAATAAACTAAGTTAATAAATGAATTTAACGAATCACTTGCCAATATTGCTATGGAGGAAGAGAATTTTGCTGACCGACTGCGGCCCCATTCTCGTGCGTCTCTCTTTCACCCACTCCACAACGTGCTGGTCAGACATAGCAGTACCTTCAGCAGCGAAGCCGGCTCTACGCAGGGGCAAGAGGGGGCAGCGCCCCCTCAAATAAATGTCTTGCCCCCTCAAATCAAAATTTTAGAAGTTGAGAAAGCACATTTTAATACGCTCTCAAATTAACATATTACAAAATGACAAAACGATCTGCAGTAGCAGAAAAAGTCAGCGGAAAAAGGGACACACACAGCTTTGATGTTGCAGTATGCAAATTATCCCAGACGTAGCCTGACAGTGCGGTGTCAGGTTTCACCACGAAGCGGTAAAACTTTGAACAAGCAGCAGCGTTACAAGCACAGAGATGAGCGTAGACATTAGAAAATAATTCCATTCTAATGTCTATGGAGATGAGTGACCACGTTCATCGCATGTGACAAACTTAAGACAAATTACACGTGTCTGACAGACCCATACGTAAATCCCCGCCCCAGGCTGTAGTTCTGCACTGTTTTGTTTCATACAATCACAGCGTGTTTTTGTTGTAGAGTGGAGAGAAAGGAGAGTTTTTCTAGCTGTTAAGTTGCCCAAAAAAATATAGCAAAAAATAATAAAAATAAGTTCTGCTCTATATCTGTTGTGTTATATAAATAACTTGGAGAATATTTTTTTATCATTCAAAAGACTGCCTTTCAGTTTTGTAAATATTGACTATAGTGTGTGAAGTCCAACTTTAGGTTAAGATTTATTTCAGAAATAGGCCATCCAGTTAAGATAAATGTTATGTTGTTAGTTTATAAAATAAATCTTCTTTTTTTCAGTTCCCCCCCTAAGGGATTGCCACCTTATTGTGGTCAGGGGGTTTGGGTGCCTCAGTGACCTTAAGAGCTATACCAGCAGGAGCTTAGTCTTCAGGTGTGACACCCAAGTTGGACAGGTCTGAAGGTAGACAAAGTACAATCCACTTCTCCAGGTTGGGGTTGGACACATAGCTAAGAACCCAATTCAATGAAGAAACACTACTATAAGCACAGGAAAAAAAAGTGCTGGGGCATGATGTGTACACATGATGCCCGCTTCACATTTCTGACTGCCCCCTCATATATGCCTGTCTAGAACCGGCCCTGTTCAGCAGGAGACTCATACTCCCAAAAAGCACCACAGAGCACCACAGGAAGTCATTCCTGCCTGTGGCCATCAAACCTTTCAGTTCTTCACGCCAATATTAGACTGTATGACCCTGAGCCACTGGACATTCACCACTTCATCTCAACAATCTATGCAGTACTTGTACAACTGTATATTCTGTAACATAACATTGTATATTCTGTAACAAGCAATACTTTTACTATTGTATAGTATTTCTAACTTAAAAACCCACACTGCATGTAGATTGTGAATATTATACAACTTCTAAGATTAGTCTGTATGACCCTGTTTTTTTTAATCTCCTGACTATTTATCTCCTGACTATTTTGATCTCACGATCTGTATATATTGTATCCCAGCACTCTTATTTTACTCCCAGCCTTTACCCCGTGTGCATTTACTTTACTTCATTTGATCCCCTATTCCTGTATCCTTGTGTGCACTCTTCTACTCTTTTACCTCACACCCTTACCCCCGTGTGCCTTGACAAGACTGTGTTACTAAAGAGTTTCCCCTCGGGTATCAATAAAGTAATCTGAATCTGAATCATCATCTGCTGTGAATAGTAAACGACGTCCATGTGGCTGCAAAGTCAAAGGTGGTAGGAGTTCCTTACGTCTAGTCGCCGTCAATCAAGGCT
The DNA here is from genome assembly GCA_030340665.1 of Neosalanx taihuensis. Classification (NCBI taxonomy): domain Eukaryota; kingdom Metazoa; phylum Chordata; class Actinopteri; order Osmeriformes; family Salangidae; genus Neosalanx; species Neosalanx taihuensis. Next base: position 4,079,973 of record CM059289.1, on the reverse strand, counting down.
GCTCCTGTTAAGCCTAGGAATGTCCCTTTCTGCTCGCCATAATTGACAGTTAGTTACCCCACCCTTCTGAAATCTCGTAGCCATCTTAATGCACCTGGATGTCTCTGCTGAACTAATCCCAGAGGAACACAGTCGCTTTCTAAACATATTGCAGGTGACATAAACGTAATGCTTTGTACTTATTTTGTTGTTGCGCAAAGTCAAAGCATGGGATAACTATGCAAGTTAGGGCTGTGCCCTAAAATGACGTCATGCTGGAAAATACTACAAGTTTCTGCAAGTTAGAAATGTGAACGTTTGCCAATAAGATTTCAAGATTGAGTAATGTGTGCATGTGAACTTGCTCCTCTCTCCCCGCCCCTCTGACTTTCAAGGAACATCCGAGCAGATTTAGGGGAGCGCCTTTGAACTAGACTGTCAGCTGGAAACACGGCACCATGGCAGAGAACAAGATTGGACCGAATATTGGTGCTGGGGCTGGAATTTTTGCTAAACGGGTACAAAAATCATTGAATCGAGCTCAGGAAAAGGTAAGCGACGTAAATGTTTTTTATACAGTTATACAGGTATACACTTTTGGCTCAGTTTTGAACAGACCCTCCATCTGCTTTCATTTTGAGTTTGTATAAAGCTGTTTTTGTAAAAAAAATAATTGTTGTGGTTGTTAGCAGATATAAACTCGGACGGACTGCTGAAAATTATTTTAACCGAATTAAAGTCACCAACCTCTGTCAAATAAAACTGTCTATCTGAACAAACACGAGATGTAGCTATAATTGGGGAAGCAGGATTTGAAGGAAGCCATACTAATTTAGGCAATCCTGTATGTATTGGCCTTGTTTAAAAAATGTACTAGGTCACATGGTAATTCAAACTATATATTGTATAAACCACAACCCAGGTGTAATGGGCAATTCAAGACAATTCCAAAGTTAGTAATGCATTTCTGTCTAACCAGTTGTGTGATACATTTTCATTCTACCATTCTTGGAATCTTATGAACTGGATTGTTAGATAAGAAATCATTTATTTGTCCCATTGAGGGGAAATTGCAGTTTGTACATTACATTTCTGTGCGAACACAAATGCTGCCACTTCCTGTCCCTGTGCTTACTTCCTGTCCCTGCGCTCACTTCCTCTTGTGAACAGACTCTCAGTTCTGTGGCTTTGTGGTTGTGGTGGCCTGACTTCTCTTGACTGCTATGCTCTGCTTGTTTTCCAACAGTTGCAGCATGTTAACTGCCTTTTGGTGCATTTCCAATAAATACACTGCATCAACATGTCACTGTGGGTGATGTGACAGAAATGATACATTAATAATCATGGCCACACCCATTATGATTCAGATTTTTTTGGCCTAACCAAGAGTGGTATAAGCATTTTGACTAAACCCCCAAAATGTTAGTAGGATAACTGTGCTAATGGTTGTTTTCCCCATTAGAACTTTAAGTAGAACTCTAGTCCAGGGGTCGGCAACCCTGGTCCTCGAGAGCCACAGTCCTGAAGGTTTTACATGTTTCCCTGCTCCGATAACAACCCTTTAATTACAATCAGGTGTGCTGGAGCAGGGAAACATCTAAAACTTTCAGGACTGTGGCTCTGGGGGGCCAGGGATGGACACTCCTGCTGTAGTTGTGTGTTTTTAGTGCACCTTTTTAGGAGCAGCCTTTAATTGGATGCATCCCATATGTTGTGATCCTCTCACAGGTACTTCAGAAACTGGGTAAAAACATGGAGACCAGAGATGAGCAGTTTGAGCAGTGCTCCCTTAATCTTACCAAGCAACAGGTATAGTTGGTCTTGATCAGCATTGCTAATGCTATATTTTCACTATATTCAGGCAAGGCAAAGAAGCTTTAAGATAGAAAAAGCAGCTTTGACAAATACATATTTGATGGGCAGGGTGTTATATTGTGATATGTAATATTAGATCAATAAATATCTATATATGTATAAACTTCATATTTTCAGACTGATGGAGGCAGGCTACTAAAAGATGTCCGGTCATACTTCACAGCTGTAAAAGGTAAAGACCTGACAACCTCTCACTCCAAAGCAGTGGTGGCTGTACATTCACATTCATAATTTATCAGACACTCTTATCCAGAGTGACTTACAGCACATACATGGACATTCCCCCTGAGGCAAGTAGGGTGAAGTGCCTTGCCCAAGGACACGATGTCATGTTGGCATGGCTGGGGTTCGAACCAGATTCCTTCTGAGCCACATGACTCCCCTAGAAGTAGGAAAACCAACCATGTTGTGACAATAGCTGGGTCCTTATCTCTACTGTCTCTTTGTTGTCTTTGATCAGCCATTTTCACCTCATTTCTTTTCCACAGGAATGCATGAATCATCCAAGCGTTTGTCCCAGACGTTAAAGGATGTGTACGAAGCAGAGTGGCAGGGAGGAGAAGACCTACCTGCCATCATGGATGTAAGCTGTGGATCTCTTCTCCCTTGTTCTCTGCTTCACACTGAGTGCCATTCATTCTTATTTTAAAAAGCCAAATACAAACCAAGCTAGACATTTGGAGAGAAAGTGTTAAAAAAAATCTACTAGTTCTAGTAGCTTCATGTCACACAGGATAATGTTTGTTTAATTTCGATGTAAAATGCTTTAAACATATTTTTACCTACAAATTACATTTGCATCCTAATGAAGTTCTGAGTGTTTTTGGTGATAACTGTCCATCATTCTGTTAAGAGTGAAGATCTTCTCTGGAATGACTATGAAGAGAAACTAGCTGACCAGATACTGCATACCATGGAGAATTATAACAGCCAGTTTGCTGATGTCAAGGTAGGTTTATACTCTCCTCTACTCTACCGTCTACATAACTCTATATTATATCTGTTGATTACTGTAAATACCCTGATTATTCACTAATAAGCCAAGCTAGTTCTGGCATGACACTCAGGCAGCATATGTCATCGCTCATTACCACACCTGTACTACCTACCACAGACACTCAGCCCACGTCATCAGTCATAACCACACCTGTACTAGCTAGCACACTCAGCCCGCATCATTGCTTATTACCACTCTGGTACTAGCTAGCACAAGCCCATTGGGCCACGTCCGATAAGACGGCCTTTAAAGACCACGCAGATATGGACAGTCACCCCAATTGTCTTGTGATCAGTGCTGCTGCCGCCCGCTACCCTCTCCTTTCTCCCCCTGTTGTCCCTGTTGTCTCTGTCTGGATTATATCTCTATTTCTCCCTGCCTCATGTATGTATATGCTATATATGTGTCGCATCAAGGAGATAGGGAACGCTTCTCTTTAGATCGTGGGTGTCCAATCCTGGTCCTTGAGAGCCCTTGTCCTGACAGTTTTAGATGGTACCCTGCTCCATTACACCTGACTCTAATGAATGATCATTATGAGGCTTCCACAGAGCTTGATAAAGACCCATTCATTAGAATCAGGTGGGCTGGAGCAGGGAAACATCTAAAACTGTCAGGACAGTGGCTCTTGAGGACCAGGATTGGACACCCATGCTTTAGATCTTCCACTCATATTCTCATACTCATGTACTCGTATACTCATACTCAACATATTTCCATGTCATGGTATCAATAAATTATCAAATCAATCATGGGAGTGTCTTGACAGAAATGTAATAATATTTTCTTGAAGGTATTTTAGTTGTTGTATAGACCTTTTTTCTACCTTGGTCTTTCAGGAGCGCATGGCCAAACGGGGTCGTAAACTGGTGGATTACGATTCCTCCCGCCACCACCTGGAGGCGCTCCAGAGTGCCAAAAAAAAAGATGACGGGAAGATAGCCAAGGTACCGCAACATCCAGGAGGTTTCAGTACTTTCATACATGAATAGTATTTCCTTTTGCTATTCTTTTGGTGACGATATTTAAAAGTGTCAGTATGTAAAGTTATCTTATATTACTTTCCTGTGTGACCAGGCAGAGGAGGAGTTCAACAAAGCACAGACAGTCTTTGAAGAAATCAACAAAGAACTTAGAGAGGAGCTTCCTGTTCTTTATCAAAGGTAAAACTCAGCTGCTGTACAGCTAACAATGCTAAAGATGCAGCTGCTGTACAGCTAATGATGCTAAAGGCTGCATGCCTTTAAGATCTATTTAACACACAGCTGTCAAACTCCAGTCCTCGAGGGCCAATGTCCTGCTAGCTTTAGATGTTTTCCTGCTCCAGAACACCTCACGCAGAGCTTGATAACAACCCTTCATTAGAAATCAGGTGTGCTATAGCAGGGAAACATCTAAAACCTTCAGGACAGTGGCCCTCAAGGACTGGAGTTCCACACCCCTGACCTAACATCATGTAACATGATGTAGCGCCAGAGGTGGGCAACCTTGGTCCTCCAGAGCCACAGTCCTGACGGTTTTAGGACTTTTAGGTTTTCCCTGCTCCAGCACACCTGATTCTGATGAATGGGTCGTTATCAAGCTCTGTGGAAGCCTCTTAATGACAATTCATTAGAATCAAGTGTGCCGGAGCAGGGAAACATCTAAAACCTTCAGGACAGTAGCCCCTGAGGACCAGGGTTGGACACCCCTGATGTAAGCACATCATCACTATCCCGTATCCCAAACTCACCTAGAAATGAAAGATTTCCTAAAACACACCCTTGCATAGTAATCATGTATCCATCTGAAATAGCAGCGCTATGAATTTATGTTTTATCAAAATATTGTTTACAATCTAAAAAGCCCACTGTGTTCGAAGTCTATCATGTTGCTATGCTCAGTGACAGATGCTCTTTGTAAAAGCTCTCTTGTAAGTCGCTTTGGATAAAAGCGTCTCCTAAATGATTAAATGTAAAAATATATTTTTGTTGGAAACATTAGCCGGATTGGATGCTACGTGACCGTATTTCAAAACATCTCCAACCTAAGAGACGTCTTCTACAAGGAGATGAGCGTGGTAAGAAATCCACCTTCGCACTTCTTGAACATGTATCATCTCAAGATAAGCAACATCAAGGTATTTGCAGTGCAATGGATATTATTTATGCATTTATGACATTTGTGTATGTACTAAATATAAGCTTTTTATTGTCGTTGGACAGCAGCACAACAAAATTGCCAAATCAGGTTTAGTTCATATTGTCTTTTTCTACAAATGCTTATGCAAACAACAGCCTGTAAGCAGAAAAAGTGATGCAGCATGCTTGTCTTTTCAGCTAAACCATGAGCTTTACAATGTGATAAAGAAACTTGATTCTCAGCATTCAGGGAAAGCCTTCATAATCAAAGGTCTCAACGGGTAGGTCTGCCAAGTTCATCCACCACCTTGAAGTGTTAGGCCTGAAGGTTTCTTCTGGTTTTTACATTTTAAATTCCACATAAGCTCTGAATACCCATTTCTTGACAGTCATAAAAAGATAAAAAATACCCAAATGTCAACTCTGTTCTCCTCCATAGTGTTTTTTTTTTTGACGTGAAATGCTTTATGTGAAAAGTGGGTGGTCTTTCACTCAGTAAAGTAAATGTAAAGTAAAGTAAATGTCTGTCTTTTTGTTTTGAAGTGGAACTAAAGCCAGCAAGAAGAGGAGATCTCTGGTTATCTCTGCTCCTATTCCCTGCAACACTGCCTTCCCAGCAGACCACACCTCTCTCCATACCTCCTCGGCTCCCAGTGGCAAAGATTCTGATCCCTCTGCCGATCCACAAAGTGTCTCTCAGGCAGTCGATGACCGCAACCGAGGAAGGTCCCCTGAAATGTCGGACTCTGAGGAGCTGAGCCACATGGGTCCTGGGGTTGTCAAAGAGCAGTCCATGTGCGACAGTGACAATTCCACCACAAGCGATGACAGCAGTGAGGGTTCCGGCCAGCCAGAGGGTGTGGCACAGGAGGAAGACCAGGTTAACAGCCAATCAGAGGAGACCACAGATCCAAAGGTGACTCCATCCAAATTGTTGGAGAGTGAGAGTGTGAACGACTGCCAAGTGGAGAAACAGTAGAAGGATGAGGGAGATGAAGTTTCTCAGTAACTATCCTCAGACATCAAAAGCAATGATCATGACATGGATATTGTGTGACGCAAACATTGGCAGGGAATCATGATGTCAAGAGACTAAGAGAAATACCCCTATAGTGGGAGTGTAGAGGGGCTGGGGGTTGGAAAATTTTTCTTTTTTTTCCTTTCAGTTTGAATAGATATGCCGTGTGACTTGCAGTGATTGTTAAAGTAAATTAAAAAAAAGTTTTATATCGATTTGAAAACATAAATGATTTGATTAATAAAGTTATCCAAATGGAAGGGGCTGGATATTATCACTGATTATCACAACCTTGCACAATTTACTGTATATCTACAAGTGTACAGTGCCCTTGATTCAGTCAATGATTAAAATAGACTGACACCTACAAAACACAATTGGCCAAATGGATCTTTTCAAAAACACATTTTGTTAAATGTATACTAAGTCTCAATTTCAAGACAGAACACACGTTTCTCTTTACCGAATTTACCAAAACACTGGAAATCTGATTCAAAATGCAATTATTCTATCAAAGAATACACTTGTTTTCACTTGACAAGGTATATGCAGTCAATCAAAGTACACCAGATTTCAAAAACTGCATCGACTTCAGTTATTTGCATGCAATCCACCTTTTACACTAAATTTCTTGGTTGGGAACTGTATGTCCACATGTACAATAATGTTCATATTCAAATACATTTCAGTAACAAGCGAATAATGGAAACATAGTGACAGTCCTCAACTGTAGTTGGCCAATACACATACTGATCAGCCAGGTAGAACTGAGAGAGAAATTTAGGGAGAAGGAGGGGAGTGAATGATTTATTGAGCCTGTCAGTCTTAAGCTCTTATCCCTGTTACACGATGGGAGTGCTAATCAGGTTTTACCACTTGGTCTATTCTATTTATAAAAGAGGAAGGAGAGTCCAAACTTGTGTATTTTTTATTGATTTATTATTTTAATGACAATGCAGAATCTACTACTACTGTGTGTATGTCTGTATGTGTATGTGTGTATGTGTGAGTGTGTGTATGTGAGTGTGTGGACATGTTGGCCTCAGCTCCTGGTCCTCTTCCTCTTTGGCTGCCGTGGACTACCAGGCTCCAGTCTGATGTCCACCTCGATGTTCTTTACAGAGCGGATGTCTTTTAGGTTGTAGGTCTCCCACACCTGCACCCGTTCCCCCTCGCCCACGTTGGTCGAGTGCAGACAGGGGCCGCCCATCGGCTTCCACAGGCGCAGTTTGTTTCTGCGTCCCATGGCCAGGCTGCCGCTGCCGGTGGGACGGCGGACAGGTTCCACAACCGAGTGGAAGATATGCTGGAATTGTTCCACTGTGCGGTTGTGGATCCCTAGGGGGGCTTCAGGGCAAGCATGCCCCGAGTTGAGGGGGTCTGGAGCAGGGGGGTTATGGAGGTCTGGGAGAACGGCAGCGTTCATGATGTACCTGTCCTCTAGGGGGCGTTTTTTTTACCCTTTCTCTGCAACTTATCACTGCTCAGGGTGGTGTCTTGAGTCAGTGTGTCTCTAAGACGAGCGCAACTAGGTGTAAGAGGAGAAAACAACAATTAAGGAATAGCAATATCATAAGGGGCTGTATTCCATAGATGCGTGTGTTATTCATACGGCATTTTGTATTTTGAACCCCTCTTTGTATGGACAGTATAACTGTGAAATCAGAAGAGTGAGTTCTTTGTGTCGTACAGGTCAAGAGAGGGGTTGAAAAAAGCCATGCATTGAACATTTATTCATATAGCAGACTCTCTTATCAAGAGCGACTTACAGCAAGTGCAGGGACATTATCCCTGAGGCAAGTAGGGTGAAGTGCCTTGCCCAAGGACACAAAGTCATGTTACCACAGCCAGGTATCAAACCAGGTACCTTCTGATTACTAGCCCGACTCCCTAACCACACAACTCAAATCATAGAAGTAATGACTGTGAATAGCAAAGCTCTCTCACATGTCACTGAAAGCTGCAGATGCCTTTGAGGTGAGCCAGGACTTCATGTCCTCCTTGGTGTCTTGAGGAGTTTCATCCTGAGCCTGCAAGGCCATATCCAAATGATCAGATTCAGATTCAGATAACTTTATTGATCCCGAGGGAAACTCCTTTGTATCAACGGCACACAGTCTCGCAAAGCACACAAGGGTAAGGGTGTGAGGTAAAAGATTAGAAAGTGTACACAGGGATAGGGGGTGGGGTCAATGACAATAAGTAAAAAACGGTGGGTGAGGTGAATCCTCCCAGGGAGCATAATGATTATGTACAGAAGCTATACGTTTACAATTATACAGTATTGGTCTTGTATAATATACAGTATTATATTAGAATGTACATGATTTTCAGTTTTTGTACAGAATGTGCAGAATGTACAGCAGAATATACAGGATGTCCAGGATAAAGTGCAGGTTACAGACTATACCCTTATAATCTATACAATTCAATTACAATTATGCAAGTAATTGGTCTTGCTGAATATACAGTGTTATGTCAGGATGTACAGGATTTACAGGTTTTTAGCAGAATATACATAGTTATATTACAGTTGTACCAGAATATTGCCAAATATGTAGTTATATTACAGAAGTTGTGTCAGACTATTGCCTAATGTCCATTGTTATATTACTGGATGTTATGCTATTTCACAGAATATACAGTTGGCTTACATACTACTGGTGTGAAGAATTGTAAAGTTTGATGGCCACAAGCAGGAATGACTTCCTGTGGCACTCCACGGTGCATTTCGGGAGGATGAGTCTCCCGCTGAAAGTACTCCTTTGTCCGGCCAGCACATTGTGGAGTGGGTGGGAGGTACTGTCCAGGATGGCGTTGAGTTTGGCCAGCATCCTCCTCTCTGACACCACCGTCAGAGAGTCCAGCTCCACCCCCACAATGTCACCGGCCTTCCAGATCAGTTTGTTGAGCCTGTTGGCATCTGCTGCCCTCAGCCTGCTGCCCCAGCAGGCAACAGCATAGAGGATAGCACTGGCCACCACAGACTCATAAAACATCCTCAGCATTGTCCGGCAGACGTCGAAGGACCTCAGCCTCCTCAGAAAGTAGAGGCGGCTTTGGCCCTTCTTGTAGACGGCTTGAGTGTTCTTTGCCCAGTCCAGTTTGTTGTCCAAGTGAACACCAAGGTACTTGTAATCCTCAACGGTGTCCACACTAACCTCCTGAATGTGGACAGGGGTCACTGTTGTCCTGGTCCTTCTCAGGTCGATGACCAGCTCCTTGCACTTAGCCGCATTAAACTGCAGATAATTCCGCTCACACCATGCGACAAAGTTCCCCACCACAGTCCTGTACTCGGCCTCCTCCCCATCGCTGATACAGCCCACCACAGCAGAGTCATCAGAGAACTTCTGAAGGTGGCAGGACTCTGTGTGGTAGCTGAAGTCCGTGGTATAGATGGTGAAGAGGAAGGGGGAGAGGACGGTTCCCTGGGGGGCCCCAGTGACTACACTGTCTGACACACAGTGCTGTAAGCGCACATGTTGCGGTCTGCCAGTCAGGTAGTCAACAATCCCGGACACCAGGGAGTTATCCACCTGCATCGTTGCCAGCTTCTCACCCAGCAGAGTTGGCCGGATGGTGTTGAAAGCACTGGAGAAGTCTAGGAACAGGATCCTCACAGTGCTTGCCGGCTGGTCTAGATGAGTATAACAGCAGTCGAGCAGGAAGAGGATGGCATCCTCTACTCCCAGCCTGGACTGGTAGGCAAACTGAAGGGGGTCCAGGAAGGGTCCAACCATGGGCCGCAGCTGTTCCAGCACAAGTCTCTCCAGGGCCTTCATAACGTGGGAGGTCAGTGCCACCGGTCTGTAATCCTTGGAGCCGCTGGGGCGCGGCGTCTTTGGAACAGGGACGAGGCAAGATGTCTTCCATAGGACAGGGACGAGGCAAGATGTCTTCCACAGGACAGGGACTCTCTGGAGACTCAGGCTCAGGTTGAAGATGTACTGCAGCATTCCACACAGCTGGGGGGCACATGCTTTTAGTACCCTAGGGCTCACTTTGTCAGGGCCAGCAGCCTTGTTAACATGGAGTTTCAGCAGTTGCCCTCTAACCTGTTCCACAGTGAGAAACACAGCTGGGGTCGTAGGGGGGGGTTGGGGGTCGTTGTGGTGGGGGGGGGGGGGGGGATTGTTCTGACGGAGAGGTGGAGGGGGAAAAGGGGTACTCACAGGTGCCAGAGAGTCGTCAGCAGTTTGGCCAGGGGCGTCGCTGGCTTGAGGGTCGTCAGGAGAAGGGCTAGAGGGGGGATGGGCAGGAACCAGGTCGCCAGCGACACCCTGTCCAACCCCAACCTTGTGTTCAAAGCCAGCCTTCGACTTCAAAGTCACAGAACACAGAAAAAAACCTCAACATCAAGAAAATCTCAAGATATCAACATCCAGAACAGCCAGACAGAAGGGTTACTAGTGATAGCTCACTCACTCCTAACCACCCGCAGTCCTGTGAAGTCCTCCCTGGCTCTGATCTTCTCCAGAGTCCTCTCCGGGTGCCTCCAGTTCCCATCAGCTCGCTTAACAAGTACTCTGTCCTTCCCTCCATTGGGAGGAGAAACATAAAAAAAACAAGGACCAACAGAATTGCCTTCCATGTACATTGTGATTGTATTGGAGAATCCTTTGTTTCATGACATTTAATACATTTTACCACAGAAAAGAAATTACGTCTTAATTGTACTATCTGAGAGAGTTTTTTTGTTGTGAACACTACTTCCTTTTTCAGTCGATTCGTTTACCTGGTCTTTTTTAGACTGCAGATTACATCCTTCATTATTCATGGTGTTTGTGATTTATGCAGTTATTCTGCCACTAGAAAGCGCTACAGACGATGTTAACATTTATGGGAATTCGGGTTCAACAGTTGGAGAGATGTACAGATGAATATATGACGGTCCTTTCCTGTGATTAAAGGAGCATCACGATGCTGAACACAGCTACTTTAGTCAGCGGTTGGGCGAAATATACAGAATTGACTTTGCAATTAATACAAGATACGTGGCCAACCACGATCGTTAATTACCACACACACACACGCACACACACACACACACACACACAAATATCATTCTAAAAAATGTGCTGTTTTAAGAACTATATCAGGGGTGAGCAACCCTGGCCCTCAAGAGCCATAGGCATGTTTCCCTGCTCCAACACAGATCGCCCTCTGCTGGCTGTTCATGTTGTATAAAATGTTCCTGTGAAACTGAAGGTTGGAGAAATGTTTCTGGATGGAGGGACAGAGAGGGAGGTGGAGTGAGGCCATACTGCTAAGGAGCAGGTGTATCTACCTGATGAAGAACATTTCTCTCTCTCCTTCTCTCTCGCACTCTCCCTGTCTCTGTCTCTCTGTCTCTCTGTCTCTCTGTCTCTCTCTCTCTCTGTCTTCCTCCCTCCATGCTGTCTCTGGCCTGGAAGAACACTATCTCCTCCTCTTCCAGGGAACCTTAGAAGGTCCAGAGCTCCGGCCGCTTAGCTCACCATTTAGCCCCTAACTCTCTGGAGCTAACAGGCTGGTTAACTAGCCCAACGAACCAGCTTGTTAACTGGAGATAACTGGGGTGAAAAGACGAGGACAAGCCGCACAGAGCTCCAGGAAAGACGGAGTGGCAGCCCGGTTCTAGCGGGGATCGGCCTAAAGCGAGTGCCTCAGTCTCCCCTGGCCTGCGGAGGGGGGAGACCCGGGCCTGCGGAGGGGGTTCGACTGATAGCTGTAGTTTGTAGTGACGAGAAGATGGAGGTTTGTGTGTGGAGTTGAGGGAGGCATCGAATTGTATATTATTTCATTAAAGTATATGAGAATAAAACGAGAGAAAAGAATTTACCGCCTTCTTGTGTTTATTTCTTCCAGTCACCGTTTTTACATGGAGACTTATGAGTCAACTTTGAACACATAATTAGATTAGATTCAATTTTAATGTCATTACACAGGTACAAGTACAGGGTAACGAAATACAGTTAGCATCCAACCAGAAGTGCAAAACAGTTATTACAACAGAACATAATTGTAATTGTATACTCAGAATATACACAGTATGAACAGTATAAGGCTAAACAACTAAATATACTGAAACATTTTTACTTTAAAAAAAAAATAACAGTGACTGTTGACTGTCCAGTTTATCGATGAAGAGACACTTCTAGAAACCGGAAAATCAAACACCAGTTTATCGCCTCAGATGATGAATGTTTTCCGTAGTTTCAGTCAGTATGAACACTCAGCACCGCAGATCTCCGCTAATTGACCCGCTAATTGACCCTCTATTTGCAGACTGATTTGCCGCTGCAGGAAGTGATAACGCGCATGTCCGGTTCTCTTCTGGTTAGTTTTTTTTAGGACATTGTTTACATGAGTTAAGAACGTTAAGTGTTGCTAGAATACATGATGGAAAATTCGGATAACTCTCAGTCCTATTGTGACCTCATAGAGCCACTTGTCCAGTGCCTAGTGTCTAGTACTGTAATAAATATAAACTTTCTACCGACTATCCTCATTCACACCATAGCCTTGCAACGTCTATCGTTCTGTAGTAATTTCATAACTTACACTGAAATATTGAGGTCAAACAGCAACAGCAGTGCGATGCGGTCAACGACAGGGATCCTGTAAGGATCAAAAGTAAGTGTCATGGTCGTTTAATGAAATGTAGGATGGTGGTGTGAGCATATAGCTCAACATGATCATGAGCGTGGTTATTTTTCTTTATTTGATCAATTATCACTCAAATTCCAATGATTGTTTTGCGTTGACCTGTGCTGTTTCTTCCTTGCATCCAGTGGAAGGCAGTGACCTCCGTCGGGTCACTGTTTTACCCAGAGCTGAGTGGCTTCGGATTCAAGGAAGTCTAAACCAGCGGAACATCCAGAATGAGAAGCTCAAGGAGGAAGCCAGGCAGAGGGAGGAAATGCACCTGCGCTCAAAGGAGATGGTCAAATTCTGGCCCCACACATTTGGTGTAAGGAAGCTTGTCCCACTTGTCGTAGTGTTATGTTTAAAAGTACTTAAATATGTTTATTTATTCGCAATGCATTTATGTAATTGTTCAAGGTATGTTTGTGCCAATTACCTTTATAGGGACGAACACAAAAGAAACTAAATGCGAAGAAGATTCGCGAGGAGATAAAGAAAGAGGAGGAAAGAAAGTTTGATATGGAGGAGGCCAGATATAAGGAGGACATGAGGAAAGAGGCCATTATGAAGACCAATGCCCAGCTGTTCTACCAAACAGAGCAAGGCAAAGCATTCCATGTATGTATTTCTGGAGTTTTTCACCTGTATTCATACACAGGTCACGGTGTGGTTATTTGAGTAGAGAGTATTGTATGATTGAATCCCTTCCACTGTTATTTCTTCAGAGTGCACTCATTCTGACAGAAGTCTTGAAAGAGAGAGAGGCTCAGATCCACCTGAAACAAAGAAAGCTGGAAGCTTTGAAAGCTGTGGAAAGGGAAGCCATCATTAAAATGAAACAGAAAGCTAAGGATGCCTGTAAAGAAGAAATGGAGAAAGCTGTTCAGAGGAAGCGCGAGTGTCTGGCTGTGGCTGATGCCCTGAAACAGCAGTAAGTAGCCTCACCCTGCAGAACCCCCACACACGAAGTCAGGCTGCCAGGGGTTCAACACATGAACGCACCCTAAGGACTGTGCTTACTGGAGATACCCTGTCCTCTATCATCCAGACCAGCGGTAGGCAACCCTGGTCCTAGGGAGCCACTGTCCTGAAGGTTTTAGATGTTTCCCTGCTTTTGACACACCTGATTGTAATAAAAGGTCATTATGAGGCTTCCACAGAGCTTGATAACAACCCATTCATTAGAATCAGGTGTGCTAGAGCAAGGAAGCGTCTAAAACCTTCAGAACAGTGGCTCCCTTCGACCAGGGTTGCCTACCCCTGATCCAGACAGTAGAGCATTGGTGTCAAACTCGTGTCATCGAGGGCCAAGAGGGTGCAGGTTTTCACGTCAACCAAGCGCTACTCCAGCTGATTTCAGTAGAGAATGTTGATGTTATCAGGATAAAGGAGCATGCGATGGTCAGAGAGAGAGAGAGACAGCAGAAGCAGTGGGAGGCAGAGGAGACTGAACGTAAGAGGAACCTCTTTCTGATGGACGAAACCATCAAGAAACAGAAGATCCTGGAGGAGAAGAAGCAAATCATAAGAGATAACATGGTATTAGCATCTTAGCTGCTGGTTGCAGTCACTCACATGGTATTAGCATCTTAGCTGCTGGATGCAGTCACTCACAATCATCTTTGCAGGCTCACCTGTCAGACAGAGCTATCATGAGAGCGGTAGAGGGTCAACAGCAGGAGGTGGAGGACAAACGAAGGAAGATGTTTGTTGACGATAGAGAGAGGATGATGAAGCTGAGAATAGAAAAGGAGGCTGAGATGTTCCGGTATGTTCCATCTCCCCTGCCTGATCGAGCTCACCCTGCAACAGTAAACTGTGCTATCACTGTTTAACGCTGGTTTTTGAGGTCGTCTAGAGCGGGGCTGAGCTAATAACTTTTTTTTTCTTCTCTGCTCCTCAGCGAGGTCCAGATCCAGAGGGACAGGATCGTGGCGGCTCTGGACACTCAGCGCAGGAAGCTGGGACCCAACAAGGTGTGATTATTGTGTAATATCAGCACTTGGTGCTTTATGCACAGTTCGTGAAATGGCACGAATGAAATGGCAATACTGTCTTTAATTTTAACTAAGGGAGTGACATTAGGTAAAACGTGTAGGGCCAAACCCCAGATATTACTAACCAAACGATGCAGTAAAGTGTGCAAAATGAATATGCGGGTAATATGAACTGTTCACTGAACAGTTTCATCAAAATGTAACTTCATCCATTCATAATACACAATGTTCTTGAGTTTATTGGAACACACGTACACACACTCCTCTAATGAGGCAGTATCAGACCACAACTGCGGACCACAACATTTTGCGACAGTTCACATGCTTTGTGCACATTCTTTCCCAAATGTGTGGAGGTTCAAAACAGACACAAGTGGGGTCCTTGTAGTAAACCACTCTCCCAGCATCCCAGTCCTTATCTCTGGTGCAAACCATCTGTCTGCAGGCACCCCTCTGCGGTTTGACCCACAAACTTCAACTGCACAAGAGGGACCTCATCACCCCACCATACGGAGGAGCTGGGGGACGTACACCGTACTGTACTTATTCTGGCAGATAAAACACTCCACGTCCAGTTCTGTTGACGAGAAAAAAATATTAAAATAATATGTCACGATTCATTGACATGTTACATATGCCTGATGGTCCAGTTACTCCAGGCCAGGTAAAGTCTTCTAAGTTAAGACCTTGTGCATGTCACTGTGAGAACCTTGATGTTGAGTGTGCTGTTCATGAGGATGATGATGATGATGATGATGAAGGTGGGGTGCATTACCCCCCTCCAGGATCGGCTCGGAGACTGTGTGTGGCATATATGCACTTGGAGCGCTACTGTTGAGACTTGTGGGTAGATTAGATAAACCTTTATTTGTCCTCCAAGGGGGGAAACTACAGTTCACAACAGCAGCAGGGTAAAGTACAGCACACAGAGTTGCAGGGTAATATAACAATAGGGGGGCACGATAAAGTACAGTATAAAAATAAAAAAGAATTAAGTAAAGTACGTGGTTAAGTGAGTGGTTCCTGTCTCGAATGTGAACCAGATATAGACAGACATATAGACAGTTATTGCACTTGAGGAGAATTACAGGGTATTGCACGTAATGTACGTATGAACAACAAGACCACCACAGGGAATATTGCAGGTTGTGCGTAAGAACAACAAGACCACCATGGGAGAATATTGAACAACAGGACACTTGAAATATTGCACTTAATATAGAATATTGAGCAACAGGACACTTGAAATATTGCACTTAATATAGAATTGTTGAATATAACACTTGAATATTGCACGTAAGTAAGGTAATAAAAGTAATACTGCATGGTGGTGAGGTAGTGATGATAATAGTTATAATAATAATGTAGCACATGATAGTGGCTATGGACAGCAGTGTTTACTGATCATTAAACAGTCTGACAGCAGCAGGAAGGAAGGACCTGCGGAATCTCTCCTTCACACACCGAGGGTGAATCAGCCTATTGCTGAAGCTGCTCTCCAGAGCGGACAGTGAGTCCTGCAGGGGGTGTGACTCGTGGTCCAGCATAGTTGTCAGCTTTGCCAAAACTCGTCTGTCACCCACCACCTGCACTGAGTCCAGAGGACAGCCCAGGACTTCGCTGGACTTCTTGATTACCTTGTCCAGCTTCTTCTTTTCCCTCTCAGTGATGCTGCTGCTCCAGCAGACCACACCGTACATGATGGCTGAGGCCACCACTGAGTCATAGAAAGACTTTAGGGTTGTCCCCTGCATCCCAAAAAACCTCAGTCTCCTCAGGAAGTAGAGCCGTCTCTGACCTTTCTTGTACAGTGCGTCAGTGTGGTGAGTCCAGTCCAGTTTGTGGTTCAGGTGAACACCCAGGTACTTATAGGACTCACTCCATTCTCTCAATGTCCATTCCCTGGATGTTCACCGGTGGGGGGGAAGGTCGGCGTCTGCGGGAATCCACCACCATCTCCTTGGTCTTGCCCGCCTTAATGAGGAGGTGGTTCGGCAGACACCAGTCTACGAAGTCCTGCGTCAGTTGCCTGTACTCCATGTCATCGTCGTCACTGATCAGGCGACGATGGCGGAGTCATCAGAAAACTTGAGCAGGACGCAGCCCTCCAAGTTGTGACTGAAATCAGCGGTGTAGAGGGTGAGGAGGAGTCTTTCCACACACACACACACACACACACACACACACACCATCATCAGCATCGCAACGAATATCATTCTAAAAAATGTGCTGTTTTAAAAACTAAATCAGGGGTGAGCAACCCTGACCCTCAAGAGCCCAGATCGCCCTCTGCTGGCTGTTCATGTTGTATAAAATGTTCCTGTGAAACTGAAGGTTGGAGAAATGTTTCTGGATGGAGGGACAGAGAGGGAGGTGGAGTGAGGCCATACTGCTAAGGAGCAGGTGTATCTACCTGATGAAGAACATTTCTCTCTCTCCTTCTCTCTTGCGCTCTCCCTGTCATTCCTCTCACTCCCTGTACCTTTGTTTCTGTGTCCAGCTGGTGGCGTCGGCAGGCTAAGAAGGTGGTTAAAGGTGTGGGCACCTTCCGCCTGCGCCTCAAGCGCTACCTGGGGGTGAAGGCCTCTAAGAAGCCTGTGGTCAGACTTATCAAAGTCCAGTCTGTGAACAGCACTATCATCACTATGAACATTGGCATGCCGCCTGTGTCTGTGTAGACATGATTCATTTCCCCCTCTCCCAGCTCTCCTCACTGCTCACTGCCCCCGCACCCCATCCCCCCTTTACATTCCAATGAACTCAGCATTTAAACTCAAGGGGAGCAGTGTCTTTTTCACAGTTGGTTAAAAGTGTAAACAAACAAAAAATGGCAATATGCAGTCTTTTTCTCCAAATTGTTTCTCAATGTTTTTTCTTGTAATGCTGCATGGACATGAGCGCTTTACTTGTTGACCGTCAGGAGGCGCAAACTGAACCAGCTTTGATCTTGGCCACACCCTCTATTGAGTTTGTCTGCCCATGTGACCTGTAACAGAATGGGTTCTTATTTTGTCATCACTCTAATGGAGTGAGTGGATGTGTATTCACACATAGCCAATGCTGAGGTTTAACTCACAGCAGCTCTGCATTGCAGACTTGGACAGTCCCATCCTGCAGTAAGGAGTAAGTGGGTTGGTTGAATGTTCCTTGCTCATCAGGAAGCTTCTTTATCTCATAGCACTGCCCAAGGTACCACAGAACAGAGAGTGTCATTCATTCAACATCAGCCACTTGCGTAACATTAAGGTATACTGATCTGAGCAATATTCAAATACACACAACTACATTGATCTTCACATAGGCAACAATGTCCCTGACTTAAATCAGGTTAAAACTGACCTTGTTGATGTCAAAGTCGGTTTGGAGTTCAGGGGTGGGACACCTGCCAAGGTGGAAGGACTAAGCATGTGCAGGTATTGCAGCTATTAGAATCACAAAGGCCACCTAGACCACATAGTCACAAAGTGAGTTAGACAAAAACACAGAAACACAGATTCTAGAATATGGCAAGATACACTCATGACACATTACCTGGAAACACTTTGCCAAGATAGCAATAGACCCAACTTGATTCTTTACTTTCCTGATCGTCTGAAAGCTCAGGCTAAATCTTATGTCCAAAGTAACTAAAAGACAAAGAAAAATACACTGTGTCTTGGGCACCCAATATTAATTGACAAAATACTGATTCATTGTGTTGCCTTGTAAATGTATTGCTTGTCTTTTGTATTTGTGTGGCAGTGGTTGTGCAACGTCAATAAACAATTTTGTTAAATCTTTATTTCATAGTTTATGAAAGCATTTTTGCTTAAGCTATGCTGTCCATAGGCCCCTTGCTCTTCCTCGTCCAGACATTACAGCGTAATTTTCTGTTCTCAAAAACATCACTCCTCAAAGTCCTTCTTTTATAGTGAAGTATAGTAGAGTCGCGTCTAGTCCAATCTGCAGATTGGGAGAGAAAGCCAGAACTCTGGCAATAAATTAAGACAACACAAGGTTCAGGTCTCAATCATGTCTCTCTACGCTCTGAACACTGGAGGAACATCTTTTATAAGGCACAATAATGGAAACATAGATAGTGACAGTCAAGCAGTGATGACAGCCTCAGAGAAAAAGATTCACAGCTCCAAACTCATGACCGCTCTCCGACTAGAGATCATAGTTAGAGCTCTCTTTCTCCTGACCCCAAACCATTTTTTAACCCTGACACATAAGCACAGTCTACTTCTTATTAATAGCAAGCTCACATGAGAAATATACCAACTAGTGTCCAATGGCTAGTTCTATTGATTAGTGATTACTGTAAGCACACAGGAAATAACTATTTCTTACACAGTGGCCAGCGCCATAAATACAACAGCACATACAATATTTTAACTGAAATAGTTTGACTGAAATAGTGGGGTACATGGGGGGGCGGGGTGAGTGTGGGGTAGATGAGGGGGTGAGTGTGGGGTTGAATGGGGGGGGTGTTGAGGAGAGCTGGGAGTAACGCTGGAGGTTACAGGCAGCATTCCATCGCAGACAGGATGGACCTTAATAAGCCTGGCCACAGGTGTATTAGAGGTCTTCACCTCCAGGCAGCGCTTGAGGCGCAGGCGAAAGATGCTCATGCCCTTGACCACCTTCTTAACCTGCCGACGCCACCAGCTGGAAACAGAGACAAAGGCACAGGAGGTGAGGGAGCGTGGGAACAGGAAGAGAAGAGATACAGGGGAAAACAACTGAGAATGTGGTTTAGATGGTTGTAACATGGGTGTGTCCTTTGAAGACAGACAGGACAACAGCTTGTCTAACATTGCTCTCTACAGAAATATAATAACGACTTCTCATATTTAGTTTTGGCACTGGCAGTCTGTACAAAAACATGTTAACTCTGACTCTGTAACTTTGTTCAGTTTGATCCCGTTTTCAAACAGAGCCTCAGTTTCTCCCACTGTTCTAGTTTAATTGGAGCCTCTTGTTTGTCTCTATTAAAACCTTCCAACTCCTTTTACTGTTTATCTTGTCTATGTCTCTCAAGACGCTCTTGCCCATACCTAGTTTCTCTATGACAATCACTTTGAGCTGGAACACACCGTATCTTCTCAAGACAGCCAGAGCACAAATACCCGCCAGACCACCGATTGAACAAAAGAACTACAATACCGTGTTATTAATGACCAGGGGCTAATAATTTTGGATGTTTCATTTTTGCCCTTTCTTGTTTCAACTCACTATTTCAATTAAATATCCTAATCAAACTTAGTGGAGATTTTGTCTTTGTTATTTTGAAAACAAATACACTATAAAACACTTGTTGTTAATGGTCATTTCCATGGAAAAATCAAGAGTTTTGTCTAATTTCGTAAGGGGGCTAATAATTTTGGCCTCAACTGTATGTTGTGTCTCTACAGACTGTGTGGATACTTATAGTGAAAGATGACAGAGAAGAGTATGCATATAAACATGACTATTTTAATGGATATGTCTGTTTCTCTTACAGACTGGCTTCTTTCCCCCCCCCCAACTCCTGGTTACACAGTTACTTATAATATATTGCGCCCCCTATAGGCATACCTAGATATAACAGGTTTTCCATTCAAACACCACAGCTCCTCCCCTGTAGCTTTAAACTTAACATTTTCTTTTGCACACGTCTTCTGAACAAGAATTATTCTAGTACAAAAAATACCAAAGCAAATAAATGTAGACACCTACAAGGTATTTAAAACACTTCCCTGTGTACAAATAAAAATGCATTTCAATAACAAAAGACTTTTCTTTTAACAGTCTCTTTCTTTTACAAGTCCAAACGCTGAGGAGGGCGCACATTCCTTTTAGGGCGCTCCGTGTATCCTGAACTTGAAGTGTTTTCACGAGCTTGTTCAGTCTCCATCGAGTGCTGGTGGTTCTCAAGCATCTGCTCACAGACAGCCGGAACAGTGTCAATGTCACTCATGTCATCTCCAGGATCAATGTGGTAATCCCAGTTTCCTTCAGTGTTACTCCTAGTCTTTTCTGGAATGCCATTCTTTTTCTTTGCATCCAGCATCTGATTAACATGTCTTTTTACACATGTCCCATTTACAGACACCAAGTAAGTTACAGGACCCAAAACATCAGTTATTACACCATCTAACCACTTTTCTCCTCCCCTGTAGTTTTTAACAAGCACAGCCTGACCCATAGAGAAAGATCTGACTTTTTTCTTCATCTCTGACTGTTTTGGAAAACTACCTGTCTGGACTGATGGAGACGATTCTGGTTTCACTACAGAAAGTCTAGTACGGACCTGTCTTTTAAGAAACAGCTCTGCTGGTGTTTTCTTAGTTGTTGTATGGGGCATGTTCCTGTAACCGTACAAGAAGATAGCGATACAATGCTGCAATGTCATGCCACTCACTGCTCTGTGCTTGGCTAAAGACCTTTTAAAGTTTTGGACTAGTCGTTCAGCCAATCCATTTGAGGCTGGATGATAAGCTGATGATAAGCAATAGCTTCACGTTTTTCTTGCATTGGGTGAATTCCCTCTGCATCAATGACATGTCCCAAATATGACACACTGTGCTGAAAGAAGGCACATTTATCTTTGTTAACCCTGAGGTTGTGTTTCTTTAGTCTTTTCAGCACTTCTTCCAGGTTTTTCCTGTGTGTTTCTGTATCCTGGCCTGTGATCAATATGTCTTCTAAATAACAGATCACACCATCTATGCCCTGCAGAACTTGATCCATTAGTTTTTGGAATAATGCCGGTGCACTGGCCACACCATAGGGCAGCCTGTTTACACGGTACAGCCCTTTGTGTGTGTTTATGGTCAAGTACTGTTTAGAACTGTCTTCTAGCTCTACTTGTTGGTATGCTTGTGATAAATCAAGCTTTGTAAATCGTTCATCTCCTGATAGTTTGTTAACAAATCCTGTGGTTTTGCTATGGGGTACTGATCTACTTCAAGCCACGGGTTAATAGACACTTTATAGTCCCCACAGATTCTCACAGTTTGATCTACTTTAGGGATATTTACCGTGGGTGCAGCCCATTCACTGAAATTAACAGGTGTAATAACCCCATCGGCCTCCATTTTGTTTAACTGGGCTTCGACTGCGTCCCTTAGTGCGTAAGGCACAGATCGTGGTTTGCAAAACCTTGGAATGGCCCCTGCAATGACATGAAGTTTAGCTTTCATCCCTGTCACCTTGCCTAGTGTGGGCTGAAACACCTCTGGGTACCTGTTACAAAACTCTCAGGTGCTACTCTGTTTACAGAGGACAAATCTAGTTTGAGCTTTTGGATCCAGTCCCTTCCCAACAAAGCTGGACCATTACCTTTGACCACAAGTAGGTTGAGTGTGCAATTGTTCCCATTACACTTTACCTTAACAGAAATACTCCCTCTCCACGCTAAGTGAGTGTTTACTGTAGGTTCTTAACACACAATTTGCAGGCATTAGATTTGCTCTCTTAAACCTACGCTTGTACAGTTGCTCCGAAATGACAGAAACTGCTGCTCCTGTGTCTACTTCCATTTTTAACCGTTTTTCATTTACCCTTACATACACATAATAAGGTTTTTCACTCCCTGTATCATCTTCAGAAACAGTGTTGACACCTTTAGACCCTATTGAAAACAGTTCAACGTCTCTGACGTTACCTGCCCGGTACTCTGTGTCAAAGCCCGAGGCTGCTTTAGTCTCTGATGTCCCGGCTTTTCGGTGCTCTGGCTTCTCAGCTGGTGCACTGCGCTCTCTGTGGTGAAACGGCGATGTCCTCAGGCTGACCGTCGGGGTCAGGAAGGCTCGCCTCGCTGTCTTCCGCCGGAGTCCCTCTGCCTTCATCACGATCGCGGTCATCCACACCACGTGCTGTAACATCCAGATGCTTGGTCCATTTGGTCTGCGTGTCTTTCCTTCCTTCTGGTCGGGATCTGCAAGCCTTGGCGATGTGTCCTTTCTTCTTACATGCCCGGCATTCCACCTCCTTAAAGCGGCACCCCTCTGGTGTGTACCCCTTTCTGTTGCATCGATAGCATGGCCGCCCGGTTTCCTCCTTTCTCGGCGCTGCTGCCGTCTTGGAAATGGCGTTAGCCTTAAACGACTTGTGTGACCACTGCTGTGCATTTTGTTTAGTCACTTCGTGTGCCAGTCCCATGTCATAAGCACGAGCCAGCGTCAATTCTTTAGTGTGGGCGGAATTTAGCATGCGGTCACGTAGTTCTCCACTTTTTACTCCGCACACAAATCTGTCTCTGAGAGCATCGTCTAAAAATGCCCCAAACTTGCAATTAGCTGCTACCTTCCTTAAGCTTGCCATATACTCACTTATAGACTCGTCCTCTCTCTGGTTTCTGGAGTTGAACTTGTACCTTTCCGCAATGAAGTTTGTCTTCGGCACAAAGTGTTTGCGCATTAAGTCAACTAGCTCCGATCGGACGGCTTTAATGGCGCACACAAATACATCAGCAGATTGTGCTTCTTTCTGCCCACCACTGTCAGGAACACGGCCTTTGCCTTATCATCATCATAGGACAAACCGTTTGCTACGAAGAATTGTTCTAGCCTTTCAAAATAGGCGTCAAATTCCTCTTCATTTTCGTCGAAGTGAAGGTCTTCACTTGTCCCGAATGCCGTGAATGCGGTCGCCATTTTCTCCACCATGCGTCCTCTCGTCTCGACGGAGTTTTTCCTTGTTGAAAACTCTTTTCACATACGGGATCCCATCCTCGTCGCCAAAAGTCTGTTGTGTCTCTACAGACTGTGTGGATACTTGTAGTGAGAAGACTATGCATATAAACGTGACTATTTTAATAGCAGGCGAACAGCAACAATAAACATGTCTGTTTCTCTTACAGACTGGCTTCTTTCTTGGCAACTCCTGGTTACACAGTTACTGATAATATATCGCGCCCCCTACAGGCATAACTAGATATACCAGGTTTTCCATTCAAACACCACACTAACTGCATTTCGTTACTCTGTACTTGAAATGTGTATTGACAATAAAGTTGAATCTAATCTAAAATGGAATCTTATGAGAGTAATAATTTTGTGTGTGAAAGTATCCTGAACTAAGACATAGGTGTGTTTGGCCATTTTAGAACTGTGTTACACCTAGTTGCGCTCGTCTTAGAGACACACTGACTCAAGACACCACCCTGAGCAGTGATGAGTTGCAGAGAAAGGGTAAAAAACGCCCCCTAGAGCAGGGGTTCTTAACCTTTTTGACTCTGAGGCCCAATTATCTCAGTGCAGAGTGGCCCGGGGCCCATTAAATATTAACACTGTAGAGATTAATTGATCTCAATCATTTGTATTCAATAATAGATCCAATCCATGTACAGTTTAACATGCTAACAAGCTAAAACCTTAAGTAGTTAAGTTAAATAAATAATACAATGACATGATAGAATGTGATCACCACAAAGATTTTTATTAAGCTTTCATTAACTAGCTTCAGTTCACTTGTTCAGTTGATAACCTATGCAGTCCCACGGCCCAAGCGGCCCACAGGTGCAAAACTGAAAGTTTCTTGCGGCCCTCAAGGTAGTGCTCGCAGCCCAAGTATCGCCTAAGCCTCGCAGCCCAAGCCTAAGTACTTCGGAGGGGGTTCGACTGATAGCTGTAGTTTGTAGTGACGAGAAGATGGAGGTTTGTGTGTGGAGTTGAGGGAGGCATCGAATTGTATATTATTTCATTAAAGTATATGAGAATAAAACGAGAGAAAAGAATTAACCGCCTTCTTGTGTTTATTTCTTCCAGTCACCGTTTTTACATGGAGACTTATGAGTCAACTTTGAACACATAATTAGATTAGATTCAATTTTAATGTCATTACACAGGTACAAGTACAGGGTAACGAAATACAGTTAGCATCCAACCAGAAGTGCAAAACAGTTATTACAACAGAACATAATTGTAATTGTATACTCAGAATATACACAGTATGAACAGTATAAGGCTAAACAACTAAATATACTGAAACATTTTTACTTAAAAAAAATAACAGTGACTGTTGACTGTCCAGTTTATCGATGAAGAGACACTTCTAGAAACCGGAAAATCAAACACGAGTTTATCGCCTCAGATGATGAATGTTTTCCGTAGTTTCAGTCAGTATGAACACTCAGCACCGCAGATCTTCGCTAATTGACCCGCTAATTGACCCTCTATTTGCAGACTGATTTGCCGCTGCAGGAAGTGATAACGCGCATGTCCGGTTCTCTTCTGGTTAGTTTTTTTAGGACATTGTTTACATGAGTTAAGAACGTTAAGTGTTGCTAGAATACATGATGGAAAATTTGGATAACTCTCAGTCCTATTGTGACCTCATAGAGCCACTTGTCCAGTGCCTAGTGTCTAGTACTGTAATAAATATAAACTTTCTACCGACTATCCTCATTCACACCATAGCCTTGCAACGTCTATCGTTCTGTAGTAATTTCATAACTTACACTGAAATATTGAGGTCAAACAGCAACAGCAGTGCGATGCGGTCAACGACAGGGATCCTGTAAGGATCAAAAGTAAGTGTCATGGACGTTTAATGAAATGTAGGATGGTGGTGTGAGCATATAGCTCAACATGATCATGAGCGTGGTTATTTTTCTTTATTTGATCAATTATCACTCAAATTCCAATGATTGTTTTGCGTTGACCTGTGCTGTTTCTTCCTTGCATCCAGTGGAAGGCAGTGACCTCCGTCGGGTCACTGTTTTACCCAGAGCTGAGTGGCTTCGGATTCAAGGAAGTCTAAACCAGCGGAACATCCAGAATGAGAAGCTCAAGGAGGAAGCCAGGCAGAGGGAGGAAATGCACCTGCGCTCAAAGGAGATGGTCAAATTCTGGCCCCACACATTTGGTGTAAGGAAGCTTGTCCCACTTGTCGTAGTGTTATGTTTAAAAGTACTTAAATATGTTCATTTATTCGCAATGCATTTATGTAATTGTTCAAGGTATGTTTGTGCCAATTACCTTTATAGGGACGAACACAAAAGAAACTAAATGCGAAGAAGATTCGCGAGGAGATAAAGAAAGAGGAGGAAAGAAAGTTTGATATGGAGGAGGCCAGATATAAGGAGGACATGAGGAAAGAGGCCATTATGAAGACCAATGCCCAGCTGTTCTACCAAACAGAGCAAGGCAAAGCATTCCATGTATGTATTTCTGGAGTTTTTCACCTGTATTCATACACAGGTCACGGTGTGGTTATTTGAGTAGAGAGTATTGTATGATTGAATCCCTTCCACTGTTATTTCTTCAGAGTGCACTCATTCTGACAGAAGTCTTGAAAGAGAGAGAGGCTCAGATCCACCTGAAACAAAGAAAGCTGGAAGCTTTGAAAGCTGTGGAAAGGGAAGCCATCATTAAAATGAAACAGAAAGCTAAGGATGCCTGTAAAGAAGAAATGGAGAAAGCTGTTCAGAGGAAGCGCGAGTGTCTGGCTGTGGCTGATGCCCTGAAGCAGCAGTAAGTAGCCTCACCCTGCAGAACCCCCACACACGAAGTCAGGCTGCCAGGGGTTCAACACATGAACGCACCCTAAGGACTGTGCTTACTGGAGATACCCTGTCCTCTATCATCCAGACCAGCGGTAGGCAACCCTGGTCCTAGGGAGCCACTGTCCTGAAGGTTTTAGATGTTTCCCTGCTTTTGACACACCTGATTGTAATGAAAGGTCATTATGAGGCTTCCACAGAGCTTGATAACAACCCATTCATTAGAATCAGGTGTGCTAGAGCAAGGAAGCGTCTAAAACCTTCAGAACAGTGGCTCCCTTCGACCAGGGTTGCCTACCCCTGATCCAGACAGTAGAGCATTGGTGTCAAACTCGTGTCATCGAGGGCCAAGAGGGTGCAGGTTTTCACGTCAACCAAGCGCTACTCCAGCTGATTTCAGTAGAGAATGTTGATGTTATCAGGATAAAGGAGCATGCGATGGTCAGAGAGAGAGAGAGACAGCAGAAGCAGTGGGAGGCAGAGGAGACTGAACGTAAGAGGAACCTCTTTCTGATGGACGAAACCATCAAGAAACAGAAGATCCTGGAGGAGAAGAAGCAAATCATAAGAGATAACATGGTATTAGCATCTTAGCTGCTGGTTGCAGTCACTCACATGGTATTAGCATCTTAGCTGCTGGATGCAGTCACTCACAATCATCTTTGCAGGCTCACCTGTCAGACAGAGCTATCATGAGAGCGGTAGAGGGTCAACAGCAGGAGGTGGAGGACAAACGAAGGAAGATGTTTGTTGACGATAGAGAGAGGATGATGAAGCTGAGAATAGAAAAGGAGGCTGAGATGTTCCGGTATGTTCCATCTCCCCTGCCTGATCGAGCTCACCCTGCAACAGTAAACTGTGCTATCACTGTTTAACCATGGTTTTTGAGGTCGTCTAGAGCGGGGCTGAGCTAATAACTTTTTTTTTCTTCTCTGCTCCTCAGCGAGGTCCAGATCCAGAGGGACAGGATCAGGGCGGCTCTGGACACTCAGCGCAGGAAGCTGGAACCCAACAAGGTGTGATTATTGTGTAATATCAGCACTTGGTGCTTTATGCACAGTTCGTGAAATGGCACGAATGAAATGGCAATACTGTCTTTAATTTTAACTAAGGGAGTGACATTAGGTAAAACGTGTAGGGCCAAACCCCAGATATTACTAACCAAACGATGCAGTAAAGTGTGCAAAATGAATATGCGGGTAATATGAACTGTTCACTGAACAGTTTCATCAAAATGTAACTTCATCCATTCATAATACACAATGTTCTTGAGTTTATTGGAACACACGTACACACACTCCTCTAATGAGGCAGTATCAGACCACAACTGCGGACCACAACATTTTGCGACAGTTCACATGCTTTGTGCACATTCTTTCCCAAATGTGTGGAGGTTCAAAACAGACCCAAGTGGGGTCCTTGTAGTAAACCACTCTCCCAGCATCCCAGTCCTTATCTCTGGTGCAAACCATCTGTCTGCAGGCACCCCTCTGCGGTTTGACCCACAAACTTCAACTGCACAAGAGGGACCTCATCACCCCACCATACGGAGGAGCTGGGGGACGTACACCGTACTGTACTTATTCTGGCAGATAAAACACTCCACGTCCAGTTCTGTTCATGAGAAAAAAATATTAAAATAATATGTCACGATTCATTGACATGTTACATATGCCTGATGGTCCAGTTACTCCAGGCCAGGTAAAGTCTTCTAAGTTAAGACCTTGTGCATTTCACTGTGAGAACCATGATGTTGAGTGTGCTGTTCATGATGATGATGATGATGATGATGATGATGAAGGTGGGGTGCGTTGCCCCCCTCGCCCAGGATCGGCTTGGAGACCGTGTGTGGCACATCTGCACTTGGAGCGCTACTGTTGAGACTTGTGGGTAGATTAGATAAACCTTTATTTGTCCTCCGGGGTGGAAATTGCAGTTCACAACAGCAGCAGGGTAAAGTACAGCACACAGAGTTGCAGGGTAATATAACAACAACAATAGGGGGGCACGATAAAGTACAGTATAAAAATAAAAAATAAGTAAGTTAAGTACGTGGTTAAGTGAGTGGTTCCTGTCTCGAATGTGAACCAGATATAGACAGACATATAGACAGTTATTGCACTTGAGGAGAATTACAGGGTATTGCACGTAATGTACGTACGAACAACAAGACCACCACGGGGAATATTGCAGGTTGTGCGTAAGAACAACAAGACCACCATGGGAGAATATTGAAACACAGGGCACTTGAAATATTGGACTTAATATAGAATATTGAGCAACAGGAAACTTGAAATATTGCACTTAATATAGAATTGTTGAATATAACACTTGAATATTGCACGTAAGTAAGGTAATAAAAGTAATACTGCATGGTGGTGAGGTAGTGATGATAATAGTTATAATAATGATGTAGCACATGATAGTGGCTATGGACAGCAGTGTTTAGTGATCATTAAACATCTCTCCTTCACACACCGAGGGTGAATCAGCCTACTGCTGAAGCTGCTCTCCAGAGCGGACAGTGAGTCCTGCAGGGGGTGTGACTCGTGGTCCAGCATAGTTGTCAGCTTTGCCAGGACTCGTCTGTCACCCACCACCTGCACTGAGTCCAGAGGACAGCCCAGGATTGAGCTGGACTTCTTGATTACCTTGTCCAGCTTCTTCCTTTCCCTCTCAGTGATGCTGCTGCTCCAGCAGACCACACCGTACATGATGGCTGAGGCCACCACTGAGTCATAGAAAGACTTTAGGGTTGCCCCCTGCATCCTAAAAAACCTGTCTCCTCAGGAAGTAGAGCCGTCTCTGACCTTTCTTGTACAGTGCATCAGTGTGGTGAGTCCAGTCCAGTTTGTGGTTCAGGTGAACACCCAGGTACTTATAGGACTCACTCCACTCTCTCAATGTCCATTCCCTGGATGTTCACCAGTGGGGTGAAGGTCGGCGTCTGCGGGAATCCACCACCATCTCCTTGGTCTTGCCCGCCTTAATGAGGAGGTGGTTCGGCAGACACCAGTCTACGAAGTCCTGCGTCAGTTGCCTGTACTCCGTGTCATCGTCGTCACTGATCAGGCGACGATGGCGGAGTCATCAGAAAACTTGAGCAGGACGCAGCCCTCCAAGTTGTGACTGAAATCAGCGATGTAGAGGGTGAAGAGGAGTCTTTCCACACACACACACACACACACACACACACACACACCATCATCAGCATCGCATCTAAAAAATGTGCTGTTTTAAAAACTAAATCAGGGGTGAGCAACCCTGACCCTCAAGAGCCATAGGCATGTTTCCCTGCTCCAACACAGATCGCCCTCTGCTGGCTGTTCATGTTGTATAAAATGTTCCCGTGAAACTGAAGGTTGGAGAAATGTTTCTGGATGGAGGGACAGAGAGGGAGGTGGAGTGAGGCCATACTGCTAAGGAGCAGGTGTATCTACCTGATGAAGAACATTTCTCTCTCTCCTTCTCTCTCGCGCTCTCCCTGTCATTCCTCTCCCTTCCTGTGCCTTTGTTTCTGTGTCCAGCTGGTGGCGCCGGCAGGCTAAGAAGGTGGTTAAAGGTGTGGGCACCTTCCGCCTGCGCCTCAAGCGCTACCTGGGGGTGAAGGCCTCTAAGAAGCCTGTGGTCAGACTTATCAAAGTCCAGTCTGTGAACAGCACTATCATCACTATGAACATTGGCATGCCGCCTGTGTCTGTGTAGACATGATTCATTTCCCCCTCTCCCAGCTCTCCTCACTGCCCACTGCCCCCCCACCCCATCCCCCCTTTACATTCCAATGAACTCAGCATTTAAACTCAAGGGGAGCAGTGTCTTTTTCACAGTTGGTTAAAAGTGTAAACAAACAAAAAATGGCAATATGCAGTCTTTTTCTCCAAATTGTTTCTCAATGTTTTTTCTTGTAATGCTGCATGGACATGAGCGCTTTACTTGTTGACCGTCAGGAGGCGCAAACTGAACCAGCTTTGATCTTGGCCACACCCTCTATTGAGTTTGTCTGCCCATGTGACCTGTAACAGAATGGGTTCTTATTTTGTCATCACTCTAATGGAGTGAGTGGATGTGTATTCACACATAGCCAATACTGAGGTTTAACTCACAGCAGCTCTGCATTGCAGACTTGGACAGTCCCATCCTGCAGTAAGGAGTAAGTGGGTTGGTTGAATGTTCCTTGCTCATCAGGAAGCTTCTTTATCTCATAGCACTGCCCAAGGTACCACAGAACAGAGAGTGTCATTCATTCAACATCAGCCACTTGCGTAACATTAAGGTATACTGATCTGAGCAATATTCAAATACACACAACTACATTGATCTTCACATAGGCAACAATGTCCCTGACTTAAATCAGGTTAAAACTGACCTTGTTGATGTCAAAGTCGGTTTGGAGTTCAGGGGTGGGACACCTGCCAAGGTGGAAGGACTAAGCATGTGCAGGTATTGCAGCTATTAGAATCACAAAGGCCACCTAGACCACATAGTCACAAAGTGAGTTAGACAAAAACACAGAAACACAGATTCTAGAATATGGCAAGATACACTCATGACACATTACCTGGAAACACTTTGCCAAGATAGCAATAGACCCAACTTGATTCTTTACTTTCCTGATCGTCTGAAAGCTCAGGCTAAATCTTATGTCCAAAGTAACTAAAAGACAAAGAAAAATACACTGTGTCTTGGGCACCCAATATTAATTGACAAAATACTGATTCATTGTGTTGCCTTGTAAATGTATTGCTTGTCTTTTGTATTTGTGTGGCAGTGGTTGTGCAACGTCAATAAACAATTTTGTTAAATCTTTATTTCATAGTTTATGAAAGCATTTTTGCTTAAGCTATGCTGTCCATAGGCCCCTTGCTCTTCCTCGTCCAGACATTACAGCGTAATTTTCTGTTCTCAAAAACATCACTCCTCAAAGTCCTTCTTTTATAGTGAAGTATAGTAGAGTCGCGTCTAGTCCAATCTGCAGATTGGGAGAGAAAGCCAGAACTCTGGCAATAAATTAAGACAACACAAGGTTCAGGTCTCAATCATGTCTCTCTACGCTCTGAACACTGGAGGAACATCTTTTATAAGGCACAATAATGGAAACATAGATAGTGACAGTCAAGCAGTGATGACAGCCTCAGAGAAAAAGATTCACAGCTCCAAACTCATGACCGCTCTCCGACTAGAGATCATAGTTAGAGCTCTCTTTCTCCTGACCCCAAACCATTTTTTAACCCTGACACATAAGCACAGTCTACTTCTTATTAATAGCAAGCTCACATGAGAAATATACCAACTAGTGTCCAATGGCTAGTTCTATTGATTAGTGATTACTGTAAGCACACAGGAAATAACTATTTCTTACACAGTGGCCAGCGCCATAAATACAACAGCACATACAATATTTTAACTGAAATAGTTTGACTGAAATAGTGGGGTACATGGGGGGGCGGGGTGAGTGTGGGGTAGATGAGGGGGTGAGTGTGGGGTTGAATGGGGGGGGTGTTGAGGAGAGCTGGGAGTAACGCTGGAGGTTACAGGCAGCATTCCATCGCAGACAGGATGGACCTTAATAAGCCTGGCCACAGGTGTATTAGAGGTCTTCACCTCCAGGCAGCGCTTGAGGCGCAGGCGAAAGATGCTCATGCCCTTGACCACCTTCTTAACCTGCCGACGCCACCAGCTGGAAACAGAGACAAAGGCACAGGAGGTGAGGGAGCGTGGGAACAGGAAGAGAAGAGATACAGGGGAAAACAACTGAGAATGTGGTTTAGATGGTTGTAACATGGGTGTGTCCTTTGAAGACAGACAGGACAACAGCTTGTCTAACATTGCTCTCTACAGAAATATAATAACGACTTCTCATATTTAGTTTTGGCACTGGCAGTCTGTACAAAAACATGTTAACTCTGACTCTGTAACTTTGTTCAGTTTGATCCCGTTTTCAAACAGAGCCTCAGTTTCTCCCACTGTTCTAGTTTAATTGGAGCCTCTTGTTTGTCTCTATTAAAACCTTCCAACTCCTTTTACTGTTTATCTTGTCTATGTCTCTCAAGACGCTCTTGCCCATACCTAGTTTCTCTATGACAATCACTTTGAGCTGGAACACACCGTATCTTCTCAAGACAGCCAGAGCACAAATACCCGCCAGACCACCGATTGAACAAAAGAACTACAATACCGTGTTATTAATGACCAGGGGCTAATAATTTTGGATGTTTCATTTTTGCCCTTTCTTGTTTCAACTCACTATTTCAATTAAATATCCTAATCAAACTTAGTGGAGATTTTGTCTTTGTTATTTTGAAAACAAATACACTATAAAACACTTGTTGTTAATGGTCATTTCCATGGAAAAATCAAGAGTTTTGTCTAATTTCGTAAGGGGGCTAATAATTTTGGCCTCAACTGTATGTTGTGTCTCTACAGACTGTGTGGATACTTATAGTGAAAGATGACAGAGAAGAGTATGCATATAAACATGACTATTTTAATGGACATGTCTGTTTCTCTTACAGACTGGCTTCTTTCCCCCCCCCCAACTCCTGGTTACACAGTTACTTATAATATATTGCGCCCCCTATAGGCATACCTAGATATAACAGGTTTTCCATTCAAACACCACAGCTCCTCCCCTGTAGCTTTAAACTTAACATTTTCTTTTGCACACGTCTTCTGAACAAGAATTATTCTAGTACAAAAAATACCAAAGCAAATAAATGTAGACACCTACAAGGTATTTAAAACACTTCCCTGTGTACAAATAAAAATGCATTTCAATAACAAAAGACTTTTCTTTTAACAGTCTCTTTCTTTTACAAGTCCAAACGCTGAGGAGGGCGCACATTCCTTTTAGGGCGCTCCGTGTATCCTGAACTTGAAGTGTTTTCACGAGCTTGTTCAGTCTCCATCGAGTGCTGGTGGTTCTCAAGCATCTGCTCACAGACAGCCGGAACAGTGTCAATGTCACTCATGTCATCTCCAGGATCAATGTGGTAATCCCAGTTTCCTTCAGTGTTACTCCTAGTCTTTTCTGGAATGCCATTCTTTTTCTTTGCATCCAGCATCTGATTAACATGTCTTTTTACACATGTCCCATTTACAGACACCAAGTAAGTTACAGGACCCAAAACATCAGTTATTACACCATCTAACCACTTTTCTCCTCCCCTGTAGTTTTTAACAAGCACAGCCTGACCCATAGAGAAAGATCTGACTTTTTTCTTCATCTCTGACTGTTTTGGAAAACTACCTGTCTGGACTGATGGAGACGATTCTGGTTTCACTACAGAAAGTCTAGTACGGACCTGTCTTTTAAGAAACAGCTCTGCTGGTGTTTTCTTAGTTGTTGTATGGGGCATGTTCCTGTAACCGTACAAGAAGATAGCGATACAATGCTGCAATGTCATGCCACTCACTGCTCTGTGCTTGGCTAAAGACCTTTTAAAGTTTTGGACTAGTCGTTCAGCCAATCCATTTGAGGCTGGATGATAAGCTGATGATAAGCAATAGCTTCACGTTTTTCTTGCATTGGGTGAATTCCCTCTGCATCAATGACATGTCCCAAATATGACACACTGTGCTGAAAGAAGGCACATTTATCTTTGTTAACCCTGAGGTTGTGTTTCTTTAGTCTTTTCAGCACTTCTTCCAGGTTTTTCCTGTGTGTTTCTGTATCCTGGCCTGTGATCAATATGTCTTCTAAATAACAGATCACACCATCTATGCCCTGCAGAACTTGATCCATTAGTTTTTGGAATAATGCCGGTGCACTGGCCACACCATAGGGCAGCCTGTTTACACGGTACAGCCCTTTGTGTGTGTTTATGGTCAAGTACTGTTTAGAACTGTCTTCTAGCTCTACTTGTTGGTATGCTTGTGATAAATCAAGCTTTGTAAATCGTTCATCTCCTGATAGTTTGTTAACAAATCCTGTGGTTTTGCTATGGGGTACTGATCTACTTCAAGCCACGGGTTAATAGACACTTTATAGTCCCCACAGATTCTCACAGTTTGATCTACTTTAGGGATATTTACCGTGGGTGCAGCCCATTCACTGAAATTAACAGGTGTAATAACCCCATCGGCCTCCATTTTGTTTAACTGGGCTTCGACTGCGTCCCTTAGTGCGTAAGGCACAGATCGTGGTTTGCAAAACCTTGGAATGGCCCCTGCAATGACATGAAGTTTAGCTTTCATCCCTGTCACCTTGCCTAGTGTGGGCTGAAACACCTCTGGGTACCTGTTACAAAACTCTCAGGTGCTACTCTGTTTACAGAGGACAAATCTAGTTTGAGCTTTTGGATCCAGTCCCTTCCCAACAAAGCTGGACCATTACCTTTGACCACAAGTAGGTTGAGTGTGCAATTGTTCCCATTACACTTTACCTTAACAGAAATACTCCCTCTCCACGCTAAGTGAGTGTTTACTGTAGGTTCTTAACACACAATTTGCAGGCATTAGATTTGCTCTCTTAAACCTACGCTTGTACAGTTGCTCCGAAATGACAGAAACTGCTGCTCCTGTGTCTACTTCCATTTTTAACCGTTTTTCATTTACCCTTACATACACATAATAAGGTTTTTCACTCCCTGTATCATCTTCAGAAACAGTGTTGACACCTTTAGACCCTATTGAAAACAGTTCAACGTCTCTGACGTTACCTGCCCGGTACTCTGTGTCAAAGCCCGAGGCTGCTTTAGTCTCTGATGTCCCGGCTTTTCGGTGCTCTGGCTTCTCAGCTGGTGCACTGCGCTCTCTGTGGTGAAACGGCGATGTCCTCAGGCTGACCGTCGGGGTCAGGAAGGCTCGCCTCGCTGTCTTCCGCCGGAGTCCCTCTGCCTTCATCACGATCGCGGTCATCCACACCACGTGCTGTAACATCCAGATGCTTGGTCCATTTGGTCTGCGTGTCTTTCCTTCCTTCTGGTCGGGATCTGCAAGCCTTGGCGATGTGTCCTTTCTTCTTACATGCCCGGCATTCCACCTCCTTAAAGCGGCACCCCTCTGGTGTGTACCCCTTTCTGTTGCATCGATAGCATGGCCGCCCGGTTTCCTCCTTTCTCGGCGCTGCTGCCGTCTTGGAAATGGCGTTAGCCTTAAACGACTTGTGTGACCACTGCTGTGCATTTTGTTTAGTCACTTCGTGTGCCAGTCCCATGTCATAAGCACGAGCCAGCGTCAATTCTTTAGTGTGGGCGGAATTTAGCATGCGGTCACGTAGTTCTCCACTTTTTACTCCGCACACAAATCTGTCTCTGAGAGCATCGTCTAAAAATGCCCCAAACTTGCAATTAGCTGCTACCTTCCTTAAGCTTGCCATATACTCACTTATAGACTCGTCCTCTCTCTGGTTTCTGGAGTTGAACTTGTACCTTTCCGCAATGAAGTTTGTCTTCGGCACAAAGTGTTTGCGCATTAAGTCAACTAGCTCCGATCGGACGGCTTTAATGGCGCACACAAATACATCAGCAGATTGTGCTTCTTTCTGCCCACCACTGTCAGGAACACGGCCTTTGCCTTATCATCATCATAGGACAAACCGTTTGCTACGAAGAATTGTTCTAGCCTTTCAAAATAGGCGTCAAATTCCTCTTCATTTTCGTCGAAGTGAAGGTCTTCACTTGTCCCGAATGCCGTGAATGCGGTCGCCATTTTCTCCACCATGCGTCCTCTCGTCTCGACGGAGTTTTTCCTTGTTGAAAACTCTTTTCACATACGGGATCCCATCCTCGTCGCCAAAAGTCTGTTGTGTCTCTACAGACTGTGTGGATACTTGTAGTGAGAAGACTATGCATATAAACGTGACTATTTTAATAGCAGGCGAACAGCAACAATAAACATGTCTGTTTCTCTTACAGACTGGCTTCTTTCTTGGCAACTCCTGGTTACACAGTTACTGATAATATATCGCGCCCCCTACAGGCATAACTAGATATACCAGGTTTTCCATTCAAACACCACACTAACTGCATTTCGTTACTCTGTACTTGAAATGTGTATTGACAATAAAGTTGAATCTAATCTAAAATGGAATCTTATGAGAGTAATAATTTTGTGTGTGAAAGTATCCTGAACTAAGACATAGGTGTGTTTGGCCATTTTAGAACTGTGTTACACCTAGTTGCGCTCGTCTTAGAGACACACTGACTCAAGACACCACCCTGAGCAGTGATGAGTTGCAGAGAAAGGGTAAAAAACGCCCCCTAGAGCAGGGGTTCTTAACCTTTTTGACTCTGAGGCCCAATTATCTCAGTGCAGAGTGGCCCGGGGCCCATTAAATATTAACACTGTAGAGATTAATTGATCTCAATCATTTGTATTCAATAATAGATCCAATCCATGTACAGTTTAACATGCTAACAAGCTAAAACCTTAAGTAGTTAAGTTAAATAAATAATACAATGACATGATAGAATGTGATCACCACAAAGATTTTTATTAAGCTTTCATTAACTAGCTTCAGTTCACTTGTTCAGTTGATAACCTATGCAGTCCCACGGCCCAAGCGGCCCACAGGTGCAAAACTGAAAGTTTCTTGCGGCCCTCAAGGTAGTGCTCGCAGCCCAAGTATCGCCTAAGCCTCGCAGCCCAAGCCTAAGTACTTCGGAGGGGGTTCGACTGATAGCTGTAGTTTGTAGTGACGAGAAGATGGAGGTTTGTGTGTGGAGTTGAGGGAGGCATCGAATTGTATATTATTTCATTAAAGTATATGAGAATAAAACGAGAGAAAAGAATTAACCGCCTTCTTGTGTTTATTTCTTCCAGTCACCGTTTTTACATGGAGACTTATGAGTCAACTTTGAACACATAATTAGATTAGATTCAATTTTAATGTCATTACACAGGTACAAGTACAGGGTAACGAAATACAGTTAGCATCCAACCAGAAGTGCAAAACAGTTATTACAACAGAACATAATTGTAATTGTATACTCAGAATATACACAGTATGAACAGTATAAGGCTAAACAACTAAATATACTGAAACATTTTTACTTAAAAAAAATAACAGTGACTGTTGACTGTCCAGTTTATCGATGAAGAGACACTTCTAGAAACCGGAAAATCAAACACGAGTTTATCGCCTCAGATGATGAATGTTTTCCGTAGTTTCAGTCAGTATGAACACTCAGCACCGCAGATCTTCGCTAATTGACCCGCTAATTGACCCTCTATTTGCAGACTGATTTGCCGCTGCAGGAAGTGATAACGCGCATGTCCGGTTCTCTTCTGGTTAGTTTTTTTAGGACATTGTTTACATGAGTTAAGAACGTTAAGTGTTGCTAGAATACATGATGGAAAATTTGGATAACTCTCAGTCCTATTGTGACCTCATAGAGCCACTTGTCCAGTGCCTAGTGTCTAGTACTGTAATAAATATAAACTTTCTACCGACTATCCTCATTCACACCATAGCCTTGCAACGTCTATCGTTCTGTAGTAATTTCATAACTTACACTGAAATATTGAGGTCAAACAGCAACAGCAGTGCGATGCGGTCAACGACAGGGATCCTGTAAGGATCAAAAGTAAGTGTCATGGACGTTTAATGAAATGTAGGATGGTGGTGTGAGCATATAGCTCAACATGATCATGAGCGTGGTTATTTTTCTTTATTTGATCAATTATCACTCAAATTCCAATGATTGTTTTGCGTTGACCTGTGCTGTTTCTTCCTTGCATCCAGTGGAAGGCAGTGACCTCCGTCGGGTCACTGTTTTACCCAGAGCTGAGTGGCTTCGGATTCAAGGAAGTCTAAACCAGCGGAACATCCAGAATGAGAAGCTCAAGGAGGAAGCCAGGCAGAGGGAGGAAATGCACCTGCGCTCAAAGGAGATGGTCAAATTCTGGCCCCACACATTTGGTGTAAGGAAGCTTGTCCCACTTGTCGTAGTGTTATGTTTAAAAGTACTTAAATATGTTCATTTATTCGCAATGCATTTATGTAATTGTTCAAGGTATGTTTGTGCCAATTACCTTTATAGGGACGAACACAAAAGAAACTAAATGCGAAGAAGATTCGCGAGGAGATAAAGAAAGAGGAGGAAAGAAAGTTTGATATGGAGGAGGCCAGATATAAGGAGGACATGAGGAAAGAGGCCATTATGAAGACCAATGCCCAGCTGTTCTACCAAACAGAGCAAGGCAAAGCATTCCATGTATGTATTTCTGGAGTTTTTCACCTGTATTCATACACAGGTCACGGTGTGGTTATTTGAGTAGAGAGTATTGTATGATTGAATCCCTTCCACTGTTATTTCTTCAGAGTGCACTCATTCTGACAGAAGTCTTGAAAGAGAGAGAGGCTCAGATCCACCTGAAACAAAGAAAGCTGGAAGCTTTGAAAGCTGTGGAAAGGGAAGCCATCATTAAAATGAAACAGAAAGCTAAGGATGCCTGTAAAGAAGAAATGGAGAAAGCTGTTCAGAGGAAGCGCGAGTGTCTGGCTGTGGCTGATGCCCTGAAACAGCAGTAAGTAGCCTCACCCTGCAGAACCCCCACACACGAAGTCAGGCTGCCAGGGGTTCAACACATGAACGCACCCTAAGGACTGTGCTTACTGGAGATACCCTGTCCTCTATCATCCAGACCAGCGGTAGGCAACCCTGGTCCTAGGGAGCCACTGTCCTGAAGGTTTTAGATGTTTCCCTGCTTTTGACACACCTGATTGTAATGAAAGGTCATTATGAGGCTTCCACAGAGCTTGATAACAACCCATTCATTAGAATCAGGTGTGCTAGAGCAAGGAAGCGTCTAAAACCTTCAGAACAGTGGCTCCCTTCGACCAGGGTTGCCTACCCCTGATCCAGACAGTAGAGCATTGGTGTCAAACTCGTGTCATCGAGGGCCAAGAGGGTGCAGGTTTTCACGTCAACCAAGCGCTACTCCAGCTGATTTCAGTAGAGAATGTTGATGTTATCAGGATAAAGGAGCATGCGATGGTCAGAGAGAGAGAGAGACAGCAGAAGCAGTGGGAGGCAGAGGAGACTGAACGTAAGAGGAACCTCTTTCTGATGGACGAAACCATCAAGAAACAGAAGATCCTGGAGGAGAAGAAGCAAATCATAAGAGATAACATGGTATTAGCATCTTAGCTGCTGGTTGCAGTCACTCACATGGTATTAGCATCTTAGCTGCTGGATGCAGTCACTCACAATCATCTTTGCAGGCTCACCTGTCAGACAGAGCTATCATGAGAGCGGTAGAGGGTCAACAGCAGGAGGTGGAGGACAAACGAAGGAAGATGTTTGTTGACGATAGAGAGAGGATGATGAAGCTGAGAATAGAAAAGGAGGCTGAGATGTTCCGGTATGTTCCATCTCCCCTGCCTGATCGAGCTCACCCTGCAACAGTAAACTGTGCTATCACTGTTTAACCATGGTTTTTGAGGTCGTCTAGAGCGGGGCTGAGCTAATAACTTTTTTTTTCTTCTCTGCTCCTCAGCGAGGTCCAGATCCAGAGGGACAGGATCAGGGCGGCTCTGGACACTCAGCGCAGGAAGCTGGAACCCAACAAGGTGTGATTATTGTGTAATATCAGCACTTGGTGCTTTATGCACAGTTCGTGAAATGGCACGAATGAAATGGCAATACTGTCTTTAATTTTAACTAAGGGAGTGACATTAGGTAAAACGTGTAGGGCCAAACCCCAGATATTACTAACCAAACGATGCAGTAAAGTGTGCAAAATGAATATGCGGGTAATATGAACTGTTCACTGAACAGTTTCATCAAAATGTAACTTCATCCATTCATAATACACAATGTTCTTGAGTTTATTGGAACACACGTACACACACTCCTCTAATGAGGCAGTATCAGACCACAACTGCGGACCACAACATTTTGCGACAGTTCACATGCTTTGTGCACATTCTTTCCCAAATGTGTGGAGGTTCAAAACAGACCCAAGTGGGGTCCTTGTAGTAAACCACTCTCCCAGCATCCCAGTCCTTATCTCTGGTGCAAACCATCTGTCTGCAGGCACCCCTCTGCGGTTTGACCCACAAACTTCAACTGCACAAGAGGGACCTCATCACCCCACCATACGGAGGAGCTGGGGGACGTACACCGTACTGTACTTATTCTGGCAGATAAAACACTCCACGTCCAGTTCTGTTCATGAGAAAAAAATATTAAAATAATATGTCACGATTCATTGACATGTTACATATGCCTGATGGTCCAGTTACTCCAGGCCAGGTAAAGTCTTCTAAGTTAAGACCTTGTGCATTTCACTGTGAGAACCATGATGTTGAGTGTGCTGTTCATGATGATGATGATGATGATGATGATGATGAAGGTGGGGTGCGTTGCCCCCCTCGCCCAGGATCGGCTTGGAGACCGTGTGTGGCACATCTGCACTTGGAGCGCTACTGTTGAGACTTGTGGGTAGATTAGATAAACCTTTATTTGTCCTCCGGGGTGGAAATTGCAGTTCACAACAGCAGCAGGGTAAAGTACAGCACACAGAGTTGCAGGGTAATATAACAACAACAATAGGGGGGCACGATAAAGTACAGTATAAAAATAAAAAATAAGTAAGTTAAGTACGTGGTTAAGTGAGTGGTTCCTGTCTCGAATGTGAACCAGATATAGACAGACATATAGACAGTTATTGCACTTGAGGAGAATTACAGGGTATTGCACGTAATGTACGTACGAACAACAAGACCACCACGGGGAATATTGCAGGTTGTGCGTAAGAACAACAAGACCACCATGGGAGAATATTGAAACACAGGGCACTTGAAATATTGGACTTAATATAGAATATTGAGCAACAGGAAACTTGAAATATTGCACTTAATATAGAATTGTTGAATATAACACTTGAATATTGCACGTAAGTAAGGTAATAAAAGTAATACTGCATGGTGGTGAGGTAGTGATGATAATAGTTATAATAATGATGTAGCACATGATAGTGGCTATGGACAGCAGTGTTTAGTGATCATTAAACATCTCTCCTTCACACACCGAGGGTGAATCAGCCTACTGCTGAAGCTGCTCTCCAGAGCGGACAGTGAGTCCTGCAGGGGGTGTGACTCGTGGTCCAGCATAGTTGTCAGCTTTGCCAGGACTCGTCTGTCACCCACCACCTGCACTGAGTCCAGAGGACAGCCCAGGATTGAGCTGGACTTCTTGATTACCTTGTCCAGCTTCTTCCTTTCCCTCTCAGTGATGCTGCTGCTCCAGCAGACCACACCGTACATGATGGCTGAGGCCACCACTGAGTCATAGAAAGACTTTAGGGTTGCCCCCTGCATCCTAAAAAACCTGTCTCCTCAGGAAGTAGAGCCGTCTCTGACCTTTCTTGTACAGTGCATCAGTGTGGTGAGTCCAGTCCAGTTTGTGGTTCAGGTGAACACCCAGGTACTTATAGGACTCACTCCACTCTCTCAATGTCCATTCCCTGGATGTTCACCAGTGGGGTGAAGGTCGGCGTCTGCGGGAATCCACCACCATCTCCTTGGTCTTGCCCGCCTTAATGAGGAGGTGGTTCGGCAGACACCAGTCTACGAAGTCCTGCGTCAGTTGCCTGTACTCCGTGTCATCGTCGTCACTGATCAGGCGACGATGGCGGAGTCATCAGAAAACTTGAGCAGGACGCAGCCCTCCAAGTTGTGACTGAAATCAGCGATGTAGAGGGTGAAGAGGAGTCTTTCCACACACACACACACACACACACACACACACCATCATCAGCATCGCATCTAAAAAATGTGCTGTTTTAAAAACTAAATCAGGGGTGAGCAACCCTGACCCTCAAGAGCCATAGGCATGTTTCCCTGCTCCAACACAGATCGCCCTCTGCTGGCTGTTCATGTTGTATAAAATGTTCCCGTGAAACTGAAGGTTGGAGAAATGTTTCTGGATGGAGGGACAGAGAGGGAGGTGGAGTGAGGCCATACTGCTAAGGAGCAGGTGTATCTACCTGATGAAGAACATTTCTCTCTCTCCTTCTCTCTCGCGCTCTCCCTGTCATTCCTCTCCCTTCCTGTGCCTTTGTTTCTGTGTCCAGCTGGTGGCGCCGGCAGGCTAAGAAGGTGGTTAAAGGTGTGGGCACCTTCCGCCTGCGCCTCAAGCGCTACCTGGGGGTGAAGGCCTCTAAGAAGCCTGTGGTCAGACTTATCAAAGTCCAGTCTGTGAACAGCACTATCATCACTATGAACATTGGCATGCCGCCTGTGTCTGTGTAGACATGATTCATTTCCCCCTCTCCCAGCTCTCCTCACTGCCCACTGCCCCCCCACCCCATCCCCCCTTTACATTCCAATGAACTCAGCATTTAAACTCAAGGGGAGCAGTGTCTTTTTCACAGTTGGTTAAAAGTGTAAACAAACAAAAAATGGCAATATGCAGTCTTTTTCTCCAAATTGTTTCTCAATGTTTTTTCTTGTAATGCTGCATGGACATGAGCGCTTTACTTGTTGACCGTCAGGAGGCGCAAACTGAACCAGCTTTGATCTTGGCCACACCCTCTATTGAGTTTGTCTGCCCATGTGACCTGTAACAGAATGGGTTCTTATTTTGTCATCACTCTAATGGAGTGAGTGGATGTGTATTCACACATAGCCAATACTGAGGTTTAACTCACAGCAGCTCTGCATTGCAGACTTGGACAGTCCCATCCTGCAGTAAGGAGTAAGTGGGTTGGTTGAATGTTCCTTGCTCATCAGGAAGCTTCTTTATCTCATAGCACTGCCCAAGGTACCACAGAACAGAGAGTGTCATTCATTCAACATCAGCCACTTGCGTAACATTAAGGTATACTGATCTGAGCAATATTCAAATACACACAACTACATTGATCTTCACATAGGCAACAATGTCCCTGACTTAAATCAGGTTAAAACTGACCTTGTTGATGTCAAAGTCGGTTTGGAGTTCAGGGGTGGGACACCTGCCAAGGTGGAAGGACTAAGCATGTGCAGGTATTGCAGCTATTAGAATCACAAAGGCCACCTAGACCACATAGTCACAAAGTGAGTTAGACAAAAACACAGAAACACAGATTCTAGAATATGGCAAGATACACTCATGACACATTACCTGGAAACACTTTGCCAAGATAGCAATAGACCCAACTTGATTCTTTACTTTCCTGATCGTCTGAAAGCTCAGGCTAAATCTTATGTCCAAAGTAACTAAAAGACAAAGAAAAATACACTGTGTCTTGGGCACCCAATATTAATTGACAAAATACTGATTCATTGTGTTGCCTTGTAAATGTATTGCTTGTCTTTTGTATTTGTGTGGCAGTGGTTGTGCAACGTCAATAAACAATTTTGTTAAATCTTTATTTCATAGTTTATGAAAGCATTTTTGCTTAAGCTATGCTGTCCATAGGCCCCTTGCTCTTCCTCGTCCAGACATTACAGCGTAATTTTCTGTTCTCAAAAACATCACTCCTCAAAGTCCTTCTTTTATAGTGAAGTATAGTAGAGTCGCGTCTAGTCCAATCTGCAGATTGGGAGAGAAAGCCAGAACTCTGGCAATAAATTAAGACAACACAAGGTTCAGGTCTCAATCATGTCTCTCTACGCTCTGAACACTGGAGGAACATCTTTTATAAGGCACAATAATGGAAACATAGATAGTGACAGTCAAGCAGTGATGACAGCCTCAGAGAAAAAGATTCACAGCTCCAAACTCATGACCGCTCTCCGACTAGAGATCATAGTTAGAGCTCTCTTTCTCCTGACCCCAAACCATTTTTTAACCCTGACACATAAGCACAGTCTACTTCTTATTAATAGCAAGCTCACATGAGAAATATACCAACTAGTGTCCAATGGCTAGTTCTATTGATTAGTGATTACTGTAAGCACACAGGAAATAACTATTTCTTACACAGTGGCCAGCGCCATAAATACAACAGCACATACAATATTTTAACTGAAATAGTTTGACTGAAATAGTGGGGTACATGGGGGGGCGGGGTGAGTGTGGGGTAGATGAGGGGGTGAGTGTGGGGTTGAATGGGGGGGGTGTTGAGGAGAGCTGGGAGTAACGCTGGAGGTTACAGGCAGCATTCCATCGCAGACAGGATGGACCTTAATAAGCCTGGCCACAGGTGTATTAGAGGTCTTCACCTCCAGGCAGCGCTTGAGGCGCAGGCGAAAGATGCTCATGCCCTTGACCACCTTCTTAACCTGCCGACGCCACCAGCTGGAAACAGAGACAAAGGCACAGGAGGTGAGGGAGCGTGGGAACAGGAAGAGAAGAGATACAGGGGAAAACAACTGAGAATGTGGTTTAGATGGTTGTAACATGGGTGTGTCCTTTGAAGACAGACAGGACAACAGCTTGTCTAACATTGCTCTCTACAGAAATATAATAACGACTTCTCATATTTAGTTTTGGCACTGGCAGTCTGTACAAAAACATGTTAACTCTGACTCTGTAACTTTGTTCAGTTTGATCCCGTTTTCAAACAGAGCC
This sequence comes from Neosalanx taihuensis, assembly GCA_030340665.1. Classification (NCBI taxonomy): domain Eukaryota; kingdom Metazoa; phylum Chordata; class Actinopteri; order Osmeriformes; family Salangidae; genus Neosalanx; species Neosalanx taihuensis. Next base: position 4,035,444 of record CM059289.1, on the reverse strand, counting down.
TCAGTTTCTCCCACTGTTCTAGTTTAATTGGAGCCTCTTGTTTGTCTCTATTAAAACCTTCCAACTCCTTTTACTGTTTATCTTGTCTATGTCTCTCAAGACGCTCTTGCCCATACCTAGTTTCTCTATGACAATCACTTTGAGCTGGAACACACCGTATCTTCTCAAGACAGCCAGAGCACAAATACCCGCCAGACCACCGATTGAACAAAAGAACTACAATACCGTGTTATTAATGACCAGGGGCTAATAATTTTGGATGTTTCATTTTTGCCCTTTCTTGTTTCAACTCACTATTTCAATTAAATATCCTAATCAAACTTAGTGGAGATTTTGTCTTTGTTATTTTGAAAACAAATACACTATAAAACACTTGTTGTTAATGGTCATTTCCATGGAAAAATCAAGAGTTTTGTCTAATTTCGTAAGGGGGCTAATAATTTTGGCCTCAACTGTATGTTGTGTCTCTACAGACTGTGTGGATACTTATAGTGAAAGATGACAGAGAAGAGTATGCATATAAACATGACTATTTTAATGGACATGTCTGTTTCTCTTACAGACTGGCTTCTTTCCCCCCCCCCAACTCCTGGTTACACAGTTACTTATAATATATTGCGCCCCCTATAGGCATACCTAGATATAACAGGTTTTCCATTCAAACACCACAGCTCCTCCCCTGTAGCTTTAAACTTAACATTTTCTTTTGCACACGTCTTCTGAACAAGAATTATTCTAGTACAAAAAATACCAAAGCAAATAAATGTAGACACCTACAAGGTATTTAAAACACTTCCCTGTGTACAAATAAAAATGCATTTCAATAACAAAAGACTTTTCTTTTAACAGTCTCTTTCTTTTACAAGTCCAAACGCTGAGGAGGGCGCACATTCCTTTTAGGGCGCTCCGTGTATCCTGAACTTGAAGTGTTTTCACGAGCTTGTTCAGTCTCCATCGAGTGCTGGTGGTTCTCAAGCATCTGCTCACAGACAGCCGGAACAGTGTCAATGTCACTCATGTCATCTCCAGGATCAATGTGGTAATCCCAGTTTCCTTCAGTGTTACTCCTAGTCTTTTCTGGAATGCCATTCTTTTTCTTTGCATCCAGCATCTGATTAACATGTCTTTTTACACATGTCCCATTTACAGACACCAAGTAAGTTACAGGACCCAAAACATCAGTTATTACACCATCTAACCACTTTTCTCCTCCCCTGTAGTTTTTAACAAGCACAGCCTGACCCATAGAGAAAGATCTGACTTTTTTCTTCATCTCTGACTGTTTTGGAAAACTACCTGTCTGGACTGATGGAGACGATTCTGGTTTCACTACAGAAAGTCTAGTACGGACCTGTCTTTTAAGAAACAGCTCTGCTGGTGTTTTCTTAGTTGTTGTATGGGGCATGTTCCTGTAACCGTACAAGAAGATAGCGATACAATGCTGCAATGTCATGCCACTCACTGCTCTGTGCTTGGCTAAAGACCTTTTAAAGTTTTGGACTAGTCGTTCAGCCAATCCATTTGAGGCTGGATGATAAGCTGATGATAAGCAATAGCTTCACGTTTTTCTTGCATTGGGTGAATTCCCTCTGCATCAATGACATGTCCCAAATATGACACACTGTGCTGAAAGAAGGCACATTTATCTTTGTTAACCCTGAGGTTGTGTTTCTTTAGTCTTTTCAGCACTTCTTCCAGGTTTTTCCTGTGTGTTTCTGTATCCTGGCCTGTGATCAATATGTCTTCTAAATAACAGATCACACCATCTATGCCCTGCAGAACTTGATCCATTAGTTTTTGGAATAATGCCGGTGCACTGGCCACACCATAGGGCAGCCTGTTTACACGGTACAGCCCTTTGTGTGTGTTTATGGTCAAGTACTGTTTAGAACTGTCTTCTAGCTCTACTTGTTGGTATGCTTGTGATAAATCAAGCTTTGTAAATCGTTCATCTCCTGATAGTTTGTTAACAAATCCTGTGGTTTTGCTATGGGGTACTGATCTACTTCAAGCCACGGGTTAATAGACACTTTATAGTCCCCACAGATTCTCACAGTTTGATCTACTTTAGGGATATTTACCGTGGGTGCAGCCCATTCACTGAAATTAACAGGTGTAATAACCCCATCGGCCTCCATTTTGTTTAACTGGGCTTCGACTGCGTCCCTTAGTGCGTAAGGCACAGATCGTGGTTTGCAAAACCTTGGAATGGCCCCTGCAATGACATGAAGTTTAGCTTTCATCCCTGTCACCTTGCCTAGTGTGGGCTGAAACACCTCTGGGTACCTGTTACAAAACTCTCAGGTGCTACTCTGTTTACAGAGGACAAATCTAGTTTGAGCTTTTGGATCCAGTCCCTTCCCAACAAAGCTGGACCATTACCTTTGACCACAAGTAGGTTGAGTGTGCAATTGTTCCCATTACACTTTACCTTAACAGAAATACTCCCTCTCCACGCTAAGTGAGTGTTTACTGTAGGTTCTTAACACACAATTTGCAGGCATTAGATTTGCTCTCTTAAACCTACGCTTGTACAGTTGCTCCGAAATGACAGAAACTGCTGCTCCTGTGTCTACTTCCATTTTTAACCGTTTTTCATTTACCCTTACATACACATAATAAGGTTTTTCACTCCCTGTATCATCTTCAGAAACAGTGTTGACACCTTTAGACCCTATTGAAAACAGTTCAACGTCTCTGACGTTACCTGCCCGGTACTCTGTGTCAAAGCCCGAGGCTGCTTTAGTCTCTGATGTCCCGGCTTTTCGGTGCTCTGGCTTCTCAGCTGGTGCACTGCGCTCTCTGTGGTGAAACGGCGATGTCCTCAGGCTGACCGTCGGGGTCAGGAAGGCTCGCCTCGCTGTCTTCCGCCGGAGTCCCTCTGCCTTCATCACGATCGCGGTCATCCACACCACGTGCTGTAACATCCAGATGCTTGGTCCATTTGGTCTGCGTGTCTTTCCTTCCTTCTGGTCGGGATCTGCAAGCCTTGGCGATGTGTCCTTTCTTCTTACATGCCCGGCATTCCACCTCCTTAAAGCGGCACCCCTCTGGTGTGTACCCCTTTCTGTTGCATCGATAGCATGGCCGCCCGGTTTCCTCCTTTCTCGGCGCTGCTGCCGTCTTGGAAATGGCGTTAGCCTTAAACGACTTGTGTGACCACTGCTGTGCATTTTGTTTAGTCACTTCGTGTGCCAGTCCCATGTCATAAGCACGAGCCAGCGTCAATTCTTTAGTGTGGGCGGAATTTAGCATGCGGTCACGTAGTTCTCCACTTTTTACTCCGCACACAAATCTGTCTCTGAGAGCATCGTCTAAAAATGCCCCAAACTTGCAATTAGCTGCTACCTTCCTTAAGCTTGCCATATACTCACTTATAGACTCGTCCTCTCTCTGGTTTCTGGAGTTGAACTTGTACCTTTCCGCAATGAAGTTTGTCTTCGGCACAAAGTGTTTGCGCATTAAGTCAACTAGCTCCGATCGGACGGCTTTAATGGCGCACACAAATACATCAGCAGATTGTGCTTCTTTCTGCCCACCACTGTCAGGAACACGGCCTTTGCCTTATCATCATCATAGGACAAACCGTTTGCTACGAAGAATTGTTCTAGCCTTTCAAAATAGGCGTCAAATTCCTCTTCATTTTCGTCGAAGTGAAGGTCTTCACTTGTCCCGAATGCCGTGAATGCGGTCGCCATTTTCTCCACCATGCGTCCTCTCGTCTCGACGGAGTTTTTCCTTGTTGAAAACTCTTTTCACATACGGGATCCCATCCTCGTCGCCAAAAGTCTGTTGTGTCTCTACAGACTGTGTGGATACTTGTAGTGAGAAGACTATGCATATAAACGTGACTATTTTAATAGCAGGCGAACAGCAACAATAAACATGTCTGTTTCTCTTACAGACTGGCTTCTTTCTTGGCAACTCCTGGTTACACAGTTACTGATAATATATCGCGCCCCCTACAGGCATAACTAGATATACCAGGTTTTCCATTCAAACACCACACTAACTGCATTTCGTTACTCTGTACTTGAAATGTGTATTGACAATAAAGTTGAATCTAATCTAAAATGGAATCTTATGAGAGTAATAATTTTGTGTGTGAAAGTATCCTGAACTAAGACATAGGTGTGTTTGGCCATTTTAGAACTGTGTTACACCTAGTTGCGCTCGTCTTAGAGACACACTGACTCAAGACACCACCCTGAGCAGTGATGAGTTGCAGAGAAAGGGTAAAAAACGCCCCCTAGAGCAGGGGTTCTTAACCTTTTTGACTCTGAGGCCCAATTATCTCAGTGCAGAGTGGCCCGGGGCCCATTAAATATTAACACTGTAGAGATTAATTGATCTCAATCATTTGTATTCAATAATAGATCCAATCCATGTACAGTTTAACATGCTAACAAGCTAAAACCTTAAGTAGTTAAGTTAAATAAATAATACAATGACATGATAGAATGTGATCACCACAAAGATTTTTATTAAGCTTTCATTAACTAGCTTCAGTTCACTTGTTCAGTTGATAACCTATGCAGTCCCACGGCCCAAGCGGCCCACAGGTGCAAAACTGAAAGTTTCTTGCGGCCCTCAAGGTAGTGCTCGCAGCCCAAGTATCGCCTAAGCCTCGCAGCCCAAGCCTAAGTACTTCGGAGGGGGTTCGACTGATAGCTGTAGTTTGTAGTGACGAGAAGATGGAGGTTTGTGTGTGGAGTTGAGGGAGGCATCGAATTGTATATTATTTCATTAAAGTATATGAGAATAAAACGAGAGAAAAGAATTAACCGCCTTCTTGTGTTTATTTCTTCCAGTCACCGTTTTTACATGGAGACTTATGAGTCAACTTTGAACACATAATTAGATTAGATTCAATTTTAATGTCATTACACAGGTACAAGTACAGGGTAACGAAATACAGTTAGCATCCAACCAGAAGTGCAAAACAGTTATTACAACAGAACATAATTGTAATTGTATACTCAGAATATACACAGTATGAACAGTATAAGGCTAAACAACTAAATATACTGAAACATTTTTACTTAAAAAAAATAACAGTGACTGTTGACTGTCCAGTTTATCGATGAAGAGACACTTCTAGAAACCGGAAAATCAAACACGAGTTTATCGCCTCAGATGATGAATGTTTTCCGTAGTTTCAGTCAGTATGAACACTCAGCACCGCAGATCTTCGCTAATTGACCCGCTAATTGACCCTCTATTTGCAGACTGATTTGCCGCTGCAGGAAGTGATAACGCGCATGTCCGGTTCTCTTCTGGTTAGTTTTTTTAGGACATTGTTTACATGAGTTAAGAACGTTAAGTGTTGCTAGAATACATGATGGAAAATTTGGATAACTCTCAGTCCTATTGTGACCTCATAGAGCCACTTGTCCAGTGCCTAGTGTCTAGTACTGTAATAAATATAAACTTTCTACCGACTATCCTCATTCACACCATAGCCTTGCAACGTCTATCGTTCTGTAGTAATTTCATAACTTACACTGAAATATTGAGGTCAAACAGCAACAGCAGTGCGATGCGGTCAACGACAGGGATCCTGTAAGGATCAAAAGTAAGTGTCATGGACGTTTAATGAAATGTAGGATGGTGGTGTGAGCATATAGCTCAACATGATCATGAGCGTGGTTATTTTTCTTTATTTGATCAATTATCACTCAAATTCCAATGATTGTTTTGCGTTGACCTGTGCTGTTTCTTCCTTGCATCCAGTGGAAGGCAGTGACCTCCGTCGGGTCACTGTTTTACCCAGAGCTGAGTGGCTTCGGATTCAAGGAAGTCTAAACCAGCGGAACATCCAGAATGAGAAGCTCAAGGAGGAAGCCAGGCAGAGGGAGGAAATGCACCTGCGCTCAAAGGAGATGGTCAAATTCTGGCCCCACACATTTGGTGTAAGGAAGCTTGTCCCACTTGTCGTAGTGTTATGTTTAAAAGTACTTAAATATGTTCATTTATTCGCAATGCATTTATGTAATTGTTCAAGGTATGTTTGTGCCAATTACCTTTATAGGGACGAACACAAAAGAAACTAAATGCGAAGAAGATTCGCGAGGAGATAAAGAAAGAGGAGGAAAGAAAGTTTGATATGGAGGAGGCCAGATATAAGGAGGACATGAGGAAAGAGGCCATTATGAAGACCAATGCCCAGCTGTTCTACCAAACAGAGCAAGGCAAAGCATTCCATGTATGTATTTCTGGAGTTTTTCACCTGTATTCATACACAGGTCACGGTGTGGTTATTTGAGTAGAGAGTATTGTATGATTGAATCCCTTCCACTGTTATTTCTTCAGAGTGCACTCATTCTGACAGAAGTCTTGAAAGAGAGAGAGGCTCAGATCCACCTGAAACAAAGAAAGCTGGAAGCTTTGAAAGCTGTGGAAAGGGAAGCCATCATTAAAATGAAACAGAAAGCTAAGGATGCCTGTAAAGAAGAAATGGAGAAAGCTGTTCAGAGGAAGCGCGAGTGTCTGGCTGTGGCTGATGCCCTGAAACAGCAGTAAGTAGCCTCACCCTGCAGAACCCCCACACACGAAGTCAGGCTGCCAGGGGTTCAACACATGAACGCACCCTAAGGACTGTGCTTACTGGAGATACCCTGTCCTCTATCATCCAGACCAGCGGTAGGCAACCCTGGTCCTAGGGAGCCACTGTCCTGAAGGTTTTAGATGTTTCCCTGCTTTTGACACACCTGATTGTAATGAAAGGTCATTATGAGGCTTCCACAGAGCTTGATAACAACCCATTCATTAGAATCAGGTGTGCTAGAGCAAGGAAGCGTCTAAAACCTTCAGAACAGTGGCTCCCTTCGACCAGGGTTGCCTACCCCTGATCCAGACAGTAGAGCATTGGTGTCAAACTCGTGTCATCGAGGGCCAAGAGGGTGCAGGTTTTCACGTCAACCAAGCGCTACTCCAGCTGATTTCAGTAGAGAATGTTGATGTTATCAGGATAAAGGAGCATGCGATGGTCAGAGAGAGAGAGAGACAGCAGAAGCAGTGGGAGGCAGAGGAGACTGAACGTAAGAGGAACCTCTTTCTGATGGACGAAACCATCAAGAAACAGAAGATCCTGGAGGAGAAGAAGCAAATCATAAGAGATAACATGGTATTAGCATCTTAGCTGCTGGTTGCAGTCACTCACATGGTATTAGCATCTTAGCTGCTGGATGCAGTCACTCACAATCATCTTTGCAGGCTCACCTGTCAGACAGAGCTATCATGAGAGCGGTAGAGGGTCAACAGCAGGAGGTGGAGGACAAACGAAGGAAGATGTTTGTTGACGATAGAGAGAGGATGATGAAGCTGAGAATAGAAAAGGAGGCTGAGATGTTCCGGTATGTTCCATCTCCCCTGCCTGATCGAGCTCACCCTGCAACAGTAAACTGTGCTATCACTGTTTAACGCTGGTTTTTGAGGTCGTCTAGAGCGGGGCTGAGCTAATAACTTTTTTTTTCTTCTCTGCTCCTCAGCGAGGTCCAGATCCAGAGGGACAGGATCAGGGCGGCTCTGGACACTCAGCGCAGGAAGCTGGAACCCAACAAGGTGTGATTATTGTGTAATATCAGCACTTGGTGCTTTATGCACAGTTCGTGAAATGGCACGAATGAAATGGCAATACTGTCTTTAATTTTAACTAAGGGAGTGACATTAGGTAAAACGTGTAGGGCCAAACCCCAGATATTACTAACCAAACGATGCAGTAAAGTGTGCAAAATGAATATGCGGGTAATATGAACTGTTCACTGAACAGTTTCATCAAAATGTAACTTCATCCATTCATAATACACAATGTTCTTGAGTTTATTGGAACACACGTACACACACTCCTCTAATGAGGCAGTATCAGACCACAACTGCGGACCACAACATTTTGCGACAGTTCACATGCTTTGTGCACATTCTTTCCCAAATGTGTGGAGGTTCAAAACAGACCCAAGTGGGGTCCTTGTAGTAAACCACTCTCCCAGCATCCCAGTCCTTATCTCTGGTGCAAACCATCTGTCTGCAGGCACCCCTCTGCGGTTTGACCCACAAACTTCAACTGCACAAGAGGGACCTCATCACCCCACCATACGGAGGAGCTGGGGGACGTACACCGTACTGTACTTATTCTGGCAGATAAAACACTCCACGTCCAGTTCTGTTCATGAGAAAAAAATATTAAAATAATATGTCACGATTCATTGACATGTTACATATGCCTGATGGTCCAGTTACTCCAGGCCAGGTAAAGTCTTCTAAGTTAAGACCTTGTGCATTTCACTGTGAGAACCATGATGTTGAGTGTGCTGTTCATGATGATGATGATGATGATGATGATGATGAAGGTGGGGTGCGTTGCCCCCCTCGCCCAGGATCGGCTTGGAGACCGTGTGTGGCACATCTGCACTTGGAGCGCTACTGTTGAGACTTGTGGGTAGATTAGATAAACCTTTATTTGTCCTCCGGGGTGGAAATTGCAGTTCACAACAGCAGCAGGGTAAAGTACAGCACACAGAGTTGCAGGGTAATATAACAACAACAATAGGGGGGCACGATAAAGTACAGTATAAAAATAAAAAATAAGTAAGTTAAGTACGTGGTTAAGTGAGTGGTTCCTGTCTCGAATGTGAACCAGATATAGACAGACATATAGACAGTTATTGCACTTGAGGAGAATTACAGGGTATTGCACGTAATGTACGTACGAACAACAAGACCACCACGGGGAATATTGCAGGTTGTGCGTAAGAACAACAAGACCACCATGGGAGAATATTGAAACACAGGGCACTTGAAATATTGGACTTAATATAGAATATTGAGCAACAGGAAACTTGAAATATTGCACTTAATATAGAATTGTTGAATATAACACTTGAATATTGCACGTAAGTAAGGTAATAAAAGTAATACTGCATGGTGGTGAGGTAGTGATGATAATAGTTATAATAATGATGTAGCACATGATAGTGGCTATGGACAGCAGTGTTTAGTGATCATTAAACATCTCTCCTTCACACACCGAGGGTGAATCAGCCTACTGCTGAAGCTGCTCTCCAGAGCGGACAGTGAGTCCTGCAGGGGGTGTGACTCGTGGTCCAGCATAGTTGTCAGCTTTGCCAGGACTCGTCTGTCACCCACCACCTGCACTGAGTCCAGAGGACAGCCCAGGATTGAGCTGGACTTCTTGATTACCTTGTCCAGCTTCTTCCTTTCCCTCTCAGTGATGCTGCTGCTCCAGCAGACCACACCGTACATGATGGCTGAGGCCACCACTGAGTCATAGAAAGACTTTAGGGTTGCCCCCTGCATCCTAAAAAACCTGTCTCCTCAGGAAGTAGAGCCGTCTCTGACCTTTCTTGTACAGTGCATCAGTGTGGTGAGTCCAGTCCAGTTTGTGGTTCAGGTGAACACCCAGGTACTTATAGGACTCACTCCACTCTCTCAATGTCCATTCCCTGGATGTTCACCAGTGGGGTGAAGGTCGGCGTCTGCGGGAATCCACCACCATCTCCTTGGTCTTGCCCGCCTTAATGAGGAGGTGGTTCGGCAGACACCAGTCTACGAAGTCCTGCGTCAGTTGCCTGTACTCCGTGTCATCGTCGTCACTGATCAGGCGACGATGGCGGAGTCATCAGAAAACTTGAGCAGGACGCAGCCCTCCAAGTTGTGACTGAAATCAGCGATGTAGAGGGTGAAGAGGAGTCTTTCCACACACACACACACACACACACACACACACCATCATCAGCATCGCATCTAAAAAATGTGCTGTTTTAAAAACTAAATCAGGGGTGAGCAACCCTGACCCTCAAGAGCCATAGGCATGTTTCCCTGCTCCAACACAGATCGCCCTCTGCTGGCTGTTCATGTTGTATAAAATGTTCCCGTGAAACTGAAGGTTGGAGAAATGTTTCTGGATGGAGGGACAGAGAGGGAGGTGGAGTGAGGCCATACTGCTAAGGAGCAGGTGTATCTACCTGATGAAGAACATTTCTCTCTCTCCTTCTCTCTCGCGCTCTCCCTGTCATTCCTCTCCCTTCCTGTGCCTTTGTTTCTGTGTCCAGCTGGTGGCGCCGGCAGGCTAAGAAGGTGGTTAAAGGTGTGGGCACCTTCCGCCTGCGCCTCAAGCGCTACCTGGGGGTGAAGGCCTCTAAGAAGCCTGTGGTCAGACTTATCAAAGTCCAGTCTGTGAACAGCACTATCATCACTATGAACATTGGCATGCCGCCTGTGTCTGTGTAGACATGATTCATTTCCCCCTCTCCCAGCTCTCCTCACTGCCCACTGCCCCCCCACCCCATCCCCCCTTTACATTCCAATGAACTCAGCATTTAAACTCAAGGGGAGCAGTGTCTTTTTCACAGTTGGTTAAAAGTGTAAACAAACAAAAAATGGCAATATGCAGTCTTTTTCTCCAAATTGTTTCTCAATGTTTTTTCTTGTAATGCTGCATGGACATGAGCGCTTTACTTGTTGACCGTCAGGAGGCGCAAACTGAACCAGCTTTGATCTTGGCCACACCCTCTATTGAGTTTGTCTGCCCATGTGACCTGTAACAGAATGGGTTCTTATTTTGTCATCACTCTAATGGAGTGAGTGGATGTGTATTCACACATAGCCAATACTGAGGTTTAACTCACAGCAGCTCTGCATTGCAGACTTGGACAGTCCCATCCTGCAGTAAGGAGTAAGTGGGTTGGTTGAATGTTCCTTGCTCATCAGGAAGCTTCTTTATCTCATAGCACTGCCCAAGGTACCACAGAACAGAGAGTGTCATTCATTCAACATCAGCCACTTGCGTAACATTAAGGTATACTGATCTGAGCAATATTCAAATACACACAACTACATTGATCTTCACATAGGCAACAATGTCCCTGACTTAAATCAGGTTAAAACTGACCTTGTTGATGTCAAAGTCGGTTTGGAGTTCAGGGGTGGGACACCTGCCAAGGTGGAAGGACTAAGCATGTGCAGGTATTGCAGCTATTAGAATCACAAAGGCCACCTAGACCACATAGTCACAAAGTGAGTTAGACAAAAACACAGAAACACAGATTCTAGAATATGGCAAGATACACTCATGACACATTACCTGGAAACACTTTGCCAAGATAGCAATAGACCCAACTTGATTCTTTACTTTCCTGATCGTCTGAAAGCTCAGGCTAAATCTTATGTCCAAAGTAACTAAAAGACAAAGAAAAATACACTGTGTCTTGGGCACCCAATATTAATTGACAAAATACTGATTCATTGTGTTGCCTTGTAAATGTATTGCTTGTCTTTTGTATTTGTGTGGCAGTGGTTGTGCAACGTCAATAAACAATTTTGTTAAATCTTTATTTCATAGTTTATGAAAGCATTTTTGCTTAAGCTATGCTGTCCATAGGCCCCTTGCTCTTCCTCGTCCAGACATTACAGCGTAATTTTCTGTTCTCAAAAACATCACTCCTCAAAGTCCTTCTTTTATAGTGAAGTATAGTAGAGTCGCGTCTAGTCCAATCTGCAGATTGGGAGAGAAAGCCAGAACTCTGGCAATAAATTAAGACAACACAAGGTTCAGGTCTCAATCATGTCTCTCTACGCTCTGAACACTGGAGGAACATCTTTTATAAGGCACAATAATGGAAACATAGATAGTGACAGTCAAGCAGTGATGACAGCCTCAGAGAAAAAGATTCACAGCTCCAAACTCATGACCGCTCTCCGACTAGAGATCATAGTTAGAGCTCTCTTTCTCCTGACCCCAAACCATTTTTTAACCCTGACACATAAGCACAGTCTACTTCTTATTAATAGCAAGCTCACATGAGAAATATACCAACTAGTGTCCAATGGCTAGTTCTATTGATTAGTGATTACTGTAAGCACACAGGAAATAACTATTTCTTACACAGTGGCCAGCGCCATAAATACAACAGCACATACAATATTTTAACTGAAATAGTTTGACTGAAATAGTGGGGTACATGGGGGGGCGGGGTGAGTGTGGGGTAGATGAGGGGGTGAGTGTGGGGTTGAATGGGGGGGGTGTTGAGGAGAGCTGGGAGTAACGCTGGAGGTTACAGGCAGCATTCCATCGCAGACAGGATGGACCTTAATAAGCCTGGCCACAGGTGTATTAGAGGTCTTCACCTCCAGGCAGCGCTTGAGGCGCAGGCGAAAGATGCTCATGCCCTTGACCACCTTCTTAACCTGCCGACGCCACCAGCTGGAAACAGAGACAAAGGCACAGGAGGTGAGGGAGCGTGGGAACAGGAAGAGAAGAGATACAGGGGAAAACAACTGAGAATGTGGTTTAGATGGTTGTAACATGGGTGTGTCCTTTGAAGACAGACAGGACAACAGCTTGTCTAACATTGCTCTCTACAGAAATATAATAACGACTTCTCATATTTAGTTTTGGCACTGGCAGTCTGTACAAGAACATGTTTACTCTGACTCTGTAACTTTGTTCAGTTTGATCCCGTTTTAACAAAGAGCCTCAGTTTCTCCCACTGTTCTAGTTTAATTGGAGCCTCTTGTTTGTCTCTATTACAAGACAGCCAGGGCACAAATACCCGCCAGACCACCGATTGAACAAAAGAACTACAATACCGTTTTATTAATGACCAGGGGCTAATAATTTTGGACGTTTCATTTTTGCCCTTTCTTGTTTCAACTCACTATTTCAATTAAATATCCTAATCAAACTTAGTGGAGATTTTGTCTTTGTTATTTTGAAAACAAATACACTATAAAACACTTGTTGTTAATGGTCATTTCCATGGAAAAATCAAAAGTTTTGTCTAATTTCGTAAGGGGGCTAATAATTTTGGCCTCAACTGTATGTTGTGTCTCTACAGACTGTGTGGATACTTATAGTGAAAGATGACAGAGAAGACAATGCATATAAACGTGACTATTTTAATAGCAGGCGAACAGCAACAATGGACATGTATGTTTCTCTTACAGACTGGCTTCTTTCCCCCCCCCCAACTCCTGGTTACACAGTTACTTATAATATATCCCGCCCCCTACAGGCATACCTAGATATAACAGGTTTTCCATTCAAACACCACAGCTCCTCCCCTGTAGCTTTAAACTTAACATTTTCTTTTGCACACGTCTTCTGAACAAGAATTATCCTAGTACAAAAAATACCAAAGCAAATAAATGTAGACACCTACAAGGTATTTAAAACACTTCCCTGTGTACAAATAATAGTGCATTTCAATAACACAAGACTTTTCTTTTAACAGTCTCTTTCTTTTACAAGTCCAAACGCTGAGGAGGGCGCACATTCCTTTTAGGGCGCTCCGTGTATCCTGAACTTGAAGTGTTTTCACGAGCTTGTTCAGTCTCCATCGAGTGCTGGTGGTTCTCATGCATCTGCTCACAGACAGCTCACAGACAACAGTGTCAATGTCACTCATGTCATCTCCAGGATCAATGTGGTAATCCCAGTTTCCTTCAGTGTTACTCCTAGTCTTTTCTGGAATGCCATTCTTTTTCTTTGCATCCAGCATCTGATTAACATGTCTTTTTACACATGTCCCATTTACAGACACCAAGTAAGTTACAGGACCCAAAACATCAGTTGTTACACCATCTAACCACTTTTCTCCTCCCCTGTAGTTTTTAACAAGCACAGCCTGACCCATAGAGAAAGATCTGACTTTTTTCTTCATCTCTGACTGTTTTGGAAAACTACCTGTCTGGACTGATGGAGACGATTCTGGTTTCACTACAGAAAGTCTAGTACGGACCTGTCTTTTAAGAAACAGCTCTGCTGGTGTTTTCTTAGTTGTTGTATGGGGCATGTTCCTGTAACCGTACAAGAAGATAGCGATACAATGCTGCAAAGTCATGCCACCCACTGCTCTGTGCTTGGCTAAAGACCTTTTAAAGTTTTGGACTAGTCGTTCAGCCAATCCGTTTGAGGCTGGATGATAAGCTGGAGTTTTAATGTGCTTAACAGCATTCATATTAAGGAACGTCTCAAATTCACCTGATGTAATCTGAGATCCATTATTTGACACCACCTCTTTTGGTAAACCGTATGCTGCAAAAAGGTTTCTTAATGCTTCAATAGTTTTGCTGGCTGTAGTGGTTTGCATGTGTATTATTTCCGGCCAACGAGCATATGCATCCATTACTACAAGAAACATTTCCTTTTTTACTTCTGCAAAATCAAGGTGAATTCTCTCCCACGAGGCCCATCTCCATGTATGCACAGGTGCTGTGGCAGGCATGCTACGCTGCTGCTTACATACAGTATGTCACACCGATTTACCTCACTCTCAATCTCCTCATCAAGTGTAGGCCACCAAAATAAGCTTCTGGAGAGAGACTTCATTTTCACCATGCCCCAGTGGCTGTCATGTAACTCTGCCAATAACCTGCTTTGCAGCTTTTCTGGTATGACAACCCGAAAACCCCAATGTACACAGCCCTCTTCAACAGTAAGGTCAAACTTGCGTTTTGCATATGGTTTTAGATCCTCATCTGGAACATACTTTGGCCAACCTGACAAAATATGTTGCTTTACTTTAGCTAGTACAGGGTCTCTCTCCGTTTCCTGTGCAATATCTTTTGCCGTTAAAGGCAGACTGTCTAGATAAGACACTCTGAATACTGGGTTTGGTCTGGGAAAACTGTCGTTGGTTATTGGTTATCTGGATAATGCGTCCGCATTTCCATGATCTTCAGATCGTTTTACTGTATCTCATAGTTATATGCAGCCAAAATCAAGGACCATCTCTGCATCCTAGCTGCAGCTAAGGGAGGTACCCCTGTTTTTGGACCTAAGATCTTCAGTAATGGCTTGTGGTCCGTTATCAGTGTAAACTTACGACCATACAAGTATTCATGAAATTTCACCACTCCAAAAACCAAGCCAAGTGCTTCTTTTTCTATCTGTGAATAGTTTTTCTCGGCACTGGCAAGCATCCGAGACGCAAAAGCTACTGGTTTTTCACTGCCGTCCGGCATCTTGTGTGCGATCACTGCACCTACCCCTACTGGTGAAGCATCACAAGCTAGTATGAGTGGCAGGTCTGGATTGTAATGAACTAGGACTCTGTTAGACATCAGCTGTTTTGACATGAAAGGCCTTCTGGCGTGATGCCGACCACTCCCACTTTACATCTTTCTGCAGTAACCCTGTCATAGGTGCTATTATGGTAGAAAGGTTTGGAATTAACTTTCCATAATAACTCAGCAGTGATAAGAAAGACTTCAGCTCAGTGATAGTTGTGGAAACGGCTGCCTTAGCAATAGCTTCACGTTTTTCTTGCATTGGGTGAATTCCCTCTGTATCAATGACATGTCCCAAATATGACACACTGTGCTGAAAGAAGGCACATTTATCTTTGTTAACCCTGAGGTTGTGTTTCTTTAGTCTTTTCAGCACTTCTTCCAGGTTTTTCCTGTGCGTTTCTGTATCCTGGCCTGTGATCAATATGTCATCTAAATAACAGATCACACCATCTATGCCCTGCAGAACTTGATCCATTAGTTTTTGGAATAATGCCGGTGCACTGGCCACACCATAGGGCAGCCTGTTTACACGGTACAGCCCTTTGTGTGTGTTTATGGTCAAGTACTGTTTAGAACTGTCTTCTAGCTCTACTTGTTGGTATGCTTGTGATAAATCAAGCTTTGTAAATCGTTCATCTCCTGATAGTTTGTGAACAAATCCTGTGGTTTTGCTATGGGGTACTGATCTACTTCAAGCCACGGGTTAATAGACACTTTATAGTCCCCACAGATTCTCACAGTTTGATCTACTTTAGGGATATTTACCGTGGGTGCAGCCCATTCACTGAAATTAACAGGTGTAATAACCCCATTGGCCTCCATTTTGTTTAACTGGGCTTCGACTGCGTCCCTTAGTGCGTAAGGCACAGATCGTGGTTTGCAAAACCTTGGAATGGCCCCTGCAATGACATGCAGTTTAGCTTTCATCCCTGTCACCTTGCCTAGAGTGGGCTGAAACACCTCTGGGTACCTGTTACAAAACTCTCAGGTGCTACTCTGTTTACAGAGGACCAATCTAGTTTGAGCTTTTGGATCCAATCCCTTCCCAACAAAGCTGGACCATTACCTTTGACCACAAGTAGGTTGAGTGTGCAATTGTTCCCATTACACTTTACCTTAACAGAAATACTCCCTCTCACGCTAAGTGAGTGTTTACTGTAGGTTCTTAACACACAATTTGCAGGCATTAGCTTTGCTCTCTTAAACCTACGCTTGTACAGTTGCTCCGAAATGACAGAAACTGCTGCTCCTGTGTCTACTTCCATTTTTAACCGTTTTTCATTTACCCTTACATACACATAATAAGGTTTTTCACTCCCTGTATCACCTTCAGAAACAGTGTTGACACCTTTAGACCCTATTGAAAACAGTTCAATGTCTCTGACGTTACCTGCCCGGTACTCTGTGTCAAAGCCCGAGGCTGCTTTAGTCTCTGATGTTCCGGCTTTTCGGTGCTCTGGCTCTCTCTGCGGTGAAACGGCGATGTCCTCAGGCTGACCGTCGGCGTCAGGAAGGCTCGCCTCGCTGTCTTCCGCCGGAGTCCCTATGCCTTCTTTATCCCGGTCGCGGTCATCCTCACCAAGTGCTGAAACATCCAGATGCTTGGTCCATTTGGTCTGCGTGTCTTTCCTTCCTTCTGGTCGGGATCTGCAAGCCTTGGCGATGTGTCCTTTCTTCTTACATGCCCGGCATTCCACCTCCTTAAAGCGGCACCCCTCTGGTGTGTGCCCCTCTCTGTTGCATCGATAGCATGGCCGCCCGGTTTCCTCCTTTCTCGGCGCTGCTGCCGTCTTGGAAATGGCGTTAGCCTTAAACGACTTGTGTGACCACTGCTGTGCATTTTGTTTAGTCACTTCGTGTGCCAGTCCCATATCATAAGCACGAGCCAGCGTCAATTCTTTAGTGTGGGCGGAATTTAGCATGCGGTCACGTAGTTCTCCACTTTTTACTCCGCACACAAATCTGTCTCTGAGAGTATCGTCTAAAAATGTCCCAAACTTGCAATTAGCTGCTACCTTCCTTAAGCTTGCCATATACTCACTTATAGACTCGTCTTCTCTCTGGTTTCTGGAGTTGAACTTGTACCTTTCCGCAATGAAGTTTGTCTTCGGCACAAAGTGTTTGCGCATTAAGTCAACTAGCTCCGATAACTTTTTATCGGACGGCTTTAATGGCGCACACAAATCCATCAGCAGATTGTGCTTCTTTCTGCCCACCACTGTCAGGAACACGGCCTTTGCCTTATCATCATCATAGGACAAACCGTTTGCTACGAAGAATTGTTCTAGCCTTTCAAAATAGGCGTCAAATTCCTCTTCATTTTCGTCGAAGTGAAGGTCTTCACTTGTCCCGAATGCCGTGAATGCGGTCGCCATTTTCTCCACCATGCGTCCTCTCGTCTCGACGGAGTTTTTCCTTGTTGAAAACTCTTTTCACATACGGGATCCCATCCTCGTCGCCAAAAGTCTGTTGTGTCTCTACAGACTGTGTGGATACTTGTAGTGAGAAGACTATGCATATAAACGTGACTATTTTAATAGCAGGCGAACAGCAACAATAAACATGTCTGTTTCTCTTACAGACTGGCTTCTTTCTTGGCAACTCCTGGTTACACAGTTACTGATAATATATCGCGCCCCCTACAGGCATAACTAGATATACCAGGTTTTCCATTCAAACACCACACTAACTGCATTTCGTTACTCTGTACTTGAAATGTGTATTGACAATAAAGTTGAATCTAATCTAAAATGGAATCTTATGAGAGTAATAATTTTGTGTGTGAAAGTATCCTGAACTAAGACATAGGTTTGTTTGGCCATTTTAGAACTGTGTTACACCTAGTTGCGCTCGTCTTAGAGAGACACTGACTCAAGACACCACCCTGAGCAGTGATGAGTTGCAGAGAAAGGGTAAAAAACGCCCCCTAGAGCAGGGGTTCTTAACCTTTTTGACTCTGAGGCCCAATTATCTCAGTGCAGAGTGGCCCGGGGCCCATTAAATATTAACACTGTAGAGATTAATTGATCTCAATCATTTGTATTCAATAATAGATCCAATCCATGTACAGTTTAACATGCTAACAAAGTAGTTAAGTAGTTAAGTTAAATAAATAATACAATGACATGATAGAATGTGATCACCACAAAGATTTTTATTAAGCTTTCATTAACTAGCTTCAGTTCACTTGTTCAGTTGATAACCTATGCAGTCCCACGGCCCAAGCGGCCCACAGGTGCAAAACTGAAAGTTTCTTGCGGCCCTCAAGGTAGTGCTCGCAGCCCAAGTATCGCCTAAGCCTCGCAGCCCAAGCCTAAGTACTTCGGAGGGGGTTCGACTGATAGCTGTAGTTTGTAGTGACGAGCAGATGGAGGTTTGTGTGTGGAGTTGAGGGAGGCATCGAATTGTATATTATTTCATTAAAGTATATGAGAATAAAACGAGAGAAAAGAATTTACCGCCTTCTTGTGTTTATTTCTTCCAGTCACCGTTTTTACATGGAGACTTATGAGTCAACTTTGAACACATAATTAGATTAGATTCAATTTTAATGTCATTACACAGGTACAAGTACAGGGTAACGAAATACAGTTAGCATCCAACCAGAAGTGCAAAACAGTTATTACAACAGAACATAATTGTAATTGTATACTCAGAATATACACAGTATGAACAGTATAAGGCTAAACAACTAAATATACTGAAACATTTTTACTTAAAAAAAATAACAGTGACTGTTGACTGTCCAGTTTATCGATGAAGAGACACTTCTAGAAACCGGAAAATCAAACACCAGTTTATCGCCTCAGATGATGAATGTTTTCCGTAGTTTCAGTCAGCACTCAGCACCGCAGATCTTCGCTAATTGACCCGCTAATTGACCCTCTATTTGCAGACTGATTTGCCGCTGCAGGAAGTGATAACGCGCATGTCCGGTTCTCTTCTAGTTAGTTTTTTTAGGACATTGTTTACATGAGTTAAGAACGTTAAGTGTTGCTAGAATACATGATGGAAAATTTGGATAACTCTCAGTCCTATTGTGACCTCATAGAGCCACTTGTCCAGTGCCTAGTGTCTAGTACTGTAATAAATATAAACTTTCTACCGACTATCCTCATTCACACCATAGCCTTGCAACGTCTATCGTTCTGTAGTAATTTCATAACTTACACTGAAATATTGAGGTCAAACAGCAACAGCAGTGCGATGCGGTCAACGACAGGGATCCTGTAAGGATCAAAAGTAAGTGTCATGGTCGTTTAATGAAATGTAGGATGGTGGTGTGAGCATATAGCTCAACATGATCATGAGCGTGGTTATTTTTCTTTATTTGATCAATTATCACTCAAATTCCAATGATTGTTTTGCGTTGACCTGTGCTGTTTCTTCCTTGCATCCAGTGGAAGGCAGTGACCTCCGTCGGGTCACTGTTTTACCCAGAGCTGAGTGGCTTCGGATTCAAGGAAGTCTAAACCAGCGGAACATCCAGAATGAGAAGCTCAAGGAGGAAGCCAGGCAGAGGGAGGAAATGCACCTGCGCTCAAAGGAGATGGTCAAATTCTGGCCCCACACATTTGGTGTAAGGAAGCTTGTCCCACTTGTCGTAGTGTTATGTTTAAAAGTACTTAAATATGTTCATTTATTCGCAATGCATTTATGTAATTGTTCAAGGTATGTTTGTGCCAATTACCTTTATAGGGACGAACACAAAAGAAACTAAATGCGAAGAAGATTCGCGAGGAGATAAAGAAAGAGGAGGAAAGAAAGTTTGATATGGAGGAGGCCAGATATAAGGAGGACATGAGGAAAGAGGCCATTATGAAGACCAATGCCCAGCTGTTCTACCAAACAGAGCAAGGCAAAGCATTCCATGTATGTATTTCTGGAGTTTTTCACCTGTATTCATACACAGGTCACGGTGTGGTTATTTGAGTAGAGAGTATTGTATGATTGAATCCCTTCCACTGTTATTTCTTCAGAGTGCACTCATTCTGACAGAAGTCTTGAAAGAGAGAGAGGCTCAGATCCACCTGAAACAAAGAAAGCTGGAAGCTTTGAAAGCTGTGGAAAGGGAAGCCATCATTAAAATGAAACAGAAAGCTAAGGATGCCTGTAAAGAAGAAATGGAGAAAGCTGTTCAGAGGAAGCGCGAGTGTCTGGCTGTGGCTGATGCCCTGAAACAGCAGTAAGTAGCCTCACCCTGCAGAACCCCCACACACGAAGTCAGGCTGCCAGGGGTTCAACACATGAACGCACCCTAAGGACTGTGCTTACTGGAGATACCCTGTCCTCTATCATCCAGACCAGCGGTAGGCAACCCTGGTCCTAGGGAGCCACTGTCCTGAAGGTTTTAGATGTTTCCCTGCTTTTGACACACCTGATTGTAATGAAAGGTCATTATGAGGCTTCCACAGAGCTTGATAACAACCCATTCATTAGAATCAGGTGTGCTAGAGCAAGGAAGCGTCTAAAACCTTCAGAACAGTGGCTCCCTTCGACCAGGGTTGCCTACCCCTGATCCAGACAGTAGAGCATTGGTGTCAAACTCGTGTCATCGAGGGCCAAGAGGGTGCAGGTTTTCACGTCAACCAAGCGCTACTCCAGCTGATTTCAGTAGAGAATGTTGATGTTATCAGGATAAAGGAGCATGCGATGGTCAGAGAGAGAGAGAGACAGCAGAAGCAGTGGGAGGCAGAGGAGACTGAACGTAAGAGGAACCTCTTTCTGATGGACGAAACCATCAAGAAACAGAAGATCCTGGAGGAGAAGAAGCAAATCATAAGAGATAACATGGTATTAGCATCTTAGCTGCTGGTTGCAGTCACTCACATGGTATTAGCATCTTAGCTGCTGGATGCAGTCACTCACAATCATCTTTGCAGGCTCACCTGTCAGACAGAGCTATCATGAGAGCGGTAGAGGGTCAACAGCAGGAGGTGGAGGACAAACGAAGGAAGATGTTTGTTGACGATAGAGAGAGGATGATGAAGCTGAGAATAGAAAAGGAGGCTGAGATGTTCCGGTATGTTCCATCTCCCCTGCCTGATCGAGCTCACCCTGCAACAGTAAACTGTGCTATCACTGTTTAACGCTGGTTTTTGAGGTCGTCTAGAGCGGGGCTGAGCTAATAACTTTTTTTTTCTTCTCTGCTCCTCAGCGAGGTCCAGATCCAGAGGGACAGGATCAGGGCGGCTCTGGACACTCAGCGCAGGAAGCTGGAACCCAACAAGGTGTGATTATTGTGTAATATCAGCACTTGGTGCTTTAGGCACAGTTCGTGAAATGGCACGAATGAAATGGCAATACTGTCTTTAATTTTAACTAAGGGAGTGACATTAGGTAAAACGTGTAGGGCCAAACCCCAGATATTACTAACCAAACGATGCAGTAAAGTGTGCAAAATGAATATGCGGGTAATATGAACTGTTCACTGAACAGTTTCATCAAAATGTAACTTCATCCATTCATAATACACAATGTTCTTGAGTTTATTGGAACACACGTACACACACTCCTCTAATGAGGCAGTATCAGACCACAACTGCGGACCACAACATTTTGCGACAGTTCACATGCTTTGTGCACATTCTTTCCCAAATGTGTGGAGGTTCAAAACAGACCCAAGTGGGGTCCTTGTAGTAAACCACTCTCCCAGCATCCCAGTCCTTATCTCTGGTGCAAACCATCTGTCTGCAGGCACCCCTCTGCGGTTTGACCCACAAACTTCAACTGCACAAGAGGGACCTCATCACCCCACCATACGGAGGAGCTGGGGGACATACACCGTACTGTACTTATTCTGGCAGATAAAACACTCCACGTCCAGTTCTGTTCATGAGAAAAAAATATTAAAATAATATGTCACGATTCATTGACATGTTACATATGCCTGATGGTCCAGTTACTCCAGGCCAGGTAAAGTCTTCTAAGTTAAGACCTTGTGCATTTCACTGTGAGAACCATGATGTTGAGTGTGCTGTTCATGATGATGATGATGATGATGATGATGATGAAGGTGGGGTGCGTTGCCCCCCTCGCCCAGGATCGGCTTGGAGACCGTGTGTGGCACATCTGCACTTGGAGCGCTACTGTTGAGACTTGTGGGTAGATTAGATAAACCTTTATTTGTCCTCCGGGGTGGAAATTGCAGTTCACAACAGCAGCAGGGTAAAGTACAGCACACAGAGTTGCAGGGTAATATAACAACAACAATAGGGGGGCACGATAAAGTACAGTATAAAAATAAAAAATAAGTAAGTTAAGTACGTGGTTAAGTGAGTGGTTCCTGTCTCGAATGTGAACCAGATATAGACAGACATATAGACAGTTATTGCACTTGAGGAGAATTACAGGGTATTGCACGTAATGTACGTACGAACAACAAGACCACCACGGGGAATATTGCAGGTTGTGCGTAAGAACAACAAGACCACCATGGGAGAATATTGAAACACAGGGCACTTGAAATATTGGACTTAATATAGAATATTGAGCAACAGGAAACTTGAAATATTGCACTTAATATAGAATTGTTGAATATAACACTTGAATATTGCACGTAAGTAAGGTAATAAAAGTAATACTGCATGGTGGTGAGGTAGTGATGATAATAGTTATAATAATGATGTAGCACATGATAGTGGCTATGGACAGCAGTGTTTAGTGATCATTAAACATCTCTCCTTCACACACCGAGGGTGAATCAGCCTACTGCTGAAGCTGCTCTCCAGAGCGGACAGTGAGTCCTGCAGGGGGTGTGACTCGTGGTCCAGCATAGTTGTCAGCTTTGCCAGGACTCGTCTGTCACCCACCACCTGCACTGAGTCCAGAGGACAGCCCAGGATTGAGCTGGACTTCTTGATTACCTTGTCCAGCTTCTTCCTTTCCCTCTCAGTGATGCTGCTGCTCCAGCAGACCACACCGTACATGATGGCTGAGGCCACCACTGAGTCATAGAAAGACTTTAGGGTTGCCCCCTGCATCCTAAAAAACCTGTCTCCTCAGGAAGTAGAGCCGTCTCTGACCTTTCTTGTACAGTGCATCAGTGTGGTGAGTCCAGTCCAGTTTGTGGTTCAGGTGAACACCCAGGTACTTATAGGACTCACTCCACTCTCTCAATGTCCATTCCCTGGATGTTCACCAGTGGGGTGAAGGTCGGCGTCTGCGGGAATCCACCACCATCTCCTTGGTCTTGCCCGCCTTAATGAGGAGGTGGTTCGGCAGACACCAGTCTACGAAGTCCTGCGTCAGTTGCCTGTACTCCGTGTCATCGTCGTCACTGATCAGGCGACGATGGCGGAGTCATCAGAAAACTTGAGCAGGACGCAGCCCTCCAAGTTGTGACTGAAATCAGCGATGTAGAGGGTGAAGAGGAGTCTTTCCACACACACACACACACACACACACACACACACACACACACCATCATCAGCATCGCATCTAAAAAATGTGCTGTTTTAAAAACTAAATCAGGGGTGAGCAACCCTGACCCTCAAGAGCCATAGGCATGTTTCCCTGCTCCAACACAGATCGCCCTCTGCTGGCTGTTCATGTTGTATAAAATGTTCCTGTGAAACTGAAGGTTGGAGAAATGTTTCTGGATGGAGGGACAGAGAGGGATGGTTGAGTGAGGCCATACTGCTAAGGAACAGGTCTATCTACCTGATGAAGAACATTTCTCTCTCTCCTTCTCTCTCGCGCTCTCCCTGTCATTCCTCTCACTCCCTGTACCTTTGTTTCTGTGTCCAGCTGGTGGCGCCGGCAAGCTAAGAAGGTGGTTAAAGGTGTGGGCACCTTCCGCCTGCGCCTCAAGCGCTACCTGGGGGTGAAGGCCTCTAAGAAGCCTGTGGTCAGACTTATCAAAGTCCAGTCTGTGAACAGCACTATCATCACTATGAACATTGGCATGCCGCCTGTGTCTGTGTAGACATGATTCATTTCCCCCTCTCCCAGCTCTCCTCACTGCCCACTGCCCCCCCACCCCATCCCCCCTTTACATTCCAATGAACTCAGCATTTAAACTCAAGGGGAGCAGTGTCTTTTTCACAGTTGGTTAAAAGTGTAAACAAACAAAAAATGGCAATATGCAGTCTTTTTCTCCAAATTGTTTCTCAATGTTTTTTCTTGTAATGCTGCATGGACATGAGCGCTTTACTTGTTGACCGTCAGGAGGCGCAAACTGAACCAGCTTTGATCTTGGCCACACCCTCTATTGAGTTTGTCTGCCCATGTGACCTGTAACAGAATGGGTTCTTATTTTGTCATCACTCTAATGGAGTGAGTGGATGTGTATTCACACATAGCCAATGCTGAGGTTTAACTCACAGCAGCTCTGCATTGCAGACTTGGACAGTCCCATCCTGCAGTAAGGAGTAAGTGGGTTGGTTGAATGTTCCTTGCTCATCAGGAAGCTTCTTTATCTCATAGCACTGCCCAAGGTACCACAGAACAGAGAGTGTCATTCATTCAACATCAGCCACTTGCGTAACATTAAGGTATACTGATCTGAGCAATATTCAAATACACACAACTACATTGATCTTCACATAGGCAACAATGTCCCTGACTTAAATCAGGTTAAAACTGACCTTGTTGATGTCAAAGTCGGTTTGGAGTTCAGGGGTGGGACACCTGCCAAGGTGGAAGGACTAAGCATGTGCAGGTATTGCAGCTATTAGAATCACAAAGGCCACCTAGACCACATAGTCACAAAGTGAGTTAGACAAAAACACAGAAACACAGATTCTAGAATATGGCAAGATACACTCATGACACATTACCTGGAAACACTTTGCCAAGATAGCAATAGACCCAACTTGATTCTTTACTTTCCTGATCGTCTGAAAGCTCAGGCTAAATCTTATGTCCAAAGTAACTAAAAGACAAAGAAAAATACACTGTGTCTTGGGCACCCAATATTAATTGACAAAATACTGATTCATTGTGTTGCCTTGTAAATGTATTGCTTGTCTTTTGTATTTGTGTGGCAGTGGTTGTGCAACGTCAATAAACAATTTTGTTAAATCTTTATTTCATAGTTTATGAAAGCATTTTTGCTTAAGCTATGCTGTCCATAGGCCCCTTGCTCTTCCTCGTCCAGACATTACAGCGTAATTTTCTGTTCTCAAAAACATCACTCCTCAAAGTCCTTCTTTTATAGTGAAGTATAGTAGAGTCGCGTCTAGTCCAATCTGCAGATTGGGAGAGAAAGCCAGAACTCTGGCAATAAATTAAGACAACACAAGGTTCAGGTCTCAATCATGTCTCTCTACGCTCTGAACACTGGAGGAACATCTTTTATAAGGCACAATAATGGAAACATAGATAGTGACAGTCAAGCAGTGATGACAGCCTCAGAGAAAAAGATTCACAGCTCCAAACTCATGACCGCTCTCCGACTAGAGATCATAGTTAGAGCTCTCTTTCTCCTGACCCCAAACCATTTTTTAACCCTGACACATAAGCACAGTCTACTTCTTATTAATAGCAAGCTCACATGAGAAATATACCAACTAGTGTCCAATGGCTAGTTCTATTGATTAGTGATTACTGTAAGCACACAGGAAATAACTATTTCTTACACAGTGGCCAGCGCCATAAATACAACAGCACATACAATATTTTAACTGAAATAGTTTGACTGAAATAGTGGGGTACATGGGGGGGCGGGGTGAGTGTGGGGTAGATGAGGGGGTGAGTGTGGGGTTGAATGGGGGGGGTGTTGAGGAGAGCTGGGAGTAACGCTGGAGGTTACAGGCAGCATTCCATCGCAGACAGGATGGACCTTAATAAGCCTGGCCACAGGTGTATTAGAGGTCTTCACCTCCAGGCAGCGCTTGAGGCGCAGGCGAAAGATGCTCATGCCCTTGACCACCTTCTTAACCTGCCGACGCCACCAGCTGGAAACAGAGACAAAGGCACAGGAGGTGAGGGAGCGTGGGAACAGGAAGAGAAGAGATACAGGGGAAAACAACTGAGAATGTGGTTTAGATGGTTGTAACATGGGTGTGTCCTTTGAAGACAGACAGGACAACAGCTTGTCTAACATTGCTCTCTACAGAAATATAATAACGACTTCTCATATTTAGTTTTGGCACTGGCAGTCTGTACAAAAACATGTTAACTCTGACTCTGTAACTTTGTTCAGTTTGATCCCGTTTTCAAACAGAGCCTCAGTTTCTCCCACTGTTCTAGTTTAATTGGAGCCTCTTGTTTGTCTCTATTAAAACCTTCCAACTCCTTTTACTGTTTATCTTGTCTATGTCTCTCAAGACGCTCTTGCCCATACCTAGTTTCTCTATGACAATCACTTTGAGCTGGAACACACCGTATCTTCTCAAGACAGCCAGAGCACAAATACCCGCCAGACCACCGATTGAACAAAAGAACTACAATACCGTGTTATTAATGACCAGGGGCTAATAATTTTGGATGTTTCATTTTTGCCCTTTCTTGTTTCAACTCACTATTTCAATTAAATATCCTAATCAAACTTAGTGGAGATTTTGTCTTTGTTATTTTGAAAACAAATACACTATAAAACACTTGTTGTTAATGGTCATTTCCATGGAAAAATCAAGAGTTTTGTCTAATTTCGTAAGGGGGCTAATAATTTTGGCCTCAACTGTATGTTGTGTCTCTACAGACTGTGTGGATACTTATAGTGAAAGATGACAGAGAAGAGTATGCATATAAACATGACTATTTTAATGGACATGTCTGTTTCTCTTACAGACTGGCTTCTTTCCCCCCCCCCAACTCCTGGTTACACAGTTACTTATAATATATTGCGCCCCCTATAGGCATACCTAGATATAACAGGTTTTCCATTCAAACACCACAGCTCCTCCCCTGTAGCTTTAAACTTAACATTTTCTTTTGCACACGTCTTCTGAACAAGAATTATTCTAGTACAAAAAATACCAAAGCAAATAAATGTAGACACCTACAAGGTATTTAAAACACTTCCCTGTGTACAAATAAAAATGCATTTCAATAACAAAAGACTTTTCTTTTAACAGTCTCTTTCTTTTACAAGTCCAAACGCTGAAGAGGGCGCACATTCCTTTTAGGGCGCTCCGTGTATCCTGAACTTGAAGTGTTTTCACGAGCTTGTTCAGTCTCCATCGAGTGCTGGTGGTTCTCATGCATCTGCTCACAGACAGCCGGAACAGTGTCAATGTCACTCATGTCATCTCCAGGATCAATGTGGTAATCCCAGTTTCCTTCAGTGTTACTCCTAGTCTTTTCTGGAATGCCATTCTTTTTCTTTGCATCCAGCATCTGATTAACATGTCTTTTTACACATGTCCCATTTACAGACACCAAGTAAGTTACAGGACCCAAAACATCAGTTATTACACCATCTAACCACTTTTCTCCTCCCCTGTAGTTTTTAACAAGCACAGCCTGAACCATAGAGAAAGATCTGACTTTTTTCTTCATCTCTGACTGTTTTGGAAAACTACCTGTCTGGACTGATGGAGACGATTCTGGTTTCACTACAGAAAGTCTAGTACGGACCTGTCTTTTAAGAAACAGCTCTGCTGGTGTTTTCTTAGTTGTTGTATGGGGCATGTTCCTGTAACCGTACAAGAAGTTAGCGATACAATGCTGCAATGTCATGCCACTCACTGCTCTGTGCTTGGCTAAAGACCTTTTAAAGTTTTGGACTAGTCGTTCAGCCAATCCATTTGAGGCTGGATGATAAGCTGATGATAAGCAATAGCTTCACGTTTTTCTTGCATTGGGTGAATTCCCTCTGCATCAATGACATGTCCCAAATATGACACACTGTGCTGAAAGAAGGCACATTTATCTTTGTTAACCCTGAGGTTGTGTTTCTTTAGTCTTTTCAGCACTTCTTCCAGGTTTTTCCTGTGTGTTTCTGTATCCTGGCCTGTGATCAATATGTCTTCTAAATAACAGATCACACCATCTATGCCCTGCAGAACTTGATCCATTAGTTTTTGGAATAATGCCGGTGCACTGGCCACACCATAGGGCAGCCTGTTTACACGGTACAGCCCTTTGTGTGTGTTTATGGTCAAGTACTGTTTAGAACTGTCTTCTAGCTCTACTTGTTGGTATGCTTGTGATAAATCAAGCTTTGTAAATCGTTCATCTCCTGATAGTTTGTGAACAAATCCTGTGGTTTTGCTATGGGGTACTGATCTACTTCAAGCCACGGGTTAATAGACACTTTATAGTCCCCACAGATTCTCACAGTTTGATCTACTTTAGGGATATTTACCGTGGGTGCAGCCCATTCACTGAAATTAACAGGTGTAATAACCCCATCGGCCTCCATTTTGTTTAACTGGGCTTCGACTGCGTCCCTTAGTGCGTAAGGCACAGATCGTGGTTTGCAAAACCTTGGAATGGCCCCTGCAATGACATGAAGTTTAGCTTTCATCCCTGTCACCTTGCCTAGTGTGGGCTGAAACACCTCTGGGTACCTGTTACAAAACTCTCAGGTGCTACTCTGTTTACAGAGGACAAATCTAGTTTGAGCTTTTGGATCCAGTCCCTTCCCAACAAAGCTGGACCATTACCTTTGACCACAAGTAGGTTGAGTGTGCAATTGTTCCCATTACACTTTACCTTAACAGAAATACTCCCTCTCCACGCTAAGTGAGTGTTTACTGTAGGTTCTTAACACACAATTTGCAGGCATTAGATTTGCTCTCTTAAACCTACGCTTGTACAGTTGCTCCGAAATGACAGAAACTGCTGCTCCTGTGTCTACTTCCATTTTTAACCGTTTTTCATTTACCCTTACATACACATAATAAGGTTTTTCACTCCCTGTATCATCTTCAGAAACAGTGTTGACACCTTTAGACCCTATTGAAAACAGTTCAACGTCTCTGACGTTACCTGCCCGGTACTCTGTGTCAAAGCGCGAGGCTGCTTTAGTCTCTGATGTCCCGGCTTTTCGGTGCTCTGGCTTCTCAGCTGGTGCACTGCGCTCTCTGTGGTGAAACGGCGATGTCCTCAGGCTGACCGTCGGGGTCAGGAAGGCTCGCCTCGCTGTCTTCCGCCGGAGTCCCTCTGCCTTCATCACGATCGCGGTCATCCACACCACGTGCTGTAACATCCAGATGCTTGGTCCATTTGGTCTGCGTGTCTTTCCTTCCTTCTGGTCGGGATCTGCAAGCCTTGGCGATGTGTCCTTTCTTCTTACATGCCCGGCATTCCACCTCCTTAAAGCGGCACCCCTCTGGTGTGTACCCCTTTCTGTTGCATCGATAGCATGGCCGCCCGGTTTCCTCCTTTCTCGGCGCTGCTGCCGTCTTGGAAATGGCGTTAGCCTTAAACGACTTGTGTGACCACTGCTGTGCATTTTGTTTAGTCACTTCGTGTGCCAGTCCCATGTCATAAGCACGAGCCAGCGTCAATTCTTTAGTGTGGGCGGAATTTAGCATGCGGTCACGTAGTTCTCCACTTTTTACTCCGCACACAAATCTGTCTCTGAGAGCATCGTCTAAAAATGCCCCAAACTTGCAATTAGCTGCTACCTTCCTTAAGCTTGCCATATACTCACTTATAGACTCGTCCTCTCTCTGGTTTCTGGAGTTGAACTTGTACCTTTCCGCAATGAAGTTTGTCTTCGGCACAAAGTGTTTGCGCATTAAGTCAACTAGCTCCGATAACTTTTTATCGGACGGCTTTAATGGCGCACACAAATACATCAGCAGATTGTGCTTCTTTCTGCCCACCACTGTCAGGAACACGGCCTTTGCCTTATCATCATCATAGGACAAACCGTTTGCTACGAAGAATTGTTCTAGCCTTTCAAAATAGGCGTCAAATTCCTCTTCATTTTCGTCGAAGTGAAGGTCTTCACTTGTCCCGAATGCCGTGAATGCGGTCGCCATTTTCTCCACCATGCGTCCTCTCGTCTCGACTGAGTTTTTCCTTGTTGAAAACTCTTTTCACATACGGGATCCCATCCTCGTCGCCAAAAGTCTGTTGTGTCTCTACAGACTGTGTGGATACTTGTAGTGAGAAGACTATGCATATAAACGTGACTATTTTAATAGCAGGCGAACAGCAACAATAAACATGTCTGTTTCTCTTACAGACTGGCTTCTTTCTTGGCAACTCCTGGTTACACAGTTACTGATAATATATCGCGCCCCCTACAGGCATAACTAGATATACCAGGTTTTCCATTCAAACACCACACTAACTGCATTTCGTTACTCTGTACTTGAAATGTGTATTGACAATAAAGTTGAATCTAATCTAAAATGGAATCTTATGAGAGTAATAATTTTGTGTGTGAAAGTATCCTGAACTAAGACATAGGTTTGTTTGGCCATTTTAGAACTGTGTTACACCTAGTTGCGCTCGTCTTAGAGACACACTGACTCAAGACACCACCCTGAGCAGTGATGAGTTGCAGAGAAAGGGTAAAAAACGCCCCCTAGAGCAGGGGTTCTTAACCTTTTTGACTCTGAGGCCCAATTATCTCAGTGCAGAGTGGCCCGGGGCCCATTAAATATTAACACTGTAGAGATTAATTGATCTCAATCATTTGTATTCAATAATAGATCCAATCCATGTACAGTTTAACATGCTAACAAGCTAAAACCTTAAGTAGTTAAGTTAAATAAATAATACAATGACATGATAGAATGTGATCACCACAAAGATTTTTATTAAGCTTTCATTAACTAGCTTCAGTTCACTTGTTCAGTTGATAACCTATGCAGTCCCACGGCCCAAGCGGCCCACAGGTGCAAAACTGAAAGTTTCTTGCGGCCCTCAAGGTAGTGCTCGCAGCCCAAGTATCGCCTAAGCCTCGCAGCCCAAGCCTAAGTACTTCGGAGGGGGTTCGACTGATAGCTGTAGTTTGTAGTGACGAGAAGATGGAGGTTTGTGTGTGGAGTTGAGGGAGGCATCGAATTGTATATTATTTCATTAAAGTATATGAGAATAAAACGAGAGAAAAGAATTAACCGCCTTCTTGTGTTTATTTCTTCCAGTCACCGTTTTTACATGGAGACTTATGAGTCAACTTTGAACACATAATTAGATTAGATTCAATTTTAATGTCATTACACAGGTACAAGTACAGGGTAACGAAATACAGTTAGCATCCAACCAGAAGTGCAAAACAGTTATTACAACAGAACATAATTGTAATTGTATACTCAGAATATACACAGTATGAACAGTATAAGGCTAAACAACTAAATATACTGAAACATTTTTACTTAAAAAAAATAACAGTGGCTGTTGACTGTCCAGTTTATCGATGAAGAGACACTTCTAGAAACCGGAAAATCAAACACGAGTTTATCGCCTCAGATGATGAATGTTTTCCGTAGTTTCAGTCAGTATGAACACTCAGCACCGCAGATCTTCGCTAATTGACCCGCTAATTGACCCTCTATTTGCAGACTGATTTGCCGCTGCAGGAAGTGATAACGCGCATGTCCGGTTCTCTTCTGGTTAGTTTTTTTAGGACATTGTTTACATGAGTTAAGAACGTTAAGTGTTGCTAGAATACATGATGGAAAATTTGGATAACTCTCAGTCCTATTGTGACCTCATAGAGCCACTTGTCCAGTGCCTAGTGTCTAGTACTGTAATAAATATAAACTTTCTACCGACTATCCTCATTCACACCATAGCCTTGCAACGTCTATCGTTCTGTAGTAATTTCATAACTTACACTGAAATATTGAGGTCAAACAGCAACAGCAGTGCGATGCGGTCAACGACAGGGATCCTGTAAGGATCAAAAGTAAGTGTCATGGTCGTTTAATGAAATGTAGGATGGTGGTGTGAGCATATAGCTCAACATGATCATGAGCGTGGTTATTTTTCTTTATTTGATCAATTATCACTCAAATTCCAATGATTGTTTTGCGTTGACCTGTGCTGTTTCTTCCTTGCATCCAGTGGAAGGCAGTGACCTCCGTCGGGTCACTGTTTTACCCAGAGCTGAGTGGCTTCGGATTCAAGGAAGTCTAAACCAGCGGAACATCCAGAATGAGAAGCTCAAGGAGGAAGCCAGGCAGAGGGAGGAAATGCACCTGCGCTCAAAGGAGATGGTCAAATTCTGGCCCCACACATTTGGTGTAAGGAAGCTTGTCCCACTTGTCGTAGTGTTATGTTTAAAAGTACTTAAATATGTTCATTTATTCGCAATGCATTTATGTAATTGTTCAAGGTATGTTTGTGCCAATTACCTTTATAGGGACGAACACAAAAGAAACTAAATGCGAAGAAGATTCGCGAGGAGATAAAGAAAGAGGAGGAAAGAAAGTTTGATATGGAGGAGGCCAGATATAAGGAGGACATGAGGAAAGAGGCCATTATGAAGACCAATGCCCAGCTGTTCTACCAAACAGAGCAAGGCAAAGCATTCCATGTATGTATTTCTGGAGTTTTTCACCTGTATTCATACACAGGTCACGGTGTGGTTATTTGAGTAGAGAGTATTGTATGATTGAATCCCTTCCACTGTTATTTCTTCAGAGTGCACTCATTCTGACAGAAGTCTTGAAAGAGAGAGAGGCTCAGATCCACCTGAAACAAAGAAAGCTGGAAGCTTTGAAAGCTGTGGAAAGGGAAGCCATCATTAAAATGAAACAGAAAGCTAAGGATGCCTGTAAAGAAGAAATGGAGAAAGCTGTTCAGAGGAAGCGCGAGTGTCTGGCTGTGGCTGATGCCCTGAAACAGCAGTAAGTAGCCTCACCCTGCAGAACCCCCACACACGAAGTCAGGCTGCCAGGGGTTCAACACATGAACGCACCCTAAGGACTGTGCTTACTGGAGATACCCTGTCCTCTATCATCCAGACCAGCGGTAGGCAACCCTGGTCCTAGGGAGCCACTGTCCTGAAGGTTTTAGATGTTTCCCTGCTTTTGACACACCTGATTGTAATGAAAGGTCATTATGAGGCTTCCACAGAGCTTGATAACAACCCATTCATTAGAATCAGGTGTGCTAGAGCAAGGAAGCGTCTAAAACCTTCAGAACAGTGGCTCCCTTCGACCAGGGTTGCCTACCCCTGATCCAGACAGTAGAGCATTGGTGTCAAACTCGTGTCATCGAGGGCCAAGAGGGTGCAGGTTTTCACGTCAACCAAGCGCTACTCCAGCTGATTTCAGTAGAGAATGTTGATGTTATCAGGATAAAGGAGCATGCGATGGTCAGAGAGAGAGAGAGACAGCAGAAGCAGTGGGAGGCAGAGGAGACTGAACGTAAGAGGAACCTCTTTCTGATGGACGAAACCATCAAGAAACAGAAGATCCTGGAGGAGAAGAAGCAAATCATAAGAGATAACATGGTATTAGCATCTTAGCTGCTGGTTGCAGTCACTCACATGGTATTAGCATCTTAGCTGCTGGATGCAGTCACTCACAATCATCTTTGCAGGCTCACCTGTCAGACAGAGCTATCATGAGAGCGGTAGAGGGTCAACAGCAGGAGGTGGAGGACAAACGAAGGAAGATGTTTGTTGACGATAGAGAGAGGATGATGAAGCTGAGAATAGAAAAGGAGGCTGAGATGTTCCGGTATGTTCCATCTCCCCTGCCTGATCGAGCTCACCCTGCAACAGTAAACTGTGCTATCACTGTTTAACGCTGGTTTTTGAGGTCGTCTAGAGCGGGGCTGAGCTAATAACTTTTTTTTTCTTCTCTGCTCCTCAGCGAGGTCCAGATCCAGAGGGACAGGATCAGGGCGGCTCTGGACACTCAGCGCAGGAAGCTGGAACCCAACAAGGTGTGATTATTGTGTAATATCAGCACTTGGTGCTTTATGCACAGTTCGTGAAATGGCACGAATGAAATGGCAATACTGTCTTTAATTTTAACTAAGGGAGTGACATTAGGTAAAACGTGTAGGGCCAAACCCCAGATATTACTAACCAAACGATGCAGTAAAGTGTGCAAAATGAATATGCGGGTAATATGAACTGTTCACTGAACAGTTTCATCAAAATGTAACTTCATCCATTCATAATACACAATGTTCTTGAGTTTATTGGAACACACGTACACACACTCCTCTAATGAGGCAGTATCAGACCACAACTGCGGACCACAACATTTTGCGACAGTTCACATGCTTTGTGCACATTCTTTCCCAAATGTGTGGAGGTTCAAAACAGACCCAAGTGGGGTCCTTGTAGTAAACCACTCTCCCAGCATCCCAGTCCTTATCTCTGGTGCAAACCATCTGTCTGCAGGCACCCCTCTGCGGTTTGACCCACAAACTTCAACTGCACAAGAGGGACCTCATCACCCCACCATACGGAGGAGCTGGGGGACGTACACCGTACTGTACTTATTCTGGCAGATAAAACACTCCACGTCCAGTTCTGTTCATGAGAAAAAAATATTAAAATAATATGTCACGATTCATTGACATGTTACATATGCCTGATGGTCCAGTTACTCCAGGCCAGGTAAAGTCTTCTAAGTTAAGACCTTGTGCATTTCACTGTGAGAACCATGATGTTGAGTGTGCTGTTCATGATGATGATGATGATGATGATGATGATGAAGGTGGGGTGCGTTGCCCCCCTCGCCCAGGATCGGCTTGGAGACCGTGTGTGGCACATCTGCACTTGGAGCGCTACTGTTGAGACTTGTGGGTAGATTAGATAAAC
This sequence comes from Neosalanx taihuensis, assembly GCA_030340665.1. NCBI lineage: Eukaryota > Metazoa > Chordata > Actinopteri > Osmeriformes > Salangidae > Neosalanx > Neosalanx taihuensis. Next base: position 4,000,781 of record CM059289.1, on the reverse strand, counting down.
CTTTATTTGTCCTCCGGGGTGGAAATTGCAGTTCACAACAGCAGCAGGGTAAAGTACAGCACACAGAGTTGCAGGGTAATATAACAACAACAATAGGGGGGCACGATAAAGTACAGTATAAAAATAAAAAATAAGTAAGTTAAGTACGTGGTTAAGTGAGTGGTTCCTGTCTCGAATGTGAACCAGATATAGACAGACATATAGACAGTTATTGCACTTGAGGAGAATTACAGGGTATTGCACGTAATGTACGTACGAACAACAAGACCACCACGGGGAATATTGCAGGTTGTGCGTAAGAACAACAAGACCACCATGGGAGAATATTGAAACACAGGGCACTTGAAATATTGGACTTAATATAGAATATTGAGCAACAGGAAACTTGAAATATTGCACTTAATATAGAATTGTTGAATATAACACTTGAATATTGCACGTAAGTAAGGTAATAAAAGTAATACTGCATGGTGGTGAGGTAGTGATGATAATAGTTATAATAATGATGTAGCACATGATAGTGGCTATGGACAGCAGTGTTTAGTGATCATTAAACATCTCTCCTTCACACACCGAGGGTGAATCAGCCTACTGCTGAAGCTGCTCTCCAGAGCGGACAGTGAGTCCTGCAGGGGGTGTGACTCGTGGTCCAGCATAGTTGTCAGCTTTGCCAGGACTCGTCTGTCACCCACCACCTGCACTGAGTCCAGAGGACAGCCCAGGATTGAGCTGGACTTCTTGATTACCTTGTCCAGCTTCTTCCTTTCCCTCTCAGTGATGCTGCTGCTCCAGCAGACCACACCGTACATGATGGCTGAGGCCACCACTGAGTCATAGAAAGACTTTAGGGTTGCCCCCTGCATCCTAAAAAACCTCAGTCTCCTCAGGAAGTAGAGCCGTCTCTGACCTTTCTTGTACAGTGCATCAGTGTGGTGAGTCCAGTCCAGTTTGTGGTTCAGGTGAACACCCAGGTACTTATAGGACTCACTCCACTCTCTCAATGTCCATTCCCTGGATGTTCACCAGTGGGGTGAAGGTCGGCGTCTGCGGGAATCCACCACCATCTCCTTGGTCTTGCCCGCCTTAATGAGGAGGTGGTTCGGCAGACACCAGTCTACGAAGTCCTGCGTCAGTTGCCTGTACTCCGTGTCATCGTCGTCACTGATCAGGCGACGATGGCGGAGTCATCAGAAAACTTGAGCAGGACGCAGCCCTCCAAGTTGTGACTGAAATCAGCGATGTAGAGGGTGAAGAGGAGTCTTTCCACACACACACACACACACACACACACCATCATCAGCATCGCATCTAAAAAATGTGCTGTTTTAAAAACTAAATCAGGGGTGAGCAACCCTGACCCTCAAGAGCCATAGGCATGTTTCCCTGCTCCAACACAGATCGCCCTCTGCTGGCTGTTCATGTTGTATAAAATGTTCCCGTGAAACTGAAGGTTGGAGAAATGTTTCTGGATGGAGGGACAGAGAGGGAGGTGGAGTGAGGCCATACTGCTAAGGAGCAGGTGTATCTACCTGATGAAGAACATTTCTCTCTCTCCTTCTCTCTCGCGCTCTCCCTGTCATTCCTCTCCCTTCCTGTACCTTTGTTTCTGTGTCCAGCTGGTGGCGCCGGCAGGCTAAGAAGGTGGTTAAAGGTGTGGGCACCTTCCGCCTGCGCCTCAAGCGCTACCTGGGGGTGAAGGCCTCTAAGAAGCCTGGGGTCAGACTTATCAAAGTCCAGTCTGTGAACAGCACTATCATCACTATGAACATTGGCATGCCGCCTGTGTCTGTGTAGACATGATTCATTTCCCCCTCTCCCAGCTCTCCTCACTGCTCACTGCCCCCCCACCCCATCCCCCCTTTACATTCCAATGAACTCAGCATTTAAACTCAAGGGGAGCAGTGTCTTTTTCACAGTTGGTTAAAAGTGTAAACAAACAAAAAATGGCAATATGCAGTCTTTTTCTCCAAATTGTTTCTCAATGTTTTTTCTTGTAATGCTGCATGGACATGAGCGCTTTACTTGTTGACCGTCAGGAGGCGCAAACTGAACCAGCTTTGATCTTGGCCACACCCTCTATTGAGTTTGTCTGCCCATGTGACCTGTAACAGAATGGGTTCTTATTTTGTCATCACTCTAATGGAGTGAGTGGATGTGTATTCACACATAGCCAATGCTGAGGTTTAACTCACAGCAGCTCTGCATTGCAGACTTGGACAGTCCCATCCTGCAGTAAGGAGTAAGTGGGTTGGTTGAATGTTCCTTGCTCATCAGGAAGCTTCTTTATCTCATAGCACTGCCCAAGGTACCACAGAACAGAGAGTGTCATTCATTCAACATCAGCCACTTGCGTAACATTAAGGTATACTGATCTGAGCAATATTCAAATACACACAACTACATTGATCTTCACATAGGCAACAATGTCCCTGACTTAAATCAGGTTAAAACTGACCTTGTTGATGTCAAAGTCGGTTTGGAGTTCAGGGGTGGGACACCTGCCAAGGTGGAAGGACTAAGCATGTGCAGGTATTGCAGCTATTAGAATCACAAAGGCCACCTAGACCACATAGTCACAAAGTGAGTTAGACAAAAACACAGAAACACAGATTCTAGAATATGGCAAGATACACTCATGACACATTACCTGGAAACACTTTGCCAAGATAGCAATAGACCCAACTTGATTCTTTACTTTCCTGATCGTCTGAAAGCTCAGGCTAAATCTTATGTCCAAAGTAACTAAAAGACAAAGAAAAATACACTGTGTCTTGGGCACCCAATATTAATTGACAAAATACTGATTCATTGTGTTGCCTTGTAAATGTATTGCTTGTCTTTTGTATTTGTGTGGCAGTGGTTGTGCAACGTCAATAAACAATTTTGTTAAATCTTTATTTCATAGTTTATGAAAGCATTTTTGCTTAAGCTATGCTGTCCATAGGCCCCTTGCTCTTCCTCGTCCAGACATTACAGCGTAATTTTCTGTTCTCAAAAACATCACTCCTCAAAGTCCTTCTTTTATAGTGAAGTATAGTAGAGTCGCATCTAGTCCAATCTGCAGATTGGGAGAGAAAGCCAGAACTCTGGCAATAAATTAAGACAACACAAGGTTCAGGTCTCAATCATGTCTCTCTACGCTCTGAACACTGGAGGAACATCTTTTATAAGGCACAATAATGGAAACATAGATAGTGACAGTCAAGCAGTGATGACAGCCTCAGAGAAAAAGATTCACAGCTCCAAACTCATGACCGCTCTCCGACTAGAGATCATAGTTAGAGCTCTCTTTCTCCTGACCCCAAACCATTTTTTAACCCTGACACATAAGCACAGTCTACTTCTTATTAATAGCAAGCTCACATGAGAAATATACCAACTAGTGTCCAATGGCTAGTTCTATTGATTAGTGATTACTGTAAGCACACAGGAAATAACTATTTCTTACACAGTGGCCAGCGCCATAAATACAACAGCACATACAATATTTTAACTGAAATAGTTTGACTGAAATAGTGGGGTACATGGGGGGGCGGGGTGAGTGTGGGGTAGATGAGGGGGTGAGTGTGGGGTTGAATGGGGGGGGTGTTGAGGAGAGCTGGGAGTAACGCTGGAGGTTACAGGCAGCATTCCATCGCAGACAGGATGGACCTTAATAAGCCTGGCCACAGGTGTATTAGAGGTCTTCACCTCCAGGCAGCGCTTGAGGCGCAGGCGAAAGATGCTCATGCCCTTGACCACCTTCTTAACCTGCCGACGCCACCAGCTGGAAACAGAGACAAAGGCACAGGAGGTGAGGGAGCGTGGGAACAGGAAGAGAAGAGATACAGGGGAAAACAACTGAGAATGTGGTTTAGATGGTTGTAACATGGGTGTGTCCTTTGAAGACAGACAGGACAACAGCTTGTCTAACATTGCTCTCTACAGAAATATAATAACGACTTCTCATATTTAGTTTTGGCACTGGCAGTCTGTACAAAAACATGTTAACTCTGACTCTGTAACTTTGTTCAGTTTGATCCCGTTTTCAAACAGAGCCTCAGTTTCTCCCACTGTTCTAGTTTAATTGGAGCCTCTTGTTTGTCTCTATTAAAACCTTCCAACTCCTTTTACTGTTTATCTTGTCTATGTCTCTCAAGACGCTCTTGCCCATACCTAGTTTCTCTATGACAATCACTTTGAGCTGGAACACACCGTATCTTCTCAAGACAGCCAGAGCACAAATACCCGCCAGACCACCGATTGAACAAAAGAACTACAATACCGTGTTATTAATGACCAGGGGCTAATAATTTTGGATGTTTCATTTTTGCCCTTTCTTGTTTCAACTCACTATTTCAATTAAATATCCTAATCAAACTTAGTGGAGATTTTGTCTTTGTTATTTTGAAAACAAATACACTATAAAACACTTGTTGTTAATGGTCATTTCCATGGAAAAATCAAGAGTTTTGTCTAATTTCGTAAGGGGGCTAATAATTTTGGCCTCAACTGTATGTTGTGTCTCTACAGACTGTGTGGATACTTATAGTGAAAGATGACAGAGAAGAGTATGCATATAAACATGACTATTTTAATGGACATGTCTGTTTCTCTTACAGACTGGCTTCTTTTCCCCCCCCAACTCCTGGTTACACAGTTACTTATAATATATTGCGCCCCCTATAGGCATACCTAGATATAACAGGTTTTCCATTCAAACACCACAGCTCCTCCCCTGTAGCTTTAAACTTAACATTTTCTTTTGCACACGTCTTCTGAACAAGAATTATTCTAGTACAAAAAATACCAAAGCAAATAAATGTAGACACCTACAAGGTATTTAAAACACTTCCCTGTGTACAAATAAAAATGCATTTCAATAACAAAAGACTTTTCTTTTAACAGTCTCTTTCTTTTACAAGTCCAAACGCTGAGGAGGGCGCACATTCCTTTTAGGGCGCTCCGTGTATCCTGAACTTGAAGTGTTTTCACGAGCTTGTTCAGTCTCCATCGAGTGCTGGTGGTTCTCAAGCATCTGCTCACAGACAGCCGGAACAGTGTCAATGTCACTCATGTCATCTCCAGGATCAATGTGGTAATCCCAGTTTCCTTCAGTGTTACTCCTAGTCTTTTCTGGAATGCCATTCTTTTTCTTTGCATCCAGCATCTGATTAACATGTCTTTTTACACATGTCCCATTTACAGACACCAAGTAAGTTACAGGACCCAAAACATCAGTTATTACACCATCTAACCACTTTTCTCCTCCCCTGTAGTTTTTAACAAGCACAGCCTGACCCATAGAGAAAGATCTGACTTTTTTCTTCATCTCTGACTGTTTTGGAAAACTACCTGTCTGGACTGATGGAGACGATTCTGGTTTCACTACAGAAAGTCTAGTACGGACCTGTCTTTTAAGAAACAGCTCTGCTGGTGTTTTCTTAGTTGTTGTATGGGGCATGTTCCTGTAACCGTACAAGAAGATAGCGATACAATGCTGCAATGTCATGCCACTCACTGCTCTGTGCTTGGCTAAAGACCTTTTAAAGTTTTGGACTAGTCGTTCAGCCAATCCATTTGAGGCTGGATGATAAGCTGATGATAAGCAATAGCTTCACGTTTTTCTTGCATTGGGTGAATTCCCTCTGCATCAATGACATGTCCCAAATATGACACACTGTGCTGAAAGAAGGCACATTTATCTTTGTTAACCCTGAGGTTGTGTTTCTTTAGTCTTTTCAGCACTTCTTCCAGGTTTTTCCTGTGTGTTTCTGTATCCTGGCCTGTGATCAATATGTCTTCTAAATAACAGATCACACCATCTATGCCCTGCAGAACTTGATCCATTAGTTTTTGGAATAATGCCGGTGCACTGGCCACACCATAGGGCAGCCTGTTTACACGGTACAGCCCTTTGTGTGTGTTTATGGTCAAGTACTGTTTAGAACTGTCTTCTAGCTCTACTTGTTGGTATGCTTGTGATAAATCAAGCTTTGTAAATCGTTCATCTCCTGATAGTTTGTGAACAAATCCTGTGGTTTTGCTATGGGGTACTGATCTACTTCAAGCCACGGGTTAATAGACACTTTATAGTCCCCACAGATTCTCACAGTTTGATCTACTTTAGGGATATTTACCGTGGGTGCAGCCCATTCACTGAAATTAACAGGTGTAATAACCCCATCGGCCTCCATTTTGTTTAACTGGGCTTCGACTGCGTCCCTTAGTGCGTAAGGCACAGATCGTGGTTTGCAAAACCTTGGAATGGCCCCTGCAATGACATGAAGTTTAGCTTTCATCCCTGTCACCTTGCCTAGTGTGGGCTGAAACACCTCTGGGTACCTGTTACAAAACTCTCAGGTGCTACTCTGTTTACAGAGGACAAATCTAGTTTGAGCTTTTGGATCCAGTCCCTTCCCAACAAAGCTGGACCATTACCTTTGACCACAAGTAGGTTGAGTGTGCAATTGTTCCCATTACACTTTACCTTAACAGAAATACTCCCTCTCCACGCTAAGTGAGTGTTTACTGTAGGTTCTTAACACACAATTTGCAGGCATTAGATTTGCTCTCTTAAACCTACGCTTGTACAGTTGCTCCGAAATGACAGAAACTGCTGCTCCTGTGTCTACTTCCATTTTTAACCGTTTTTCATTTACCCTTACATACACATAATAAGGTTTTTCACTCCCTGTATCATCTTCAGAAACAGTGTTGACACCTTTAGACCCTATTGAAAACAGTTCAACGTCTCTGACGTTACCTGCCCGGTACTCTGTGTCAAAGCCCGAGGCTGCTTTAGTCTCTGATGTCCCGGCTTTTCGGTGCTCTGGCTTCTCAGCTGGTGCACTGCGCTCTCTGTGGTGAAACGGCGATGTCCTCAGGCTGACCGTCGGGGTCAGGAAGGCTCGCCTCGCTGTCTTCCGCCGGAGTCCCTCTGCCTTCATCACGATCGCGGTCATCCACACCACGTGCTGTAACATCCAGATGCTTGGTCCATTTGGTCTGCGTGTCTTTCCTTCCTTCTGGTCGGGATCTGCAAGCCTTGGCGATGTGTCCTTTCTTCTTACATGCCCGGCATTCCACCTCCTTAAAGCGGCACCCCTCTGGTGTGTACCCCTTTCTGTTGCATCGATAGCATGGCCGCCCGGTTTCCTCCTTTCTCGGCGCTGCTGCCGTCTTGGAAATGGCGTTAGCCTTAAACGACTTGTGTGACCACTGCTGTGCATTTTGTTTAGTCACTTCGTGTGCCAGTCCCATGTCATAAGCACGAGCCAGCGTCAATTCTTTAGTGTGGGCGGAATTTAGCATGCGGTCACGTAGTTCTCCACTTTTTACTCCGCACACAAATCTGTCTCTGAGAGCATCGTCTAAAAATGCCCCAAACTTGCAATTAGCTGCTACCTTCCTTAAGCTTGCCATATACTCACTTATAGACTCGTCCTCTCTCTGGTTTCTGGAGTTGAACTTGTACCTTTCCGCAATGAAGTTTGTCTTCGGCACAAAGTGTTTGCGCATTAAGTCAACTAGCTCCGATAACTTTTTATCGGACGGCTTTAATGGCGCACACAAATACATCAGCAGATTGTGCTTCTTTCTGCCCACCACTGTCAGGAACACGGCCTTTGCCTTATCATCATCATAGGACAAACCGTTTGCTACGAAGAATTGTTCTAGCCTTTCAAAATAGGCGTCAAATTCCTCTTCATTTTCGTCGAAGTGAAGGTCTTCACTTGTCCCGAATGCCGTGAATGCGGTCGCCATTTTCTCCACCATGCGTCCTCTCGTCTCGACTGAGTTTTTCCTTGTTGAAAACTCTTTTCACATACGGGATCCCATCCTCGTCGCCAAAAGTCTGTTGTGTCTCTACAGACTGTGTGGATACTTGTAGTGAGAAGACTATGCATATAAACGTGACTATTTTAATAGCAGGCGAACAGCAACAATAAACATGTCTGTTTCTCTTACAGACTGGCTTCTTTCTTGGCAACTCCTGGTTACACAGTTACTGATAATATATCGCGCCCCCTACAGGCATAACTAGATATACCAGGTTTTCCATTCAAACACCACACTAACTGCATTTCGTTACTCTGTACTTGAAATGTGTATTGACAATAAAGTTGAATCTAATCTAAAATGGAATCTTATGAGAGTAATAATTTTGTGTGTGAAAGTATCCTGAACTAAGACATAGGTTTGTTTGGCCATTTTAGAACTGTGTTACACCTAGTTGCGCTCGTCTTAGAGACACACTGACTCAAGACACCACCCTGAGCAGTGATGAGTTGCAGAGAAAGGGTAAAAAACGCCCCCTAGAGCAGGGGTTCTTAACCTTTTTGACTCTGAGGCCCAATTATCTCAGTGCAGAGTGGCCCGGGGCCCATTAAATATTAACACTGTAGAGATTAATTGATCTCAATCATTTGTATTCAATAATAGATCCAATCCATGTACAGTTTAACATGCTAACAAGCTAAAACCTTAAGTAGTTAAGTTAAATAAATAATACAATGACATGATAGAATGTGATCACCACAAAGATTTTTATTAAGCTTTCATTAACTAGCTTCAGTTCACTTGTTCAGTTGATAACCTATGCAGTCCCACGGCCCAAGCGGCCCACAGGTGCAAAACTGAAAGTTTCTTGCGGCCCTCAAGGTAGTGCTCGCAGCCCAAGTATCGCCTAAGCCTCGCAGCCCAAGCCTAAGTACTTCGGAGGGGGTTCGACTGATAGCTGTAGTTTGTAGTGACGAGAAGATGGAGGTTTGTGTGTGGAGTTGAGGGAGGCATCGAATTGTATATTATTTCATTAAAGTATATGAGAATAAAACGAGAGAAAAGAATTAACCGCCTTCTTGTGTTTATTTCTTCCAGTCACCGTTTTTACATGGAGACTTATGAGTCAACTTTGAACACATAATTAGATTAGATTCAATTTTAATGTCATTACACAGGTACAAGTACAGGGTAACGAAATACAGTTAGCATCCAACCAGAAGTGCAAAACAGTTATTACAACAGAACATAATTGTAATTGTATACTCAGAATATACACAGTATGAACAGTATAAGGCTAAACAACTAAATATACTGAAACATTTTTACTTAAAAAAAATAACAGTGACTGTTGACTGTCCAGTTTATCGATGAAGAGACACTTCTAGAAACCGGAAAATCAAACACCAGTTTATCGCCTCAGATGATGAATGTTTTCCGTAGTTTCAGTCAGTATGAACACTCAGCACCGCAGATCTTCGCTAATTGACCCGCTAATTGACCCTCTATTTGCAGACTGATTTGCCGCTGCAGGAAGTGATAACGCGCATGTCCGGTTCTCTTCTGGTTAGTTTTTTTAGGACCGTTTATTGTTTACATGAGTTAAGAACGTTAAGTGTTGCTAGAATACATGATGGAAAATTTGGATAACTCTCAGTCCTATTGTGACCTCATAGAGCCACTTGTCCAGTGCCTAGTGTCTAGTACTGTAATAAATATAAACTTTCTACCGACTATCCTCATTCACACCATAGCCTTGCAACGTCTATCGTTCTGTAGTAATTTCATAACTTACACTGAAATATTGAGGTCAAACAGCAACAGCAGTGCGATGCGGTCAACGACAGGGATCCTGTAAGGATCAAAAGTAAGTGTCATGGTCGTTTAATGAAATGTAGGATGGTGGTGTGAGCATATAGCTCAACATGATCATGAGCGTGGTTATTTTTCTTTATTTGATCAATTATCACTCAAATTCCAATGATTGTTTTGCGTTGACCTGTGCTGTTTCTTCCTTGCATCCAGTGGAAGGCAGTGACCTCCGTCGGGTCACTGTTTTACCCAGAGCTGAGTGGCTTCGGATTCAAGGAAGTCTAAACCAGCGGAACATCCAGAATGAGAAGCTCAAGGAGGAAGCCAGGCAGAGGGAGGAAATGCACCTGCGCTCAAAGGAGATGGTCAAATTCTGGCCCCACACATTTGGTGTAAGGAAGCTTGTCCCACTTGTCGTAGTGTTATGTTTAAAAGTACTTAAATATGTTCATTTATTCGCAATGCATTTATGTAATTGTTCAAGGTATGTTTGTGCCAATTACCTTTATAGGGACGAACACAAAAGAAACTAAATGCGAAGAAGATTCGCGAGGAGATAAAGAAAGAGGAGGAAAGAAAGTTTGATATGGAGGAGGCCAGATATAAGGAGGACATGAGGAAAGAGGCCATTATGAAGACCAATGCCCAGCTGTTCTACCAAACAGAGCAAGGCAAAGCATTCCATGTATGTATTTCTGGAGTTTTTCACCTGTATTCATACACAGGTCACGGTGTGGTTATTTGAGTAGAGAGTATTGTATGATTGAATCCCTTCCACTGTTATTTCTTCAGAGTGCACTCATTCTGACAGAAGTCTTGAAAGAGAGAGAGGCTCAGATCCACCTGAAACAAAGAAAGCTGGAAGCTTTGAAAGCTGTGGAAAGGGAAGCCATCATTAAAATGAAACAGAAAGCTAAGGATGCCTGTAAAGAAGAAATGGAGAAAGCTGTTCAGAGGAAGCGCGAGTGTCTGGCTGTGGCTGATGCCCTGAAACAGCAGTAAGTAGCCTCACCCTGCAGAACCCCCACACACGAAGTCAGGCTGCCAGGGGTTCAACACATGAACGCACCCTAAGGACTGTGCTTACTGGAGATACCCTGTCCTCTATCATCCAGACCAGCGGTAGGCAACCCTGGTCCTAGGGAGCCACTGTCCTGAAGGTTTTAGATGTTTCCCTGCTTTTGACACACCTGATTGTAATGAAAGGTCATTATGAGGCTTCCACAGAGCTTGATAACAACCCATTCATTAGAATCAGGTGTGCTAGAGCAAGGAAGCGTCTAAAACCTTCAGAACAGTGGCTCCCTTCGACCAGGGTTGCCTACCCCTGATCCAGACAGTAGAGCATTGGTGTCAAACTCGTGTCATCGAGGGCCAAGAGGGTGCAGGTTTTCACGTCAACCAAGCGCTACTCCAGCTGATTTCAGTAGAGAATGTTGATGTTATCAGGATAAAGGAGCATGCGATGGTCAGAGAGAGAGAGAGACAGCAGAAGCAGTGGGAGGCAGAGGAGACTGAACGTAAGAGGAACCTCTTTCTGATGGACGAAACCATCAAGAAACAGAAGATCCTGGAGGAGAAGAAGCAAATCATAAGAGATAACATGGTATTAGCATCTTAGCTGCTGGTTGCAGTCACTCACATGGTATTAGCATCTTAGCTGCTGGATGCAGTCACTCACAATCATCTTTGCAGGCTCACCTGTCAGACAGAGCTATCATGAGAGCGGTAGAGGGTCAACAGCAGGAGGTGGAGGACAAACGAAGGAAGATGTTTGTTGACGATAGAGAGAGGATGATGAAGCTGAGAATAGAAAAGGAGGCTGAGATGTTCCGGTATGTTCCATCTCCCCTGCCTGATCGAGCTCACCCTGCAACAGTAAACTGTGCTATCACTGTTTAACGCTGGTTTTTGAGGTCGTCTAGAGCGGGGCTGAGCTAATAACTTTTTTTTTCTTCTCTGCTCCTCAGCGAGGTCCAGATCCAGAGGGACAGGATCAGGGCGGCTCTGGACACTCAGCGCAGGAAGCTGGAACCCAACAAGGTGTGATTATTGTGTAATATCAGCACTTGGTGCTTTAGGCACAGTTCGTGAAATGGCACGAATGAAATGGCAATACTGTCTTTAATTTTAACTAAGGGAGTGACATTAGGTAAAACGTGTAGGGCCAAACCCCAGATATTACTAACCAAACGATGCAGTAAAGTGTGCAAAATGAATATGCGGGTAATATGAACTGTTCACTGAACAGTTTCATCAAAATGTAACTTCATCCATTCATAATACACAATGTTCTTGAGTTTATTGGAACACACGTACACACACTCCTCTAATGAGGCAGTATCAGACCACAACTGCGGACCACAACATTTTGCGACAGTTCACATGCTTTGTGCACATTCTTTCCCAAATGTGTGGAGGTTCAAAACAGACCCAAGTGGGGTCCTTGTAGTAAACCACTCTCCCAGCATCCCAGTCCTTATCTCTGGTGCAAACCATCTGTCTGCAGGCACCCCTCTGCGGTTTGACCCACAAACTTCAACTGCACAAGAGGGACCTCATCACCCCACCATACGGAGGAGCTGGGGGACGTACACCGTACTGTACTTATTCTGGCAGATAAAACACTCCACGTCCAGTTCTGTTCATGAGAAAAAAATATTAAAATAATATGTCACGATTCATTGACATGTTACATATGCCTGATGGTCCAGTTACTCCAGGCCAGGTAAAGTCTTCTAAGTTAAGACCTTGTGCATTTCACTGTGAGAACCATGATGTTGAGTGTGCTGTTCATGATGATGATGATGATGATGATGATGATGATGAAGGTGGGGTGCGTTGCCCCCCTCGCCCAGGATCGGCTTGGAGACCGTGTGTGGCACATCTGCACTTGGAGCGCTACTGTTGAGACTTGTGGGTAGATTAGATAAACCTTTATTTGTCCTCCGGGGTGGAAATTGCAGTTCACAACAGCAGCAGGGTAAAGTACAGCACACAGAGTTGCAGGGTAATATAACAACAACAATAGGGGGGCACGATAAAGTACAGTATAAAAATAAAAAATAAGTAAGTTAAGTACGTGGTTAAGTGAGTGGTTCCTGTCTCGAATGTGAACCAGATATAGACAGACATATAGACAGTTATTGCACTTGAGGAGAATTACAGGGTATTGCACGTAATGTACGTACGAACAACAAGACCACCACGGGGAATATTGCAGGTTGTGCGTAAGAACAACAAGACCACCATGGGAGAATATTGAAACACAGGGCACTTGAAATATTGGACTTAATATAGAATATTGAGCAACAGGAAACTTGAAATATTGCACTTAATATAGAATTGTTGAATATAACACTTGAATATTGCACGTAAGTAAGGTAATAAAAGTAATACTGCATGGTGGTGAGGTAGTGATGATAATAGTTATAATAATGATGTAGCACATGATAGTGGCTATGGACAGCAGTGTTTAGTGATCATTAAACATCTCTCCTTCACACACCGAGGGTGAATCAGCCTACTGCTGAAGCTGCTCTCCAGAGCGGACAGTGAGTCCTGCAGGGGGTGTGACTCGTGGTCCAGCATAGTTGTCAGCTTTGCCAGGACTCGTCTGTCACCCACCACCTGCACTGAGTCCAGAGGACAGCCCAGGATTGAGCTGGACTTCTTGATTACCTTGTCCAGCTTCTTCCTTTCCCTCTCAGTGATGCTGCTGCTCCAGCAGACCACACCGTACATGATGGCTGAGGCCACCACTGAGTCATAGAAAGACTTTAGGGTTGCCCCCTGCATCCTAAAAAACCTCAGTCTCCTCAGGAAGTAGAGCCGTCTCTGACCTTTCTTGTACAGTGCATCAGTGTGGTGAGTCCAGTCCAGTTTGTGGTTCAGGTGAACACCCAGGTACTTATAGGACTCACTCCACTCTCTCAATGTCCATTCCCTGGATGTTCACCAGTGGGGTGAAGGTCGGCGTCTGCGGGAATCCACCACCATCTCCTTGGTCTTGCCCGCCTTAATGAGGAGGTGGTTCGGCAGACACCAGTCTACGAAGTCCTGCGTCAGTTGCCTGTACTCCGTGTCATCGTCGTCACTGATCAGGCGACGATGGCGGAGTCATCAGAAAACTTGAGCAGGACGCAGCCCTCCAAGTTGTGACTGAAATCAGCGATGTAGAGGGTGAAGAGGAGTCTTTCCACACACACACACACACACACACACACACACACACACACACACACACACACACACACACCATCATCAGCATCGCATCTAAAAAATGTGCTGTTTTAAAAACTAAATCAGGGGTGAGCAACCCTGACCCTCAAGAGCCATAGGCATGTTTCCCTGCTCCAACACAGATCGCCCTCTGCTGGCTGTTCATGTTGTATAAAATGTTCCCGTGAAACTGAAGGTTGGAGAAATGTTTCTGGATGGAGGGACAGAGAGGGAGGTGGAGTGAGGCCATACTGCTAAGGAGCAGGTGTATCTACCTGATGAAGAACATTTCTCTCTCTCCTTCTCTCTCGCGCTCTCCCTGTCATTCCTCTCCCTTCCTGTGCCTTTGTTTCTGTGTCCAGCTGGTGGCGCCGGCAGGCTAAGAAGGTGGTTAAAGGTGTGGGCACCTTCCGCCTGCGCCTCAAGCGCTACCTGGGGGTGAAGGCCTCTAAGAAGCCTGTGGTCAGACTTATCAAATCCAGTCTGTGAACAGCACTATCATCACTATGAACATTGGCATGCCGCCTGTGTCTGTGTAGACATGATTCATTTCCCCCTCTCCCAGCTCTCCTCACTGCCCACTGCCCCCCCATCCCCCCTTTACATTCCAATGAACTCAGCATTTAAACTCAAGGGGAGCAGTGTCTTTTTCACAGTTGGTTAAAAGTGTAAACAAACAAAAAATGGCAATATGCAGTCTTTTTCTCCAAATTGTTTCTCAATGTTTTTTCTTGTAATGCTGCATGGACATGAGCGCTTTACTTGTTGACCGTCAGGAGGCGCAAACTGAACCAGCTTTGATCTTGGCCACACCCTCTATTGAGTTTGTCTGCCCATGTGACCTGTAACAGAATGGGTTCTTATTTTGTCATCACTCTAATGGAGTGAGTGGATGTGTATTCACACATAGCCAATACTGAGGTTTAACTCACAGCAGCTCTGCATTGCAGACTTGGACAGTCCCATCCTGCAGTAAGGAGTAAGTGGGTTGGTTGAATGTTCCTTGCTCATCAGGAAGCTTCTTTATCTCATAGCACTGCCCAAGGTACCACAGAACAGAGAGTGTCATTCATTCAACATCAGCCACTTGCGTAACATTAAGGTATACTGATCTGAGCAATATTCAAATACACACAACTACATTGATCTTCACATAGGCAACAATGTCCCTGACTTAAATCAGGTTAAAACTGACCTTGTTGATGTCAAAGTCGGTTTGGAGTTCAGGGGTGGGACACCTGCCAAGGTGGAAGGACTAAGCATGTGCAGGTATTGCAGCTATTAGAATCACAAAGGCCACCTAGACCACATAGTCACAAAGTGAGTTAGACAAAAACACAGAAACACAGATTCTAGAATATGGCAAGATACACTCATGACACATTACCTGGAAACACTTTGCCAAGATAGCAATAGACCCAACTTGATTCTTTACTTTCCTGATCGTCTGAAAGCTCAGGCTAAATCTTATGTCCAAAGTAACTAAAAGACAAAGAAAAATACACTGTGTCTTGGGCACCCAATATTAATTGACAAAATACTGATTCATTGTGTTGCCTTGTAAATGTATTGCTTGTCTTTTGTATTTGTGTGGCAGTGGTTGTGCAACGTCAATAAACAATTTTGTTAAATCTTTATTTCATAGTTTATGAAAGCATTTTTGCTTAAGCTATGCTGTCCATAGGCCCCTTGCTCTTCCTCGTCCAGACATTACAGCGTAATTTTCTGTTCTCAAAAACATCACTCCTCAAAGTCCTTCTTTTATAGTGAAGTATAGTAGAGTCGCGTCTAGTCCAATCTGCAGATTGGGAGAGAAAGCCAGAACTCTGGCAATAAATTAAGACAACACAAGGTTCAGGTCTCAATCATGTCTCTCTACGCTCTGAACACTGGAGGAACATCTTTTATAAGGCACAATAATGGAAACATAGATAGTGACAGTCAAGCAGTGATGACAGCCTCAGAGAAAAAGATTCACAGCTCCAAACTCATGACCGCTCTCCGACTAGAGATCATAGTTAGAGCTCTCTTTCTCCTGACCCCAAACCATTTTTTAACCCTGACACATAAGCACAGTCTACTTCTTATTAATAGCAAGCTCACATGAGAAATATACCAACTAGTGTCCAATGGCTAGTTCTATTGATTAGTGATTACTGTAAGCACACAGGAAATAACTATTTCTTACACAGTGGCCAGCGCCATAAATACAACAGCACATACAATATTTTAACTGAAATAGTTTGACTGAAATAGTGGGGTACATGGGGGGGCGGGGTGAGTGTGGGGTAGATGAGGGGGTGAGTGTGGGGTTGAATGGGGGGGGTGTTGAGGAGAGCTGGGAGTAACGCTGGAGGTTACAGGCAGCATTCCATCGCAGACAGGATGGACCTTAATAAGCCTGGCCACAGGTGTATTAGAGGTCTTCACCTCCAGGCAGCGCTTGAGGCGCAGGCGAAAGATGCTCATGCCCTTGACCACCTTCTTAACCTGCCGACGCCACCAGCTGGAAACAGAGACAAAGGCACAGGAGGTGAGGGAGCGTGGGAACAGGAAGAGAAGAGATACAGGGGAAAACAACTGAGAATGTGGTTTAGATGGTTGTAACATGGGTGTGTCCTTTGAAGACAGACAGGACAACAGCTTGTCTAACATTGCTCTCTACAGAAATATAATAACGACTTCTCATATTTAGTTTTGGCACTGGCAGTCTGTACAAGAACATGTTTACTCTGACTCTGTAACTTTGTTCAGTTTGATCCCGTTTTAACAAAGAGCCTCAGTTTCTCCCACTGTTCTAGTTTAATTGGAGCCTCTTGTTTGTCTCTATTACAAGACAGCCAGGGCACAAATACCCGCCAGACCACCGATTGAACAAAAGAACTACAATACCGTTTTATTAATGACCAGGGGCTAATAATTTTGGACGTTTCATTTTTGCCCTTTCTTGTTTCAACTCACTATTTCAATTAAATATCCTAATCAAACTTAGTGGAGATTTTGTCTTTGTTATTTTGAAAACAAATACACTATAAAACACTTGTTGTTAATGGTCATTTCCATGGAAAAATCAAAAGTTTTGTCTAATTTCGTAAGGGGGCTAATAATTTTGGCCTCAACTGTATGTTGTGTCTCTACAGACTGTGTGGATACTTATAGTGAAAGATGACAGAGAAGACAATGCATATAAACGTGACTATTTTAATAGCAGGCGAACAGCAACAATGGACATGTATGTTTCTCTTACAGACTGGCTTCTTTCCCCCCCCCCCAACTCCTGGTTACACAGTTACTTATAATATATCCCGCCCCCTACAGGCATACCTAGATATAACAGGTTTTCCATTCAAACACCACAGCTCCTCCCCTGTAGCTTTAAACTTAACATTTTCTTTTGCACACGTCTTCTGAACAAGAATTATCCTAGTACAAAAAATACCAAAGCAAATAAATGTAGACACCTACAAGGTATTTAAAACACTTCCCTGTGTACAAATAATAGTGCATTTCAATAACACAAGACTTTTCTTTTAACAGTCTCTTTCTTTTACAAGTCCAAACGCTGAGGAGGGCGCACATTCCTTTTAGGGCGCTCCGTGTATCCTGAACTTGAAGTGTTTTCACGAGCTTGTTCAGTCTCCATCGAGTGCTGGTGGTTCTCATGCATCTGCTCACAGACAGCTCACAGACAACAGTGTCAATGTCACTCATGTCATCTCCAGGATCAATGTGGTAATCCCAGTTTCCTTCAGTGTTACTCCTAGTCTTTTCTGGAATGCCATTCTTTTTCTTTGCATCCAGCATCTGATTAACATGTCTTTTTACACATGTCCCATTTACAGACACCAAGTAAGTTACAGGACCCAAAACATCAGTTGTTACACCATCTAACCACTTTTCTCCTCCCCTGTAGTTTTTAACAAGCACAGCCTGACCCATAGAGAAAGATCTGACTTTTTTCTTCATCTCTGACTGTTTTGGAAAACTACCTGTCTGGACTGATGGAGACGATTCTGGTTTCACTACAGAAAGTCTAGTACGGACCTGTCTTTTAAGAAACAGCTCTGCTGGTGTTTTCTTAGTTGTTGTATGGGGCATGTTCCTGTAACCGTACAAGAAGATAGCGATACAATGCTGCAAAGTCATGCCACCCACTGCTCTGTGCTTGGCTAAAGACCTTTTAAAGTTTTGGACTAGTCGTTCAGCCAATCCGTTTGAGGCTGGATGATAAGCTGGAGTTTTAATGTGCTTAACAGCATTCATATTAAGGAACGTCTCAAATTCACCTGATGTAATCTGAGATCCATTATTTGACACCACCTCTTTTGGTAAACCGTATGCTGCAAAAAGGTTTCTTAATGCTTCAATAGTTTTGCTGGCTGTAGTGGTTTGCATGTGTATTATTTCCGGCCAACGAGCATATGCATCCATTACTACAAGAAACATTTCCTTTTTTACTTCTGCAAAATCAAGGTGAATTCTCTCCCACGAGGCCCATCTCCATGTATGCACAGGTGCTGTGGCAGGCATGCTACGCTGCTGCTTACATACAGTATGTCACACCGATTTACCTCACTCTCAATCTCCTCATCAAGTGTAGGCCACCAAAATAAGCTTCTGGAGAGAGACTTCATTTTCACCATGCCCCAGTGGCTGTCATGTAACTCTGCCAATAACCTGCTTTGCAGCTTTTCTGGTATGACAACCCGAAAACCCCAATGTACACAGCCCTCTTCAACAGTAAGGTCAAACTTGCGTTTTGCATATGGTTTTAGATCCTCATCTGGAACATACTTTGGCCAACCTGACAAAATATGTTGCTTTACTTTAGCTAGTACAGGGTCTCTCTCCGTTTCCTGTGCAATATCTTTTGCCGTTAAAGGCAGACTGTCTAGATAAGACACTCTGAATACTGGGTTTGGTCTGGGAAAACTGTCGTTGGTTATTGGTTATCTGGATAATGCGTCCGCATTTCCATGATCTTCAGATCGTTTTACTGTATCTCATAGTTATATGCAGCCAAAATCAAGGACCATCTCTGCATCCTAGCTGCAGCTAAGGGAGGTACCCCTGTTTTTGGACCTAAGATCTTCAGTAATGGCTTGTGGTCCGTTATCAGTGTAAACTTACGACCATACAAGTATTCATGAAATTTCACCACTCCAAAAACCAAGCCAAGTGCTTCTTTTTCTATCTGTGAATAGTTTTTCTCGGCACTGGCAAGCATCCGAGACGCAAAAGCTACTGGTTTTTCACTGCCGTCCGGCATCTTGTGTGCGATCACTGCACCTACCCCTACTGGTGAAGCATCACAAGCTAGTATGAGTGGCAGGTCTGGATTGTAATGAACTAGGACTCTGTTAGACATCAGCTGTTTTGACATGAAAGGCCTTCTGGCGTGATGCCGACCACTCCCACTTTACATCTTTCTGCAGTAACCCTGTCATAGGTGCTATTATGGTAGAAAGGTTTGGAATTAACTTTCCATAATAACTCAGCAGTGATAAGAAAGACTTCAGCTCAGTGATAGTTGTGGAAACGGCTGCCTTAGCAATAGCTTCACGTTTTTCTTGCATTGGGTGAATTCCCTCTGTATCAATGACATGTCCCAAATATGACACACTGTGCTGAAAGAAGGCACATTTATCTTTGTTAACCCTGAGGTTGTGTTTCTTTAGTCTTTTCAGCACTTCTTCCAGGTTTTTCCTGTGCGTTTCTGTATCCTGGCCTGTGATCAATATGTCATCTAAATAACAGATCACACCATCTATGCCCTGCAGAACTTGATCCATTAGTTTTTGGAATAATGCCGGTGCACTGGCCACACCATAGGGCAGCCTGTTTACACGGTACAGCCCTTTGTGTGTGTTTATGGTCAAGTACTGTTTAGAACTGTCTTCTAGCTCTACTTGTTGGTATGCTTGTGATAAATCAAGCTTTGTAAATCGTTCATCTCCTGATAGTTTGTGAACAAATCCTGTGGTTTTGCTATGGGGTACTGATCTACTTCAAGCCACGGGTTAATAGACACTTTATAGTCCCCACAGATTCTCACAGTTTGATCTACTTTAGGGATATTTACCGTGGGTGCAGCCCATTCACTGAAATTAACAGGTGTAATAACCCCATTGGCCTCCATTTTGTTTAACTGGGCTTCGACTGCGTCCCTTAGTGCGTAAGGCACAGATCGTGGTTTGCAAAACCTTGGAATGGCCCCTGCAATGACATGCAGTTTAGCTTTCATCCCTGTCACCTTGCCTAGTGTGGGCTGAAACACCTCTGGGTACCTGTTACAAAACTCTCAGGTGCTACTCTGTTTACAGAGGACCAATCTAGTTTGAGCTTTTGGATCCAATCCCTTCCCAACAAAGCTGGACCATTACCTTTGACCACAAGTAGGTTGAGTGTGCAATTGTTCCCATTACACTTTACCTTAACAGAAATACTCCCTCTCACGCTAAGTGAGTGTTTACTGTAGGTTCTTAACACACAATTTGCAGGCATTAGCTTTGCTCTCTTAAACCTACGCTTGTACAGTTGCTCCGAAATGACAGAAACTGCTGCTCCTGTGTCTACTTCCATTTTTAACCGTTTTTCATTTACCCTTACATACACATAATAAGGTTTTTCACTCCCTGTATCACCTTCAGAAACAGTGTTGACACCTTTAGACCCTATTGAAAACAGTTCAATGTCTCTGACGTTACCTGCCCGGTACTCTGTGTCAAAGCCCGAGGCTGCTTTAGTCTCTGATGTTCCGGCTTTTCGGTGCTCTGGCTCTCTCTGCGGTGAAACGGCGATGTCCTCAGGCTGACCGTCGGCGTCAGGAAGGCTCGCCTCGCTGTCTTCCGCCGGAGTCCCTATGCCTTCTTTATCCCGGTCGCGGTCATCCTCACCAAGTGCTGAAACATCCAGATGCTTGGTCCATTTGGTCTGCGTGTCTTTCCTTCCTTCTGGTCGGGATCTGCAAGCCTTGGCGATGTGTCCTTTCTTCTTACATGCCCGGCATTCCACCTCCTTAAAGCGGCACCCCTCTGGTGTGTGCCCCTCTCTGTTGCATCGATAGCATGGCCGCCCGGTTTCCTCCTTTCTCGGCGCTGCTGCCGTCTTGGAAATGGCGTTAGCCTTAAACGACTTGTGTGACCACTGCTGTGCATTTTGTTTAGTCACTTCGTGTGCCAGTCCCATATCATAAGCACGAGCCAGCGTCAATTCTTTAGTGTGGGCGGAATTTAGCATGCGGTCACGTAGTTCTCCACTTTTTACTCCGCACACAAATCTGTCTCTGAGAGTATCGTCTAAAAATGTCCCAAACTTGCAATTAGCTGCTACCTTCCTTAAGCTTGCCATATACTCACTTATAGACTCGTCTTCTCTCTGGTTTCTGGAGTTGAACTTGTACCTTTCCGCAATGAAGTTTGTCTTCGGCACAAAGTGTTTGCGCATTAAGTCAACTAGCTCCGATAACTTTTTATCGGACGGCTTTAATGGCGCACACAAATCCATCAGCAGATTGTGCTTCTTTCTGCCCACCACTGTCAGGAACACGGCCTTTGCCTTATCATCATCATAGGACAAACCGTTTGCTACGAAGAATTGTTCTAGCCTTTCAAAATAGGCGTCAAATTCCTCTTCATTTTCGTCGAAGTGAAGGTCTTCACTTGTCCCGAATGCCGTGAATGCGGTCGCCATTTTCTCCACCATGCGTCCTCTCGTCTCGACGGAGTTTTTCCTTGTTGAAAACTCTTTTCACATACGGGATCCCATCCTCGTCGCCAAAAGTCTGTTGTGTCTCTACAGACTGTGTGGATACTTGTAGTGAGAAGACTATGCATATAAACGTGACTATTTTAATAGCAGGCGAACAGCAACAATAAACATGTCTGTTTCTCTTACAGACTGGCTTCTTTCTTGGCAACTCCTGGTTACACAGTTACTGATAATATATCGCGCCCCCTACAGGCATAACTAGATATACCAGGTTTTCCATTCAAACACCACACTAACTGCATTTCGTTACTCTGTACTTGAAATGTGTATTGACAATAAAGTTGAATCTAATCTAAAATGGAATCTTATGAGAGTAATAATTTTGTGTGTGAAAGTATCCTGAACTAAGACATAGGTTTGTTTGGCCATTTTAGAACTGTGTTACACCTAGTTGCGCTCGTCTTAGAGACACACTGACTCAAGACACCACCCTGAGCAGTGATGAGTTGCAGAGAAAGGGTAAAAAACGCCCCCTAGAGCAGGGGTTCTTAACCTTTTTGACTCTGAGGCCCAATTATCTCAGTGCAGAGTGGCCCGGGGCCCATTAAATATTAACACTGTAGAGATTAATTGATCTCAATCATTTGTATTCAATAATAGATCCAATCCATGTACAGTTTAACATGCTAACAAAGTAGTTAAGTAGTTAAGTTAAATAAATAATACAATGACATGATAGAATGTGATCACCACAAAGATTTTTATTAAGCTTTCATTAACTAGCTTCAGTTCACTTGTTCAGTTGATAACCTATGCAGTCCCACGGCCCAAGCGGCCCACAGGTGCAAAACTGAAAGTTTCTTGCGGCCCTCAAGGTAGTGCTCGCAGCCCAAGTATCGCCTAAGCCTCGCAGCCCAAGCCTAAGTACTTCGGAGGGGGTTCGACTGATAGCTGTAGTTTGTAGTGACGAGCAGATGGAGGTTTGTGTGTGGAGTTGAGGGAGGCATCGAATTGTATATTATTTCATTAAAGTATATGAGAATAAAACGAGAGAAAAGAATTTACCGCCTTCTTGTGTTTATTTCTTCCAGTCACCGTTTTTACATGGAGACTTATGAGTCAACTTTGAACACATAATTAGATTAGATTCAATTTTAATGTCATTACACAGGTACAAGTACAGGGTAACGAAATACAGTTAGCATCCAACCAGAAGTGCAAAACAGTTATTACAACAGAACATAATTGTAATTGTATACTCAGAATATACACAGTATGAACAGTATAAGGCTAAACAACTAAATATACTGAAACATTTTTACTTAAAAAAAAATAACAGTGACTGTTGACTGTCCAGTTTATCGATGAAGAGACACTTCTAGAAACCGGAAAATCAAACACCAGTTTATCGCCTCAGATGATGAATGTTTTCCGTAGTTTCAGTCAGCACTCAGCACCGCAGATCTTCGCTAATTGACCCGCTAATTGACCCTCTATTTGCAGACTGATTTGCCGCTGCAGGAAGTGATAACGCGCATGTCCGGTTCTCTTCTAGTTAGTTTTTTTAGGACATTGTTTACATGAGTTAAGAACGTTAAGTGTTGCTAGAATACATGATGGAAAATTTGGATAACTCTCAGTCCTATTGTGACCTCATAGAGCCACTTGTCCAGTGCCTAGTACTGTAATAAATATAAACTTTCTACCGACTATCCTCATTCACACCATAGCCTTGCAACGTCTATCGTTCTGTAGTAATTTCATAACTTACACTGAAATATTGAGGTCAAACAGCAACAGCAGTGCGATGCGGTCAACGACAGGGATCCTGTAAGGATCAAAAGTAAGTGTCATGGTCGTTTAATGAAATGTAGGATGGTGGTGTGAGCATATAGCTCAACATGATCATGAGCGTGGTTATTTTTCTTTATTTGATCAATTATCACTCAAATTCCAATGATTGTTTTGCGTTGACCTGTGCTGTTTCTTCCTTGCATCCAGTGGAAGGCAGTGACCTCCGTCGGGTCACTGTTTTACCCAGAGCTGAGTGGCTTCGGATTCAAGGAAGTCTAAACCAGCGGAACATCCAGAATGAGAAGCTCAAGGAGGAAGCCAGGCAGAGGGAGGAAATGCACCTGCGCTCAAAGGAGATGGTCAAATTCTGGCCCCACACATTTGGTGTAAGGAAGCTTGTCCCACTTGTCGTAGTGTTATGTTTAAAAGTACTTAAATATGTTCATTTATTCGCAATGCATTTATGTAATTGTTCAAGGTATGTTTGTGCCAATTACCTTTATAGGGACGAACACAAAAGAAACTAAATGCGAAGAAGATTCGCGAGGAGATAAAGAAAGAGGAGGAAAGAAAGTTTGATATGGAGGAGGCCAGATATAAGGAGGACATGAGGAAAGAGGCCATTATGAAGACCAATGCCCAGCTGTTCTACCAAACAGAGCAAGGCAAAGCATTCCATGTATGTATTTCTGGAGTTTTTCACCTGTATTCATACACAGGTCACGGTGTGGTTATTTGAGTAGAGAGTATTGTATGATTGAATCCCTTCCACTGTTATTTCTTCAGAGTGCACTCATTCTGACAGAAGTCTTGAAAGAGAGAGAGGCTCAGATCCACCTGAAACAAAGAAAGCTGGAAGCTTTGAAAGCTGTGGAAAGGGAAGCCATCATTAAAATGAAACAGAAAGCTAAGGATGCCTGTAAAGAAGAAATGGAGAAAGCTGTTCAGAGGAAGCGCGAGTGTCTGGCTGTGGCTGATGCCCTGAAACAGCAGTAAGTAGCCTCACCCTGCAGAACCCCCACACACGAAGTCAGGCTGCCAGGGGTTCAACACATGAACGCACCCTAAGGACTGTGCTTACTGGAGATACCCTGTCCTCTATCATCCAGACCAGCGGTAGGCAACCCTGGTCCTAGGGAGCCACTGTCCTGAAGGTTTTAGATGTTTCCCTGCTTTTGACACACCTGATTGTAATGAAAGGTCATTATGAGGCTTCCACAGAGCTTGATAACAACCCATTCATTAGAATCAGGTGTGCTAGAGCAAGGAAGCGTCTAAAACCTTCAGAACAGTGGCTCCCTTCGACCAGGGTTGCCTACCCCTGATCCAGACAGTAGAGCATTGGTGTCAAACTCGTGTCATCGAGGGCCAAGAGGGTGCAGGTTTTCACGTCAACCAAGCGCTACTCCAGCTGATTTCAGTAGAGAATGTTGATGTTATCAGGATAAAGGAGCATGCGATGGTCAGAGAGAGAGAGAGACAGCAGAAGCAGTGGGAGGCAGAGGAGACTGAACGTAAGAGGAACCTCTTTCTGATGGACGAAACCATCAAGAAACAGAAGATCCTGGAGGAGAAGAAGCAAATCATAAGAGATAACATGGTATTAGCATCTTAGCTGCTGGTTGCAGTCACTCACATGGTATTAGCATCTTAGCTGCTGGATGCAGTCACTCACAATCATCTTTGCAGGCTCACCTGTCAGACAGAGCTATCATGAGAGCGGTAGAGGGTCAACAGCAGGAGGTGGAGGACAAACGAAGGAAGATGTTTGTTGACGATAGAGAGAGGATGATGAAGCTGAGAATAGAAAAGGAGGCTGAGATGTTCCGGTATGTTCCATCTCCCCTGCCTGATCGAGCTCACCCTGCAACAGTAAACTGTGCTATCACTGTTTAACGCTGGTTTTTGAGGTCGTCTAGAGCGGGGCTGAGCTAATAACTTTTTTTTTCTTCTCTGCTCCTCAGCGAGGTCCAGATCCAGAGGGACAGGATCAGGGCGGCTCTGGACACTCAGCGCAGGAAGCTGGAACCCAACAAGGTGTGATTATTGTGTAATATCAGCACTTGGTGCTTTAGGCACAGTTCGTGAAATGGCACGAATGAAATGGCAATACTGTCTTTAATTTTAACTAAGGGAGTGACATTAGGTAAAACGTGTAGGGCCAAACCCCAGATATTACTAACCAAACGATGCAGTAAAGTGTGCAAAATGAATATGCGGGTAATATGAACTGTTCACTGAACAGTTTCATCAAAATGTAACTTCATCCATTCATAATACACAATGTTCTTGAGTTTATTGGAACACACGTACACACACTCCTCTAATGAGGCAGTATCAGACCACAACTGCGGACCACAACATTTTGCGACAGTTCACATGCTTTGTGCACATTCTTTCCCAAATGTGTGGAGGTTCAAAACAGACCCAAGTGGGGTCCTTGTAGTAAACCACTCTCCCAGCATCCCAGTCCTTATCTCTGGTGCAAACCATCTGTCTGCAGGCACCCCTCTGCGGTTTGACCCACAAACTTCAACTGCACAAGAGGGACCTCATCACCCCACCATACGGAGGAGCTGGGGGACGTACACCGTACTGTACTTATTCTGGCAGATAAAACACTCCACGTCCAGTTCTGTTCATGAGAAAAAAATATTAAAATAATATGTCACGATTCATTGACATGTTACATATGCCTGATGGTCCAGTTACTCCAGGCCAGGTAAAGTCTTCTAAGTTAAGACCTTGTGCATTTCACTGTGAGAACCATGATGTTGAGTGTGCTGTTCATGATGATGATGATGATGATGATGATGATGAAGGTGGGGTGCGTTGCCCCCCTCGCCCAGGATCGGCTTGGAGACCGTGTGTGGCACATCTGCACTTGGAGCGCTACTGTTGAGACTTGTGGGTAGATTAGATAAACCTTTATTTGTCCTCCGGGGTGGAAATTGCAGTTCACAACAGCAGCAGGGTAAAGTACAGCACACAGAGTTGCAGGGTAATATAACAACAACAATAGGGGGGCACGATAAAGTACAGTATAAAAAAAAAAAATAAGTAAGTTAAGTACGTGGTTAAGTGAGTGGTTCCTGTCTCGAATGTGAACCAGATATAGACAGACATATAGACAGTTATTGCACTTGAGGAGAATTACAGGGTATTGCACGTAATGTACGTACGAACAACAAGACCACCACGGGGAATATTGCAGGTTGTGCGTAAGAACAACAAGACCACCATGGGAGAATATTGAAACACAGGGCACTTGAAATATTGGACTTAATATAGAATATTGAGCAACAGGAAACTTGAAATATTGCACTTAATATAGAATTGTTGAATATAACACTTGAATATTGCACGTAAGTAAGGTAATAAAAGTAATACTGCATGGTGGTGAGGTAGTGATGATAATAGTTATAATAATGATGTAGCACATGATAGTGGCTATGGACAGCAGTGTTTAGTGATCATTAAACATCTCTCCTTCACACACCGAGGGTGAATCAGCCTACTGCTGAAGCTGCTCTCCAGAGCGGACAGTGAGTCCTGCAGGGGGTGTGACTCGTGGTCCAGCATAGTTGTCAGCTTTGCCAGGACTCGTCTGTCACCCACCACCTGCACTGAGTCCAGAGGACAGCCCAGGATTGAGCTGGACTTCTTGATTACCTTGTCCAGCTTCTTCCTTTCCCTCTCAGTGATGCTGCTGCTCCAGCAGACCACACCGTACATGATGGCTGAGGCCACCACTGAGTCATAGAAAGACTTTAGGGTTGCCCCCTGCATCCTAAAAAACCTCAGTCTCCTCAGGAAGTAGAGCCGTCTCTGACCTTTCTTGTACAGTGCATCAGTGTGGTGAGTCCAGTCCAGTTTGTGGTTCAGGTGAACACCCAGGTACTTATAGGACTCACTCCACTCTCTCAATGTCCATTCCCTGGATGTTCACCAGTGGGGTGAAGGTCGGCGTCTGCGGGAATCCACCACCATCTCCTTGGTCTTGCCCGCCTTAATGAGGAGGTGGTTCGGCAGACACCAGTCTACGAAGTCCTGCGTCAGTTGCCTGTACTCCGTGTCATCGTCGTCACTGATCAGGCGACGATGGCGGAGTCATCAGAAAACTTGAGCAGGACGCAGCCCTCCAAGTTGTGACTGAAATCAGCGATGTAGAGGGTGAAGAGGAGTCTTTCCACACACACACACACACACACACACACACACACACACACACACACACACACACACACACACACACCATCATCAGCATCGCATCTAAAAAATGTGCTGTTTTAAAAACTAAATCAGGGGTGAGCAACCCTGACCCTCAAGAGCCATAGGCATGTTTCCCTGCTCCAACACAGATCGCCCTCTGCTGGCTGTTCATGTTGTATAAAATGTTCCCGTGAAACTGAAGGTTGGAGAAATGTTTCTGGATGGAGGGACAGAGAGGGAGGTGGAGTGAGGCCATACTGCTAAGGAGCAGGTGTATCTACCTGATGAAGAACATTTCTCTCTCTCCTTCTCTCTCGCGCTCTCCCTGTCATTCCTCTCCCTTCCTGTGCCTTTGTTTCTGTGTCCAGCTGGTGGCGCCGGCAGGCTAAGAAGGTGGTTAAAGGTGTGGGCACCTTCCGCCTGCGCCTCAAGCGCTACCTGGGGGTGAAGGCCTCTAAGAAGCCTGTGGTCAGACTTATCAAATCCAGTCTGTGAACAGCACTATCATCACTATGAACATTGGCATGCCGCCTGTGTCTGTGTAGACATGATTCATTTCCCCCTCTCCCAGCTCTCCTCACTGCCCACTGCCCCCCCATCCCCCCTTTACATTCCAATGAACTCAGCATTTAAACTCAAGGGGAGCAGTGTCTTTTTCACAGTTGGTTAAAAGTGTAAACAAACAAAAAATGGCAATATGCAGTCTTTTTCTCCAAATTGTTTCTCAATGTTTTTTCTTGTAATGCTGCATGGACATGAGCGCTTTACTTGTTGACCGTCAGGAGGCGCAAACTGAACCAGCTTTGATCTTGGCCACACCCTCTATTGAGTTTGTCTGCCCATGTGACCTGTAACAGAATGGGTTCTTATTTTGTCATCACTCTAATGGAGTGAGTGGATGTGTATTCACACATAGCCAATGCTGAGGTTTAACTCACAGCAGCTCTGCATTGCAGACTTGGACAGTCCCATCCTGCAGTAAGGAGTAAGTGGGTTGGTTGAATGTTCCTTGCTCATCAGGAAGCTTCTTTATCTCATAGCACTGCCCAAGGTACCACAGAACAGAGAGTGTCATTCATTCAACATCAGCCACTTGCGTAACATTAAGGTATACTGATCTGAGCAATATTCAAATACACACAACTACATTGATCTTCACATAGGCAACAATGTCCCTGACTTAAATCAGGTTAAAACTGACCTTGTTGATGTCAAAGTCGGTTTGGAGTTCAGGGGTGGGACACCTGCCAAG
Organism: Neosalanx taihuensis; assembly: GCA_030340665.1. Classification (NCBI taxonomy): domain Eukaryota; kingdom Metazoa; phylum Chordata; class Actinopteri; order Osmeriformes; family Salangidae; genus Neosalanx; species Neosalanx taihuensis. The sequence continues at coordinate 3,972,019 of CM059289.1, read as the reverse complement.
GTGGAAGGACTAAGCATGTGCAGGTATTGCAGCTATTAGAATCACAAAGGCCACCTAGACCACATAGTCACAAAGTGAGTTAGACAAAAACACAGAAACACAGATTCTAGAATATGGCAAGATACACTCATGACACATTACCTGGAAACACTTTGCCAAGATAGCAATAGACCCAACTTGATTCTTTACTTTCCTGATCGTCTGAAAGCTCAGGCTAAATCTTATGTCCAAAGTAACTAAAAGACAAAGAAAAATACACTGTGTCTTGGGCACCCAATATTAATTGACAAAATACTGATTCATTGTGTTGCCTTGTAAATGTATTGCTTGTCTTTTGTATTTGTGTGGCAGTGGTTGTGCAACGTCAATAAACAATTTTGTTAAATCTTTATTTCATAGTTTATGAAAGCATTTTTGCTTAAGCTATGCTGTCCATAGGCCCCTTGCTCTTCCTCGTCCAGACATTACAGCGTAATTTTCTGTTCTCAAAAACATCACTCCTCAAAGTCCTTCTTTTATAGTGAAGTATAGTAGAGTCGCGTCTAGTCCAATCTGCAGATTGGGAGAGAAAGCCAGAACTCTGGCAATAAATTAAGACAACACAAGGTTCAGGTCTCAATCATGTCTCTCTACGCTCTGAACACTGGAGGAACATCTTTTATAAGGCACAATAATGGAAACATAGATAGTGACAGTCAAGCAGTGATGACAGCCTCAGAGAAAAAGATTCACAGCTCCAAACTCATGACCGCTCTCCGACTAGAGATCATAGTTAGAGCTCTCTTTCTCCTGACCCCAAACCATTTTTTAACCCTGACACATAAGCACAGTCTACTTCTTATTAATAGCAAGCTCACATGAGAAATATACCAACTAGTGTCCAATGGCTAGTTCTATTGATTAGTGATTACTGTAAGCACACAGGAAATAACTATTTCTTACACAGTGGCCAGCGCCATAAATACAACAGCACATACAATATTTTAACTGAAATAGTTTGACTGAAATAGTGGGGTACATGGGGGGGCGGGGTGAGTGTGGGGTAGATGAGGGGGTGAGTGTGGGGTTGAATGGGGGGGGTGTTGAGGAGAGCTGGGAGTAACGCTGGAGGTTACAGGCAGCATTCCATCGCAGACAGGATGGACCTTAATAAGCCTGGCCACAGGTGTATTAGAGGTCTTCACCTCCAGGCAGCGCTTGAGGCGCAGGCGAAAGATGCTCATGCCCTTGACCACCTTCTTAACCTGCCGACGCCACCAGCTGGAAACAGAGACAAAGGCACAGGAGGTGAGGGAGCGTGGGAACAGGAAGAGAAGAGATACAGGGGAAAACAACTGAGAATGTGGTTTAGATGGTTGTAACATGGGTGTGTCCTTTGAAGACAGACAGGACAACAGCTTGTCTAACATTGCTCTCTACAGAAATATAATAACGACTTCTCATATTTAGTTTTGGCACTGGCAGTCTGTACAAAAACATGTTAACTCTGACTCTGTAACTTTGTTCAGTTTGATCCCGTTTTCAAACAGAGCCTCAGTTTCTCCCACTGTTCTAGTTTAATTGGAGCCTCTTGTTTGTCTCTATTAAAACCTTCCAACTCCTTTTACTGTTTATCTTGTCTATGTCTCTCAAGACGCTCTTGCCCATACCTAGTTTCTCTATGACAATCACTTTGAGCTGGAACACACCGTATCTTCTCAAGACAGCCAGAGCACAAATACCCGCCAGACCACCGATTGAACAAAAGAACTACAATACCGTGTTATTAATGACCAGGGGCTAATAATTTTGGATGTTTCATTTTTGCCCTTTCTTGTTTCAACTCACTATTTCAATTAAATATCCTAATCAAACTTAGTGGAGATTTTGTCTTTGTTATTTTGAAAACAAATACACTATAAAACACTTGTTGTTAATGGTCATTTCCATGGAAAAATCAAGAGTTTTGTCTAATTTCGTAAGGGGGCTAATAATTTTGGCCTCAACTGTATGTTGTGTCTCTACAGACTGTGTGGATACTTATAGTGAAAGATGACAGAGAAGAGTATGCATATAAACATGACTATTTTAATGGACATGTCTGTTTCTCTTACAGACTGGCTTCTTTCCCCCCCCCCAACTCCTGGTTACACAGTTACTTATAATATATTGCGCCCCCTATAGGCATACCTAGATATAACAGGTTTTCCATTCAAACACCACAGCTCCTCCCCTGTAGCTTTAAACTAAACATTTTCTTTTGCACACGTCTTCTGAACAAGAATTATTCTAGTACAAAAAATACCAAAGCAAATAAATGTAGACACCTACAAGGTATTTAAAACACTTCCCTGTGTACAAATAAAAATGCATTTCAATAACAAAATACTTTTCTTTTAACAGTCTCTTTCTTTTACAAGTCCAAACGCTGAGGAGGGCGCACATTCCTTTTAGGGCGCTCCGTGTATCCTGAACTTGAAGTGTTTTCACGAGCTTGTTCAGTCTCCATCGAGTGCTGGTGGTTCTCAAGCATCTGCTCACAGACAGCCGGAACAGTGTCAATGTCACTCATGTCATCTCCAGGATCAATGTGGTAATCCCAGTTTCCTTCAGTGTTACTCCTAGTCTTTTCTGGAATGCCATTCTTTTTCTTTGCATCCAGCATCTGATTAACATGTCTTTTTACACATGTCCCATTTACAGACACCAAGTAAGTTACAGGACCCAAAACATCAGTTATTACACCATCTAACCACTTTTCTCCTCCCCTGTAGTTTTTAACAAGCACAGCCTGACCCATAGAGAAAGATCTGACTTTTTTCTTCATCTCTGACTGTTTTGGAAAACTACCTGTCTGGACTGATGGAGACGATTCTGGTTTCACTACAGAAAGTCTAGTACGGACCTGTCTTTTAAGAAACAGCTCTGCTGGTGTTTTCTTAGTTGTTGTATGGGGCATGTTCCTGTAACCGTACAAGAAGATAGCGATACAATGCTGCAATGTCATGCCACTCACTGCTCTGTGCTTGGCTAAAGACCTTTTAAAGTTTTGGACTAGTCGTTCAGCCAATCCATTTGAGGCTGGATGATAAGCTGATGATAAGCAATAGCTTCACGTTTTTCTTGCATTGGGTGAATTCCCTCTGCATCAATGACATGTCCCAAATATGACACACTGTGCTGAAAGAAGGCACATTTATCTTTGTTAACCCTGAGGTTGTGTTTCTTTAGTCTTTTCAGCACTTCTTCCAGGTTTTTCCTGTGTGTTTCTGTATCCTGGCCTGTGATCAATATGTCTTCTAAATAACAGATCACACCATCTATGCCCTGCAGAACTTGATCCATTAGTTTTTGGAATAATGCCGGTGCACTGGCCACACCATAGGGCAGCCTGTTTACACGGTACAGCCCTTTGTGTGTGTTTATGGTCAAGTACTGTTTAGAACTGTCTTCTAGCTCTACTTGTTGGTATGCTTGTGATAAATCAAGCTTTGTAAATCGTTCATCTCCTGATAGTTTGTGAACAAATCCTGTGGTTTTGCTATGGGGTACTGATCTACTTCAAGCCACGGGTTAATAGACACTTTATAGTCCCCACAGATTCTCACAGTTTGATCTACTTTAGGGATATTTACCGTGGGTGCAGCCCATTCACTGAAATTAACAGGTGTAATAACCCCATCGGCCTCCATTTTGTTTAACTGGGCTTCGACTGCGTCCCTTAGTGCGTAAGGCACAGATCGTGGTTTGCAAAACCTTGGAATGGCCCCTGCAATGACATGAAGTTTAGCTTTCATCCCTGTCACCTTGCCTAGTGTGGGCTGAAACACCTCTGGGTACCTGTTACAAAACTCTCAGGTGCTACTCTGTTTACAGAGGACAAATCTAGTTTGAGCTTTTGGATCCAGTCCCTTCCCAACAAAGCTGGACCATTACCTTTGACCACAAGTAGGTTGAGTGTGCAATTGTTCCCATTACACTTTACCTTAACAGAAATACTCCCTCTCCACGCTAAGTGAGTGTTTACTGTAGGTTCTTAACACACAATTTGCAGGCATTAGATTTGCTCTCTTAAACCTACGCTTGTACAGTTGCTCCGAAATGACAGAAACTGCTGCTCCTGTGTCTACTTCCATTTTTAACCGTTTTTCATTTACCCTTACATACACATAATAAGGTTTTTCACTCCCTGTATCATCTTCAGAAACAGTGTTGACACCTTTAGACCCTATTGAAAACAGTTCAACGTCTCTGACGTTACCTGCCCGGTACTCTGTGTCAAAGCCCGAGGCTGCTTTAGTCTCTGATGTCCCGGCTTTTCGGTGCTCTGGCTTCTCAGCTGGTGCACTGCGCTCTCTGTGGTGAAACGGCGATGTCCTCAGGCTGACCGTCGGGGTCAGGAAGGCTCGCCTCGCTGTCTTCCGCCGGAGTCCCTCTGCCTTCATCACGATCGCGGTCATCCACACCACGTGCTGTAACATCCAGATGCTTGGTCCATTTGGTCTTCGTGTCTTTCCTTCCTTCTGGTCGGGATCTGCAAGCCTTGGCGATGTGTCCTTTCTTCTTACATGCCCGGCATTCCACCTCCTTAAAGCGGCACCCCTCTGGTGTGTACCCCTTTCTGTTGCATCGATAGCATGGCCGCCCGGTTTCCTCCTTTCTCGGCGCTGCTGCCGTCTTGGAAATGGCGTTAGCCTTAAACGACTTGTGTGACCACTGCTGTGCATTTTGTTTAGTCACTTCGTGTGCCAGTCCCATGTCATAAGCACGAGCCAGCGTCAATTCTTTAGTGTGGGCGGAATTTAGCATGCGGTCACGTAGTTCTCCACTTTTTACTCCGCACACAAATCTGTCTCTGAGAGCATCGTCTAAAAATGCCCCAAACTTGCAATTAGCTGCTACCTTCCTTAAGCTTGCCATATACTCACTTATAGACTCGTCCTCTCTCTGGTTTCTGGAGTTGAACTTGTACCTTTCCGCAATGAAGTTTGTCTTCGGCACAAAGTGTTTGCGCATTAAGTCAACTAGCTCCGATAACTTTTTATCGGACGGCTTTAATGGCGCACACAAATACATCAGCAGATTGTGCTTCTTTCTGCCCACCACTGTCAGGAACACGGCCTTTGCCTTATCATCATCATAGGACAAACCGTTTGCTACGAAGAATTGTTCTAGCCTTTCAAAATAGGCGTCAAATTCCTCTTCATTTTCGTCGAAGTGAAGGTCTTCACTTGTCCCGAATGCCGTGAATGCGGTTGCCATTTTCTCCACCATGCGTCCTCTCGTCTCGACGGAGTTTTTCCTTGTTGAAAACTCTTTTCACATACGGGATCCCATCCTCGTCGCCAAAAGTCTGTTGTGTCTCTACAGACTGTGTGGATACTTGTAGTGAGAAGACTATGCATATAAACGTGACTATTTTAATAGCAGGCGAACAGCAACAATAAACATGTCTGTTTCTCTTACAGACTGGCTTCTTTCTTGGCAACTCCTGGTTACACAGTTACTGATAATATATCGCGCCCCCTACAGGCATAACTAGATATACCAGGTTTTCCATTCAAACACCACACTAACTGCATTTCGTTACTCTGTACTTGAAATGTGTATTGACAATAAAGTTGAATCTAATCTAAAATGGAATCTTATGAGAGTAATAATTTTGTGTGTGAAAGTATCCTGAACTAAGACATAGGTTTGTTTGGCCATTTTAGAACTGTGTTACACCTAGTTGCGCTCGTCTTAGAGACACACTGACTCAAGACACCACCCTGAGCAGTGATGAGTTGCAGAGAAAGGGTAAAAAACGCCCCCTAGAGCAGGGGTTCTTAACCTTTTTGACTCTGAGGCCCAATTATCTCAGTGCAGAGTGGCCCGGGGCCCATTAAATATTAACACTGTAGAGATTAATTGATCTCAATCATTTGTATTCAATAATAGATCCAATCCATGTACAGTTTAACATGCTAACAAGCTAAAACCTTAAGTAGTTAAGTTAAATAAATAATACAATGACATGATAGAATGTGATCACCACAAAGATTTTTATTAAGCTTTCATTAACTAGCTTCAGTTCACTTGTTCAGTTGATAACCTATGCAGTCCCACGGCCCAAGCGGCCCACAGGTGCAAAACTGAAAGTTTCTTGCGGCCCTCAAGGTAGTGCTCGCAGCCCAAGTATCGCCTAAGCCTCGCAGCCCAAGCCTAAGTACTTCGGAGGGGGTTCGACTGATAGCTGTAGTTTGTAGTGACGAGAAGATGGAGGTTTGTGTGTGGAGTTGAGGGAGGCATCGAATTGTATATTATTTCATTAAAGTATATGAGAATAAAACGAGAGAAAAGAATTAACCGCCTTCTTGTGTTTATTTCTTCCAGTCACCGTTTTTACATGGAGACTTATGAGTCAACTTTGAACACATAATTAGATTAGATTCAATTTTAATGTCATTACACAGGTACAAGTACAGGGTAACGAAATACAGTTAGCATCCAACCAGAAGTGCAAAACAGTTATTACAACAGAACATAATTGTAATTGTATACTCAGAATATACACAGTATGAACAGTATAAGGCTAAACAACTAAATATACTGAAACATTTTTACTTAAAAAAAATAACAGTGGCTGTTGACTGTCCAGTTTATCGATGAAGAGACACTTCTAGAAACCGGAAAATCAAACACGAGTTTATCGCCTCAGATGATGAATGTTTTCCGTAGTTTCAGTCAGTATGAACACTCAGCACCGCAGATCTTCGCTAATTGACCCGCTAATTGACCCTCTATTTGCAGACTGATTTGCCGCTGCAGGAAGTGATAACGCGCATGTCCGGTTCTCTTCTGGTTAGTTTTTTTAGGACATTGTTTACATGAGTTAAGAACGTTAAGTGTTGCTAGAATACATGATGGAAAATTTGGATAACTCTCAGTCCTATTGTGACCTCATAGAGCCACTTGTCCAGTGCCTAGTGTCTAGTACTGTAATAAATATAAACTTTCTACCGACTATCCTCATTCACACCATAGCCTTGCAACGTCTATCGTTCTGTAGTAATTTCATAACTTACACTGAAATATTGAGGTCAAACAGCAACAGCAGTGCGATGCGGTCAACGACAGGGATCCTGTAAGGATCAAAAGTAAGTGTCATGGTCGTTTAATGAAATGTAGGATGGTGGTGTGAGCATATAGCTCAACATGATCATGAGCGTGGTTATTTTTCTTTATTTGATCAATTATCACTCAAATTCCAATGATTGTTTTGCGTTGACCTGTGCTGTTTCTTCCTTGCATCCAGTGGAAGGCAGTGACCTCCGTCGGGTCACTGTTTTACCCAGAGCTGAGTGGCTTCGGATTCAAGGAAGTCTAAACCAGCGGAACATCCAGAATGAGAAGCTCAAGGAGGAAGCCAGGCAGAGGGAGGAAATGCACCTGCGCTCAAAGGAGATGGTCAAATTCTGGCCCCACACATTTGGTGTAAGGAAGCTTGTCCCACTTGTCGTAGTGTTATGTTTAAAAGTACTTAAATATGTTCATTTATTCGCAATGCATTTATGTAATTGTTCAAGGTATGTTTGTGCCAATTACCTTTATAGGGACGAACACAAAAGAAACTAAATGCGAAGAAGATTCGCGAGGAGATAAAGAAAGAGGAGGAAAGAAAGTTTGATATGGAGGAGGCCAGATATAAGGAGGACATGAGGAAAGAGGCCATTATGAAGACCAATGCCCAGCTGTTCTACCAAACAGAGCAAGGCAAAGCATTCCATGTATGTATTTCTGGAGTTTTTCACCTGTATTCATACACAGGTCACGGTGTGGTTATTTGAGTAGAGAGTATTGTATGATTGAATCCCTTCCACTGTTATTTCTTCAGAGTGCACTCATTCTGACAGAAGTCTTGAAAGAGAGAGAGGCTCAGATCCACCTGAAACAAAGAAAGCTGGAAGCTTTGAAAGCTGTGGAAAGGGAAGCCATCATTAAAATGAAACAGAAAGCTAAGGATGCCTGTAAAGAAGAAATGGAGAAAGCTGTTCAGAGGAAGCGCGAGTGTCTGGCTGTGGCTGATGCCCTGAAACAGCAGTAAGTAGCCTCACCCTGCAGAACCCCCACACACGAAGTCAGGCTGCCAGGGGTTCAACACATGAACGCACCCTAAGGACTGTGCTTACTGGAGATACCCTGTCCTCTATCATCCAGACCAGCGGTAGGCAACCCTGGTCCTAGGGAGCCACTGTCCTGAAGGTTTTAGATGTTTCCCTGCTTTTGACACACCTGATTGTAATGAAAGGTCATTATGAGGCTTCCACAGAGCTTGATAACAACCCATTCATTAGAATCAGGTGTGCTAGAGCAAGGAAGCGTCTAAAACCTTCAGAACAGTGGCTCCCTTCGACCAGGGTTGCCTACCCCTGATCCAGACAGTAGAGCATTGGTGTCAAACTCGTGTCATCGAGGGCCAAGAGGGTGCAGGTTTTCACGTCAACCAAGCGCTACTCCAGCTGATTTCAGTAGAGAATGTTGATGTTATCAGGATAAAGGAGCATGCGATGGTCAGAGAGAGAGAGAGACAGCAGAAGCAGTGGGAGGCAGAGGAGACTGAACGTAAGAGGAACCTCTTTCTGATGGACGAAACCATCAAGAAACAGAAGATCCTGGAGGAGAAGAAGCAAATCATAAGAGATAACATGGTATTAGCATCTTAGCTGCTGGTTGCAGTCACTCACATGGTATTAGCATCTTAGCTGCTGGATGCAGTCACTCACAATCATCTTTGCAGGCTCACCTGTCAGACAGAGCTATCATGAGAGCGGTAGAGGGTCAACAGCAGGAGGTGGAGGACAAACGAAGGAAGATGTTTGTTGACGATAGAGAGAGGATGATGAAGCTGAGAATAGAAAAGGAGGCTGAGATGTTCCGGTATGTTCCATCTCCCCTGCCTGATCGAGCTCACCCTGCAACAGTAAACTGTGCTATCACTGTTTAACGCTGGTTTTTGAGGTCGTCTAGAGCGGGGCTGAGCTAATAACTTTTTTTTTCTTCTCTGCTCCTCAGCGAGGTCCAGATCCAGAGGGACAGGATCAGGGCGGCTCTGGACACTCAGCGCAGGAAGCTGGAACCCAACAAGGTGTGATTATTGTGTAATATCAGCACTTGGTGCTTTATGCACAGTTCGTGAAATGGCACGAATGAAATGGCAATACTGTCTTTAATTTTAACTAAGGGAGTGACATTAGGTAAAACGTGTAGGGCCAAACCCCAGATATTACTAACCAAACGATGCAGTAAAGTGTGCAAAATGAATATGCGGGTAATATGAACTGTTCACTGAACAGTTTCATCAAAATGTAACTTCATCCATTCATAATACACAATGTTCTTGAGTTTATTGGAACACACGTACACACACTCCTCTAATGAGGCAGTATCAGACCACAACTGCGGACCACAACATTTTGCGACAGTTCACATGCTTTGTGCACATTCTTTCCCAAATGTGTGGAGGTTCAAAACAGACCCAAGTGGGGTCCTTGTAGTAAACCACTCTCCCAGCATCCCAGTCCTTATCTCTGGTGCAAACCATCTGTCTGCAGGCACCCCTCTGCGGTTTGACCCACAAACTTCAACTGCACAAGAGGGACCTCATCACCCCACCATACGGAGGAGCTGGGGGACGTACACCGTACTGTACTTATTCTGGCAGATAAAACACTCCACGTCCAGTTCTGTTCATGAGAAAAAAATATTAAAATAATATGTCACGATTCATTGACATGTTACATATGCCTGATGGTCCAGTTACTCCAGGCCAGGTAAAGTCTTCTAAGTTAAGACCTTGTGCATTTCACTGTGAGAACCATGATGTTGAGTGTGCTGTTCATGATGATGATGATGATGATGATGATGATGAAGGTGGGGTGCGTTGCCCCCCTCGCCCAGGATCGGCTTGGAGACCGTGTGTGGCACATCTGCACTTGGAGCGCTACTGTTGAGACTTGTGGGTAGATTAGATAAACCTTTATTTGTCCTCCGGGGTGGAAATTGCAGTTCACAACAGCAGCAGGGTAAAGTACAGCACACAGAGTTGCAGGGTAATATAACAACAACAATAGGGGGGCACGATAAAGTACAGTATAAAAATAAAAAATAAGTAAGTTAAGTACGTGGTTAAGTGAGTGGTTCCTGTCTCGAATGTGAACCAGATATAGACAGACATATAGACAGTTATTGCACTTGAGGAGAATTACAGGGTATTGCACGTAATGTACGTACGAACAACAAGACCACCACGGGGAATATTGCAGGTTGTGCGTAAGAACAACAAGACCACCATGGGAGAATATTGAAACACAGGGCACTTGAAATATTGGACTTAATATAGAATATTGAGCAACAGGAAACTTGAAATATTGCACTTAATATAGAATTGTTGAATATAACACTTGAATATTGCACGTAAGTAAGGTAATAAAAGTAATACTGCATGGTGGTGAGGTAGTGATGATAATAGTTATAATAATGATGTAGCACATGATAGTGGCTATGGACAGCAGTGTTTAGTGATCATTAAACATCTCTCCTTCACACACCGAGGGTGAATCAGCCTACTGCTGAAGCTGCTCTCCAGAGCGGACAGTGAGTCTTGCAGGGGGTGTGACTCGTGGTCCAGCATAGTTGTCAGCTTTGCCAGGACTCGTCTGTCACCCACCACCTGCACTGAGTCCAGAGGACAGCCCAGGATTGAGCTGGACTTCTTGATTACCTTGTCCAGCTTCTTCCTTTCCCTCTCAGTGATGCTGCTGCTCCAGCAGACCACACCGTACATGATGGCTGAGGCCACCACTGAGTCATAGAAAGACTTTAGGGTTGCCCCCTGCATCCTAAAAAACCTCAGTCTCCTCAGGAAGTAGAGCCGTCTCTGACCTTTCTTGTACAGTGCATCAGTGTGGTGAGTCCAGTCCAGTTTGTGGTTCAGGTGAACACCCAGGTACTTATAGGACTCACTCCACTCTCTCAATGTCCATTCCCTGGATGTTCACCAGTGGGGTGAAGGTCGGCGTCTGCGGGAATCCACCACCATCTCCTTGGTCTTGCCCGCCTTAATGAGGAGGTGGTTCGGCAGACACCAGTCTACGAAGTCCTGCGTCAGTTGCCTGTACTCCGTGTCATCGTCGTCACTGATCAGGCGACGATGGCGGAGTCATCAGAAAACTTGAGCAGGACGCAGCCCTCCAAGTTGTGACTGAAATCAGCGATGTAGAGGGTGAAGAGGAGTCTTTCCACACACACACACACACACACACACACCATCATCAGCATCGCATCTAAAAAATGTGCTGTTTTAAAAACTAAATCAGGGGTGAGCAACCCTGACCCTCAAGAGCCATAGGCATGTTTCCCTGCTCCAACACAGATCGCCCTCTGCTGGCTGTTCATGTTGTATAAAATGTTCCCGTGAAACTGAAGGTTGGAGAAATGTTTCTGGATGGAGGGACAGAGAGGGAGGTGGAGTGAGGCCATACTGCTAAGGAGCAGGTGTATCTACCTGATGAAGAACATTTCTCTCTCTCCTTCTCTCTCGCGCTCTCCCTGTCATTCCTCTCCCTTCCTGTACCTTTGTTTCTGTGTCCAGCTGGTGGCGCCGGCAGGCTAAGAAGGTGGTTAAAGGTGTGGGCACCTTCCGCCTGCGCCTCAAGCGCTACCTGGGGGTGAAGGCCTCTAAGAAGCCTGGGGTCAGACTTATCAAAGTCCAGTCTGTGAACAGCACTATCATCACTATGAACATTGGCATGCCGCCTGTGTCTGTGTAGACATGATTCATTTCCCCCTCTCCCAGCTCTCCTCACTGCTCACTGCCCCCCCACCCCATCCCCCCTTTACATTCCAATGAACTCAGCATTTAAACTCAAGGGGAGCAGTGTCTTTTTCACAGTTGGTTAAAAGTGTAAACAAACAAAAAATGGCAATATGCAGTCTTTTTCTCCAAATTGTTTCTCAATGTTTTTTCTTGTAATGCTGCATGGACATGAGCGCTTTACTTGTTGACCGTCAGGAGGCGCAAACTGAACCAGCTTTGATCTTGGCCACACCCTCTATTGAGTTTGTCTGCCCATGTGACCTGTAACAGAATGGGTTCTTATTTTGTCATCACTCTAATGGAGTGAGTGGATGTGTATTCACACATAGCCAATGCTGAGGTTTAACTCACAGCAGCTCTGCATTGCAGACTTGGACAGTCCCATCCTGCAGTAAGGAGTAAGTGGGTTGGTTGAATGTTCCTTGCTCATCAGGAAGCTTCTTTATCTCATAGCACTGCCCAAGGTACCACAGAACAGAGAGTGTCATTCATTCAACATCAGCCACTTGCGTAACATTAAGGTATACTGATCTGAGCAATATTCAAATACACACAACTACATTGATCTTCACATAGGCAACAATGTCCCTGACTTAAATCAGGTTAAAACTGACCTTGTTGATGTCAAAGTCGGTTTGGAGTTCAGGGGTGGGACACCTGCCAAGGTGGAAGGACTAAGCATGTGCAGGTATTGCAGCTATTAGAATCACAAAGGCCACCTAGACCACATAGTCACAAAGTGAGTTAGACAAAAACACAGAAACACAGATTCTAGAATATGGCAAGATACACTCATGACACATTACCTGGAAACACTTTGCCAAGATAGCAATAGACCCAACTTGATTCTTTACTTTCCTGATCGTCTGAAAGCTCAGGCTAAATCTTATGTCCAAAGTAACTAAAAGACAAAGAAAAATACACTGTGTCTTGGGCACCCAATATTAATTGACAAAATACTGATTCATTGTGTTGCCTTGTAAATGTATTGCTTGTCTTTTGTATTTGTGTGGCAGTGGTTGTGCAACGTCAATAAACAATTTTGTTAAATCTTTATTTCATAGTTTATGAAAGCATTTTTGCTTAAGCTATGCTGTCCATAGGCCCCTTGCTCTTCCTCGTCCAGACATTACAGCGTAATTTTCTGTTCTCAAAAACATCACTCCTCAAAGTCCTTCTTTTATAGTGAAGTATAGTAGAGTCGCGTCTAGTCCAATCTGCAGATTGGGAGAGAAAGCCAGAACTCTGGCAATAAATTAAGACAACACAAGGTTCAGGTCTCAATCATGTCTCTCTACGCTCTGAACACTGGAGGAACATCTTTTATAAGGCACAATAATGGAAACATAGATAGTGACAGTCAAGCAGTGATGACAGCCTCAGAGAAAAAGATTCACAGCTCCAAACTCATGACCGCTCTCCGACTAGAGATCATAGTTAGAGCTCTCTTTCTCCTGACCCCAAACCATTTTTTAACCCTGACACATAAGCACAGTCTACTTCTTATTAATAGCAAGCTCACATGAGAAATATACCAACTAGTGTCCAATGGCTAGTTCTATTGATTAGTGATTACTGTAAGCACACAGGAAATAACTATTTCTTACACAGTGGCCAGCGCCATAAATACAACAGCACATACAATATTTTAACTGAAATAGTTTGACTGAAATAGTGGGGTACATGGGGGGGCGGGGTGAGTGTGGGGTAGATGAGGGGGTGAGTGTGGGGTTGAATGGGGGGGGTGTTGAGGAGAGCTGGGAGTAACGCTGGAGGTTACAGGCAGCATTCCATCGCAGACAGGATGGACCTTAATAAGCCTGGCCACAGGTGTATTAGAGGTCTTCACCTCCAGGCAGCGCTTGAGGCGCAGGCGAAAGATGCTCATGCCCTTGACCACCTTCTTAACCTGCCGACGCCACCAGCTGGAAACAGAGACAAAGGCACAGGAGGTGAGGGAGCGTGGGAACAGGAAGAGAAGAGATACAGGGGAAAACAACTGAGAATGTGGTTTAGATGGTTGTAACATGGGTGTGTCCTTTGAAGACAGACAGGACAACAGCTTGTCTAACATTGCTCTCTACAGAAATATAATAACGACTTCTCATATTTAGTTTTGGCACTGGCAGTCTGTACAAAAACATGTTAACTCTGACTCTGTAACTTTGTTCAGTTTGATCCCGTTTTCAAACAGAGCCTCAGTTTCTCCCACTGTTCTAGTTTAATTGGAGCCTCTTGTTTGTCTCTATTAAAACCTTCCAACTCCTTTTACTGTTTATCTTGTCTATGTCTCTCAAGACGCTCTTGCCCATACCTAGTTTCTCTATGACAATCACTTTGAGCTGGAACACACCGTATCTTCTCAAGACAGCCAGAGCACAAATACCCGCCAGACCACCGATTGAACAAAAGAACTACAATACCGTGTTATTAATGACCAGGGGCTAATAATTTTGGATGTTTCATTTTTGCCCTTTCTTGTTTCAACTCACTATTTCAATTAAATATCCTAATCAAACTTAGTGGAGATTTTGTCTTTGTTATTTTGAAAACAAATACACTATAAAACACTTGTTGTTAATGGTCATTTCCATGGAAAAATCAAGAGTTTTGTCTAATTTCGTAAGGGGGCTAATAATTTTGGCCTCAACTGTATGTTGTGTCTCTACAGACTGTGTGGATACTTATAGTGAAAGATGACAGAGAAGAGTATGCATATAAACATGACTATTTTAATGGACATGTCTGTTTCTCTTACAGACTGGCTTCTTTTCCCCCCCCAACTCCTGGTTACACAGTTACTTATAATATATTGCGCCCCCTATAGGCATACCTAGATATAACAGGTTTTCCATTCAAACACCACAGCTCCTCCCCTGTAGCTTTAAACTTAACATTTTCTTTTGCACACGTCTTCTGAACAAGAATTATTCTAGTACAAAAAATACCAAAGCAAATAAATGTAGACACCTACAAGGTATTTAAAACACTTCCCTGTGTACAAATAAAAATGCATTTCAATAACAAAATACTTTTCTTTTAACAGTCTCTTTCTTTTACAAGTCCAAACGCTGAGGAGGGCGCACATTCCTTTTAGGGCGCTCCGTGTATCCTGAACTTGAAGTGTTTTCACGAGCTTGTTCAGTCTCCATCGAGTGCTGGTGGTTCTCAAGCATCTGCTCACAGACAGCCGGAACAGTGTCAATGTCACTCATGTCATCTCCAGGATCAATGTGGTAATCCCAGTTTCCTTCAGTGTTACTCCTAGTCTTTTCTGGAATGCCATTCTTTTTCTTTGCATCCAGCATCTGATTAACATGTCTTTTTACACATGTCCCATTTACAGACACCAAGTAAGTTACAGGACCCAAAACATCAGTTATTACACCATCTAACCACTTTTCTCCTCCCCTGTAGTTTTTAACAAGCACAGCCTGACCCATAGAGAAAGATCTGACTTTTTTCTTCATCTCTGACTGTTTTGGAAAACTACCTGTCTGGACTGATGGAGACGATTCTGGTTTCACTACAGAAAGTCTAGTACGGACCTGTCTTTTAAGAAACAGCTCTGCTGGTGTTTTCTTAGTTGTTGTATGGGGCATGTTCCTGTAACCGTACAAGAAGATAGCGATACAATGCTGCAATGTCATGCCACTCACTGCTCTGTGCTTGGCTAAAGACCTTTTAAAGTTTTGGACTAGTCGTTCAGCCAATCCATTTGAGGCTGGATGATAAGCTGATGATAAGCAATAGCTTCACGTTTTTCTTGCATTGGGTGAATTCCCTCTGCATCAATGACATGTCCCAAATATGACACACTGTGCTGAAAGAAGGCACATTTATCTTTGTTAACCCTGAGGTTGTGTTTCTTTAGTCTTTTCAGCACTTCTTCCAGGTTTTTCCTGTGTGTTTCTGTATCCTGGCCTGTGATCAATATGTCTTCTAAATAACAGATCACACCATCTATGCCCTGCAGAACTTGATCCATTAGTTTTTGGAATAATGCCGGTGCACTGGCCACACCATAGGGCAGCCTGTTTACACGGTACAGCCCTTTGTGTGTGTTTATGGTCAAGTACTGTTTAGAACTGTCTTCTAGCTCTACTTGTTGGTATGCTTGTGATAAATCAAGCTTTGTAAATCGTTCATCTCCTGATAGTTTGTGAACAAATCCTGTGGTTTTGCTATGGGGTACTGATCTACTTCAAGCCACGGGTTAATAGACACTTTATAGTCCCCACAGATTCTCACAGTTTGATCTACTTTAGGGATATTTACCGTGGGTGCAGCCCATTCACTGAAATTAACAGGTGTAATAACCCCATCGGCCTCCATTTTGTTTAACTGGGCTTCGACTGCGTCCCTTAGTGCGTAAGGCACAGATCGTGGTTTGCAAAACCTTGGAATGGCCCCTGCAATGACATGAAGTTTAGCTTTCATCCCTGTCACCTTGCCTAGTGTGGGCTGAAACACCTCTGGGTACCTGTTACAAAACTCTCAGGTGCTACTCTGTTTACAGAGGACAAATCTAGTTTGAGCTTTTGGATCCAGTCCCTTCCCAACAAAGCTGGACCATTACCTTTGACCACAAGTAGGTTGAGTGTGCAATTGTTCCCATTACACTTTACCTTAACAGAAATACTCCCTCTCCACGCTAAGTGAGTGTTTACTGTAGGTTCTTAACACACAATTTGCAGGCATTAGATTTGCTCTCTTAAACCTACGCTTGTACAGTTGCTCCGAAATGACAGAAACTGCTGCTCCTGTGTCTACTTCCATTTTTAACCGTTTTTCATTTACCCTTACATACACATAATAAGGTTTTTCACTCCCTGTATCATCTTCAGAAACAGTGTTGACACCTTTAGACCCTATTGAAAACAGTTCAACGTCTCTGACGTTACCTGCCCGGTACTCTGTGTCAAAGCCCGAGGCTGCTTTAGTCTCTGATGTCCCGGCTTTTCGGTGCTCTGGCTTCTCAGCTGGTGCACTGCGCTCTCTGTGGTGAAACGGCGATGTCCTCAGGCTGACCGTCGGGGTCAGGAAGGCTCGCCTCGCTGTCTTCCGCCGGAGTCCCTCTGCCTTCATCACGATCGCGGTCATCCACACCACGTGCTGTAACATCCAGATGCTTGGTCCATTTGGTCTGCGTGTCTTTCCTTCCTTCTGGTCGGGATCTGCAAGCCTTGGCGATGTGTCCTTTCTTCTTACATGCCCGGCATTCCACCTCCTTAAAGCGGCACCCCTCTGGTGTGTACCCCTTTCTGTTGCATCGATAGCATGGCCGCCCGGTTTCCTCCTTTCTCGGCGCTGCTGCCGTCTTGGAAATGGCGTTAACCTTAAACGACTTGTGTGACCACTGCTGTGCATTTTGTTTAGTCACTTCGTGTGCCAGTCCCATGTCATAAGCACGAGCCAGCGTCAATTCTTTAGTGTGGGCGGAATTTAGCATGCGGTCACGTAGTTCTCCACTTTTTACTCCGCACACAAATCTGTCTCTGAGAGCATCGTCTAAAAATGCCCCAAACTTGCAATTAGCTGCTACCTTCCTTAAGCTTGCCATATACTCACTTATAGACTCGTCCTCTCTCTGGTTTCTGGAGTTGAACTTGTACCTTTCCGCAATGAAGTTTGTCTTCGGCACAAAGTGTTTGCGCATTAAGTCAACTAGCTCCGATAACTTTTTATCGGACGGCTTTAATGGCGCACACAAATACATCAGCAGATTGTGCTTCTTTCTGCCCACCACTGTCAGGAACACGGCCTTTGCCTTATCATCATCATAGGACAAACCGTTTGCTACGAAGAATTGTTCTAGCCTTTCAAAATAGGCGTCAAATTCCTCTTCATTTTCGTCGAAGTGAAGGTCTTCACTTGTCCCGAATGCCGTGAATGCGGTCGCCATTTTCTCCACCATGCGTCCTCTCGTCTCGACTGAGTTTTTCCTTGTTGAAAACTCTTTTCACATACGGGATCCCATCCTCGTCGCCAAAAGTCTGTTGTGTCTCTACAGACTGTGTGGATACTTGTAGTGAGAAGACTATGCATATAAACGTGACTATTTTAATAGCAGGCGAACAGCAACAATAAACATGTCTGTTTCTCTTACAGACTGGCTTCTTTCTTGGCAACTCCTGGTTACACAGTTACTGATAATATATCGCGCCCCCTACAGGCATAACTAGATATACCAGGTTTTCCATTCAAACACCACACTAACTGCATTTCGTTACTCTGTACTTGAAATGTGTATTGACAATAAAGTTGAATCTAATCTAAAATGGAATCTTATGAGAGTAATAATTTTGTGTGTGAAAGTATCCTGAACTAAGACATAGGTTTGTTTGGCCATTTTAGAACTGTGTTACACCTAGTTGCGCTCGTCTTAGAGACACACTGACTCAAGACACCACCCTGAGCAGTGATGAGTTGCAGAGAAAGGGTAAAAAACGCCCCCTAGAGCAGGGGTTCTTAACCTTTTTGACTCTGAGGCCCAATTATCTCAGTGCAGAGTGGCCCGGGGCCCATTAAATATTAACACTGTAGAGATTAATTGATCTCAATCATTTGTATTCAATAATAGATCCAATCCATGTACAGTTTAACATGCTAACAAGCTAAAACCTTAAGTAGTTAAGTTAAATAAATAATACAATGACATGATAGAATGTGATCACCACAAAGATTTTTATTAAGCTTTCATTAACTAGCTTCAGTTCACTTGTTCAGTTGATAACCTATGCAGTCCCACGGCCCAAGCGGCCCACAGGTGCAAAACTGAAAGTTTCTTGCGGCCCTCAAGGTAGTGCTCGCAGCCCAAGTATCGCCTAAGCCTCGCAGCCCAAGCCTAAGTACTTCGGAGGGGGTTCGACTGATAGCTGTAGTTTGTAGTGACGAGAAGATGGAGGTTTGTGTGTGGAGTTGAGGGAGGCATCGAATTGTATATTATTTCATTAAAGTATATGAGAATAAAACGAGAGAAAAGAATTAACCGCCTTCTTGTGTTTATTTCTTCCAGTCACCGTTTTTACATGGAGACTTATGAGTCAACTTTGAACACATAATTAGATTAGATTCAATTTTAATGTCATTACACAGGTACAAGTACAGGGTAACGAAATACAGTTAGCATCCAACCAGAAGTGCAAAACAGTTATTACAACAGAACATAATTGTAATTGTATACTCAGAATATACACAGTATGAACAGTATAAGGCTAAACAACTAAATATACTGAAACATTTTTACTTAAAAAAAATAACAGTGACTGTTGACTGTCCAGTTTATCGATGAAGAGACACTTCTAGAAACCGGAAAATCAAACACCAGTTTATCGCCTCAGATGATGAATGTTTTCCGTAGTTTCAGTCAGTATGAACACTCAGCACCGCAGATCTTCGCTAATTGACCCGCTAATTGACCCTCTATTTGCAGACTGATTTGCCGCTGCAGGAAGTGATAACGCGCATGTCCGGTTCTCTTCTGGTTAGTTTTTTTAGGACCGTTTATTGTTTACATGAGTTAAGAACGTTAAGTGTTGCTAGAATACATGATGGAAAATTTGGATAACTCTCAGTCCTATTGTGACCTCATAGAGCCACTTGTCCAGTGCCTAGTGTCTAGTACTGTAATAAATATAAACTTTCTACCGACTATCCTCATTCACACCATAGCCTTGCAACGTCTATCGTTCTGTAGTAATTTCATAACTTACACTGAAATATTGAGGTCAAACAGCAACAGCAGTGCGATGCGGTCAACGACAGGGATCCTGTAAGGATCAAAAGTAAGTGTCATGGTCGTTTAATGAAATGTAGGATGGTGGTGTGAGCATATAGCTCAACATGATCATGAGCGTGGTTATTTTTCTTTATTTGATCAATTATCACTCAAATTCCAATGATTGTTTTGCGTTGACCTGTGCTGTTTCTTCCTTGCATCCAGTGGAAGGCAGTGACCTCCGTCGGGTCACTGTTTTACCCAGAGCTGAGTGGCTTCGGATTCAAGGAAGTCTAAACCAGCGGAACATCCAGAATGAGAAGCTCAAGGAGGAAGCCAGGCAGAGGGAGGAAATGCACCTGCGCTCAAAGGAGATGGTCAAATTCTGGCCCCACACATTTGGTGTAAGGAAGCTTGTCCCACTTGTCGTAGTGTTATGTTTAAAAGTACTTAAATATGTTCATTTATTCGCAATGCATTTATGTAATTGTTCAAGGTATGTTTGTGCCAATTACCTTTATAGGGACGAACACAAAAGAAACTAAATGCGAAGAAGATTCGCGAGGAGATAAAGAAAGAGGAGGAAAGAAAGTTTGATATGGAGGAGGCCAGATATAAGGAGGACATGAGGAAAGAGGCCATTATGAAGACCAATGCCCAGCTGTTCTACCAAACAGAGCAAGGCAAAGCATTCCATGTATGTATTTCTGGAGTTTTTCACCTGTATTCATACACAGGTCACGGTGTGGTTATTTGAGTAGAGAGTATTGTATGATTGAATCCCTTCCACTGTTATTTCTTCAGAGTGCACTCATTCTGACAGAAGTCTTGAAAGAGAGAGAGGCTCAGATCCACCTGAAACAAAGAAAGCTGGAAGCTTTGAAAGCTGTGGAAAGGGAAGCCATCATTAAAATGAAACAGAAAGCTAAGGATGCCTGTAAAGAAGAAATGGAGAAAGCTGTTCAGAGGAAGCGCGAGTGTCTGGCTGTGGCTGATGCCCTGAAACAGCAGTAAGTAGCCTCACCCTGCAGAACCCCCACACACGAAGTCAGGCTGCCAGGGGTTCAACACATGAACGCACCCTAAGGACTGTGCTTACTGGAGATACCCTGTCCTCTATCATCCAGACCAGCGGTAGGCAACCCTGGTCCTAGGGAGCCACTGTCCTGAAGGTTTTAGATGTTTCCCTGCTTTTGACACACCTGATTGTAATGAAAGGTCATTATGAGGCTTCCACAGAGCTTGATAACAACCCATTCATTAGAATCAGGTGTGCTAGAGCAAGGAAGCGTCTAAAACCTTCAGAACAGTGGCTCCCTTCGACCAGGGTTGCCTACCCCTGATCCAGACAGTAGAGCATTGGTGTCAAACTCGTGTCATCGAGGGCCAAGAGGGTGCAGGTTTTCACGTCAACCAAGCGCTACTCCAGCTGATTTCAGTAGAGAATGTTGATGTTATCAGGATAAAGGAGCATGCGATGGTCAGAGAGAGAGAGAGACAGCAGAAGCAGTGGGAGGCAGAGGAGACTGAACGTAAGAGGAACCTCTTTCTGATGGACGAAACCATCAAGAAACAGAAGATCCTGGAGGAGAAGAAGCAAATCATAAGAGATAACATGGTATTAGCATCTTAGCTGCTGGTTGCAGTCACTCACATGGTATTAGCATCTTAGCTGCTGGATGCAGTCACTCACAATCATCTTTGCAGGCTCACCTGTCAGACAGAGCTATCATGAGAGCGGTAGAGGGTCAACAGCAGGAGGTGGAGGACAAACGAAGGAAGATGTTTGTTGACGATAGAGAGAGGATGATGAAGCTGAGAATAGAAAAGGAGGCTGAGATGTTCCGGTATGTTCCATCTCCCCTGCCTGATCGAGCTCACCCTGCAACAGTAAACTGTGCTATCACTGTTTAACGCTGGTTTTTGAGGTCGTCTAGAGCGGGGCTGAGCTAATAACTTTTTTTTTCTTCTCTGCTCCTCAGCGAGGTCCAGATCCAGAGGGACAGGATCAGGGCGGCTCTGGACACTCAGCGCAGGAAGCTGGAACCCAACAAGGTGTGATTATTGTGTAATATCAGCACTTGGTGCTTTAGGCACAGTTCGTGAAATGGCACGAATGAAATGGCAATACTGTCTTTAATTTTAACTAAGGGAGTGACATTAGGTAAAACGTGTAGGGCCAAACCCCAGATATTACTAACCAAACGATGCAGTAAAGTGTGCAAAATGAATATGCGGGTAATATGAACTGTTCACTGAACAGTTTCATCAAAATGTAACTTCATCCATTCATAATACACAATGTTCTTGAGTTTATTGGAACACACGTACACACACTCCTCTAATGAGGCAGTATCAGACCACAACTGCGGACCACAACATTTTGCGACAGTTCACATGCTTTGTGCACATTCTTTCCCAAATGTGTGGAGGTTCAAAACAGACCCAAGTGGGGTCCTTGTAGTAAACCACTCTCCCAGCATCCCAGTCCTTATCTCTGGTGCAAACCATCTGTCTGCAGGCACCCCTCTGCGGTTTGACCCACAAACTTCAACTGCACAAGAGGGACCTCATCACCCCACCATACGGAGGAGCTGGGGGACGTACACCGTACTGTACTTATTCTGGCAGATAAAACACTCCACGTCCAGTTCTGTTCATGAGAAAAAAATATTAAAATAATATGTCACGATTCATTGACATGTTACATATGCCTGATGGTCCAGTTACTCCAGGCCAGGTAAAGTCTTCTAAGTTAAGACCTTGTGCATTTCACTGTGAGAACCATGATGTTGAGTGTGCTGTTCATGATGATGATGATGATGATGATGATGATGAAGGTGGGGTGCGTTGCCCCCCTCGCCCAGGATCGGCTTGGAGACCGTGTGTGGCACATCTGCACTTGGAGCGCTACTGTTGAGACTTGTGGGTAGATTAGATAAACCTTTATTTGTCCTCCGGGGTGGAAATTGCAGTTCACAACAGCAGCAGGGTAAAGTACAGCACACAGAGTTGCAGGGTAATATAACAACAACAATAGGGGGGCACGATAAAGTACAGTATAAAAATAAAAAATAAGTAAGTTAAGTACGTGGTTAAGTGAGTGGTTCCTGTCTCGAATGTGAACCAGATATAGACAGACATATAGACAGTTATTGCACTTGAGGAGAATTACAGGGTAT
Organism: Neosalanx taihuensis; assembly: GCA_030340665.1. Taxonomy (NCBI): domain Eukaryota; kingdom Metazoa; phylum Chordata; class Actinopteri; order Osmeriformes; family Salangidae; genus Neosalanx; species Neosalanx taihuensis. The sequence goes on along the minus strand of CM059289.1, from coordinate 3,949,281 downwards.
TGCACGTAATGTACGTACGAACAACAAGACCACCACGGGGAATATTGCAGGTTGTGCGTAAGAACAACAAGACCACCATGGGAGAATATTGAAACACAGGGCACTTGAAATATTGGACTTAATATAGAATATTGAGCAACAGGAAACTTGAAATATTGCACTTAATATAGAATTGTTGAATATAACACTTGAATATTGCACGTAGGAAGGTAATAAAAGTAATACTGCATGGTGGTGAGGTAGTGATGATAATAGTTATAATAATGATGTAGCACATGATAGTGGCTATGGACAGCAGTGTTTAGTGATCATTAAACATCTCTCCTTCACACACCGAGGGTGAATCAGCCTACTGCTGAAGCTGCTCTCCAGAGCGGACAGTGAGTCCTGCAGGGGGTGTGACTCGTGGTCCAGCATAGTTGTCAGCTTTGCCAGGACTCGTCTGTCACCCACCACCTGCACTGAGTCCAGAGGACAGCCCAGGATTGAGCTGGACTTCTTGATTACCTTGTCCAGCTTCTTCCTTTCCCTCTCAGTGATGCTGCTGCTCCAGCAGACCACACCGTACATGATGGCTGAGGCCACCACTGAGTCATAGAAAGACTTTAGGGTTGCCCCCTGCATCCTAAAAAACCTCAGTCTCCTCAGGAAGTAGAGCCGTCTCTGACCTTTCTTGTACAGTGCATCAGTGTGGTGAGTCCAGTCCAGTTTGTGGTTCAGGTGAACACCCAGGTACTTATAGGACTCACTCCACTCTCTCAATGTCCATTCCCTGGATGTTCACCAGTGGGGTGAAGGTCGGCGTCTGCGGGAATCCACCACCATCTCCTTGGTCTTGCCCGCCTTAATGAGGAGGTGGTTCGGCAGACACCAGTCTACGAAGTCCTGCGTCAGTTGCCTGTACTCCGTGTCATCGTCGTCACTGATCAGGCGACGATGGCGGAGTCATCAGAAAACTTGAGCAGGACGCAGCCCTCCAAGTTGTGACTGAAATCAGCGATGTAGAGGGTGAAGAGGAGTCTTTCCACACACACACACACACACACACACACACACACACACACACACACACACACACACCATCATCAGCATCGCATCTAAAAAATGTGCTGTTTTAAAAACTAAATCAGGGGTGAGCAACCCTGACCCTCAAGAGCCATAGGCATGTTTCCCTGCTCCAACACAGATCGCCCTCTGCTGGCTGTTCATGTTGTATAAAATGTTCCCGTGAAACTGAAGGTTGGAGAAATGTTTCTGGATGGAGGGACAGAGAGGGAGGTGGAGTGAGGCCATACTGCTAAGGAGCAGGTGTATCTACCTGATGAAGAACATTTCTCTCTCTCCTTCTCTCTCGCGCTCTCCCTGTCATTCCTCTCCCTTCCTGTGCCTTTGTTTCTGTGTCCAGCTGGTGGCGCCGGCAGGCTAAGAAGGTGGTTAAAGGTGTGGGCACCTTCCGCCTGCGCCTCAAGCGCTACCTGGGGGTGAAGGCCTCTAAGAAGCCTGTGGTCAGACTTATCAAATCCAGTCTGTGAACAGCACTATCATCACTATGAACATTGGCATGCCGCCTGTGTCTGTGTAGACATGATTCATTTCCCCCTCTCCCAGCTCTCCTCACTGCCCACTGCCCCCCCATCCCCCCTTTACATTCCAATGAACTCAGCATTTAAACTCAAGGGGAGCAGTGTCTTTTTCACAGTTGGTTAAAAGTGTAAACAAACAAAAAATGGCAATATGCAGTCTTTTTCTCCAAATTGTTTCTCAATGTTTTTTCTTGTAATGCTGCATGGACATGAGCGCTTTACTTGTTGACCGTCAGGAGGCGCAAACTGAACCAGCTTTGATCTTGGCCACACCCTCTATTGAGTTTGTCTGCCCATGTGACCTGTAACAGAATGGGTTCTTATTTTGTCATCACTCTAATGGAGTGAGTGGATGTGTATTCACACATAGCCAATGCTGAGGTTTAACTCACAGCAGCTCTGCATTGCAGACTTGGACAGTCCCATCCTGCAGTAAGGAGTAAGTGGGTTGGTTGAATGTTCCTTGCTCATCAGGAAGCTTCTTTATCTCATAGCACTGCCCAAGGTACCACAGAACAGAGAGTGTCATTCATTCAACATCAGCCACTTGCGTAACATTAAGGTATACTGATCTGAGCAATATTCAAATACACACAACTACATTGATCTTCACATAGGCAACAATGTCCCTGACTTAAATCAGGTTAAAACTGACCTTGTTGATGTCAAAGTCGGTTTGGAGTTCAGGGGTGGGACACCTGCCAAGGTGGAAGGACTAAGCATGTGCAGGTATTGCAGCTATTAGAATCACAAAGGCCACCTAGACCACATAGTCACAAAGTGAGTTAGACAAAAACACAGAAACACAGATTCTAGAATATGGCAAGATACACTCATGACACATTACCTGGAAACACTTTGCCAAGATAGCAATAGACCCAACTTGATTCTTTACTTTCCTGATCGTCTGAAAGCTCAGGCTAAATCTTATGTCCAAAGTAACTAAAAGACAAAGAAAAATACACTGTGTCTTGGGCACCCAATATTAATTGACAAAATACTGATTCATTGTGTTGCCTTGTAAATGTATTGCTTGTCTTTTGTATTTGTGTGGCAGTGGTTGTGCAACGTCAATAAACAATTTTGTTAAATCTTTATTTCATAGTTTATGAAAGCATTTTTGCTTAAGCTATGCTGTCCATAGGCCCCTTGCTCTTCCTCGTCCAGACATTACAGCGTAATTTTCTGTTCTCAAAAACATCACTCCTCAAAGTCCTTCTTTTATAGTGAAGTATAGTAGAGTCGCGTCTAGTCCAATCTGCAGATTGGGAGAGAAAGCCAGAACTCTGGCAATAAATTAAGACAACACAAGGTTCAGGTCTCAATCATGTCTCTCTACGCTCTGAACACTGGAGGAACATCTTTTATAAGGCACAATAATGGAAACATAGATAGTGACAGTCAAGCAGTGATGACAGCCTCAGAGAAAAAGATTCACAGCTCCAAACTCATGACCGCTCTCCGACTAGAGATCATAGTTAGAGCTCTCTTTCTCCTGACCCCAAACCATTTTTTAACCCTGACACATAAGCACAGTCTACTTCTTATTAATAGCAAGCTCACATGAGAAATATACCAACTAGTGTCCAATGGCTAGTTCTATTGATTAGTGATTACTGTAAGCACACAGGAAATAACTATTTCTTACACAGTGGCCAGCGCCATAAATACAACAGCACATACAATATTTTAACTGAAATAGTTTGACTGAAATAGTGGGGTACATGGGGGGGCGGGGTGAGTGTGGGGTAGATGAGGGGGTGAGTGTGGGGTTGAATGGGGGGGGTGTTGAGGAGAGCTGGGAGTAACGCTGGAGGTTACAGGCAGCATTCCATCGCAGACAGGATGGACCTTAATAAGCCTGGCCACAGGTGTATTAGAGGTCTTCACCTCCAGGCAGCGCTTGAGGCGCAGGCGAAAGATGCTCATGCCCTTGACCACCTTCTTAACCTGCCGACGCCACCAGCTGGAAACAGAGACAAGGGCACAGGAGGTGAGGGAGCGTGGGAACAGGAAGAGAAGAGATACAGGGGAAAACAACTGAGAATGTGGTTTAGATGGTTGTAACATGGGTGTGTCCTTTGAAGACAGACAGGACAACAGCTTGTCTAACATTGCTCTCTACAGAAATATAATAACGACTTCTCATATTTAGTTTTGGCACTGGCAGTCTGTACAAGAACATGTTTACTCTGACTCTGTAACTTTGTTCAGTTTGATCCCGTTTTAACAAAGAGCCTCAGTTTCTCCCACTGTTCTAGTTTAATTGGAGCCTCTTGTTTGTCTCTATTAAAACCTTCCAACTCCTTTTACTGTTTATCTTGTCTATGTCTCTCAAGACGCTCTTGCCCATACCTAGTTTCTCTATGACAATCACTTTGAGCTGGAACACACCGTATCTTCTCAAGACAGCCAGAGCACAAATACCCGCCAGACCACCGATTGAACAAAAGAACTACAATACCGTGTTATTAATGACCAGGGGCTAATAATTTTGGATGTTTCATTTTTGCCCTTTCTTGTTTCAACTCACTATTTCAATTAAATATCCTAATCAAACTTAGTGGAGATTTTGTCTTTGTTATTTTGAAAACAAATACACTATAAAACACTTGTTGTTAATGGTCATTTCCATGGAAAAATCAAGAGTTTTGTCTAATTTCGTAAGGGGGCTAATAATTTTGGCCTCAACTGTATGTTGTGTCTCTACAGACTGTGTGAATACTTATAGTGAAAGATGACAGAGAAGACTATGCATATAAACATGACTATTTTAATGGACATGTCTGTTTCTCTTACAGACTGGCTTCTTTTCCCCCCCAACTCCTGGTTACACAGTTACTTATAATATATTGCGCCCCCTATAGGCATACCTAGATATAACAGGTTTTCCATTCAAACACCACAGCTCCTCCCCTGTAGCTTTAAACTTAACATTTTCTTTTGCACACGTCTTCTGAACAAGAATTATTCTAGTACAAAAAATACCAAAGCAAATAAATGTAGACACCTACAAGGTATTTAAAACACTTCCCTGTGTACAAATAAAAATGCATTTCAATAACAAAAGACTTTTCTTTTAACAGTCTCTTTCTTTTACAAGTCCAAACGCTGAGGAGGGCGCACATTCCTTTTAGGGCGCTCCGTGTATCCTGAACTTGAAGTGTTTTCACGAGCTTGTTCAGTCTCCATCGAGTGCTGGTGGTTCTCATGCATCTGCTCACAGACAGCCGGAACAGTGTCAATGTCACTCATGTCATCTCCAGGATCAATGTGGTAATCCCAGTTTCCTTCAGTGTTACTCCTAGTCTTTTCTGGAATGCCATTCTTTTTCTTTGCATCCAGCATCTGATTAACATGTCTTTTTACACATGTCCCATTTACAGACACCAAGTAAGTTACAGGACCCAAAACATCAGTTATTACACCATCTAACCACTTTTCTCCTCCCCTGTAGTTTTTAACAAGCACAGCCTGACCCATAGAGAAAGATCTGACTTTTTTCTTCATCTCTGACTGTTTTGGAAAACTACCTGTCTGGACTGATGGAGACGATTCTGGTTTCACTACAGAAAGTCTAGTACGGACCTGTCTTTTAAGAAACAGCTCTGCTGGTGTTTTCTTAGTTGTTGTATGGGGCATGTTCCTGTAACCGTACAAGAAGTTAGCGATACAATGCTGCAATGTCATGCCACTCACTGCTCTGTGCTTGGCTAAAGACCTTTTAAAGTTTTGGACTAGTCGTTCAGCCAATCCATTTGAGGCTGGATGATAAGCTGATGATAAGCAATAGCTTCACGTTTTTCTTGCATTGGGTGAATTCCCTCTGCATCAATGACATGTCCCAAATATGACACACTGTGCTGAAAGAAGGCACATTTATCTTTGTTAACCCTGAGGTTGTGTTTCTTTAGTCTTTTCAGCACTTCTTCCAGGTTTTTCCTGTGTGTTTCTGTATCCTGGCCTGTGATCAATATGTCTTCTAAATAACAGATCACACCATCTATGCCCTGCAGAACTTGATCCATTAGTTTTTGGAATAATGCCGGTGCACTGGCCACACCATAGGGCAGCCTGTTTACACGGTACAGCCCTTTGTGTGTGTTTATGGTCAAGTACTGTTTAGAACTGTCTTCTAGCTCTACTTGTTGGTATGCTTGTGATAAATCAAGCTTTGTAAATCGTTCATCTCCTGATAGTTTGTGAACAAATCCTGTGGTTTTGCTATGGGGTACTGATCTACTTCAAGCCACGGGTTAATAGACACTTTATAGTCCCCACAGATTCTCACAGTTTGATCTACTTTAGGGATATTTACCGTGGGTGCAGCCCATTCACTGAAATTAACAGGTGTAATAACCCCATCGGCCTCCATTTTGTTTAACTGGGCTTCGACTGCGTCCCTTAGTGCGTAAGGCACAGATCGTGGTTTGCAAAACCTTGGAATGGCCCCTGCAATGACATGAAGTTTAGCTTTCATCCCTGTCACCTTGCCTAGTGTGGGCTGAAACACCTCTGGGTACCTGTTACAAAACTCTCAGGTGCTACTCTGTTTACAGAGGACAAATCTAGTTTGAGCTTTTGGATCCAGTCCCTTCCCAACAAAGCTGGACCATTACCTTTGACCACAAGTAGGTTGAGTGTGCAATTGTTCCCATTACACTTTACCTTAACAGAAATACTCCCTCTCCACGCTAAGTGAGTGTTTACTGTAGGTTCTTAACACACAATTTGCAGGCATTAGATTTGCTCTCTTAAACCTACGCTTGTACAGTTGCTCCGAAATGACAGAAACTGCTGCTCCTGTGTCTACTTCCATTTTTAACCGTTTTTCATTTACCCTTACATACACATAATAAGGTTTTTCACTCCCTGTATCATCTTCAGAAACAGTGTTGACACCTTTAGACCCTATTGAAAACAGTTCAACGTCTCTGACGTTACCTGCCCGGTACTCTGTGTCAAAGCCCGAGGCTGCTTTAGTCTCTGATGTCCCGGCTTTTCGGTGCTCTGGCTTCTCAGCTGGTGCACTGCGCTCTCTGTGGTGAAACGGCGATGTCCTCAGGCTGACCGTCGGGGTCAGGAAGGCTCGCCTCGCTGTCTTCCGCCGGAGTCCCTCTGCCTTCATCACGATCGCGGTCATCCACACCACGTGCTGTAACATCCAGATGCTTGGTCCATTTGGTCTTCGTGTCTTTCCTTCCTTCTGGTCGGGATCTGCAAGCCTTGGCGATGTGTCCTTTCTTCTTACATGCCCGGCATTCCACCTCCTTAAAGCGGCACCCCTCTGGTGTGTACCCCTTTCTGTTGCATCGATAGCATGGCCGCCCGGTTTCCTCCTTTCTCGGCGCTGCTGCCGTCTTGGAAATGGCGTTAGCCTTAAACGACTTGTGTGACCACTGCTGTGCATTTTGTTTAGTCACTTCGTGTGCCAGTCCCATGTCATAAGCACGAGCCAGCGTCAATTCTTTAGTGTGGGCGGAATTTAGCATGCGGTCACGTAGTTCTCCACTTTTTACTCCGCACACAAATCTGTCTCTGAGAGCATCGTCTAAAAATGCCCCAAACTTGCAATTAGCTGCTACCTTCCTTAAGCTTGCCATATACTCACTTATAGACTCGTCCTCTCTCTGGTTTCTGGAGTTGAACTTGTACCTTTCCGCAATGAAGTTTGTCTTCGGCACAAAGTGTTTGCGCATTAAGTCAACTAGCTCCGATAACTTTTTATCGGACGGCTTTAATGGCGCACACAAATACATCAGCAGATTGTGCTTCTTTCTGCCCACCACTGTCAGGAACACGGCCTTTGCCTTATCATCATCATAGGACAAACCGTTTGCTACGAAGAATTGTTCTAGCCTTTCAAAATAGGCGTCAAATTCCTCTTCATTTTCGTCGAAGTGAAGGTCTTCACTTGTCCCGAATGCCGTGAATGCGGTTGCCATTTTCTCCACCATGCGTCCTCTCGTCTCGACAGAGTTTTTCCTTGTTGAAAACTCTTTTCACATACGGGATCCCATCCTCGTCGCCAAAAGTCTGTTGTGTCTCTACAGACTGTGTGGATACTTGTAGTGAGAAGACTATGCATATAAACGTGACTATTTTAATAGCAGGCGAACAGCAACAATAAACATGTCTGTTTCTCTTACAGACTGGCTTCTTTCTTGGCAACTCCTGGTTACACAGTTACTGATAATATATCGCGCCCCCTACAGGCATAACTAGATATACCAGGTTTTCCATTCAAACACCACACTAACTGCATTTCGTTACTCTGTACTTGAAATGTGTATTGACAATAAAGTTGAATCTAATCTAAAATTGAATCTTATGAGAGTAATAATTTTGTGTGTGAAAGTATCCTGAACTAAGACATAGGTTTGTTTGGCCATTTTAGAACTGTGTTACACCTAGTTGCGCTCGTCTTAGAGACACACTGACTCAAGACACCACCCTGAGCAGTGATGAGTTGCAGAGAAAGGGTAAAAAACGCCCCCTAGAGCAGGGGTTCTTAACCTTTTTGACTCTGAGGCCCAATTATCTCAGTGCAGAGTGGCCCGGGGCCCATTAAATATTAACACTGTAGAGATTAATTGATCTCAATCATTTGTATTCAATAATAGATCCAATCCATGTACAGTTTAACATGCTAACAAGCTAAAACCTTAAGTAGTTAAGTTAAATAAATAATACAATGACATGATAGAATGTGATCACCACAAAGATTTTTATTAAGCTTTCATTAACTAGCTTCAGTTCACTTGTTCAGTTGATAACCTATGCAGTCCCACGGCCCAAGCGGCCCACAGGTGCAAAACTGAAAGTTTCTTGCGGCCCTCAAGGTAGTGCTCGCAGCCCAAGTATCGCCTAAGCCTCGCAGCCCAAGCCTAAGTACTTCGGAGGGGGTTCGACTGATAGCTGTAGTTTGTAGTGACGAGAAGATGGAGGTTTGTGTGTGGAGTTGAGGGAGGCATCGAATTGTATATTATTTCATTAAAGTATATGAGAATAAAACGAGAGAAAAGAATTAACCGCCTTCTTGTGTTTATTTCTTCCAGTCACCGTTTTTACATGGAGACTTATGAGTCAACTTTGAACACATAATTAGATTAGATTCAATTTTAATGTCATTACACAGGTACAAGTACAGGGTAACGAAATACAGTTAGCATCCAACCAGAAGTGCAAAACAGTTATTACAACAGAACATAATTGTAATTGTATACTCAGAATATACACAGTATGAACAGTATAAGGCTAAACAACTAAATATACTGAAACATTTTTACTTAAAAAAAATAACAGTGACTGTTGACTGTCCAGTTTATCGATGAAGAGACACTTCTAGAAACCGGAAAATCAAACACCAGTTTATCGCCTCAGATGATGAATGTTTTCCGTAGTTTCAGTCAGTATGAACACTCAGCACCGCAGATCTTCGCTAATTGACCCGCTAATTGACCCTCTATTTGCAGACTGATTTGCCGCTGCAGGAAGTGATAACGCGCATGTCCGGTTCTCTTCTGGTTAGTTTTTTTAGGACCGTTTATTGTTTACATGAGTTAAGAACGTTAAGTGTTGCTAGAATACATGATGGAAAATTTGGATAACTCTCAGTCCTATTGTGACCTCATAGAGCCACTTGTCCAGTGCCTAGTGTCTAGTACTGTAATAAATATAAACTTTCTACCGACTATCCTCATTCACACCATAGCCTTGCAACGTCTATCGTTCTGTAGTAATTTCATAACTTACACTGAAATATTGAGGTCAAACAGCAACAGCAGTGCGATGCGGTCAACGACAGGGATCCTGTAAGGATCAAAAGTAAGTGTCATGGTCGTTTAATGAAATGTAGGATGGTGGTGTGAGCATATAGCTCAACATGATCATGAGCGTGGTTATTTTTCTTTATTTGATCAATTATCACTCAAATTCCAATGATTGTTTTGCGTTGACCTGTGCTGTTTCTTCCTTGCATCCAGTGGAAGGCAGTGACCTCCGTCGGGTCACTGTTTTACCCAGAGCTGAGTGGCTTCGGATTCAAGGAAGTCTAAACCAGCGGAACATCCAGAATGAGAAGCTCAAGGAGGAAGCCAGGCAGAGGGAGGAAATGCACCTGCGCTCAAAGGAGATGGTCAAATTCTGGCCCCACACATTTGGTGTAAGGAAGCTTGTCCCACTTGTCGTAGTGTTATGTTTAAAAGTACTTAAATATGTTCATTTATTCGCAATGCATTTATGTAATTGTTCAAGGTATGTTTGTGCCAATTACCTTTATAGGGACGAACACAAAAGAAACTAAATGCGAAGAAGATTCGCGAGGAGATAAAGAAAGAGGAGGAAAGAAAGTTTGATATGGAGGAGGCCAGATATAAGGAGGACATGAGGAAAGAGGCCATTATGAAGACCAATGCCCAGCTGTTCTACCAAACAGAGCAAGGCAAAGCATTCCATGTATGTATTTGTGGAGTTTTTCACCTGTATTCATACACAGGTCACGGTGTGGTTATTTGAGTAGAGAGTATTGTATGATTGAATCCCTTCCACTGTTATTTCTTCAGAGTGCACTCATTCTGACAGAAGTCTTGAAAGAGAGAGAGGCTCAGATCCACCTGAAACAAAGAAAGCTGGAAGCTTTGAAAGCTGTGGAAAGGGAAGCCATCATTAAAATGAAACAGAAAGCTAAGGATGCCTGTAAAGAAGAAATGGAGAAAGCTGTTCAGAGGAAGCGCGAGTGTCTGGCTGTGGCTGATGCCCTGAAACAGCAGTAAGTAGCCTCACCCTGCAGAACCCCCACACATGAAGTCAGGCTGCCAGGGGTTCAACACATGAACGCACCCCTAAGGACTGTGCTTACTGGAGATACCCTGTCCTCTATCATCCAGACCAGCGGTAGGCAACCCTGGTCCTAGGGAGCCACTGTCCTGAAGGTTTTAGATGTTTCCCTGCTTTTGACACACCTGATTGTAATGAAAGGTCATTATGAGGCTTCCACAGAGCTTGATAACAACCCATTCATTAGAATCAGGTGTGCTAGAGCAAGGAAGCGTCTAAAACCTTCAGAACAGTGGCTCCCTTCGACCAGGGTTGCCTACCCCTGATCCAGACAGTAGAGCATTGGTGTCAAACTCGTGTCATCGAGGGCCAAGAGGGTGCGGGTTTTCACGTCAACCAAGCGCTACTCCAGCTGATTTCAGTAGAGAATGTTGATGTTATCAGGATAAAGGAGCATGCGATGGTCAGAGAGAGAGAGAGACAGCAGAAGCAGTGGGAGGCAGAGGAGACTGAACGTCAGAGGAACCTCTTTCTGATGGACGAAACCATCAAGAAACAGAAGATCCTGGAGGAGAAGAAGCAAATCATAAGAGATAACATGGTATTAGCATCTTAGCTGCTGGTTGCAGTCACTCACATGGTATTAGCATCTTAGCTGCTGGATGCAGTCACTCACAATCATCTTTGCAGGCTCACCTGTCAGACAGAGCTATCATGAGAGCGGTAGAGGGTCAACAGCAGGAGGTGGAGGACAAACGAAGGAAGATGTTTGTTGACGATAGAGAGAGGATGATGAAGCTGAGAATAGAAAAGGAGGCTGAGATGTTCCGGTATGTTCCATCTCCCCTGCCTGATCGAGCTCACCCTGCAACAGTAAACTGTGCTATCACTGTTTAACGCTGGTTTTTGAGGTCGTCTAGAGCGGGGCTGAGCTAATAACTTTTTTTTTTCTTCTCTGCTCCTCAGCGAGGTCCAGATCCAGAGGGACAGGATCGTGGCGGCTCTGGACACTCAGCGCAGGAAGCTGGAACCCAACAAGGTGTGATTATTGTGTAATATCAGCACTTGGTGCTTCATGCACAGTTCGTGAAATGGCACGAATGAAATGGCAATACTGTCTTTAATTTTAACTAAGGGAGTGACATTAGGTAAAACGTGTAGGGCCAAACCCCAGATATTACTAACCAAACGATGCAGTAAAGTGTGCAAAATGAATATGCGGGTAATATGAACTGTTCACTGAACAGTTTCATCAAAATGTAACTTCATCCATTCATAATACACAATGTTCTTGAGTTTATTGGAACACACGTACACACACTCCTCTAATGAGGCAGTATCAGACCACAACTGCGAACATTTTGCGACAGTTCACATGCTTTGTGCACATTCTTTCCCAAATGTGTGGGGGTTCAAAACAGACCCAAGTGGGGTCCTTGTAGTAAACCACTCTCCCAGCATCCCAGTCCTTATCTCTGGTGCAAACCATCTGTCTGCAGGCACCCCTCTGCGGTTTGACCCACAAACTTCAACTGCACAAGAGGGACCTCATCACCCCACCATACGGAGGAGCTGGGGGACGTACACCGTACTGTACTTATTCTGGCAGATAAAACACTCCACGTCCAGTTCTGTTGACGAGAAAAAAATATTAAAATAATATGTCACGATTCATTGACATGTTACATATGCCTGATGGTCCAGTTACTCCAGGCCAGGTAAAGTCTTCTAAGTTAAGACCTTGTGCATGTCACTGTGAGAACCTTGATGTTGAGTGTGCTGTTCATGAGGATGATAATGATGATGATGATGATGATGATGATGAAGGTGGGGTGCATTACCCTCCTCCAGGATCGGCTCGGAGACTGTGTGTGGCATATATGCACTTGGAGCGCTACTGTTGAGACTTGTGGGTAGATTAGATAAACCTTTATTTGTCCTCCAAGGGGGGAAACTACAGTTTTACAACAGCAGCAGGGTAAAGTACAGCACACAGAGTTGCAGGGTAATATAACAATAGGGGGGCACGATAAAGTACAGTATAAAAATAAAAAAGAATTAAGTAAAGTACGTGGTTAAGTGAGTGGTTCCTGTCTCGAATGTGAACCAGATATAGACAGACATATAGACAGTTATTGCACTTGAGGAGAATTACAGGGTATTGCACGTAATGTACGTATGAACAACAAGACCACCACGGGGAATATTGCAGGTTGTGCGTAAGAACAACAAGACCACCATGGGAGAATATTGAACAACAGGACACTTGAAATATTGCACTTAATATAGAATTGTTGAATATAACACTTGAATATTGCACGTAAGTAAGGTAGTAAAAGTAATACTGCATGGTGGTGAGGTAGTGATGATAATAGTTATAATAATAATGTAGCACATGATAGTGGCTATGGACAGCAGTGTTTACTGATCATTAAACAGTCTGACGGCAGCAGGAAGGAAGGACCTGCGGAATCTCTCCTTCACACACCGAGGGGGAATCAGCCTATTGCTGAAGCTGCTCTCCAGAGCGGACAGTGAGTCCTGCAGGGGGTGTGACTCGTGGTCCAGCATAGTTGTCAGCTTTGTCAGGACTCGTCTGTCACCCACCACCTGCACTGAGTCCAGAGGACAGGCCAGGACTTCGCTGGACTTCTTGATTACCTTGTCCAGCTTCTTCTTTTCCCTCTCAGTGATGCTGCTGCTCCAGCAGACCACACCGTACATGATGGCTGAGGCCACCACTGAGTCATAGAAAGACTTTAGGGTTGTCCCCTGCATCCCAAAAGACCTCATTCTCCTCAGGAAGTAGAGCCGTCTCTGACCTTTCTTGTACAGTGCGTCAGTGTGGTGAGTCCAGTCCAGTTTGTGGTTCAGGTGAACACCCAGGTACTTATAGGACTCACTCCATTCTCTCAATGTCCATTCCCTGGATGTTCACCGGTGGGGGGGAAGGTCGGCGTCTGCAGGAATCCACCACCATCTCCTTGGTCTTGCCCGCCTTAATGAGGAGGTGGTTCGGCAGACACCAGTCTACGAAGTCCTGCGTCAGTTGCCTGTACTCCATGTCATCGTCGTCACTCATCAGGCGACGATGGCGGAGTCTTCAGAAAACTTGAGCAGGACGCAGCCCTCCAAGTTGTGACTGAAATCAGCGGTGTAGAGGGTGAAGAGGAGTCTTTCCACACACACACACACACACCATCATCAGCATCGCAACGAATATCATTCTAAAAGATGTGCTGTTTTAAAAACTAAATCAGGGGTGAGCAACCCTGACCCTCAAGAGCCATAGGCATGTTTCCCTGCTCCAACACAGATCGCCCTCTGCTGGCTGTTCATGTTGTATAAAATGTTCCTGTGAAACTGAAGGTTGGAGAAATGTTTCTGGATGGAGGGACAGAGAGGGAGGTGGAGTGAGGCCATACTGCTAAGGAGCAGGTGTATCTACCTGATGAAGAACATTTCTCTCTCTCCTTCTCTCTTGCGCTCTCCCTGTCATTCCTCTCCCTTCCTGTGCCTTTGTTTCTGTGTCCTGCTGGTGGCGTCGGCAGGCTAAGAAGGTGGTTAAAGGTGTGGGCACCTTCCGCCTGCGCCTCAAGCGCTACCTGGGGGTGAAGGCCTCTAAGAAGCCTGTGGTCAGACTTATCAAAGTCCAGTCTGTGAACAGCACTATCATCACTATGAACATTGGCATGCCGCCTGTGTCTGTGTAGACATGATTCATTTCCCCCTCTCCCAGCTCTCCTCACTGCCCACTGCCCCCCCACCCCACCCCCCCTTTACATTCCAATGAACTCAGCATTTAAACTCAAGGGGAGCAGTGTCTTTTTCACAGTTGGTTAAAAGTGTAAACAAACAAAAAATGGCAATATGCAGTCTTTTTCTCCAAACTGTTTCTCAATGTTTTTTCTTGTAATGCTGCATGTATATTGAGCTTGTCCTGTATATCCTGTATATGCTGCAAATAACTGTAAATCCTGTACATCACAATTACTTGCAAAATTGTAATTGAATTGTATAGATTATAAGGGTATAGTCTGTAACCTGCACTTTATCCTGGACATACTGTATATTCTGCTGTACATTCTGCACATTCTGTACAAAAACTGAAAATCATGTACATTCTAATATAATACTATATATTATACAAGACCATTACTGTATAATTGTAAATGTATAGCTTCTGTACATAATCATTATGCTCCCTGGGAGGACTCACCTCACCCACCATTTTTTTACTTATTGTTATTGACCCCACCCCCTACCCCTGTGTACACTTTCTAATCTTTTACCTCACACCCTTACCCTTGTGTGCTTTGCGAGACTGTGTGCCGTTGATACAAAGGAGTTTCCCTCGGGATCAATAAAGTAATCTGAATCTGAATCTGAATCTGAATGGACATAAGCACTTTACTTGTTGACCGTCAGGAGGCGCAAACTGAAACAGCTTTGATCTTGGCCACACCCTCTATTGAGTTTGTCTGCCCATGTGACCTGTAACAGAATGGGTTCTTATTTTGTCATCACTCTAATGGAGTGAGTGGATGTGTATTGTGGTGGGGGTTTTCTGAGAATCAATCCGCTCGACTAAAGTTGGGTGAAGTACCATGTTAATGTTTATTACAAGTAGCAAAACAGGAAAACGTATGAGGAATATTGAAGCAACGTTACACACATGTTCACACACAATGCACAAACACATGAAAGTTACACAAAGACAATACCATACGGTTCCAGCTAGCATTCTAGCATGGAACCCTGGTCTACATCTCCAAAACCTTGGAGAGGTCCAGGGACCACCAGCACTACGCAGCTGATCGCCCTGAACCCCCAAACATACTTTCAACAGACAATTTTATAGTCTCAGAAGTCATTGGTCTATCACAGACATGCAGTCTGTCCCATGTCTGTTCTCTGATTGGTTAAATCTCCAAAGACAATAGAGTAAGTTGAATCCACATTATCTCCAGACTTCACATCTCCAATGTAAATGCTTCAGGAGGTATCTGCCCAAAATGCTGTATTGTCTGGTTGGGAGGAGGATCACAACCCCCCTCCTGACAAAAGCAACATTTACATTATTCAATCAGCAGAGCTTCACAAAAGAGCATCGTCACTCATCAGAGCAAATGGCTCTTAAAGAATGCAGGCGACCTCCTGTTCTAGAAATGTTAATTGTACAAACATTGGTCAAACATTTTCACGACAGTATTCACACATAGCCAATGCTGAGGTTTAACTCACAGCAGCTCTGCATTGCAGACTTGGACAGTCCCATCCTGCAGTAAGGAGTAAGTGGGTTGGTTGAATGTTCCTTGCTCATCAGGAAGCTTCTTTATCTCATAGCACTGCCCAAGGTACCACAGAACAGAGAGTGTCATTCATTCAACATCAGCCACTTGCGTAACGTTACATTTACATTTATTCATTTAGCAGACGCTTTTATCCAAAGCGACTTACAAGAGAGAGCTTTTACAAAGAGCATCAGTCATTGAGCATAGCAACGTGATAGATCCCAAATACAGTCGTTTTTTTAGATCGTGAATCATACATCATGAGAACCAATAAGTGCCAAGGGAAGAACTATAAATGCATAACACAACAATTGTGACCATAAAGCAAGAGATACCACAAACAACACTGGAAAGTCACCATATGGGGACCAACAGATTGATCTAAAGCACTCTAGATAATGTGAAGTGCCAAACTATTCCTAAGTGCCATTAAATTCTTTAAATAGGTGAGTTTGAAGCCTTCTCTTGAAGGTGAGAAGGCAGTCTGTGCTTCTGATGGAGGTGGGGAGATGATTCCACCATTGGGGAGCCAGGCAGTGGAAGAGTTTGTGTTGCGCTCGGGCACTCTTGAGGGGAGGTACCACTAGAAGGTTGTCAGCAGATGACCGTAGGTGACGGGTGGGGGTGTAGGGCTGGAGGAGAGAGTTGATATAGGTCGGGGCAGTCCCGTTTACAGCCCGGAAGGTCAGCACCAAGGTCTTGAATCTGATGCGGGCCATGACGGGAAGCCAGTGGAGGGCGATGAGGAGTGGGGTGACATGACAGCGTCTGGGTAGGTTGAAAACCAGACGAGCGGCTGCATTCTGTATCCTCATTAAGGTACACTGATCTGAGCAATATTCAAATACACACAACTACATTGATCTTCATATAGGCAACAATGTCCCTGACTTAAATCAGGTTAAAACTGACCTTGTTGATGTCAAAGTCGGTTTGGAGTTCAGGGGTGGGACACCTGCCAAGGTGGAAGGACTAAGCATGTGCAGGTATTGCAGCTATTAGAATCACAAAGACCACCTAGACCACATAGTCACAACGTGAGTTAGACAAAAACACAGAAACACAGATTCTAGAATATGGCAAGATACACTCATGACACATTACCTGGAAACACTTTGCCAAGATAGCAATAGACCCAACTTGATTCTTTACTTTCCTGATCGTCTGAAAGCTCAGGCTAAATCTTATGTCCAAAGAAACTAAAAGACAAAGAAAAATACACTGTGTCTTGGGCACCCAATATTGATTGACAAAATACTGATTCATTGTGTTGCCTTGTAAATGTATTGCTTGTCTTTTGTATTTGTGTGGCAGTGGTTGTGCAACGTCAATAAGCAATTTTGTTGAATCTTTATTTCATAGTTTATGAAAGCATTTTTGCTTAAGCTATGCTGTCCATAGGCCCCTTGCTCTTCCTCTTCCTCGTCCAGACATTACAGCGTAATTTTCTGTTCTCAAAAACATCACTCCTCAAAGTCCTTCTTTTATAGTGAAGTATAGTAGAGTCGCGTCTAGTCCAATCTGCAGATTGGGAGAGAAAGACAGAACTCTGGCAATAAATTAAGACAACACAAGGTTCAGGTCTCAATCATGTCTCTCTACGCTCTGAACACTGGAGGAACATCTTTTATAAGGCACAATAATGGAAACATAGATAGTGACAGTCAAGCAGTGATGACAGCCTCAGAGAAAAAGATTCACAGCTCCAAACTCATGACCACTCTCCGACTAGAGATCATAGTTAGAGCTCTCTTTCTCCTGACCCCAAACCTTTATTAACCCTGACACATAAGCACAGTCTACTTCTTATTAATAGCAAGCTCACATGAGAAATATACCAACTAGTGTCCAATGGCTAGTTCTATTGATTAGTGATTAATGTAAGCACACAGGAAATAACTATTTCTTCCACAGTGGCCAGCGCCATAAATACAACAGCACATACAATTTTTTTGGGGGTATTTTAACTGAAATAGTTTGACTGAAATAGTGGGGTAGATGGGGGGGCGGGGTGAGTGTGGGGTAGATGAGGGGGTGAGTGTGGGGTTGAATGGGGGGGGGGGTGTTGAGGAGAGCTGGGAGTAACGCTGGAGGTTACAGGCAGCATTCCATCGCAGACAGGATGGACCTTAATAAGCCTGGCCACAGGTGTATTAGAGGTCTTCACCTCCAGGCAGCGCTTGAGGCGCAGGCGAAAGATGCTCATACCCTTGACCGCCTTCTTAACCTGCCGACGCCACCAGCTGGAAACAGAGACAAAGGCACAGGAGGTGAGGGAGCGTGGGAACAGGAAGAGAAGAGATACAGTGGAAAACAACTGAGAATGTGGTTTAGATGGTTGTAACATGGGTGTGTCCTTTGAAGACAGACAGGACAACAGCTTGTCTAACATTGCTCTCTACAGAAATATAATTACGACTTCTCATATTTAGTTTTGGCACTGGCAGTCTGTACAAAAACATGTTAACTCTGACTCTGTAACTTTATTCAGTTTGATCCTGTTTTAACAAAGAGCCTCAGTTTCTCCCACTGTTCTAGTTTAATTGGAGCCTCTTGTTTGTCTCTATTAAAACCTTCCAACTCCTTTTGCTGTTTATCTTGTCTATGTCTCTCAAGACGCTCTTGCTCATTCCTAGTTTCTCTATGACAATCACTTTGAGCTGGAACACACCGTATCTTCTCAAGACAGCCAGAGCACAAATACCCGCCAGACCAACGATTGAACAAAATAACTACAATACCGTGTTATTAATGACCAGGGGCTAATAATTTTGAACGTTTCATTTTTGCCCTTTCTTGTTTCAACTCACTATTTCAATTAAATATCCTAATCAAACTTAGTGGAGATTTTGTCTTTGTTATTTTGAAAACAAATACACTATAAAACACTTGTTGTTAATGGTCATTTCCATGGAAAAATCAAGAGTTTTGTCTAATTTCGTAAGGGGGCTAATAATTTTGGCCTCAACTGTATGTTGTGTCTCTACAGACTGTGTGGATACTTATAGTGAAAGATGACAGAGAAGACTATGCATATAAACGTGACTATTTTAATAGCAGGCGAACAGCAACAATGGACATGTCTGTTTCTCTTACAGACTGGCTTCTTTTCCCCCCCCAACTCCTGGTTACACATTTACTTATAATATATTGCGCCCCCCTACAGGCATACCTAGATATAACAGGTTTTCCATTCAAACACCACAGCTCCTCCCCTGTAGCTTTAAACTTAACATTTTCTTTTGCACACGTCTTCTGAACAAGAATTATCCTAGTACAAAAAATACCAAAGCAAATAAATGTAGACACCTACAAGGTATTTAAAACACTTCCCTGTGTACAAATAATAGTGCATTTCAATAACACAAGACTTTTCTTTTAACAGTCTCTTTCTTTTACAAGTCCAAACGCTGAGGAGGGCGCACATTCCTTTTAGGGCGCTCCGTGTATCCTGAACTTGAAGTGTTTTCACGAGCTTGTTCAGTCTCCATCGAGTGCTGGTGGTTCTCATGCATCTGCTCACAGACAGCCGGAACAGTGTCAATGTCACTCATGTCATCTCCAGGATCAATGTGGTAATCCCAGTTTCCTTCAGTGTTACTCCTAGTCTTTTCTGGAATGCCATTCTTTTTCTTTGCATCCAGCATCTGATTAACATGTCTTTTTACACATGTCCCATTTACAGACACCGAGTAAGTTACAGGACCCAAAACATCAGTTATTACACCATCTAACCACTTTTCTCCTCCCCTGTAGTTTTTAACAAGCACAGCCTGACCCATAGAGAAAGATCTGACTTTTTTCTTCATCTCTGACTGTTTTGGAAAACTACCTGTCTGGACTGACGGAGACGATTCTGGTTTCACTACAGAAAGTCTAGTACGGACCTGTCTTTTAAGAAAAAGCTCTGCTGGTGTTTTCTTAGTTGTTGTATGGGGCATGTTCCTGTAACCGTACAAGAAGTTAGCAATACAATGCTGCAACGTCATGCCACCCACTGCTCTGTGCTTGGCTAAAGACCTTTTAAAGTTTTGGACTAGTCGTTCAGCCAATCCGTTTGAGGCTGGATGATAAGCTGGAGTTTTAATGTGCTTAACAGCATTCATATTAAGGAACGTCTCAAATTCACCTGATGTAAATTGAGGTCCATTATCTGACACCACCTCTTTTGGTAAACAGTATGCTGCAAAAAGGTTTCTTAATGCTTCAATAGTTTTTCTGGCTGTAGTGGTTTGCATGTGTATTATTTCCGGCCAGCGAGCATATGCATCCATTACTACAAGAAACATTTCCTTTTTTACTTCTGCAAAATCAAGGTGAATTCTCTCCCATGAGGCCCATCTCCATGTATGCACAGGTGCTGTGGCAGGCATGCTACGCTGCTGCTTACATACAGTATGTCACACCGATTTACCTCACTCTCAATCTCCTCATCAAGTGTAGGCCACCAAAATAAGCTTCTGGAGAGAGACTTCATTTTCACCATGCCCCAGTGGCTGTCATGTAACTCTGCCAATAACCTGCTTTGCAGCTTTTTTGGTATGACCACCCAAAAACCCCAATGTTTTTTGTGACAAAGAAATATGTGCTCCTTATCATTCCATCACAGAAAAATAAGAGTTGTAGAGTTTATTGAAAACCCTATATTGCCATGGCATACATGATCTTCACTAGTGTATGTAAACTTTTGACCACAACTGTATGTTTCCATTATTGTGCCTTATAAAAGATGTTCCTCCAGTGTTCAGAGCGTAGAGAGACATGATTGAGACCTGAACCTTGTGTTGTCTTCATTTATTGCCAGAGTTCTGGCTTTCTCTCCCAATCTGCAGATTGGACTAGACGCGGTTCTACTATACTTCACTATAAAAGAAGGACTTTGAGGAGTGATGTTTTTGAGAACAGAAAATTACGCTGTAATGTCTGGACGAGGAAGAGGAAGAGCAAGGGGCCTATGGACAGCATAGCTTAAGCAAAAATGCTTTCATAAACTATGAAATAAAGATTCAACAAAATTGTTTATTGACGTTGCACAACCACTGCCACACAAATACAAAAGACAAGCAATACATTTACAAGGCAACACAATGAATCAGTATTTTGTCAATCAATATTGGGTGCCCAAGACACAGTGTATTTTTCTTTGTCTTTTAGTTTCTTTGGACACAAGATTTAGCCTGAGCTTTCAGACGATCAGGAAAGTAAAGAATCAAGTTGGGTCTATTGTTATCTTGGCAAAGTGTTTCCAGGTAATGTGTCATGAGTGTATCTTGCCATATTCTAGAATCTGTGTTTCTGTGTTTTTGTCTAACTCACTTTGTGACTATGTGGTCTAGGTGGCCTTTGTGATTCTAATAGCTGCAATGCCTGCACATGCTTAGTCCTTGCACCTTGGCAGGTGTCCCACCCCTGAACTCCAAACCGACTTTGACATCAACAAGGTCAGTTTTAACCTGATTTAAGTCAGGGACATTGTTGCTTATGTGAAGATCAATGTAGTTGTGTGTATTTGAATATTGCTCAGAGCAGTGTACCTTAATGTTACGCAAGTGGCTGATGTTGAATGAATGACACTCTCTGTTCTGTAGTACCTTGGGCAGTGCTATGAGATAAAGAAGCTTCCTGATGAGCAAGGAACATTCAACCAACCCACTTACTCCTTACTGCAGGATGGGACTGTCCAAGTCTGCAATGCAGAGCTGCTGTGAGTTAAACCTCAGCATTGGCAACGTGTGAATACACATCCACTCACACTCCATTAGAGTGATGACAAAATAAGAACCCATTCTGTTAAAGGTCACATGGGCAGACAAACTCAATAGAGGGTGTGGCCAAGATCAAAGCTGGTTCAGTTTGCGCCTCCTGACGGTCAACAAGTAAAGTGCTTATGTCCATGCAGCATTACAAGAAAAAACATTGACAGTTTGGAGAAAAAGACTGCATGTTGCCACTTTTTGTTTGTTTACACTTTTAACCAACTGTGAAAAGACACTGCTCCCCTTGAGTTTAAATGCTGAGTTCATTGGAATGTAAAGGGGTGGTGGGGTGGGGGGGCAGTGGGCGGTGAGGAGAGCTGGGAGAGGGGGAAATGAATCATGTCTACACAGACACAGGCGGCATGCCAATGTTCATAGTTATGATAGTGCTGTTCACAGACTGGACTTTGATAAGTCTGACCACAGGCTTCTTAGAGGCCTTCACCCCCAGGTAGCGCTTGAGGCGCAGGCGGAAGGTGCCCACACCTTTAACCACCTTCTTAGCCTGCCGACGCCACCAGCAGGACACAGAAACAAAGGCACAGGAAGGGAGAGGAATGACAGGGAGAGCGCAAGAGAGAAGGAGAGAGAGAAATGTTCTTCATCAGGTAGATACACCTGCTCCTTAGCAGTATGGCCTCACTCCACCTCCCTCTCTGTCCCTCCATCCAGAAACATTTCTCCAACCTTCAGTTTCACGGGAACATTTTATACAACATGAACAGCCAGCAGAGGGCGATCTGTGTTGGAGCAGGGAAACATGCCTATGGCTCTTGAGGGTCAGGGTTGCTCATCCCTGATTTAGTTTTTAAAACAGCACATCTTTTAGAATGATATTCGTTGCGATGCTGATGATGGTGTGTGTGTGTGTGTGTGTGTGTGGAAAGACTCCTCTTCACCCTCTACACCGCTGATTTCAGTCACAACTTGGAGGGCTGCGTCCTGCTCAAGTTTTCTGATGACCCGCCATCGTCGCCTGATCAGTGACGACGATGACACGGAGTACAGGCAACTGACGCAGGACTTCGTAGACTGGTGTCTGCCGAACCACCTCCTCATTAAGGCGGGCAAGACCAAGGAGATGGTGGTGGATTCCCGCAGACGCCGACCTTCCCCCCCACCGGTGAACATCCAGGGAATGGACATTGAGAGAGTGGAGTGAGTCCTATAAGTACCTGGGTGTTCACCTGAACCACAAACTGGACTGGACTCACCACACTGAGCACTGTACAGGAAAGGTCAGAGACGGCTCTACTTCCTGAGGAGACTGAGGTTTTTTGGGATGCAGGGGACAACCCTAAAGTCTTTCTATGACTCAGTGGTGGCCTCAGCCATCATGTACGGTGTGGTCTGCTGGAGCAGCAGCATCACTGAGAGGGAAAAGAAGAAGCTGGACAAGGTAATCAAGAAGTCCAGCGAAGTCCTGGGCTGTCCTCTGGACTCAGTGCAGGTGGTGGGTGTCCTGACAAAGCTGACAACTATGCTGGACCATGAGTCACACCCCCTGCAGGACTCACTGTCCGCTCTGGAGAGCAGCTTCAGCAGTAGGCTGATTCACCCTCGGTGTGTGAAGGAGAGATGTTTAATGATCACTAAACACTGCTGTCCATAGCCACTATCATGTGCTACATCATTATTATAACTATTATCATCACTACCTCACCACCATGCAGTATTACTTTTATTACCTTACTTACATGCAATATTCAAGTGTTATATTCAACAATTCTATATTAAGTGCAATATTTCAAGTGTCCTGTTGCTCAATATTCTATATTAAGTGCAATATTTCAAGTGCCCTGTTGTTCAATATTCTCCCATGGTGGTCTTGTTGTTCTTACGCACAACCTGCAATATTCCCCGTGGTGGTCTTGTTGTTCATACGTACATTACGTGCAATACCCTGTAATTCTCCTCAAGTGCAATAACTGTCTATATGTCTGTCTATATCTGGTTCACATTCGAGACAGGAACCACTCACTTAACCACGTACTTAATTTACTTATTTTTTATTTTTATACTGTACTTTATCGTGCCCCCCTATTGTTGTTGTTATATTACCCTGCAACTCTGTGTGCTGTACTTTACCCTGCTGCTGTTGTGAACTGCAATTTCCACCCCGGAGGACAAATAAATGTTTATCTAATCTACCCACAAGTCTCAACAGTAGCGCTCCAAGTGCAGATGTGCCACACACGGTCTCCAAGCCGATCCTGGGCGAGGAGAGTAACGCACCCCACCTTCATCATCATCATCATCATCATCATCATCATGAACAGCACACTCAACATCATGGTTCTCACAGTGACATGCACAAGGTCTTAACTTAGAAGACTTTTCCTGGCCTGGAGTAACTGGACCATCAGGCATATGTAACATGTCAATGAATCGTGACATATTATTTTAATATTTTTTTCTCATGAACAGAACTGGACGTGGAGTGTTTTATCTGCCAGAATAAGTACAGTACGGTGTACGTCCCCCAGCTCCTCCGTATGGTGGGGTGATGAGGTCCCTCTTGTGCAGTTGAAGTTTGTGGGTCAAACCGCAGAGGGGTGCCTGCAGACAGATGGTTTGCACCAGAGATAAGGACTGGGATGCTGGGAGAGTGGTTTACTACAAGGACCCCACTTGGGTCTGCATCGTTTGGTTAGTAATATCTGGGGTTTGGCCCTACACGTTTTACCTAATGTCACTCCCTTAGTTAAAATTAAAGACAGTATTGCAAATTTCATTGGTGCCATTTCACGAACTGTGCATAAAGCACCAAGTGCTGATATTACACAATAATCACACCTTGTTGGGTTCCAGCTTCCTGCGCTGAGTGTCCAGAGCCGCCACGATCCTGTCCCTCTGGATCTGGACCTCGCTGAGGAGCAGAGAAGAAAAAAAAAGTTATTAGCTCAGCCCCGCTCTAGACGACCTCAAAAACCAGCGTTAAACAGTGATAGCACAGTTTACTGTTGCAGGGTGAGCTCGATCAGGCAGGGGAGATGGAACATACCGGAACATCTCAGCCTCCTTTTCTATTCTCAGCTTCATCATCCTCTCTCTATCGTCAACAAACATCTTCCTTCGTTTGTCCTCCACCTCCTGCTGTTGACCCTCTACCGCTCTCATGATAGCTCTGTCTGACAGGTGAGCCTGCAAAGATGATTGTGAGTGACTGCATCCAGCAGCTAAGATGCTAATACCATGTGAGTGACTGCAACCAGCAGCTAAGATGCTAATACCATGTTATCTCTTATGATTTGCTTCTTCTCCTCCAGGATCTTCTGTTTCTTGATGGTTTCGTCCATCAGAAAGAGGTTCCTCTGACGTTCAGTCTCCTCTGCCTCCCACTGCTTCTGCTGTCTCTCTCTCTCTCTGACCATCGCATGCTCCTTTATCCTGATAACATCAACATTCTCTACTGAAATCAGCTGGAGTAGCGCTTGGTTGACGTGAAAACCTGCACCCTCTTGGCCCTCGATGACACGAGTTTGACACCAATGCTCTACTGTCTGGATCAGGGGTAGGCAACCCTGGTCGAAGGGAGCCACTGTTCTGAAGGTTTTAGACGCTTCCTTGCTCTAGCACACCTGATTCTAATGAATGGGTTGTTATCAAGCTCTGTGGAAGCCTCATAATGACCTTTCATTACAATCAGGTGTGTCAAAAGCAGGGAAACATCTAAAACCTTCAGGACAGTGGCTCCCTAGGACCAGGGTTGCCTACCGCTGGTCTGGATGATAGAGGACAGGGTATCTCCAGTAAGCACAGTCCTTAGGGGTGCGTTCATGTGTTGAACCCCTGGCAGCCTGACTTCATGTGTGGGGGTTCTGCAGGGTGAGGCTACTTACTGCTGTTTCAGGGCATCAGCCACAGCCAGACACTCGCGCTTCTTCTGAACAGCTTTCTCCATTTCTTCTTTACAGGCATCCTTAGCTTTCTGTTTCATTTTAATGATGGCTTCCCTTTCCACAGCTTTCAAAGCTTCCAGCTTTCTTTGTTTCAGGTGGATCTGAGCCTCTCTCTCTTTCAAGACTTCTGTCAGAATGAGTGCACTCTGAAGAAATAACAGTGGAAGGGATTCAATCATACAATACTCTCTACTCAAATAACCACACCGTGACCTGTGTATGAATACAGGTGAAAAACTCCACAAATACATACATGGAATGCTTTGCCTTGCTCTGTTTGGTAGAACAGCTGGGCATTGGTCTTCATAATGGCCTCTTTCCTCATGTCCTCCTTATATCTGGCCTCCTCCATATCAAACTTTCTTTCCTCCTCTTTCTTTATCTCCTCGCGAATCTTCTTCGCATTTAGTTTCTTTTGTATTCGTCCCTATAAAGGTAATTGGCACAAACATACCTTGAACAATTACATAAATGCATTGCGAATAAATGAACATATTTAAGTACTTTTAAACATAACACTACGACAAGTGGGACAAGCTTCCTTACACCAAATGTGTGGGGCCAGAATTTGACCATCTCCTTTGAGCGCAGGTGCATTTCCTCCCTCTGCCTGGCTTCCTCCTTGAGCTTCTCATTCTGGATGTTCCGCTGGTTTAGACTTCCTTGAATCCGAAGCCACTCAGCTCTGGGTAAAACAGTGACCCGACGGAGGTCACTGCCTTCCACTGGATGCAAGGAAGAAACAGCACAGGTCAACGCAAAACAATCATTGGAATTTGAGTGATAATTGATCAAATAAAGAAAAATAACCACGCTCATGATCATGTTGAGCTATATGCTCACACCACCATCCTACATTTCATTAAACGACCATGACACTTACTGTTGATCCTTACAGGATCCCTGTCGTTGACCGCATCGCACTGCTGTTGCTGTTTGACCTCAATATTTCAGTGTAAGTTATGAAATTACTACAGAACGATAGACGTTGCAAGGCTATGGTGTGAATGAGGATAGTCGGTAGAAAGTTTATATTTATTACAGTACTAGACACTAGGCACTGGACAAGTGGCTCTATGAGGTCACAATAGGACTGAGAGTTATCCGAATTTTCCATCATGTATTCTAGCAACACTTAACGTTCTTAACTCATGTAAACAATGTCCTAAAAAAAACTAACCAGAAGAGAACCGGACATGCGCGTTATCACTTCCTGCAGCGGCAAATCAGTCTGCGAATAGAGGGTCAATTAGCGGGTCAATTAGCGGAGATCTGCGGTGCTGAGTGTTCATACTGACTGAAACTACGGAAAACATTCATCATCTGAGGCGATAAACTGGTGTTTGATTTTCCGGTTTCTAGAAGTGTCTCTTCATCGATAAACTGGACAGTCAACAGTCACTGTTATTTTTTTTTTAAGTAAAAATGTTTCAGTATATTTAGTTGTTTAGCCTTATACTGTTCATACTGTGTATATTCTGAGTATACAATTACAATTATGTTCTGTTGTAATAACTGTTTTGCACTTCTGGTTGGATGCTAACTGTATTTCGTTACCCTGTACTTGTACCTGTGTAATGACATTAAAATTGAATCTAATCTAATTATGTGTTCAAAGTTGACTCATAAGTCTCCATGTAAAAACGGTGACTGGAAGAAATAAACACAAGAAGGCGGTAAATTATTTTCTCTCGTTTTATTCTCATATACTTTAATGAAATAATATACAATTCGATGCCTCCCTCAACTCCACACACAAACCTCCATCTTCTCGTCACTACAAACTACAGCTATCAGTCGAACCCCCTCCGCAGGCCCGGGTCTCCCCCCTCCGCAGGCCCGGGGAGACGGAGGCACTCGCGTTAGGTCGATCCCCGCTAGAACCGGCTGCCACACCGTCTTTCCTGGAGCTCTGTGCGGCTTATTCTCACCCCAGTTATCTCCAGTTAACAAGCTGGGTCGTTGGGCTAGTTAATCAGCCTGTTAGCTCCAGAGAGTTAGGGGCTGAATGGTGAGCTAAGCGGCCGGAGCTCTGGACCTTCTAAGGTAGTGATTCTTAACCCTAGGGCCACGGCCCATACTTGGGCTGCGAGCACTACCTTGAGGGCCGCAAGAAACTTTCAGTTTTGCACCTGTGGGCCGCTTGGTCCGTGGGACTGCATAGGTTATCATCTGAACAAGTGAACTGAAGCTAGTTAATGAAAGCTTAATAAAAATCTTTGTGGTGATCACATTCTATCATGTCATTGTATTATTTATTTAACTTAACTACTTAAGGTATTAGCTTGTTAGCATGTTAAACTGTACATGGATTTGATCTATTATTGAATACAAATGAGTGAGATCAATTAATCTCTACAGTGTTAATATTTAATGGGCCCTGGGCCACTCTGCACTGAGATAATTGGGCCTCAGAGTCAAAAAGGTTAAGAACCCCTGCTCTAGGGGGCGTTTTTTACCCTTTCTCTGCAACTCATCACTGCTCAGGGTGGTGTCTTGAGTCAGTGTGTCTCAAAGACGAGCGCAACTAGGTGTAACACAGTTCTAAAATGGCCAAACACACCTATGTCTTAGTTCAGGATACTTTCACACACAAAATTATTACTCTCATAAGATTCCATTTTAGATTAGATTCAACTTTATTGTCAATACACATTTCAAGTACAGAGTAACGAAATGCAGTTAGCATCCAGCCAGAAGTGCAAAACAGTTATCAGAAGCGGAATATACAGTGATTATGTACAGGGTATTAACAATATATAGGTAGTACAAATATACAGCTGTATGGTACACATTTTATTATATTTTTACATTATTTACAGTAACATTTACATAAACAATATAGATGCTATTTAGTTTGGATCTATAATAATTGGTAACTTTGGTTGGTAATCTTTAATAATCTATAACAATTGGTAACTTTACCAAAACACTGGAAATTATTCTATCAAAGAATAACACTTGTTTTCACTTGACAAGGTACATGTTATTCAAAGTACACCAGGTTTCAAAATGCTGACTATTGACCTTATAAAAACTGCATAGACTTATGTTACAGGTATTTGCATGCAAAACATGCAATCCACCTTTTACACTAAATTTCTTGGTTGGGAACTGTATGTCCACATGTACAATAATGTTCATATTCAAACACATTTCAGTAAAAAGCAAATCATTTTCTTTTCCCCAGAGGGTGGAAGACGTTGCATTCTTTTTAGAGAGACAAAATAAACTCAACACATGCATCCATGTACATTGTGATTGTACTGGAGAATCCTTTGTTTCATGACATTCAATACATTTTACCACCGAAAAGAAATTACGTTTTAATTGTACTATCTGAGAGAGTGTTTTTTGTTGTGAACACTACTTCCCTTTTCAGTCGATTCGTTTACCTGGTCTTTTTTAGACAGATTACATCCTTCATTATTCATGGTGTTTGTGATTTATTTATGCAGTTGTTCTACCACCCGATGGCGCTACAGACGATGTTCACATTTATAGGAATTCGGGTTCAACAGTTGGAGAGATGTACAGATGAATATATGACGGTCCTTTCCTGTGATTAAAGGAGCATCACGATGCTGAACACAGCTACTTTAGTCAGCGGTTGGGCGAAATATGCAGAATTGACTGCAATTAATACAAGATACGTGGCCAACCATGATCGTTAATTACCACACACACACACACGCACGCGCACGCACGCACACACACACACACACACACACACACACACACACACACACACACACACACACACACACACACACACACACCTAGTGTCTTCAAAAAGCAGTCTTCAAAAATATGTTTAATCTTGGATTTAATCTAATCTAATTTAAATTATTTTATTAATTTAATAATTGAATCTTCTTTCTTAATAAAATGTAAAGCAAGAAATATATTTGATACCTATATCACCAATTGTTTTCATAAATATTCTTAACATGATTCACAAACAAAAATGTTAAACTAGGCTTAATAGCGCTGTTGTTATTGTCTCCTTTATACTTCTTTGGTGGCTGCATCTGTTTTGTCAGTTCATCAGCGGTAGTGTTGGTCGGCTGGCGTCTCACACTTCCCCACTGTCTGTGCTGACGGAGTCAGACAGGCCCACAGGGTCGTCTCCTGCCTGGGGGGACGTCAGGTTGAGGTAGCCCAGCTCAGTGGGCCTGGATAGGGAAGAGGTGAGGGTGGAGAGGGGAGATGGACTAGTGTCCTCTGGATGTCTAGGCCTGGTACTCTGGATGATGTCCAACATGTTCCTCATGTTAACAGATCCAGGAAGCACACTGCCAACCACAGAACACAAGTCAGTTTCTAGTTCAGACAACCCTAGTGAACACCTGTGGTATATCAGACCTGTGAAAAAGCGACCACAGTCTGCTATCTTTACCAATGTACTGTAAGGTCGTCGGCAGTTTGTTCAATAGTAGAGGGAACAAGGAACTGTTTCTCTACCTGCGGGTAGATGTAATCATGGCACTCCCCAAGTTAAAAGATTTTTTCAGCTCCTGATAAGAAACAAAAACTTAAGTCTCGTGTTTGTGAGGTGAGGTGTAAAATTAATTTCCACTACGTTACTATCTTGTACCTCAGTATTGCGCAGAGATTGGTGGTTCTGCAGGATACGCTGAAGAGCTGCAATCTGATTGGACATTTCAAGTGTCCTTTTCTGGAACCGTATGTTCTCATCCTCCAGGAAGTTCACCCTGGACATGAAAAGCATTTTATACAAAACCTGACAAATTCCTGCAAAGTAACTAAGATAATGTTGTTTTGCCTGTTCGTGCGTATAGTAGCAGTTGGAGTACCTGCATTGAATAGCGCTAGCAGCCCTCACAGTGTCATTGTGGACTTCCTGTTCATCGCTGAGCTGTTTCAGCAAACATCGCTGTTCATGTAGCAGCTTGTCATTTTCAGCGAGTATACACGTGGTCATCTCTCTCTCCTGGAAATATAGCAAAGGCTTCATTGATCATCACCTCTATCTTCATATCTCCTCTACCCAACCCTCTCAGAAAAGTATGTTTCAAAAACTGTTTTATCATATTAGGATGCTCTTTGGGTCGAATCATGTGATGAGTGTAAACTAGGTGTTTGCTTATAGGGTCAGTGGCTGCTGCTTTACCCTGGCAGAGGCATCCAAGGTGAAGGCTAGCTCTCTCTCCAGGACCTTGATCCTCTGGTCACGCCAGCTGGTCTCGTAAATGTAGGTCTGCTTGGCCCGCCGCAGCTTGATTTTGTGTTGTCCCTGTTTCTCCTGGTACTTGCTGCAGAGAGGCAACAACTTGGTCTCAACCAATAACCATGGACTTGAAAGTTCAGCCAAGTTTGTTTTCAGTTCAAATCTTCTCAGTTTGTTTTACAGCCTACCCCATTCATTTACATTTACTCATTTAACAGACGCTTTTATCCAAAGCGACTTATAAGAGAGAGCATTAAAAAGGAGCATCGGCCATTGAACATAACAACGTAATAGACCCCAAAACATAGCGGGCTTATAGATTATGAAACATACATCGTGAGAAACCAATAAGTGCCAAGGGAAGAGCTGTAAGAGCACTCAGCCGAACAGTGCCATTAAACGCTCCATTAAACACTACCATTCATTTGAGTACTGAGCAAAGGGCCGAGTACTGTAACATGCCTACATGCTGCCCCACCACAGAAGTTCTGGAAGGGTGATTGTACCTGCTCTATGTGTCCAGATCTATGAGGACTGTACCTGCTCTGTGTGTCCAGATCTAGGATGACTGTACCTGCTCTGTGTGTCCAGATCTATGAGGACTGTACCTGCTCTGTGTGTCCAGATCTATGAGGACTGTACCTGCTCTGTGTGTCCAGATCTATGAGGACTGTACCTGCTCTGTGTGTCCAGATCTATGAGGACTGTACCTGCTCTGTGTGTCCAGATCTATGAGGACTGTACCTGCTCTGTGTGTCCAGATCTATGAGGACTGTACCTGCTCTGTGTGTCCAGATCTATGAGGACTGTACTTGCTCTGTGTGTCCAGATCTATGAGGACTGTACCTGCTCTGTGTGTCCAGATCTATGAGGACTGTACCTGCTCTGTGTGTCCAGATCTATGAGGACTGTACCTGCTCTGTGTGTCCAGATCTATGAGGACTGTACCTGCTCTGTGTGTCCAGATCTATGAGGACTGTACCTGCTCTGTGTGTCCAGATCTATGAGGACTGTACCTGCTCTGTGTGTCCAGATCTATGAGGACTGTACCTGCTCTGTGTGTCCAGATCTATGAGGACTGTACCTGCTCTGTGTGTCCAGATCTATGAGGACTGTACCTGCTCTGTGTGTCCAGATCTATGAGGACTGTACCTGCTCTGTGTATCCAGATCTATGAGGACTTCTCTTAGCTGTTCGGTCAGTCTCTCACATTTCTGCTGACTGGCCTGCTGCAGCTCCGCATCAGTACCCAACTGCGATCACACACACACACAGCACACAAACACACACACACACACAGCACACAAACACACACACACGCACACACACACACAGCGGTTCAATATGATAGCAAATAGGGTGTAACCAAGTAGCTACAATGCTGACTACAAGGGGGTAACATCATCTTTCATGGTTTGTCGAAGGCCAGAAATAAATATATGACCAGATGCTATCCATTATGTTAATGCTCAGTACACAAACCTAAAAGCTCAACCTAACAATGATTACTACGGCAGTAGTGTTTAAGAGGACAAATAAATAATAATAATAGTATGACGATACTAGGATTAACTTGTCCATCCTCACACCCACCTGTGTCAAGGAACAGGTTTGGGGAAAAAGTCCTGCCTCTCCATTCTGAGTATCTAGCTTCACCTAGTGGTCACAGATGGGATTACTTTGCAATACTCTCAAATACACACCGTCTCCCCATATTCCTTTTTGTCATCCTCCACTTTGCTCCTCAGGGTCTCACTCTCCTCCCTCAGGGATCTGTACTCCCTCTTCACCTCCTCTCTCTTAGACTTCAGCTCCTCATACTCCTCCTCCAATTCCTCCGTCTTGTCCTTCAGAGCCTCCAGGCTCTCCTCCTCCTTCTCCTTCTGGACCTGCAGCTCCAGCACCTCCTGCTCCAGGAGGTGTTTGGATTCCGACAGCTGCTGGTGTTTCTCCTGAAGCCCCTGCAACAGCTTGGTCTGCTGGTGCGTCTC
The DNA here is from genome assembly GCA_030340665.1 of Neosalanx taihuensis. Lineage (NCBI taxonomy): Eukaryota > Metazoa > Chordata > Actinopteri > Osmeriformes > Salangidae > Neosalanx > Neosalanx taihuensis. The sequence continues at coordinate 3,916,786 of CM059289.1, read as the reverse complement.
AGGACATGCTGCTCTCTGAGGACACCTACAGGTGGAAGGAAGAAACAGAACCCTTGGTCAGATTCCCAGGTTTGGATCTCAGTTCAATCATACATTTACATGACATTTAAATGTAGTCATTTACATTTAGTCATTTAGCAGATGCTAATTTTGACAACAACTTCCAGCAGGTACAGGGACATTTTACCGAGGCAAATACGGTGAAGTCCCTTTACCAAGGGCACAACATCATGTTGAGACGGCCAGGATTCGAACCGCCAACCTTCTAATTTCTAGCCTGGTTCTGTCACCGCTCAGCCACCTCATACATACAGACGATGTACACATCCGTTTAAGTCTCTCAGCTCTATTTTTTTGGGTCACCTGGTCTGGTTCTGGTTCCACTGGGCAGTCTCCAGGGAGATCTTTGTAGAAGCCATGCCTTCACCCTGACACACAGAGGAGAAAGATCAACCCCTGCTCACATTTAAGGTTCCTCAATGGGTTTTTAACATGGAGTCGATGTAATGTATATTTTCTTCAGTGTTTTCTTATGTGTTGTGCTGTTTGTAAATATTGCTTGTTGCATTGTATCGTCAATTGGATTGGAGAGTGTTGTTTTAATATTCTCCTGTAGTAATGTAAATTGGCCAATGGTTGTGCTGAACCTTGCCCTTGTTAAATAAACAAACTAAATTAAACAGGGGACCATTTATCTCAACCAATGAACCCCCAGATGATAGGATTAATATCTTGCAACCATTGTACTTTAGTACTGAGTGCAGTACATTGTCCACCATTAAGTGCATCGTATGGTAAACTACCCCAGCCAGACTGTGCTGCTCCACAATCCTGGCTTTGTCTCCCTTGGCTGAATCTAGCTTTATCTGACCCACCTGTGTTCATATAAAATGAGTATTCCACAGCACACCACATCCACCCAGACGCCCCATTCTCTCAACAGACCAAAGAGAAACACAAGCCAGTCCATGGTCAGATCAACGTGACCTCATGAAGCATGTTTACCAAAGCACCTCTGTTCCAGGCAGTCTCCTACCGTGTGGAGATGGACCCGTCTCTCAGCGTCCAGGGAGCGCACTCGGGATCTCAGAGCTCGGATCTCCTGGTCCAGGCGATCGTTGAGCTCCTTGGCCTTCCGTAGTTCAACTACATCTACAGGAGGACCCAGCACTCATCAAACGATACCAGTGTACCCAACTTTAAAGATTCATATTTTTCACACACCAAAACACTGTGTGCATCAACAGTGCAGGGAGTTCAGGAGAATGACGGTGCAAAGACTAACCACATTTCTTTAGCTTCTCTACTTCCTGTCTGAGCTGCTCTACTTCCTGTTTGGCCCCCTGCAGCTCTGGTTCTGTAACACACACACACACAAAATGCAAATATTTAAATCACTAGTAGAGTGTGCGAGGGTGTGTATTCACTCAGTATGTGTGTGTGTGTGCACTCAGTGTGTGTGTCTCACCATAGGCGCTCTGTGTCAGACGGGCAGACTCAAGTTCGTCAGTCAGACGGCGGATTTCTTGGTGGGCCATCGCCAAGCGGCGAGATGCTTCATCCAAGTCCCGCTCCAGACGGGCCCACTCAACGCAGACGCCTGACCCTTGAACCTGCTGGACAGACGCCTGAAAGAAACACACACAAACTGTGTGTAACACTATAGGCTGGCTTTCCTCAAAAGCAAACTGTTTATTCCATCTTTATGGGGTTATTTCTCCATATTTAAAGATGTTAACCATTAAATGTGGTTCTGCATGCTTGGAAAAGAAAAAGGTTAAAGAGTTAAATGGGGTTAGACAAGAGTTAAACATGCTACAACCACAGCACCATATGCATAGATGCAAGCACAGGACCACTGAGAAGTGAGTCTGTGTTACAGGTGACAGCATCCAAGATGCACTCAGGCAGTAAGCTCTGTGAACAGAACCGTCAAAAGACAGCCAAAGATGAGGGACACTGACAGAATGACAGAACGTTCATCCGTTCATCAGCTCCAGGGAGACGCAGTCCTGGGTAGACCATTTCCTCATTGAAAGGTTTTGTTGCCAACACAAATTGATCCAATCAGATTCAAAATAAAACAATAGCCTTTTTCAGGCTTTATTAGTTTCAGGCCAACCCAAACTGTCACTCTGAAACTGGCTCTGGAAAGATACAAAAATACATACAGGGATAAAACAGTGTTTGTTCTGAGCTGCCTTGCGGAGTCCAAACAGCTTCTTCCATGGGCTCAGGCCACGGTGCAAAGCTCCACTCAGAACACGCTGTGGAATCGACCGGATGTTTAGTCATGTACTGTAACAGGTTCAAAACAACGCTTTCAGAAAACCAAGTTCCTGTATATCGCCTAATCTTTTTGTAACCTTAACCTGCCATAGTAATCTAAAGGTGATTTCCACAATTGGATATGAGAGATGGAACATTTAGGGCCGGTTTCGGAGACAAGGCTTAAGCCTAGTCCCAGACTAAAATGCTGTTTGAGCTGGCTTAACTGAAATTCACTTGCACAGACGTAGCTTAAAATAGTCGTGGATTAAGCCTGTTCTGGATTAAACAAAGCCGATTGCAAAATTGAGCATTAGAGCTACTCCAGGACTAAATTGGACTGAATTGAAGCTTAAACTAATCTGCCAAGGAGGCAGGTTTAACTCCCGCTTAGTAGGCTAGGCTACTGTTTGTGAAACTGAGCTTGGATTGTTTGGGAGCATGGACTATTTGGAATATCTAAATGAGGACCAACATGCACGACAAAGGCCAGCCAGACGAATACTGCTGGATAGGAGTGATCCATTGAATCAGTTTGATGAAATAACTTTTCGAGACCGCTTTCGTATGCACAAGGAAAATGCATTGGAGATAATTGCTTTGCTTGAGCCTAGACTTTCCTCTCTGTCTCAAAGAGGAAGGCCTGTGTCCAATCAACTGCAAGTTCTGATCACTTTGAGGTTCTTGGCATGTGGAATCTTTCATCGTGAAACTGGTGATTTGTGTGGTGTCAGTGAACCAACTGTATGTAGAATAGTTCACAAAGTCTGCAGTACCATTTGTGAACTGAGGAGTCTTTACATCAAGTTCCCTGATGCTGCTGGGCAAGCCAACTATAAAGTGAAATTCTATGAATATGGGCACTTCCCAGGAGTGATTGGCTGTATAGACGGATGTCATGTTCCCATCAAGTGTCCATCAACTCCTGATGCAGAGGAATACAGGAATCGTAAGAACTGTTTTTCAATCAATGTTCAGGGTGTATGCACTCCTAATTTGGAGTTTTCAAACATTGTTGCCCGTTGGAAAGGTGCAACCCATGATTCAAGGATTTTTCTCAACTCTTCATTGTGTGCACAATTTGAGAGAGGACAACATAGTGGACTACTACTTGGTGATAGTGGATATGGTCAGAGTAACTATTTATTCACACCACATCTAAATCCCACAATAGCTGAGCAGCAAAGGTACAACAGAGCTCATATCCGTACTAGAGGGATGATCGAGCGTATGTTTGGAGTATGGAAAACTCGATTCCAGTGCTTACGAAATACGCTTCGTTTCAAGCCAAGAAGATGCTGCAAAGTGATCATTGCTACAGCTGTGTTGCACAACTACCTGAAGCAGCATGGCTGTCCTGATCTGCCAATGGAAGATCAGGATGATGCAGATGTGCCCATGGTGGCAGAGGCAGCCAATGACCAGCGAGGACTTGCACACAGAGCTGCTTTCACAGTGCAGCACTTCAGCATTTAAATATGGAATGTATTCACTATGGTATAGTTTTGCTTGCATACTGTCTCTGTACAAAATTACAATAATGTAGCAAAATTAAACGAGTGAACCAAGGCTGGTTAAAATGTAGTTTGTGATGATTAATACTCACTCACACGCCAAATGACAATACATCATCGTTTTATTTTTCACAATTCCTCATATTCACCATGGCTACTGGTATGCAGAATTCTTTTTTGGAGCATAGCCCTCTCTCCCAATTTCATATCCAGTTCAACCTCTAGAATTCTCATTTTCATTTCATGTTCTTCTTTTAAATATTCAATTTTACGCTCATGAAATTCTCTGGCTAACTTTTCATGCATAGTTATCCTTTTTGGTCTCTGTTGGATGGTAGCAGCTTCATCTCCCAGGGGTGCCATAGCAGATGTGGAGGGTTCAGGCTCGTTGTGAACTGGCTCTTGATTGGTTTCCTCTGGAAAAAAGACCACTGTTCCAAACTCAAATCAACAAATATGGTCCTGTAACCAATTTACTTCCTAAGGTATATTTACCATTTGTGCTCAGTTCACTGTCCAAATGGTCATTGTCTGGAATACCATCCAGAGGTTGCTGGTGCTCTATTATACCAGACAGCAAGTCACCCAATGCATCACATGTGTCCTTTATTGGTGGTCCACCACCTGTAATAAATCGCTCTCTTCTGCTTGCTGCATTCTCTTTTTTTAATCCCAGTTTAATGTTCTTCCATAGAACCTATGAAGGCAGATATCATTCATTAGTTTTCTTTTTTGATGTCACAAAAATAGTAATATGGGAAATCTGAAATACTGGTACTGATAAGGCATAATAAAAATAAGTTTGTCTCCTGATAATTTAGGTCATGGTGGAGAAATGATTTTATTTTATATTTCTTTCCCCCTCACATATAGGTATGGATTTTCCTTTGTGCAACATATCTTACTCTCTCTACCACCATGTTTAACATGCATATGCCCCTTTAAAATAGGTTACTATCCTTTTAAACAGGATATTCATTCAATGTGAATGCTACAAGCAGCAGGAGTATTGTATTTGGGTAGGCCATAAATAAGCAGGGTATAGGCAACAGGAAACAAAACACATATTTTTGTGCCTAATAATGAAGATTAACTCACCTGCAGTTGTTGTACTGTTCTTGTGGTGACATCTTCATTTGCATTGAATGCATTGCCAATTGCAGTCCAAGCACTTCTTTTCTTCTGTTCAATAGCAGCAGTATGGATTTTGCTTTCAATGACTGGATGGTTCGATACAATTAGTTTTAGTAGTGTTTTTTCATGCTCACTATAATTTTTGGAGCGAATTCTCTTTGCCTCTGCCATTGTGTTGTCTCAAAATTCACAGCAACAATGGTGTTTCATACTCCATTTCAGGTTTTCATGAGCACAATTGGACCAACAGCCTGTGCTTCCACTTAGTCTAATGAGGCTTGAACCAGGTGCTCTCATTAAACTTACTCCAGGACTCCATAGTCTCAGACTAACTAAGCCAAATTTATGCCATGTTCATGCAAGCCACTTAAATAGCCAGGATTAACTAGTCTGATTTAGGCCTACTCCAGTCTTGATTTAAGCCCTGTCTCCGAAACCGGCCCATAGACTCACACTTTCTTAGATGTGGACCAAACAGTAAAGTTCCTTTTATTCGTTATTAGATAAAACCTCATTCTGAGTAGGTGATCAAATTAACCGCATTAGACATACACAATCATATAATTGCATTAATTAAGCACAGTATTGGCAATAAGAGCATTGATTTGTGCATGTACAGGGCAACTTGTACATGACATTGAATTAATTTGAATTCAATACCATCTGCTCATATACCATACATTGAGCTCATACAAAGCAGTGAGTCATCTTACTTGGTCTGTGTTGTCCTTGGTTGCTTGTTGAGACTGAGGTTCAGTGTCCCCAGGACTGTCTATGGGAGAGTGAGCCGGGGCCAGGACCTGGGCATGGACATTCAGTCCAGAGTCTTGCTCTCTGTCCAGCAGGGAAGCCCTCTCCACCAGCAGGTAGGCCACCTGCTCACTGGGGCTGCTGGGCACCACTTCCGTCAGACCCACCTGGTACAGCATCTCAGCCACCTCGTTCCTCTGGGCGTCTGCAACCATCCATTCGAGGGACATCCATGTGGGCTAAGAAACTGATCTGAGACCCAATCTGGCCAAGTGTAGCTTGTGTTGGATGCCTTTAGAGTCTGTCTGGCTGAAGGCAGGTGTGTTTGTGGCCGTACCTTGCTGAAGGGTCAGTTTCTCTAGCTGGGTCCTCAGCTGTTCGTTCTCTCTCTCCAGCTCCTGAGCCAGACCATCCCTCTGCTCCGACAGGCAGCGGATGTGTTCCAGGTACCTTTGCACCTGAGAAGGACATGCACACACGTCCTCTCTGTCACCAGACCTGCTCTGACACACACATGCTTTTGAACACCAGTCGAACAGTGAAACATGATCGTCAACATCTAGTCCTATCCCAGGCGTGTGCCTGAGGGATGGGGGGCTCACCTCAGCTATCTCCGTGGTGTGTCTTGAGCGGAGGGTGTCGAGATCATGGGTCACACTGATCAGGCGTCCCTGTCTCTGCTGAAACTCTCGCCATAGGAAGCACAGCTGTTCTGTCACCAATGCTGTGGGACTCAGTCCCTCCTCTTGCAACCAGCGAACTACATCTTCAAGGTCCCCCTGCTCTGCCTTTGGAAAGCAAGTCTTCACATTGGTTTACAGACAAATCGACAATTCCCTTCATACAAAAGGCATTATCTTTCCCCTCTCATTTTCTAATCTAAGCCTTTCTCTAGCCTATGTTACTGTAGCGACACATTTATACACACACATTAAGATTTTTTTTTTAATAGTCAAGATTCTGAGGCCAATTATATTTCAAAGGAAAGAACCAAAATAACATGGACTGTCTCCTCAACCATGTAGTTTGCGACGTTGATTTCTGATTACGCCTACACAAACAACGGTGCAAAATACATAGTTTAGGAGGGGGGAACAACTTAAACTTAAACATTCTCCTATTGGGTCCATTTAAATGCGCTGATTAGATTAAAGGAACGAAGACTACACACAGAATAAAGCTTGTAATTTAGGAATTAGGAAAACAACTGTTTCTCCTAGCAGCATACTGTTACAAACAGCAGCTGGGTTTGTCTGGACTGGTCTTAATGTGCAGCTGTTTGAAATGACACCCACGCACGTTTAAGAAAAACCTAGACTATTCCTTTTTCGCCTTTTTCGCCAGAAAAATAATCCCAATCTACGTTGATGATTAACATAGGAAAAGTTATCTACTCTCTAAAATCCTATCCTATAAAAGTACATGAAAAGTAACCCTGACGTGCAAAACTATAAGCACACGCCGAAGGGTAGAAGTTTATAAATGTAGCTATAGAAAGTTGACAGAACAACACGAATTTCTCAGACAAGCTCATGTACAGAAAACTTCGTTATGAACCGACCCGTACCGTTTGCTGTTCCATTTGAGTTCATGTAATCCTTGTGTGAGAATTAGAAGACCGTTATCCGCATCAAATTGGTCCAAAATAACCCAACGTCTTAAAAAAAACAAACATCCATCTGTGTAACGGACTCACATGTTAACATATTATAACATCCCTTAGCATTTCATAGTCTTCCATGGCCTGTTTGAGTCACAAAAACAAAAGGCTACAGTATGAAGACCATCTGAAAACATCTAGGGGTTTGACTGTTGCTCCACTTCTCCCAAAAAAGGCAAACTTCCATGCGAAGGGCTGCTTCCTTACACATGAGCAGTGCTGCTTAAAATGCTGATTGCATCAAAAATAATTAATTTAATCAATTGCAATGGTTAGTTACCTTACTGTTAAGTGGCGTTAGAATAATATTGTACAACATACTGTAGTGAGTTTTTCCAAAAAACAGAGGAGTCTTAAGTCTCTCCATCCATTCGGTTTGATGACAAACTAAACACTTCAGATTCATGGTTCCTGATGCTTGGTTAGGTATGTGTGTATCTATCTTCTGTCTCAGGGGTGGTCTGTGTTCTCCTGTTTGATACTGAGTGCTTTAAGGGGCAGTAATTGCCTAGTTTCTTACATCAAAAAATTCAAATTTAGCATGCGGTGATGAGTATTAAGTTGAAAATAACTTTCTATGAATGTCTACAGTCTCTGTGGATACATGTTCTCTGTGGCCGACTTCGACTAAAACACAAGTCGGCTCAAAGCTTTCATGCTTTAGAGATGAACTTATACAAGATAAGTTCACGTGAACGCGTTAACTTATTGACTACAGATCTGAGTAGAATTAACTGGCTTTTAATGTTCATTTAATCCTCTCCTGGTCGTGGTCTAGCGGTCAGCAGTAGTAGTACTGTGGGGGAGGTCAGATGGAGGCAAAAGGAAATGGGCGTTAAGAACACACTTTATCCCTTCTACATTCCTCCTGATGCCTTTCAATGAGAGAGAAAGAAGAGAGGAGCAACTAGGAGAAAACCAAGTGACCAGCAAAGAAAACAGACCACATCAGATCACTTGGCCCTATGACAGCAAAAAGTCTTTAAAGGTAAGTCTCTAAAACACGACGTGCAGGAAGTTCAGTGGACAAGGAATGAATTATTGTAAACGTTTGTTTAAAACCCAGACTATATGCTATCATGTAAAACGGACTGATCTATGAAATCTTGCGTCATTACAACCATATATTTGTCTCTGGTAATCTGATTCCCATGATGAATCATAATAATGATATGCAAACTATGTAAAGCCTATCCTGAGAAAATAAGGATGAAATAAAAACATTTCTCTGCATGCATGACTCTGGCCAGTGTCTGATACTGGCTTCATAACATCATGACAGAAGTTAACATAACCAGGTGAATACCACTGTGAATAGACACTTTAGAAAAGGGAAACTTTGCATATGTGTGAATTGGATGTTTGTTACTAAACATTAGAAGACAGATGAGAAGTTCTCCATCCTTCATGTTCTTGGTTTAAATATCTTCACCTTAAAGATAATTTGCATGAAAAATAAGTATGTTGCAATAGCCATAGAAACATACAGTAACAGAGCATTTTCTATTATTGCTTAAATGGTTTAAATGACTTGTGTTCTTAGTTATCTCATTCCATATCCCACGGTTATCTTGCTTACACTGTGATAACTTCCATGAAATAGTTTTTGGAGGTGTATCCTCGGACAGCTCACCAGAATCCATTGAGTTGGATGGGAGAAAGAGAATGAAATCAGAGAGCTGTGGCAAATAGATCACAAACCTGGCCATTATTTCTTGATGGATTTGTGTGAATCTCACTTGAAAGTCGCAGGACAGCCTATAGTCAATATTTTTTTGTGTGTTTGTCACAGTTTCATAAAAATTGCTTTATTACAAAACACTAAGTTTGTAATCGGACATATAACTGACTGAAACTTGTATATTCATTGCAGTCCATTTCAGGAACTTCAAAGCACATAGGCAATATAAAACCATTTAGAATAGTTAAGATAATCAAAGCATTCCTAAACATGCCCTTTTGAGCCCTTAGCCAAAATCCTTTTCAAAAGGGACGTTCAGCTTCATCACATGAAACCCACCGCACACAGTCCCACACAAGCTCACCGGAGGTCACCTCCCATGGTTCTGTGACTGCTGCTACACGAAGCGCAAACAATCAGTAGATTTAGCCCAGAGACAAGCAACTTGTTTACAGGCCGACCAGAGTGCTGGGAGTCTGATGTGCTCTTCTGATCTCTGTCAAGACGTTCAGATAGATGGGCAGGAATTCCCCTGGCTGGCAGATGAGAAAGATGAAGTCCCTTGGAGAGGGAGACTACATGAATGTTCTCACGAGGCCCCCTGTGAGAGGGAGCGGGGGAAGGGGAATCGCAGAGGTCAAGAAGCACAAGCAACAAAGCCTTTGAGCGGCAGTGTCTTTCAGAGGGGGGGTGGGGGGTCACCAATTCCCCATTTTAAAACGACAGAAAATTCTTCTTAACTCCAAGTTGAATCAAATCAAAATCAAATCAACATTTATTTGTATAGCCCTTTTTACAAGCAATGTCACAGAGGGCTTCACATATGCCCATAGAACTGCCCCTCAACCAACCTCAAGGAAGACAAGGAAAAACTCCCACAAAATCTCACTAGGATCAAAAAAATGGAAGAAACCTTGGAAGGAGCAATTCAGTGAGGGATCCCCTCCTCCAGGGACGGTTGGAGAAAGTGGAGAGCAGAACACAGGCCAAAACAGTCATAACTCTAAAGAGAGTTAACAAGTTGTTGAAACATAAAGACTCAATGCTCAACTTGGGTCTTAGGTTGCACAAAGTCAATTTAGGCAGCCACTGGGCTTGGGCCCATGATTGGCGCAGCATCACACGCAGGGGGATGAGGAAAAGGACCGGGAGCTCTCTCCTTGTCCATCAGGGAGACTGACGTCCGACTGGCGACCAGATCCGTGGTTGGAAGACCATCTCAGATCGATGTCCACTGGCACCAGGTCCAACATTGGCCGATGACCACGCAAGTGCTGAGAGCTCAATCCCCCCATACCAAAGGGAGGTATGGAGGGGAGGACAGTGAGACGGAGTAGAGGAGATGTTAGAGAGTGCAAGGAACAGCTAACAGTTATAGCCATATTCAGAATGAGGTCCCCACCGGTCAGCGTGGGCTAATGCAGCAATTAAAAAGACCCAAAAAAGGGGCTATTGACACAGCCTTAGACACCAAGACAGCACCAGCCCCCCTCAGTTGGAACATAAATCTGTTCCAAGAGCTTCTGTTGAGCATCTGTGAGTTGAGCTTCTGTTGTATTTGTGCGTCTCCCAGTCTCCCATGTACATTTGCTTTTTGTGCAGGAGCTCACCCCCAGTGTGCAGGAGCTCACCCCCAGTGTGCAGGAGCTCATCCCCAGTGTGCAGGAGCTCATCCCCAGTGCGCAGGAGCTCATCCCCAGTGCGCAGGAGCTCACCCCCAGTGCGCAGGAGCTCACCCCCAGTGTGCAGGAGCTCACCCCCAGTGTACAGGAGCTCACCCCCAGGCCCAGGCCTTACCATGGCGCTCCTGCTTGTGTCTGTCACTGTGCTGCACCTGGTCACACTAGCCATGCTGTTCACCGCCATTTTGGAGAAGGTAAGACAGACAGACCACAGCTGCTCAGAATGGGCTCTCTGTGCCACAGCTCTCCCCGTCTTGATTGGAATGTGCTCTCATCTTTTGTTGGAAGGAGAATGGCCTCTGTCTGGGGGGGGTTATATGAGGAATGACAAAGTTAAATAATGCATTCTTCCAGATGTGTTTAATATATCAATAAAAATTAAGAGCCCGAACTTATATGATCTAATCTTACCAGGATCTCTGAGAACAAAGAAATGCTCTGTCTGAATCCCTCTTTCTCAAACTATCTCTCTCTCTCTCTCTCTAGTCATGGTGGGTTTTAGCTGATTCTGAAATCACAGACCTGTGGTACAACTGCTATCATGACAATTCAACAGAAACCTGGATGTGTGCTTCCCACAGCGAAAATGGTATGAATGTTGTCATTCATGTATTGGTGCAGTTCAGATGTCTGACCAATGTTACATGCAATACATTAAATCCTACTAGTGTGTGTGTGGGGTGATCTTTGTGTCCTGACCTGCCTGGCCTGCTCCCCCAGACTGGTTGCAGTCTGTCCAGGCCCTGATGGTCCTCACCGTGGTCTTCTCCTCCATCTCCTTCCTGGTGTTCCTGGGACAGCTCTTCATCATGACCACTGGAGGGCTATTCTACTTCACTGGGCTCTGCCAGATGTGTGCAGGTATTCAGCTTTTTATCATACCAGGACCACATGCCACATTCAAATGCCTAGTTTAGGTCAAATTGTGGTGATTGTGATTGTGACCCTCAGTGACTGAAGCTCTTTTGTAAAGCTCTCTCTTGTAAGTCGCTTTGGATAAAAGCGTCTGCTAAATAAATAAATGTACAGTAATCCCTCGTTTTTCACGAGGGGTACGTTCCAAAAAGCACCCGTGATAAGTGAAATCCGTGAAGTAGAAACCTTTTTTTTTTTTTTACAATTATTATACTGTACAATTCAATTTAAAGATTCATGCATTCCGTAATGCCGACCTACAGCCGCACAGCTTTTACCCTCCTGTAGCATGTCCACAAGTTGAACTTTTCTGCGACTGTTAACATCTTCCTCTGCCTTTTGGGCCTGACCGCAGGTGCCTTTGTCGGGCAGAACGTTTTGTCGACATTATTGGTTAAGAGAATTTGCTTGTACAAGAGACATTTACGTGTATTTTATTTGATCTGTTTTGCACGTGTACAGTGCATACAGTATTACAGTAAACCGCAACGTTATTGATGCACAGGTAGAGAAGAAGCAGAGAGACTGTTCAGCCAATCAGAATGCAGAACACAATGCACAATTTAAAAAAAACGTGAAGTAGCGAAACCGTGAAAAGTGAACCGTGATATAGCGAGGGACGTAAATGTAAAGGTAAATTTAATTGTTTTAATCCAAGCTAAGTCCTTTTTGCTTTTTGTCGGTGGGGCGGAACTTCTCAGGGTTGACAGACTTTGCTGCCTGTGTCATCTTCACCTTCCACCGCAAGGAGGTTCTGGACGAGGAGATAAGCACGTCTCACTTTGGTTACTGCTTCATCCTGGCCTGGCTCTCTATGCCCCTGCTGGTGATCAGTGGCGTTCTGTACGTCCACCTGCGCAAGAAGCAGTGAAGGAATGAAGGAGGAGGAAATACTGAGGAGAGGGGATGAAGGAAACAAGGAAAATGATCATTTTTTCATCGTTGTTTGAACTTTATTATTTACTGTATCGGTAATGGGGAACAACGGAGATGGATGGTTTGAAAAGAATTTGTCCAGATGGAATATGTACATTTTGTTAGAGATTGTGTTCATGCACAAAATCCGCTTCATACTGCAGTGTGGAACACATCCTTTCACTTACAACTATCGCGTTCCTTAAATTTGACCTAATGTTATAACAGGTGACAGTGATGCCATACAAGCATCCTGCCTAGAGATACAAAAAAAGCTTCAGGGAATCACCTCTGCATGTAACAAATGTTTTGTGTCAAAGCCACTGAGGCAAATCACATTGTTCATTAAACTCAGAAGAGTCAAGCCACTATGCTGCTTTCAAAAGACACTCCTGTTATGAAAAAGTCATTGTGAGTCAGGAATACCTTCGTCCTTAAATGACACCTGCCTTCCAAGCATAACACGCTCTCAAATCACTATGCATATTATCAAGTTACACTATCCTCATTTGATATCTAAGAAGTTACCCAATGCCATCTGACATGACAATACATTCCAGATACATACCACAGCCTTAGCCAATGACTCTTTACTGAAGGAGTGTACAGAGGTTCACACAGGTTCACACAGAGAAATACATTATGAGAAAATACATTGTGTTCTCTTCAGGGACCAGAATGACCCGCCACTGTGTGTAATGCACACACACGTACACCCACAATGACACATTTAGATTGTATGTGCTTTATTTCAGGGTTAAAGGTGGAGCATTTAGGACACAGGGAGTTTCAGAATGTGAAGAAAGCACAAGGGTTAAGAACAGCCATGAATGGTATGGGGACAGGTTGTCAACAGGTCACAGCAAGGTTGTAATGGGTCAGGATGCACCTATTAGCCAGCCAGTCAGCTTCCAGCTCCACTGCTGTGGCAGCCAGATCAGGCCAGACTGGTTGGAGCAGATCAGTCTCAGGAGTCAGAGGAGGAGAGGACTTTCATAGCCAAATAATGGGCACGGTGAAGACAGAAATATTATCCTGGGGAACGTCTTACGCACATCACAATACATTACAATTGAAAATCACTCATTTGAAATGATAGCTTCCGCACGGTTTCTGTGCAGCTGCTTTGAAGAAGCCGTGTGAGATGTCCCACAGACCACCGAGTCCTGAACCAGTTCCTGCTCTGAGGGGCTGACAAGATCTGTCAGCAGCAGAGCTCTCTGAACCAGAAACAAAGAAAAGAGGTGGACAAAGAGGAAGGCTTTGGTAAAAAAAAAAAAAATGGGAGGGGAAAGGTGAGAGATGTTTTCACTCAGAAGTGGGACTGTCTGCCTCAAATGAGTATGAAGTCTGACAGCTGAGGTGAGTTGTATTTTCTTGTTGTGTAGTCTACCACAGTGAAAATGTTTTGTGAAAAGTGACTATTCTAAAGCTCTCTGCTCAAATATTTCTGTGCTTATGCCAACATGGAAGTTGTTTGAGAAAGGCTGGGTAATTGTGCAAAATCGGCACTATGAATGCTGTTCTTTTCACAGACAAACTAAACCAAGAACTGAAAATGAACATATCTGATGGATCTAGACGCTATCTTTCCCTGCGATCCAAGGCAAAGAACAGTTTGATGTTTGACTGGATATCTCTCATTTGAACACATTCAGAATTTACTGATGGAACCTTTGACAGCTGCAACTGATGAGAGAACACCAGTGTAAATATTTTCATGAAGTGGCTTGCGGCAAAGTGGTCTACGTAAAAATGGTAGGTAGGTGGTGGAACTTCTTCTGAGCTTATTAGATACGCTTCGCCTGGGGCATCCATCCAGCCTGCCAACCAACCAGAGACAGTTAGACCAGCTAGGCTATCAACATATCATTCAACCAAACAGACTGGAAGTCTGTCAGACAGAGTGATAGAGAAACAGACATCTAGACAGACTTCTTAACCTCGAGACATGTCTAACTCCCATGAGCAGAGTTTGAATGAGAATGTGGTGTTCCTGCGTATGTCTGAGTCCAGCCCGGAGTTTCTCCACTGTGAGCGGGAGCGATATGCCCTGGAGACCCTGCTGAGCTTGGGGCCTGGAGCCTTCTACACCAGGCTGAGCCAGGAGAGTCTGGCCCCTTTCCTCTCCCCAGAGGAGGTTAATCAGATCAGCGGCTGGGCCCAGAACTACCATGTCAGCCAGCTACAGCTGGAGAACGGAGAGGAGAAGGAAGAGGAGGTGGAGGAGGGCTCGTGCCTACAGGGATTCTCCGACTGCTACTTCCCCACCCACTCCGACACCCCAGCCCCCTGTCTAGTGTTGGGCTGGCCAGAGAGGATGTCCTTGGAGGGAATGGACAGTGCCACGGTCTACACCAACCCCCCGGGCGAGGGACAGCCCAACATTAGGGAGGTCATAAGGAGGCTGCTGCAAGGAGCCACTAAGGTACCGCTGAATCCAGACAGGAGATGAGACTGTTATTTGCTGTCTTTAATTACTTTTGTGCTCTGTTTGATATTCAGTTTGTGAGGAACTATCACAATCTACAAAGATGATTGTATTTGTACAGGGTGAAAAAAAATCTTCTTTCTGTCCATAATGCTTTACATTTAGTCATTTAGCAGACGCTCTTATCCAGAGCGATTTAAAACACATACAGGGATATTCCCCCTGAGGCAAGTAGGGTGAAGTACATTTTCCAAGGACTCAACGTCATGTAGCCACAGCCAGGAATTGAACTTGCAACCTTCTGATCACTAGCCCAACTCCTTAACTGCTGAGCCACCTGACTCCCTCCGCTTTAATTCTTAAGGCGTTCCCCCTCCTCAGGTGATCGCCATAGTGACTGACAGACTGACAGACAATGCTGTGATTGGTGACCTGCACAGCCAGGCCTCTCGGGGAGTTCCTGTCTACATCATTCTGAACCAGAGATCCATCCAGGAGAACTTCACACCACACAGGCTGACACATCCTGTGAGGATCCACATCATCAGCCTACTATCTAGTAGTCTGTTCATTTCGGAGAGATGACGGACACAATTATTTGTCATGCTAGACTGACGACACGTTTTCAGAGGGTTTTTCTATGTCATGTTATTGGCCACGTCTGTCTTCACGAAAAGATATAGTGTCCACAAAAGACACACCTAGACAGACCTTTGTATTAGTCTGCAAGAATAGTTTGAGCGTGCCACAGTTGTTAGGAATGTGACAGGAATGAACCAACACTTTTAACATGGTAGAGAAACAGGTCGTTCAACATTCAAAGTCATATTTGCATACGTGTGTTCGTGTGAGAGGGAGATAGAGAATGAGAGAGAACACGTTTGTGGTTTAAATTGAACAAGGAACCTTCACCTCCAAAAAATAACAAGAGATCCTTCTCCATTTCCTGCATAGAACATCCAGGTGCGCGTGCTGGGAGGAAAGACCTACTGCGCGCGGGAGGGGAAGATGGTGGTGGGGGAGATGAAAGACAACTTCATCCTGGTGGATCTGGAGACGGTTGTTCAAGGAAGTTATAGGTAAAGCACTCAAGTCTGTCCATCAGAGAGATCTGTGTGGTGCAGATTCCTAATCCCAGATCAGAGATCTGTGTGGTGCAAATTCCTAATCCCAGATCAGAGATCTGTGTGGTGCAGATTCCTAATCCCAGATCAGAGATCTGCGTGGTGCAGATTCCTAATCCCAGATCAGAGATCTGCGTGGTGCAGATTCCTAATCCCAGATCAGAGATCTGTGTGGTGCAGATTCCTAATCCCAGATCAGAGATCTGTGTGGTGCAAATTCCTAATCCCAGTTCAGAGATCTGTGTGGTGCAGATTCCTAATCCCAGATCAGAGATCTGCGTGGTGCAGATTCCTAATCCAAGATCAGAGATCTGCGTAGTGCAGATTCCTAATCCCAGATCAGAGATCTGTGAGGTGCAGACAGAGGGCTGGATTGGAGCAACAATGTCATTTGATTCTGTCTAGCAGAGAGATTATTTGTAGCTACTATTCGTACTAAACGATTTGACGGTTTGTAGGATGGACTACACTTAGAAACAACATATCTGACATCCATCAAACAAAATCACATAAATGGTTTCCATCCCATTCAAAAAAATCCTGTATGTGTCTTTTAGTCTGACCTGGAGCGATGCCCACCTGCATCGTCAGCTGGTGACTGTTCTGAGTGGTCAAGTGATTGAGTCCTTTGACCAGGAGTTCCGAATCCTCTTCGCTGCATCCCTCCCCATCCCGGATAGCTGGAAGGTTGCCAAGAACCCCATGGGTGCTACATTGCATTCAGGTGACAATGATGAAAGCAGCTGTATTAAACACAGTGTGGCTATTATAAGTCTTTGGCCTTTTAATGATCGCTAAATATGTCATATCAGACTGCTTGGCTGTCTAATGCATATTGGTTAGACAGAGAAGTTATAACATACCTCTCTTCTCCTCACTACTCAGAGAAGTCTGATCAGGGCCTGTCAAACCACCTCCCCATGGAGCCCCTCTCAAACTCTGATCCCTGCCCACCCTCAAACTCCCCTCTGGACTGGGAGGCCATAGGGGTCCTTCAGAGACACATCCACGAATCACCTGTCAACCTGCACGGGCTGTCCATGACCGCAGAAGAACCACTGCTGTTCAGTCCACCTGAGAAAAGGACTTTGTTAGCGAAAGAATCTAATCGCTATGAAACAAGATTTCTGGAGGACGAAAGGTATGTATAATGATAGGAAGCGTTACAGAGCTGATTTTCCATACCTTTAGAGGAGGGGTAGGCAATCCTGGTCCCCGAGAGCCATAGTCCTGATGGTTTTAGATGTTTCCCTGCTCTAGCACACCTGATTCTAATGAATAGGTTGGTATCAAGCTCTGTGAAATCCTCATAATTACCCATTCATTTGAATCAAGTCTGCTGGAGCAGGGAAACATCTAATGGCTCTCAAGGACCAGGGTCGCCTACCCCTACTTTAGAGGTAGAGAGATCACTAGATCAGGTGTTTCAGTTCTTTTGTCAAAGAAAATGTAAAGATTAACTCATTGAAACTAGTGCAAACTTTGTGGTGAATAAGTGTGACAAAAAGTCCCTGTGCCTTATCATGCTCATGTGATTCACAGCTGAATGAGACAGAATCCGGTTCTGTGTAGCGTGTATCGGTGTGCAAACACACTTAAAGGATCCTTTTTCTTATGTCATAGAACGTGTTTCAATTCCAACTTTGCGAAGAGGAATCAACAAGACAATCTAATAAGTTGGAAGTCAGTATGTCAGCTGCATTCATTATTTATCACGGAAGCCGTTGTTGCAACATTCTGGACTGTCAAATGAGGTGCTCCTGTCTCACTATTTGTGGTAACTGCTACTGGTGTCTCCTTATCTGACAGAGACCGAAAGCACTCTGAAACAGACTTTCAGACCTTCCTTGAGAGGGAACACAGGTAAACCGATGCTGTAAATGATCAGGACCATACTACTGTGGTCACATTGAAATGGACATGCATCGTATTATTCCCAGCTTCTCATATGCCAATGGCAAAGTACTTGTTCAGTTCCAAGCAAGGAACGTTAGAATGTCAGAGCTGTCAATTATCCAAGATAAAATATAAAACAATATGAAACGCATACTAACACAAGCGCATACTGAAGCCCTCAAGGATATTACTTGTAAAAAGGGCTGTGCAAGTACATTTGATTTGATTCCACTTCAGGGTTTGATCCAAACGATTTCCTCCCAATGTTTCTTCCATTTCTTCTCCTCTAGTGAGTTTGTCTGGGAGTTTTTCCTTGTCTTACTTGAGGGTTTAGGTTGTCTTAAATGAAGCCCTCTGTGACATTGCTTGTAGAAATAACTATACAAATAAATTTGGACTTGGATTTTATTAAGGGTGCAGACAGAAACTAGAAGCAGCTTCTTCAGAGAGCGCTTCTGGCAGAGGAGCCATGAGTCGGAGGAAGAAGGTCCGGTTCAGCCACACCACGACAATGCAGATGAGATCTCCAGACAAGAGACCACGGTGCTCTCCTCACATCTAAGACGCCATCAACCAACAAGGAGGCAGGACATTTTGGAGGAGGAGTCAAGAACAGCTCAAGACCAATCAGAATTCAGCTCAAGTCCATCGTCAACTAGGGTGAGCGCCAGGTTTTATGAATGTGTGCAGACTGTCAAGGGCTCTCAATACAGAGCTTAGGTCTGCCTGCCACATGCTGTTGTTCACTGTTAGGCACACACAATCAAACATAATTGTTGTCTGATGATTATGTGAGGAATTCCCATGTAACTGAATAAACGCATTCCCACGTCAATCAAATTGACGTGGAACCATTTTCAGTTGAATAATTTGAACCAATTACATGTAAATTATTGCCACACAGTCAAAATAGGGTCTGAAAAGAACCTTTGTAATGTAGGCGAGAGAAATTGTTCTTGACAGTAGCTTTCCTTACCCTGATATTGGCTGATGGGACATTTCTTCCACTTGTCCAAAACTCCACATTATTCTTCAATAAGTGTATTTGGGATCCTCCTAAAGTGTCTGATCGATGATTGGCTGTCCTTCCTCCTCCCAGAAGCCTTTGATACTAAGGATGCCTCATAGTGAAAGCTACAGCTCTCTGAGTGACATCATGAGAAGACTGCAGCCTCGACAGAGCTCCCCAGGGCTCATGCCCAGGGCGTCTAAGAGCACCGTGTCAGAGCTCAGCCGCTCCATGATGGATCTGAGCACCTACAATGCTGACACGAGTCTGACGAGCAGCCCCACAGCACCAAGATTACAGGCCAATGTAAGCAAGAGGATTTCTGTGTTTCTGTTTGTGTGTGCGATTGGATGGCCCACTAATGTCACTGATATCTTTCTCTGTTGGTGGCAGTACTTTGATCCTTTCCGCGTGACCCCAGCCCTCACACTGATGAAGAAGAGGAATGATGACCTCAGGGCAGGGATGCTTCGACAACCAACAACCAGCAAGACATTCCTGCCCCCCTCCAGACCTCGAAGCAGCAGCTTCGGGCTGCAGATGGACTGGAGAAGGCCACAAGCAGACTGGAACAGAGGAAGGGAGGAGACACCTGGACCTTAAGTCCTCTTAGATATGGAGTATGTGGAGAAAATGTGGCAGATCATGGCAGCTGGAGGAGAGGCTCCACAGAGCACAGCCCCATCTGCTGGCTGTGCTTCTACTATCCTGTTCTCACTGTCTTGTATTGTTAAGCAAGAAAAGCTTTCTTCTACCTCTGTTGAAGTTTACCATATTACCTCAACAGTTTCACTGTTCCAGGATACAGCGTTTTTAAAAGAACTTGGTAAATAAAGTGCTACTTTTATTAAAAGAAAGTTCAAGTCTACTTTATGTGCGAGTGAAGATTCTTAAAACTTTTTTTAAGATTTGAGAACTGATCAGTCACGTGTTATAAGTCTGTGGTGAAGTATTTACAGTCTGTTTGGTTGTGACAAAGGGATTTGTAATCTCTTTAAAATTCAATTTCTATTTTCGATTGGATTGTAAATGTAATATACTGTAATGTAATACTGTCTAGTATAACTAAAGAGCGAATCCTGTCATAAATAAAATTGCTGCCAAGCCAAAGTATGAATATGTTGGTTAAGATGGACTCCTTGATTACTTTGGAAGGGGAAATTAGCTCCTTATTGTGCGATAAAAGGGTCTATGTAGGACACACTTTTCAATCAATTACAAAAATGCTTTGTATTTATTGGACTTCTTCCCTACTGTTAAACAAATATCATCATATCCGAAATGTAAGCTCTCTCTCTTGTAAGTCGCTTTGGATAAAAGCGTCTGCGAAATGAATTAAAATAAATGTAAGACATGATGTCGTTTTAATGTCAGCCACTAGGTGGCAGCAAGCGTTCCTTCTGACTGCGGAATCTAGAAGCTAGAAGAAGACTGCCATGTTACACGTGTGTGGGCTGTGACAACGAACGAAGCTAGTTAGCCTCACGGCTACAGTTGTTACATCTTAGTGGTTATTTTATTCAATAAACAACTGCATCACATAAACGCCATCAACATGGTTCGTGCTCAGAGGTGAGTACATTACATTCATGTAGCAGTAGTATAGCTGCTGTGTCGGTAACATTGTTGTCGACTGGCTGTTTTACTGTAGCCTGAAGTTCCAGGTGTTGTGTTATACAGTAGCATGGCTAGATTGTGAGTTTTTCTTCTATGCCACATAGAACAAAACGATTTAAATTGCCCCGAAAGACAGAGCAGCATGATGCGGATGACCCTGCTGCATACAAAGATATGCCTGTCCCAGACAAGGTAGGTAACCTACATTACAATGCCTCATTGGACAGAAGTTTATTTGCCCGCTGTGATGGATGATCTAGTCATCATTTTGCATCAGATTGGAGTGAAACCCTCATCTCTTTTTCTCACCAGAGATCATCCACGTACACCAAAGACAAGATTGACGAGTTCCACGATGAGAAGATATCTGTGAGTCTGTGTACACAACTTTCCATAATTCGAGGCGTCATTAGTTGGTCAGCCCCAGTAAATTGCACACCCAGTAAGTCAGTTCAGACTAGTTCTAAATGAGGCCTGGCTTTTAATAAAAGATGGGACACTTGTGTTGCAGAAACTCCTGGCACAGGGGGTGGCGATGGACAGCGACGATGAAGATATCCACGAAGAGGTGATTCATGCTATATTTCTTAAGTTGATCTGCTCTACCATCGGATATACGTTCACATGAAAACCCTGCGATTTACCATCCCTTAGAGGGAGGGAATGAAGACATGAAATATGGGGTGTTTGACCTTAGTGTTCTTCCTGTAGGAGGAAGTGTTGCCTCTGGACATCTCTGATTCCGAGGATGAGGAACAGGAGGAAGAGAGTGATATGGAGAGTGATCTAGAGGGGAAGAAGCATGATGGTAAACAGATTTCTGTCAGTAATTATGTGTCTTTGATGTTGTGTGTGTCCCAAAGTAACATAGCATGTGGGCATGTCTACTCTGACCTAGATCTACCTAATGAACAGGCCTGGGGAAACAAGAAGAAGATGTTCTATGACTCTGACTATGTGGCTGCCAGTAAGTATTATGCCAGCTGTATATTATAATAACTCACAGACCACAACATGCTATTGCACAAGTAGAATCTTGCTTAAGTCTTGGGAGTCATGTGGCGCGGTCGGTTAGGGCATTGGGCTAGTAATTGGAAGGTACCTGGTTCGAACCCTGGTTGTGACATGACGTTGTGTCCTTTAGCAAGGCACTTCACTCTACTTGCCTCAGGGGGAATGTCCCTGTACAAGCTGTAAGTTATTCTGGATAAGAGCATCTGCTAAATGACTAAATGTAAAATATGATTTTTGGGGGGACTGTGCTTAAGATACAACCACATTTTTTCACGGTAGAGGGGAAAACTCAGGAGCAAGTAGAGGCTGAAGATGCGGAGGAGGAGGAAGAGGCAAAGAACATTCAGAAACGTTTGGTTTCCAACCTCAGCGAGGAAGACTACGACTTGAACCTTCTTCAGGTATTCACCATCTTTCCTGTAGCCTAGTTGGGCTGTCTACTGTCTCTTAATCCTGCATAGGACAAACAATATTGGCCCAAGAATCCTTTGGCTATTATGGAGTCAAGTGGAATCGGGCAAGGCATTTCATTTCCTTGCCTTGGGCTAATGTCCCTGTAAATGCTTAAAGTTGCTCTGGATAAGAGCGTCTGTTGAAAGTCAATGTATCGCATGGTTGTCTAGGAGTTTGCTGTGGAGGAGCAGGAGGTGGAGCAGAGTGTGGACAAGGAGAGAATCGTGAAAGACCTGAAGCAGATGTCTCAAAAGGAAAAGATGAAACTGCTGAAGAAGGAATCGCCTGAATTTTTGGAGCTCGTCCAAGATTTTAAAACGAAGGTAAGGAGCTGTACCATCTTGAAATAGGGCAGACTAGGACATGAAACTATTGGGAACTTTTGTGTACTCAGGAAAAGTAAGCGATGGGATTGTGATGATCATCTGAAGTGTGTGGAGAGCCACGCATTCCATCAGAGCTCTGCTAGGGTTTCAGGGAAAGTTCGAGAGTTTCACTTGGGACAGGGCCACCTGGCGTCTACATGGGCTGTTTTGCGTGTGTTGCAGTTGACAGAGTTGAAGGAGGAACTGCAGCCGCTCCTGGAGATGGTCCAAGATGGACACATCCCAGCAGGAAAGGTGGGACCTTCTTCACTGCAGCCAGCGTCCAGTGCCGCCCGCTGAGTCAACTATTCTCCAAAATGGACTCTGTTGCAGCTCATTTTATTTTCAACTCACTGCATTCTTCTTCGCCATCTTTCTTCTCTTAAAGGGTGCTGACTACATCAAGACCAAGCAGCAGCTCTATTTAAAGTAAGGTTGAATCCTAAAGAAAGCTTCATGTAGACTCTCTTGTCAGGATTGTTCACTAAAAACAGACTTCTCCTTTCTTCTACACAGTTACTGCACGAACATCAGTTTCTACCTGGTCCTGAAAGCAAAGAGAATTCCTGCACACAACCACCCGGTGATCGAGCGATTGGTGACGTACAGAAACGTGAGTCTACCTATGCTTTCAAGTCATGCACTGCTTTTAACATCTGAACCAGGTCCAGAGCCACGACCCCCCCTGCCGTACTCAAGCCCACCTACCAACAAGTGTTTGGGCTGTCCTTACCGCTATGGTAGCTTACCTAAGGCTGTTTTTGTCTGACCTCCTCCAGCTGATCAACGACCTGGGTGCTGCCGATGCCCGCCTGGCTCCACAGCTCCGTCTGCTGCTGGCTAGACACCAGATGAAGAAGCCTGCTAGAAAACCAACCAGCAGCAAGGATGCAGAGAAGATCAAGGTAGGAACTGGAGCCGTTTGATGAACCACGTTGCATGGTCTAGACCAGGGATCACCAATCCTGGTCCTCGAGATCCGCTGTCCTGACAGTTTTCGATGTTTCCCTGCTCCAGCACACCTGATTCTAATGAATGGGTCGTTATCAAGCTCTGTGCAAGCCTTATAATGAACATTCGTTAGAATCAGGTGTGCTGGAGCAGGGAAACATCGAAAACTGTCAGGACAGCGGACCTCGAGGACCAGGATTGGTGATCCCTGGTCAAGACCATCGTTTGCCAACCCTGGTCTTCAGGGAACTCCTGTCCTGCGTGTTTGAGATGTTTCCCTGCTCCAACACATCTGATTCAAATGAATGGTTCATAATCCAGCTCTCTACGAGAGAGGCCGGGTTTATGAAGCACTGGTCTAGGCGACGTAGTGAGCCTGTGAGAACAGCGTATCTGGATATGGAGGAAGTCTCCTGCAAACCAAATAAAGACTGTTACAGAAAGATCAACGTGTTAAGATAAGATGATAGTCCATTATTTGTCCCACAGTGGGGGATTTGCCGTTTGCAACTGCGACAGGGTACAGTACAGCACTCAGCAGTTTAAAATATAAAAAATACAAATATACAAGAAAAATCTGAAGAAAGGATTTGAGAGTAAAAGTTGTTTAATAATAAATGAAGTGAGGGATAAGTGTGGTGGCTGCTGCCATGAATAAGTAATGAGTGACATACAGCTAAGTTATCGCACATAGAAAAATAGTTAGCGGCCCTGACTGCGTGTGTTGTGTTGGCGTTGTGTCAGGTGCGTGAAGAGGCTGGCCCCGCGGCGTCAGAGGAGTCGGACTCAGAGCTGGATGAAGAGGCAGCGCTGCTCTTCTACAGAGGGGTGGAGCAGAAGCTGAAACTGAAGCGGAAGAAGAAGGACAAGCAGGAGGTGGAGGAGAGGTAAGCGGAGCACGTTCACGTTCGACCTCGTGTCTGCTGATTTTCTGTGTTTGTTCTCTCTCTCAAACGTAGATAAGGTTTCAGAGGTAGTCATCTGGAAGCTGTTTTCAAAATCTCGAAGTTTCCATCCCCATCCGGAAGTCATTCTCGATGGGAGACTTGAAAACAGTGTCTAGATGACTAGCTCTGAAACCTTTTCTACAATGGAACACTCCTGGACGAATGTGTCTACAGACTCCTCCCTCCCACTCAAAACCAAAAAGGCTGCATACCTAGTTCTTTAAGGACCGACCAACTGAGAGCTATGGCACATTGAGGAGGAGTTTGAACTGAGGCCCCTCTTTTCTCTTTGCAGGTTGGAGGAAGGTGAAGAAGAGGTGGAGGAAAATCCAGATGCGAAAAGAGGAATTACCTATCAGGTAAGGTTTCATGTGGCTTCATACACAAGAATGAACATCTGTCATTTATTGGCGATCATGTATTTTAACGGCAGGTTGCTCATGTACAGCGTTCATTTATTCACGCAGCCCCAGTCCAATACAACTCACGTTACCACAATAACGTGCTGAACAGAACAAGGGCTTTCCTCTTAGTACATCATGATCTATGCACGATACTTATCTCCATTTTGCGCATCCGATTGGTCTTGTGCCGAGTCAAGAGCATTATCCCATCTGGAAGCATTAGTCTGACTGTGCTATCTACCAACTCCACAGATGGCCAAGAACAAAGGGCTTACACCAAAGAGGAGGAAGATCGACCGCAATCCCAGAGTCAAACACAGAGAGAAGTTCAGGAGAGCCAAGATCCGCAGAAAGGGACAGGTTTGTACCACGCCTGAAAACACCATGCTACATCATTGCACCAATGGGCCGGCGCCATTTAATGAATACTAAATGGATTACTGGGCATTCCAATCCTTGCAACCGAAACCTTAATCGGACACGTTTGTGTTTTCCAGGTTCGGGAAGTCCGTCGGGAGGAACACAGATACAGCGGAGAGTTGTCTGGTATTCGTGCTGGAATCAAGAAAAGTATCAAACTCAAGTAGTCAAGCTTTTCTATTGGACGGTGCATACTTGACTGTATGTCACCAACGACTACTGTCGCTTAGAAACTGTCTTTACAACTGCAACAGCGTAAGTGGATATTTAGAGTTTAGGATTATGGTGCGGTAGGTTCCGCTACTAATAATGTTACCATAACAGAGTACTATTAAGATTGTATCTTTCACAAACACCACTTTGGACTGGTCAGATTGTCCATGTGACTTTTTAATAAACTCAAGATGCTTAACGATTGGCTGGGACTTCAGGTCTGTATGTATTCATTCAAATTAGGACTTGGCAAAAAATGAATAATCATTAGCCTGGAATTTTTCCCATTATTTGATACATGAGCATTGTAGAATTTCCCCCTAAACTACATGCAATTAGCGTCTGTGTTAGTCTTAGTTAAACCTTGGTTCGTCACACTACACTGCATTTTTGCTTGATATCAGAGAAATAATTTTACATGAATAAAATGTGGCTGACAGACCAATAGCCCCCCCTCCCCCCCACACTCAACCATTTTACATTTACATTTTACATTCGTTCTAGACAAAATGTAGAGAGGAAGCATTCTCAGTATGAAGAGCAGCCTGTCAGTCTTTCTGGTCGATGAAGCGGCTGTGGGCCGTGGTCAAGTTGCTGACGATCCTGTCCTCGATCTCCACCTCCTGCCTCACGTCTTCATCAGACAGTACCAGTTCAGCCTGGGTATCCTGGGTCACCACCACCACGTAGCCTCGCCTGGTGTCCAGAACGTTGGCTACCACAGCCTGGTGCCGGTAGAGGTCCAGGGCCCGTCTAGCCCGGTCCAGCAGGATGGAAGGGTCCGTCTCCAGTTTAAAGGAAATCACAAATGCCTGTGGAGCCCAGTCCTTCACCAGAGGAGACAGCATTTTGGGTACCATCTTCATACTGATCTAATGGGAGAGAAACATGATTAACTCCTGTGCCCCTCTTCAGGAGCCAGAATGACCACTAGGTTTAATGCACACACACCCACACACTCACAATGAGACATTTAGATTGTATGTGTTTGATTGAACTGACACATGACTGCACATTTCAGTGACCGACAGGGTGAAAACTGAATTAACAGTATGTTTATATGTAAATGTATGTAAATATGTTTTATTTCAGGGTTGAAGGTGGGTCCTTTTTGACCCGTAAGACAGGGAGAGAATGCAGGTGAGAGCACAAGGCTTAAGATGGCTATTTGCTACTATATTCGAGTCAACTTGATTCACTTGTTTCCTTTTGCTGAACACCTCAAGAGGCATTGGCCCCTTAGTTTCCCATGTTGTAAGGGTTGTGCTGGGTTAGGGTTAGAATGGTCAGGGAGCAGAGGAAAGTGAGGATTTATAATAGTACTGAAGACAGGTGTGTGAATAGACAGACAAACAGCAGGGGATTTGTGACCCTCCGCAGCACGTGAAGGGGTTCCTCACCTGGAGAGGCCCGTTGGAAGACTGGATCTTATGTTCCGGCATCTCGGATGCTGGGATGTAGAAGTCGGAGACGGCTGCAGCCAAATAAAACATGGCCTTGGAGCCTATAAACAAACATAGAGTCCATGGTTGAGTGCCACAAGACATTACAAAGCAGCCTCATTTAACCTGAGCCTCACTGCCCATGGTGGTGGTACCTATGGTGCTGAGAGCCTGCGCAGCAGCTTTGAGGAGGTGCAGGTACTCAGACAGAGTGCTGAACTCGATGGGCAGAAGAAGACCTGCTTCCTTCACCGCCTGGTACCGCTTCAAGACTTTGGTGATATTGGGGAGAGCCTGCTGGTTGACCGTCACCTGACCAGCCAAGTCCGAGCCGCTCTCTAACTGCAGGGAGTCCAGCAGATTGACTCCTGCGTAGAGGCGTGTGTAGGGATACAGGGAGCGGTGTCTGTGCAGGAAGATCACAGCGTAGCCAGAGTCCAGGAAGTATTCCGCCGACGAGGCCCCACGCCGACCGCTGCTGAAGTTGTCCAGGAAACGAACCGTGCGAGACTCCAGGGGAACCTTGGTTCCCC
The DNA here is from genome assembly GCA_030340665.1 of Neosalanx taihuensis. NCBI lineage: Eukaryota > Metazoa > Chordata > Actinopteri > Osmeriformes > Salangidae > Neosalanx > Neosalanx taihuensis. Next base: position 3,889,448 of record CM059289.1, on the reverse strand, counting down.
CCGAGGTGATCAGTACCACCCGGCGCCCTGCCGCCCCGTGCTGGGCAGCAAACGCACCCATCTGCCCTCTGACCTCCTCCACATGGGAGGGAACAGCAAACTCGACGGCCAGCTTCCCTTCAGCGTTCGGGGTTGTGAGATCTGCCATACCTGATGATGCAGTTGAGAGGAGGGACTGTGAAAGACTGAAAGGGCACACGCAGCAGGCGGGTTGATATGTACATCATTACAGTCCGCTGCAAACTCCTCTTAAGAGAGGTCACCATAAATTAATGCAGCTGTTTTTGTTTATTTCTTACCCTGAAGTTGGAGGAAAAGATTGTATGTAACAGCTCACTGGAGCCCTCTAATAAATAGCATGTATTCGTAAATTTCCAGGGCGTCTGATGAGACGTGTAAAAAAATGTGAACTGTAGTTTTTGTCTGTCTTTGAAAATGACAAGTGATCATGGTACTACAAGAATCGGTGGAACTCCACTTTATTTGTATTGTATGTTTAATATAATGTGTATGGTCTAAATCTAAATATATGTCCACAAAACGACATCAATAAGTGTACTAATGATTACTGAACTTCTAAAGTTTCTTACTTCGGAGAGGTAATGTGAGGCTTCAGGTAGGCGAGCTTGTCAAAGTCAGCAGCAGATGTTTCAGTAGAACAAAGTTTTGGACGCAGGGTTTGTCCTAAACTAACTGACCCCTCAGAGCCGAAGGCCTATTTGTCCTTCAGGTTTAATCGGAGCAAAAGCAATCTCCACCCCCCAGGTAACAGCCAGCTGTCACTAAGGTTCATAAAACGCTGTATCCCCAGTTCCCTGAAACATCTCTTCCTGTGTCTGACTTTCTCTCACACTATTTCATGAATACCAAAACCTTTATGGTTGGATATTGCCGCCTAGTGCCATGGAGGCAGTATAGGCCTGTTCAAAAAAACATGCAAAGGTAAAACTAATTTGGATCCTGCAAAATGCATTGAGATGGGAAGGGAAAATATAGCATTAAAGTATTTTTTTTCATCACATTTTCTATTATGGTAACTATTACTGAAGTAACTATTCAATTATTATTACTTTGTTGAAGATTCAGATTAATTAAATAGTATGATAGCATTATTTTCTAATTTTAAATATTTTTTCTCAATGTCAGCTGCAATATAAAATGTTCCTTCGACAAATACATTTCTAAAAACACCCATTTCATTATTTATCGAGATGACAACACGGGACTAGTTTCTGTGGTTGCTGGTATCCTCTCGTTTTGTGCTGAAAGTAGTTCCGGCTGCATTTGTGTAGTTGAAGTCCCGGATGTGATGCTTTGAAAATTCTTCGGTTAATCGAATCTCTCCACACTAAATTGAATCTTTTGACTCACTTCTTTCGGTGCTCCCCACACAGCATGGATTGCAGAGAGCAGTTTATTCCTCTGCTGTACAACTGCCACTGAGCGCCTCAACCAATACTGTTAATATTGGTACATCAATTAATATGCAAATGTGACAAATGAATAGATTATAGCTCTCCAGTGTAAATATCTAAGTTTAAAAAATAGACACATTTCACTTTAGGTTAATAGAAGGTTAAGGAGTGTAAACAAATGATACATATCATATCATTGCTACAATTAGTAATAAAAAAAGCAAAAATACTAAGAATAACACTTTAATATTATTCACACTCTAAACATTAACATAGTCACATTTTAAACTACAACTGCAAAACGCTTTGTAAAAGGTTTTACTGCGTTCTCAAACATGAATAAACTCAGTAGAGTTGGCTATTGATGGATGGACAGACAGGGTGACAGGGTGGCAGTCCAGGTGTTGAAAGTGTGTGTTCCCCTCCCGCTGTGTTCTGGGATGCGGTCTATGTTGTGACTTGATCCGCTCCCATAAGTTGGTACGATGCCAACGGCAATGATCCGAAAACTACAACGTGAAATGACGATTCAAACATGTGAGTCATATCAGTCATTCAGTACATTCGATTCACCAAAAAAAGATTCTTTAGCGAAACGCACAGCTGTAGTCGGGCATATCGAGAGAAAGGCGACCGGGGGAAACGCGGAGAACCCGAAGAGGAACAGAACGGGCACACCGGTGTGGGTACAGCAGGTCTTACCTCGGCTAGGGGCAAACGACAAGAGCCTCATTCACCTAAGGGACTTTGTCTGGAAGAAGAGCTGGAAGGGGAGGGGGCAACTATCTAAAAACTGATCTGGACTAAGACTACGACCTGTCAATATAACTGTAAGTGTCTAACATTAGCTAGCTTTGAACATGGGAATGGAAGTTGAACCGAGGCCGGTGAAATGGACGACTTTCCTGGGGAAGTTGTGGGGATGTAGTTCACTGCTCAGGCCTTGACAGTTCGCCTTGCTGGGACGGACACGGGGCATATGGGGACATATTCCTAGCTACTGTAGTCGTCAGCTCGCATATTTTAGCCCGCAGTTATGTTAATGTGGCCTATTATCTATTCAGGCATGGTCATAAAACATTTGCTATCTCACCATAACCGTAAGTCTTGAACTTGACAGCTTGCTTGGTTCCTGAACTGAAAACTGAAGAACTTTGACAGCTAGCTTTGGTAGCATGCTAGCTAGGTAGCACGTTAGCTAGCTAGCCTTTTTCGCTGGCTTGAAAGCTGCTGTCTGCATGGTATTACCTTGCTTCACCCAGCTTATTTTACTCATGTTCATATGGGCCGTTTAAGGATTTGGACGAGTTCAAATGGTAGCTTTTCAAACTGTTTACTGCTTGTATTTGAGGAACTTATCCAGCCTGTAACGTGTTATTCAAGAGATAGCCCAGACCAACGTAAGATTGTGTCCAGCATGAGTCAGTGTGTCTGACTGTCTGCATGACTGTGCTGCCTGTGTGTGAGATGAAATGTTAGATTGTCTGTCTGCCTGCCTGTGCTGCCTGTGTGTGTCCGATGAGATGTTTGACTGACTGTCTGTCTGACTGTGCTGCCTGTGTCTGTCAGATGAGATGCTTGACTGTGCTGCCTGTGTGTGTCAGATTAGATGTTTGACTGTCTGTCTGTCTGACTGTGCTGCCTGTGTGTGTCAGACGAGATGCTTGACTGTTTGTCTGTCTGACTGTGCTGCCAGTGTGTGTCAGACGAGATGCTTGACCGTGCTGCCTGTGTGTGTCAGATGAGATGCTTGACTGTGCTGCCTGTGTGTGTCAGACAAGATGCTTGACTGTCTGTCTGTCTGACTGTGCTGCCAGTGTGTGTCAGACGAGATGCTTGACTGTGCTGCCTGTGTGTGTCAGACGAGATGCTTGACTGTGCTGCCTGTGTGTGTCAGACGAGATGCTTGACTGTCTGTCTGTCTGACTGTGCTGCCAGTGTGTGTCAGACGAGATGCTTGACTGTGCTGCCTGTGTGTGTCAGACGAGATGCTTGACTGTGCTGCCTGTGTGTGTCAGACGAGATGCTTGACTGTCTGTGTGTCAGATGAGATCTGACATTTGGTCTGGAACTCTCGACTGTCTTCAGCTGGTGGAATGTGTTTGGTCGTCTGTCAATTGAACTCGCTCACTAGCCAATGTTGTCAGACATTGCAGTATATTTGCAGAATTACATATCAGCATAGACATTCATGTCTAAAAATGAAGGAATAATTAATAAATGATGAACACCCAGCCACTTTTACAAAGGACCATGGCACAGTGAGATGTTTGTATAACAAAGGACTGAATAGTCGTGACAGTCATCTTATCTGAGACATTAATTACACATGCAAATGAGATATTTTCATTATGGAATCATTTTCACATGTAACCGTGCCATCTCATATGATATTTGTCTATTCTGATTTTTTTGGGGGATAAAGTTACTACTAGAGGCATGCCGACACCACAACATAATATGTCTCCTCGTAATACAACTGCACAAGAAAACTCACTGAACATTAACATTTTATCCATGTGCCATCCAAGTACATTTTCCTTGTAATATGTTCCTAGTTGAAAGGAATGTTGTGCAGATCAGAGGTTGATGCACAGGGTTGGTATAAGTTCACGAACAGATCTATGTCAGGGAAAATACTTAGTTTGACCCCCATTGCATTGGCATCTTCAACAGGGTTAAATCTGGGTCTATATCCCATCTCTTGAATGCCAGTGTATCTTTCATCTCACTCAGAAACAGCCACGTTCGACCAGGTCAACATTTATCCCACTCTCACTCTGTCTCAGCCTCTGCCATCTTGAACGTACTGTAGAAGTTTTCCTCTAACAGCAGATGAGTTTAAACTGTGTTATGTGTAATTTCATTGAAATCATGTTTGATTCATTTCCTGCTCGTTGATGACCGTGAACATTTTCTCGGAAACCCAATCTGTGTTTCTAAGTACAGTATATATATTTATTTTTGTATGTAGGACTAGGCTAAGCGGTGATTTGACTTTGTCTGCATTGTTATGTGTCTTCTCTGTCTTCTGTCAGTCCTTCCTTCACTTGTTAGATGAGACAAGGCATCTTTTCAGTTTGACACAGCAAACTCTACATCTCAAAACCAACCCATGAGTAGATATATGGGGACAAAAATCCCCAGTTGAGACAGTAGGATCTGCCTGCCCTCTCTTCAGATTATTTCCATGCTCTGTTCACATAGTCATATTGATACACAAAACATACTGAAACCACATGTAAATTGGTTGATACCCAGCGTGGATTTTGTTTGCGTCATTACTCCTTGCTGAGGCTATTAACTGTAAATTTAGGCTTCCGTGGCGCGCGCGTGTGTGTGTGTGTGTGTGTGTGTGAGAGAGAGACAGAGAGAGAGACAGAGAGAGAGACAGAGACAGAGAGAGAGACAGAGAGAGGGACAGAGTGGGAGGGATGAAGAGCGGTAGTGATGTGTCTCTATGGCATCTAGGTGAGTTAAGGTGAGAGTGTGTGGTCAGACCATGTGCCTGTACTGCTGCCTACTTCCTCCTTCTACAGGCATCATGAGGCCCATCATTCTCTTAGATGACTTCCATATTAGAGACGTCTCGTGTTTGTCTAAGACTTGCATGGTTTTGGTGGTGGTTGTTCGTCTTTTGTAGCTGATTGATAAGGTTACAGGGAGTAGAAAGTGAAGCCATTACCTAGCTGTGCTGAACAGTGCTGGCACGGGGGCAGTTTCGTTGAATGAACATAATGAAACAGCAGCAAAAGCCATAGGAGGTAATCTTACCAAACCGTTTCTTTTGTATTTCCCAGACTTTCAAAGCATTTCATTGGCCTTGCGTTCTTGAATTTCTTGGCCGATGGCAAAAAATAGAATTATTGGACTAATAACATGGTATTAGAGGAGTGTGGGTAGGGATGTTGAACCCAGGGAGAAACTGCCGCTGTCTCACCTTTTGAGCAGCTGCATTTGGAATTCAGATGTGGCTCTTTGCCCAGCCTGAGATTCTCTTTAATGTCTCTCCGCTTGTTAGAGTGATTATTCAAATGGAGGCACGTGAGACACAGTTTACCAGCCTCTCCGCCAGCACCCGCCTCCCCTAGCACCCTCCTCCCCCAGCACCCTCCTCCCCCAGCACCCTCCTCCCCCTGCCTGGCTCCACCATGTGTCTGGACACAGCCCAACAGGTCACTGTCACCCCGCTCTCTGAGATCCACAGACATGCACTCTAGGGGGTAGGGGGAATTAGAAACTTTCAATCCTCTCTTCTCTTCCGCTCTTTCATCCGCGCTGCTCTTTATGTCTTATCCTCTCCTCTTCAAACCTAGAGCCTCTTGCGTCCTGCAGTGCTTCTGTTTGGCGCAGCCTTGGCCGTGAAATCCTCCTGATTAGATTAGCGTAGTTCAGTTATTGTCTACCCGGCCTGATACTTATGCACTTCCATGTTTCGTTAGCGTTGTTTCATCAATTCATCTTCTTGTCAGTCCTGCTCCAGCCTTTCAGCGTGGCCACCAACCTGCACCCAGCCACAGACTAGGTCTAGACCTAACTCTCCGATCAATAAGCTCGTTCCCCTCGTTCTCCTGCTGGAGAGCAGAGGCGCATCCCTGCGACTGGGTTCAAGGATGGTCTGAGACGGCCGGGGCCCCCTGAAATCTCCCTCTTGTTCTGTTGTAATCCGGGGGGGGAGTCTCTCCTGGAAGAGACGTGCTCGGGAGACGGGAGCAGCTCACTCTTCATTAGTGACGCTGCACGTCGGCGGAATGCAGATGAGCTCCGAAGCCATTCATCTTCTGGAAATGCCTCCCCGATTTCTATTCCAGTCCTGTTTGCTGTCATATTGTGTGAGCCCACTTCTGCGTGTTAAAGGACTCTCTTCATAGGAGAGATCAGAGGGGGATAATTGCACTTAAGTGAACCTCATTTAGTGCTGGCCGGAGCAATTACAGTAACTGCCGTTGCAGGCGTTTTCGGGGCCTGCGGCAGCTGTCATGGCGGTTCTGAAACCCCCGACATCAAATGGTGAATAGATCGACGTTGGTGTTGAATTGTAGGGTGATCGGTGCGTTCCTTGGACAGATTTTAATTAGTTTTTGCTTCCCCCCCCCCTCTCCTTCTCTCCATACTCTGGCCATTTGCAGCATCATTCTAAAGGAAGCAGTGATTAAAGTCAACAATTAGAAGCACATTATTTTCGGAATGATTTGAGTATTCTCAAGGTGCTGTGAGGTAAAAGCCATCCAGGCCTTCTGCTGGATGACCAAACCCCCAGGCTCAGAGGGAGATGATTTAGCAGCCATGTTGTTCCATCCACATATTTGGAGTTTCGCTCAGCTGGATGCTTTAATCTATTTTTCGCTGTAAATTAATGAATTTTTAAAGAGCCCCATGCTGTATAGGACTGGATGTGGGAACGCAGCGCTGGTTCCGAGTTTTCAAACGCACCCCCTCCTCTCTCATCCGGCTCAGAGGCGAGAGAGAAGGAGGGAGAGAGATACCAGAGGACCACGATTTCATTTTTTATTCATCATATTCAGTAGCCGAATATCGCCTGGCATTCTGAATCCCAGTCCTCTCTTCCCTGTGTGTGTGTGTGTGTGTGTGTGTGTGTGTGTGTGTGTGTGTGTGTGTGTGTGTGTGTGTGTGTGTGTGTGCGTGCGTGCGTGCGTGCGCGTGTTTTTCAAGCCATCGAAAGCTGAATCAATCACGGACATGGCTCGCTGAACCTGTGGAGTTGAACTCATCTGGTTATTATGGCTCAGATGTACATTAGTACCACAGAGTTTCATCCAACCATGGTCAAAACATCTACTTCAACCGTAAGAAGCTAGACCTCCTCCCATTAACAGAAGGGCTGTGATGTAGCCTTACTGTTGACATGGCTTGCTGACATATTAACAGTACTAGTCTACATGTTGCAGTGCGGTTGAATGCAAGGACATTCCCCCTGAGGAAATTGGGGTGAAGTGCCTTGCCTAAGGACACAACGTCTTGTTGGCACAGCCGGGGTTCGAACCAGGGACCTCATGATTACTAGCCCGACACTCCCTATTCACTGAGCACAAAAGGATTTATGATTCATACATAATAAATTACTTGGACCTCCTGCGTATTGTATCCTACACAGCCCAATGTCCTTGACACTGAGGCCATTTTCAGAAGAGATCTTTTCCTATTTGGCAGATCTTATTGGTGGTCCTGCTCAATAGAATAGTGCTAGTGATATATGATTGAGACTCTACGGAGGCAAGTGAGCTGTGTGCTGGGAATGGATTTTGCTAAGCTTACACAGCTTAAGTGATGATAATGGGGCTCTCATCATACTATTTAGCATCCATTTTAATTACAGTGGCTAGCTTATGCACTCTCAGCGAATGCTAATTTCACCTCCAAGTGAAGGATAATGTTCTGAAGATGGTCAGTGACTTTTAACCAAGGGAGAAATCTCAGCTGCTTCACACAAACACACAAAGTTACGAAACTGAATACGTATGTAGGCCTATTATATAAACCTTCAACCTAGCCGAGATCAAATTGGTTTCGTGCCATATGTTGACACAATTGGCCGTGTGTGTGTGCATGCATGTACACTGTGTGTGTGGGTGTGTGTGTGTGTGTGTGTGTGTGGTGACGGCAAGTTGACGTGTATGGTGAACGATCCCCAGACATAACTAACCCGGCCTGTTGAGGGTAATCAGTCAGTTAATTTTAATTAAGTCCATTTTCTTAAGCCTGATTAGGAAGGCTAGAGCTAAGTGGGTCAATTGGGTCACTGCTGTGTGCGTGTGTGTGTGTGTGTGTGGTGTGTGTGTGATTACCGGTAACATTTCAATTCACCCCAGTCATGATCACTGTCTTCCAGCTCAGCAGAAAAAGACTTTATCCAGCAGATTGTGTTGAAGTCAGTAGGTTAACACTCTAGGTTTATGCCGCTAGCTCCGCTGTGTGTAGACGCCATGTGTGTGATTCAGAAAACCTAAGAAAGAAGCCAAGGAATCTCTCTCCGTGGAGCTGGAGGAAAGGTTGATCTGTGGAGCGCTGCCTGACAGAATGAGGGATGACTCTCTTCCTTCTCCCCTCCCTCTCCCACTGCTTGAGTTTCTGTCTCTCCATTTCTCACTCTTACCCACTCACTCTTTCCTTCCCGCTCTTCCTCTGTTTGCTTTCGCCCTCACTCCCTCTCGCTCTCTCTCTCTCTCTCTCTCTCTCTCTTTTCCTAGGTCACTCCCCCATTCCCTCTCTCTCTCTCTTTCTCTCTGTATCTCTCCTTTAGTCTCTCTCTTTCTCCCTGGAGTTAAGTAGCACTGGTCTTCACTGCTTAGCAAACACCCCGTCAGTGGAGGTTTCTTAAGAATGCATCTTGTTTCTGGTGTGACTCATGCTTCCTCTGGCCTGCTGTGCTGCTCCCTCAGGCTGCATGAGTGAGAGGCCTGGGGGCGGAGGCGGGGGCTGGGAGCAGATTCGACAAGTTGGGGTTCCTGCCAACGGCCCTTGATGTAATTAGGGAGGTAATTCAGTGTTGACGATATGACAAGAGGCGTGCCAATCACCTCGGCAGGGTTAGGGTGTCTGAACTGGCTCGGCAACTGGCTTCCTTCAGGTTAGTGAAGCTGTCCTTCATCCCTCCGGAGTCCTCAGCACTGACCCCACATCTGTTGGGGTGCTCCTCTGTGAGCCAGGAGACTGGCCGGCCCCCAACCTCCAAGCCCCCCGACTGTGGTGCCTCTGACCCAGGCCTCCAGCTCACCCAGTCTCCAGCGTGTGTTCCAGAGAGGTTCCTGGTCGTGGCTGAAACCACTCGAGGAATGTGGGCTGAGTCAACCCAGACTAGTGAGAGAATGAGAAAAATGTAGGCTACAAGACTTGGAACAACGTGTAGACTGAGTCTAGCTTCAATAAAGTCCTCATTAAGCACATACAGAGCATCCACCCATGGCTGCTTAAGTTAATCATAGCTTCATTGTATGACGATGCAGGATTCCGTACAGTCTGATCGTTAACATCGCACTCCTCTTTACACCCTCATCCGATGGCTTGTTTCAACGTGTGACTGAATCAAGTAGCTTTCATGTTGCTTATCCAACAGTTGCATCGATTGACAGTGAGATCCAAACACGATCGCTTGTTAAGATCAGGATATTTAGCATTTGTGTTGAAGGCAATGCACATGTTTCCATCGCACATGATCTGATCCATTGAGTCACCAAAAGATGACTCCTGTGCAGGAGTTTCAGAACATCGCTGTCTTTGGCAAGTCCTCTTTTTGTTTTTCTGACAGCATGGATTTCACAAGTTTGTGCAAAACCTGATGACGACTGCGTATGATCATACAGCCTCCCCATTAGATGTCGATAATTGTTAGTGGGTTTTGGAATCTGCTTGTTCTCTGACTTCTGTCTACCTGTCTAGTCCCATGCCAGAATCCATGACTCACAGGAGACTGAATGACCTACTTGTAACGCTCCCCCCCCACCCCGTTCTTGGAGAACGCAAGGGGGTTAAATGTGAAATAAAAATGTAGTTGAAGCATTTTTTCGTGACGTGGATGGGGGACTGCGGCAGAACCTCCCGAACACGACAGTCACCTTCCAGAGCTTTCCGCCGTTGCTGAGCTCCCTAGTCAGCTGACATCTCAACTTTGATGTCTCATTAGCAGCAAAATGATTGAGTTGGATATTGGCTCATTCTCGTGCCAGTTCCACAAATGTCAGCTTCTCAACTCATTCGAGTCCTATCAGCTTCTGTAATTGCATGTTTATTTTTTTGTGCCACATATACAATTATTTGGGTTTCCAGTCTGAGCGTTTTTTTGTCTTCGTCTTGACAAGACTTTGCGTTCTCGTACACCGTTCCTCTTTACAGGGGTCGTTCGCTCAAAACGCGCGCCCTTGCTGGTCAGAAAGGAGTTCGAACGATCACTGTTCAGCCGCGGCAAGCGACTCGTAAACGTCTCGATCGAGTACTGCAGGCCGTTAAATGTCGAGGCTGGAGGACAGAGACCGGATCAAGAGCTGAGTTATCTTCCCATAAGTCTTGTTAGCAAGCGCATCTCTGAAGAGAAAGCGAGGACAACATCAAAGTCTTCACGATCTGTCAGAGGAGATGATCCAAGGTTTTTTTTGATTGGGAAAAATGGTGGCGTTTTTTTTTTCAACGCGGGGCATCATTTCAACTTTAGCCGCTAATTGCTGCTGCCTTTTTTGTTGTTGGTGTGTGTCTTTTATTTATGTCGCTCCGTTTTTTTTTGGGGGGGGGGGGGGGCAGGAACAAGCTGTGTGCCCGCTACGCCTCTGCTGCTCCCATTACCCCTCTGCGAGGTTCCCGCTTTGATATGTCAGTTCTTTTGGAAGCCGCCGCCATCGTTGTGACACCATCGTGCTCCGCTCGGCCCAACCCCCCTGGAACCTCCCCCCCCCCCCCCCCCCCCGGCACGCCCGCCCCGGGGGTGTGTGTTCACTCGTTTATTTGAGCTTCGAAAAAGGCTGTGATGCCTTCACTTCCCCCCGCTGTCTCCTTCCCCTTATTAGGACCCCTGAGGCGGAGGAGGGGCGTCTGTTGTGAAAGTCGATTGCCGTGGGGGGTGACGCTGTGTAACAGGGGCGGTGGTGGGGGGAGTCAAACCGGGGGCTGGGGGGGGGGGGCCGCGTCAAAGACTTTAATGACCTCCTGCTCCTTTCGCTAACTGGCATCGGATTCAGTCCCCACACACCCGGCGATGTCCTGGCTGGGCTGATGGATGCTGCTTCTGGGGGCTTTTGTGCGAGTTTCTGCTCGGTCTCTGCGAGCTCCGGAGCCGTGTTCCATCCCTGACAAAAGGAGCAAATTGGAGATAATCTCCTTCCTGTTAAACGGATCCTGCTGAGCTCTACATCTCGTTCTCCAGGCCCGACAACTGAGTCTTGGGAGGACCGTCTGTGAACGTGCCCGATGAATGTGAGCGCTTTGGCTGAAATGTTGTCAGACGAACGCAGCTTTGCCTCGACTTAAGACCGGTCTTTGTGTCAAGCCTTTGGACCACGCTGTTCCTTCCCATGATCCTCCCTCAGATCCGAGATAGCGGGGTAGGATTACGCAAGCAGGTGAGCAGCTGAAATGAGCTTCTGCTGCCAGATCAGGGCTGCAAAGAGGAAGTGAGCATGAGGGAGGGGGGGGGGTGGGGGGAGGATGACCAGTTCTGCTTTGGCTGGCTGGCCTGGTGGATAGCTGGAGGGTCCTCCATGGTTGTGGACTAGAAGTCTGTTGTCTGCGACAGGAGAGGTCTACACAACTCTTAATATCTCCTCTCCCCTTGTATCCCATCTCCTCCTCTCATCTCCTCTCCCCTCGTCTCCCATCTCCTCCTCTTCTCTCCCCTCATCTCCTCCACTCCTCTCCTCATCTGTGCTCTGTTCTGGTCCTTGGCGCTCTCCTCCTCTCTCTGATTGTGAGTCATGTAGCCATGCCACATGACGTGAGCCACTTTCGCCAAGTGAGTCATCGCAAACAAAAGCACCTCATATGGAGGAGGCCGAGAGGGAACTGGGGACTTTTTGAGCTTTTCTTATTTTAGCAAAAGTGGCCAAAAAAGCATAATTGAGCAACAGCGCTCGTGTGTTCTGAAAATGTGCTCATGTAGCCAGCAGGATGGCCTTGTCCTGTTCGCCATGACCAGAACCTAACAAGGCACGTAGCTTCACTGTGCACTGCGACGCCCAACCCAAAGGTGATTGTCTGCCACCGTTGCATTGGGTATTCCACAAGTAATTCAGTGCTACCCTGTAGCCTGCAGGCATACGCCTGCATTAGAGATGAACATATTTAAATTTTCCAACATTTTACAGAAATGTGCTTGGTTAAAAGTCTCTTTTATTAAGTCTTCCTCCCCTGGTCTATCTGATTTGTGTTGAGTCGTGTGCAGTTCAGCCAGGACACCTCTCCATTCATCCATCCATCCATCCTTTCTTCCCTCACTTTTGTTGTACTGAAGCCCCGGAGAGAGAGAGTGAGAGATGACAGAGGGTCTTATGAAGGGGAGAGCAGGAGATGAAACAGGAAAGATGGACCCAGAAACGATTCAGCAGGAGGAGGAATCACAGAAAGATTGGACCCTGGGGAGCGCTGGGGGGGTTTTATTGACCTGTACAGCTCGTCTTGCCCTTGACCAGGGCGCACTTTCTCATGCTTAGGCTGTCATAAAACTGTAATGACTGTCTCTCCGGACAGGAGGGGAAGGGAGAGCCACCTGAGGCCGAGGAACGCACACCTCCATCCCTCTCTCGCCCAGTTACTCAAGGCTGCTTAGAAAGTGCCCGTCCATGTGGTCCCGAGTTCTGTATTCATCAAGGCTGCTGAATGCTGAAAACGTTGAAGTATTCCATTCTTCCGGGCCTATCTGCAGTGTGCACAGCCATGCTCAGCCTGGTGGGAACAACATTGTACTCTGCTCTGGAGTGTCTCAACCCGTACACAACACCCAGCATGCCCGCTTTATATATGCTCGCTTTAAGGAAGCCACTGCTGCCTGTGTTTATTTACTGTGCCGGCTGTGTCTGGGGCCTGAAGTGAGGCTCTCTGTCAGAGGAGGAAAGCTGTCCTCAGTGCAGGCATGCAGGCAGACAGCCAGCCAGCCAGACAGGCAGCCAGTGGGACTTCTGTTTCATCTCTCCTCATTCTCTGGAAATCCGCTGTAATGAGCACCGTGTACAGTATAGGGATGGTGTGTACTTTTGTTGGTGTGTTCGCAGTATGTGTGTTTGTTTTCATAGAATATGTATATAGGGGTGTGTGTGTTTTCAGGTCTTAGTGTGAATATGTTTAAGGTTTATGTGCCTGTTTAAGGTGTGTGTGTGTGTGTGTGTGCGTGCGCGTGTGCGTGCATTTTCATACTGAGAAACGAGTGCCATCTGAAAGGTGAACAGTGAGGAGAGCAGGCGGTGATGGTGTGAGGTGCTGCAATGTGGGGTTGTGGGAGATGTGAGGGGGGCCTGGATCCCCCTCTGCTGCAGTGTTGGGATTCTGGGAGATGTGAGGGGGGCCTGGATCCCCCTCTGCTGCAGTGTTAGGTTGTGGGAGACGTGTGGGGGGCCTGGATCCCCCTCTACTGCAGTGTGGGCTTGTGGGAGACGTGAGGGGGGCCTGGATCCCCCTCTATGCTGCAGTGTGGCAGACATGAGGGGGGCCTGGATCCCCCTCTATGCTGCAGTGTGGGAGACATGAGGGGGGCCTGGATCCCCCTCTGCTGCAGTTTGAGGTTGTGGGATATGTGAGGGGGGCCTGTATCCCCCTCTATGCTGCAGTGTGGGGTTGTGGGAGACGTGAGGGGGCCTGGATCCCCCTCTGTGCTGCAGTGTGGAAGACATGAGGGGGCCTGGATCCCCCCTCTATGCTGCAGTGTGGGAGACATGAGGGGGGCCTGGATCCCCCTCTGCTGCAGTTTGAGGTTGTGGGATATGTGAGGGGGGCCTGTATCCCCCTCTATGCTGCAGTGTGGGGTTGTGGGAGACGTGAGGGGGCCTGGATCCCCCTCTGTGCTGCAGTGTGGAAGACATGAGGGGGCCTGGATCCCCCCTCTATGCTGCAGTGTGGAAGGATCCCTGAAAACTAATGACACAGCACTAAGCTCTCTATTGTCCAGCTGATCTCACATCCAAATCACCAAATGCAATTTATTTTGCACAAAGTTCATTTGGCCGGGCCGACGACACGCTCTGCATATTTTTTACTGCGTCGCTTTGCTGAACGTGCACTTGCCTGGCACACCTCTCCGCCGGGCAGTAGATTCCATGCTGTCAATAAATGCTGCAGTGAAGTCTATGGCTAACCATGGTGGGATGATGTGATAGACTGTGGACTTGTGATGAGCTGGGCATATCGATTGGTTGCTAACAACCACCTCGCTTACCATTGACTGACAGGATGACTCTCTAGAGGCTGCCAGCCCCGGAAATCACAGAGGCTGGGGTGGATTCCAAGATCCTTGTTAAAGGGGCAGTGTCGCGGCCTCGGATAAAGTCGAGGTGGGCCCTCCTTGTGTGGCTTCAGAAGTCTTTAAGCCTGTCTGTAGCTCTGTAGCCCTTAGTCCTCACTAGGGGAAAAAGGAACTCGCCCTTCCCCACCCATCTACCTTCAGCCCCCTCACCCTGTCTCACCTCTCACCCTGCCTCACCCCTAACCCTCTGAAGTCACAGACATAACACGGTTGGACTCGTTTACACAAGGTTTGCTCGTCAAATCCTCAGTGATGGCTGCAGTGCTGTCTTGTAATGAAAGTGTGAGGGACTCTTTCTCTTTCTGTTGGGGCCCAACGAAAGAAATGAAGTTGATCGAGAATATCATTTAGTTCAGCTGTCAGTTTTGAATTTCCACACCACTTTGGCACCATAAAGTTACATCCTGGTGTTGGTATTGAGATAAATATCCTGCTTGCGTGTGTGTGAGTTGGCCTGTCTTGCACGTAACGATATAATGACATGCTGATGAATCTCTTTTTTTTGCCCTTTAGGTATTCCACCGGTGTAGTCTAGCACAACAAAGACTCTCTATAACTTGTCTTTCCGACACGCCCCAAATATAAATAATGTGGTCTCCTGGTAACCAAATTAATAGAAATGACCTGGATCAGACCCGTTGAAAGACACCATGAAAGGTGTGTATGATCCCTCCTAAGCTTTCTCAGCTCGTCTTTCACGTGCCCATGCTGCTATTTTAAGAGGAACAATGAGGAGTTTTAGGATGATCTCCTGCCCACCTTAAAGACGCTCTTTTTCCAGTGTCTTGATGACTACCGTCGCTAGTTTCCCTCACAACATCTAACATAGGTTGTTTTTACCTCAGCAGGTCGAAGGTGTGTTCCTTTTAGGGTAGTACCTCCCAGAATATATGGTAGAATAGGAAGCATCCGCTGCGAATGAGCGTGGAAGGCTTCCAGAGAATGCGGGAGGAATTTATGACCAGGTACAGTTGGGCCATGGCCGCCCACATCAGCAGTCTGACACACATGACTAGGGCCCATAAAGCTGTGCTAGCTACAGCAGAGGTTAAACTAGTCTCCCTCCCTTCTCTCTCTCTCTCTTTTTGTTCCTCTCTACCCCACCACCCTGCACCCCCCCCTTTTTTCGACAGTGATTTGGGACCCTGATGGAGGAGAGTGATGTCTGTATTTGAATGTCTGTCTGTCTGTGCCAGTCTCACTGACCCAGCTGGAGCTTCTCAGATGACAGACACACACACACTCACCCACCCACACACACACACAGAGCCCAGTGACATTAGCAGTAGCAGCGGCAGGCCTGGCTGTGCTAAAAGACTCCCTGGTGCCAAACAGCTACGTTGTGTTAGCAGAGCAGAGGCTAAGCTGCAGCGCCAACAGAAGATGAAACTATTGACCTGTGACTTAATCCTCTAATCTGGCTCTGCTGTTGTGCAACCACAAACGCACTGGAATGATTGTTTCAGGGGAAAGGGCACATGGCTTTATGACAGGTGGCAGCCTGAGCCTGGTTGGACCATGGAGGCTCAGACCTGATATGTGTGTGTGTGTGTGTGTGTGTGTGTCTGTGATGTGTGTGTGTGTGATGTGTGTGTGTGTGTGTGTTTCTGTTTCAGTGTACTGTGCACAGTCTGTCTTATGACGTTCATAGTAGCCATGACAGAAAACTGAGATTAGGTTCTTTCTTCTTGTGTTCTTTGTAGTCATTTAATGTTAATGTGCACCCAGTGATGGTCACTGTTAGCCCTGGTCACTGTTAGCCCTGGTCACTGTTAGCCCTGGTCAGTGTTAGCCCAGATCTGCGTTAGCCCTGGTCAGTGTTAGCTCTGCTCATTGTTAGCCCTGGTCAGTGTTAGCCCTGCTCACTGTTAGCTCTGCTCACTGTTAGCCCTGGTCACTGTTAGCCCTGGTCACTGTTAGCCCTGGTCGGTGTTAGCCCAGATCTGCGTTATCCCTGGTCAGTGTTAGCTCTGCTCATTGTTAGCCCTGCTCACTGTTAGCCCTGGTCTGTGTTAGCCCTGGTCAGTGTTAGCCCTGGTCACTGTTAGCCCTGGTCAGTGTTAGCCCAGATCTGCGTTAGCCCTGGTCAGTGTTAGCTCTGCTCATTGTTAGCCCTGCTCACTGTTAGTCCTGGTCAGTGTTAGCCCTGGTCAGTGTTAGCCCTGGTCAGTGTTAGCCCTGGTCACTGTTAGCCCTGGTCAGTGTTAGCCCAGATCTGCGTTAGCCCTGGTCAGTGTTAGCCCTGCTCACTGTTAGCCCTGGACACTGTTAGCCTTGGTCAGTGTTAGCCCTGCTCACTGTTAGCCCCGGTCAGTGTTAGCCTTGCTCACTGTTAGCCCTGGTCAGTCTTAGCCCTGGTCACTGTTAGCCCTGCTCACTGTTAGCCCTGCTCACTGTTAGCCCTGGTCACTGTTAGCCCAGGTCAGTGTATTATTAGCCCTGGTCTGGTAATTATTTCGAAGAGATTGGATATTGATTAAAAAGCTACATGGGTTTTAATCATACCCCCAACCTCCACCCTGTGCTTATGCTGTCTCTGGTGTGTCCACTGTTACCTTAGAGTAGTTACTGCCCACCCAGTTACTGTTTGATCACCTTCGATCGTTACTCACTGATCTGTTTCCCCTTCCTTGTGTCATTCGGTCGCTGTGTGTCTGCGTCTGTGTGTGTGTGTGTGTGTGTCTGTGTCTGTGTCTGTGTGTGTGTGTGTGTCTGTGTGTGTGTACCAGTCGTGATCCATGTCTCTAGGGTCTGGCCTCCCAGGTGTGTGAGACCCCACACAGCAGTGCTGGGTAGTCATCGCGGTGCACGTTCTTCCTGGCTGCTTCTGCCACCCTTGAGCAGGGATTTGTGTAGAGAGGTACGGTGGAGGAGGGGGGGAACCTGCTGCTTTAGCCCTGTGTTCAGACAGCCTCAGGCTGCTCCAGGATGAAGAGCAGGGGCCGGGGGGGTCCAGCCTGGCTGCTGGCTCCCCTGAAGCCCGCTTCAGGATTTTAATTGTGGCCTTGG
Source organism: Neosalanx taihuensis (assembly GCA_030340665.1). Classification (NCBI taxonomy): domain Eukaryota; kingdom Metazoa; phylum Chordata; class Actinopteri; order Osmeriformes; family Salangidae; genus Neosalanx; species Neosalanx taihuensis. Next base: position 3,872,069 of record CM059289.1, on the reverse strand, counting down.
ACGGGGCCGCTGGAATGCTGATGAGGAAAGGCTCTCCAGAATGCCACTGAAACGCCTCTTTCCACCGCTGAGCCTTAAGTGGTCTGTTTGGGATTCAGCAGCGGTAGCACCCGTTGCTCGCTCTCTCTCTCTCTCTCTCTCTCTCTCTCTCTCGCTATTTCTCTCACTATTTCTCTTCTCTTTAACTGTCTCAGGCTCTCTCTTTCTATCCATCTGTCTTTCTCAATGTTTTACCACCTCTCTCTCTCCCTTATTCGCTATCTCCCTCTCGCTCTCTCTCCTCCTATCTCCCTCTCGCTCTCTCGTTATTTCTCGCTGTCTCTCTCTCCTCCTCTCTCTCAGCCGCATGCCTTTATCCCCCCTCCCTGGTCTCTTGCAGGCTGCCAGACTGGTGTGGACTTGGCCTCCCAGGGGGAGCGTGTGTTAATGTGGGCCTCCGGGCCAGGGGACCGGGGTAATTGGGTTAGCATGGTCAGTGTGGCAGGGCACCCCCGCTGCTCCCAACACAAAGAGCCCACCCTCCCCTCTCCCCCCGCAGCTCCCCGAGCCAAGCTGCTGGGGACGGAGAGGGAGAGGTAGAGGGAGAGGTAGAACCACACTAGCTGCTGATCACCGCTCAAATTCATTGGAAGAGCTTATTGAATTACTGGAATGCTCATTGTGGTTCCGTGAGGCCCTGCAGATTGCACAATGAGCTGAGGGACCCTGTGTGGTGCGTCCTTGTGTGTGTGTGTGCGCACGCGCCCCTACGCCTGTGCACGTTTGGCTCCCAACTCTTTGGCACTCACACTAAGGGAAGGCAGACAGCAGAAAGATTCTCTCTCAACACACACAAGCCTTTTCTTCGAAAGGCGTAATTAACGCTCCATCCGTTCTGGGCGGATAGCAGACCTCTTGACAGGGCCTGCGGACCCTTCATAGTCCCCTCCCAGAGAACACTGACCATGGTCTGACTGGACAGCTGGGGACAGGGAGGGTTATTGTCATGCAGCAGGCTGCTGGGAGGCAGCATAGAGCAGCATCACCTCCAGTCCTGGCTGCTAGGCCTGCCAGAGTACAAATCCCTCTATCCCTCCAACCCAGCTGATGCTCACCTCCGTCTCTGGAGCCAGATCTGATAGGATATGAAGCCAGATGTGATTGGAGGTGACATCTGGACCTGTATGTGATTGGAGGTGATATCTGGACCTGTATGTGATTGGAGGTGATATCTGGACCCGGATGTGATTGGAGGTTATCTCTGGACCCAGATGTGATTGGAGGTGATATCTGGACCCAGATGTGATTGGAGGTGATATCTGGACTCAGATGTGATATCTGGACCCAGATGTGATTGGAGGTGATATCTGGACCCAGATGTGATTGGAGGTTATCTCTGGACCCAGATGTGATATCTGGACCCAGATGTGATTGGAGGTGATATCTGGACCCAGATGTGATTGGAGGTGATATCTGGACCCAGATGTGATTGGAGGTGATATCTGGACTCAGATGTAATTGGAGGTGATATCTGGACCCAGACGTGATTGGAGGTGATATCTGGACCCAGATGTGATTGGAGGTTATCTCTGGGGTCCAGTGGAAGTCAGGAGCAGGTTGCCTATTGGTCTTTACGGTTGACCTTGGTGCCGTGGGCCACATGAATATAGATTTGTGTGTCTGTGTATTTCTGTGTGAAGTGTTAGCTTGCCCACAGCCACAGTCCCCCCCCCCCCCACACACACACACACACACACACTTGATTGGCAGAATAATTATGGAGTTGATTTGTTCAGCCACAGGGGAGATTGGAATGAATGAGCAAAGGAGAGCTAAGAGGTACACACAAACTCACACACACGAACACACACACAAATACACACACACAAATACACACACACACACACACACACACACACACAGTCAGTCAGTCAGCAGCTATTTGCAGACCCGGCCCTTGCTCAGCGCCCAGCCTGGCTGCAGGCTGCAGTAATGTGAACAATGTGTTCAACGGTGTGAGCGGCGCAGCCATAATTGACACATCCTAAAACTGCGAGTAAAGGACTGGGTTATTAATGCCGTCTTCCCGCGGCTGGCTACAGCACAGCCATTAAGCCTTTAATTGAGAGGGAAGACTGACATTATAAGCCGTTGCCTTGGCACCGCCTGTACCCCGTTCCATATTATTGATATGTTTTTCCCTTGCGTTGAAGAGGAGTCTCGAGGCGTTGACGGGAGCCGCTCACGTGCGCAGGCAGGCAGGCACAATAGTCAACAGTGCGTGTCTCTATTTTCATTATCAGGTTGTATTTTTCTTTTTTTTTTCTCCCTGTCTTTTCTTTCGGTTCCAAAAATAGCACGGTAAGCCGTCCGTTACCCTCCGAGCCTGGAAAAAATGAGGAATCTCCCTTTGAACCCGCGGCAGGTGAACGGGGGCGAGGTTCCCATACTGCCCCTCCCTGTTTCCCCCATCCCCCCCCCCCCCCCCCTTCCCCCCCCAGGCAATCGCTAAGACAAACAAGGGCTTCTCCAGAATAGCAGGCTGTTGATATGGAAGGTATGGCCTTGGTTTCGATCTGGGGGTGGGAGGGGGGGGGGGGGGGGGGGGGGGGGATGCCAGCGGGCCTGTTACCAGGTTACATCACTGTTGTTGTGGTTGTGGTGGTGAAAGCGTGCGTGTCTGTGCCAGATATCCTGAGGTGTAGCAGAGGGTAGCTCTGCTCAGAGGCTCCCTCGGTCTCCTCCTGCCAACTTACCATCCCAGCACAGGAAGGCTTCTGTGACAGCAGGCTACACACACACACACACACACACACACACACACACACACACACACAGGCATCCACACACTCGCACGTTATCTTCCTTGGATCTCTCCCCCCCCCACCCCCCCCCGGCCCACTCCTTTCCCTCCACGCACACACCCTCTCAGATGTGTATATGCAAAACATGAGGCCTTAAACCATCAGTGGTGTAAATATTTGAGGAAAGGTGTTTCAGTTGCATGTTGGTTGGCTCATCCTGTGCGGCTCTGTGTAACACAGTCATGCAGCCAGCAGCAGGCTGTGAGTGTGTGGGTTTGATTGAGGGCTGATTATCACTGTTGACCGCTGGATAGCAGCATGCCATGTCTCATCAATGCTCACCCCCCCCCCCTCCATGCACACTCTTTTCTTTTCCCATCCATCAATCCCTCTACCTGGACCATGTGACCCAGTTCTCTTATCCATTCCCCTTTAACATGCCCTTGTATTATGGATTTTGAAACATGTCACATGTGTTGGTAAAAGACACAGGAAGTAGGAGACTGGGCCATCTTTTCATCCTGTCTGCCCGTCACAGACAGCCAGGCTCCGCCCCCCCCCCTTCCTCCTGCTGGTCGATTAGCAAGCATCTGGATCATTAAGGCGGGGTCAGGTGCTGCTGGACTCCTCGGGTCGCTGCGTTCCCGCACGGCCAGCCTGCGTGGGGCAGCTGTCACCCACCTGCTGTCCATTTGCCTGGGCCATGGTCTGGTGGCTGGCTCTGACCAGGCCCCAGGCCTCAGAAACCCACAGCTCCAAGCTACACAGTCGCATTCACTTACCGGTTCTGCCGATGGAAGGCTTTTACTGAGGGTGGTTTGAAAAGGAAAGCAACTTTTCAGCTGCCCTCCAAGGGAACTCAAAACATGTTGTCATGTTGTTTATGATCAGTGATTGAAGCTCTCTCTTGAAAGCCGTTCTGGATAAAATGCATCTGCTAAATGAATAAGTGTCTAATGTGAGATTGCATCGCAACCAGGGTGAAGCTACTTCCAAGGCCTTACTGTCCTCCTGAGGTTTGTGCACCAGTTCACCGTGTGTGTGTGTCTCTGTGTGTGAGTGTCTGTGTGTGTGTCTCTGTGTGTGAGTGTCTGTGTGTGTGTGTGAGTGTCTGTGTGTGTGTCTGTGTGTGTGTCTCTGTGTGTGAGTGTCTTTGTGTGTGTCTCTGTGTGTGAGTGTCTGTGTGTGTGTCTCTGTGTGTGAGTGTCTGTGTGTGTCTCTGTGTGTGTGTGTGTCTCTCTCTGTGCGTCTGCATGTGTGGTTTGTATGTGTGTGCGTGCGTGCGTCCGTGTGTGTGTGTGTGCGCGCATGCGGTGCATGCGTGTGTGAGAGATGCACTAGAGGTGTGTGTGATGATGACTCACCCTAATTTGAGCTGGCTGACAGAGAGGCCGATGTGGACAGGCAGGTAGGGCGCCCTCGCTCCAGACAGAGCGGAGCAGTTGGATCCAACGCTGCGGTCTCTCACTCGAGGACATTCCTGCCATTTGCCTAAACTCTTTGGGGCCTGCAAGGTATTTATTACAACTGGGAGCACCGCACACGCGCAAAAGCACACACACTCACAAGCACACACACACTCACAAGCGCACACACACTCATAGCAACACGTGAGGGATTTTCCCTGTTTTCCCTCTGTTCCTTGTTTTCGAGGTCTCGGTCACTTGTTTTGCATGGCAGGTCCAGCCTGTGTTCACCTTTGCTTGTAACTCTAGTCTCTCCTCTGCTGCTATTTTTAAGCAGGGCAGGCAGGCAGATGGACGGACAGACAGACAAGCAGGCATTTTGCCCAGAGAGAGAGAGAGAGAGAGCGAGAGAGGAGAGAGAGAGAGAGAGAGAGAGAGAGAGAGAGAGCGAGGGTGAGAGACGGTCAGCAGACACGCAGGAGGGGCCGCAGACAGGACAGGACGGACGAGGCGGTTGGCACGACGACACAGCCCCCCCTTGGATAGTGCTCCTCGTGGGGGCGGGGGGGGGGTGGTGGGGTGGTGGTGGAAGAGAGTGTTAACCTCCCTCCCGCCCTCTTGAAAAGTAGGAATTCTTCCTGAGCCCCCCCCCCCCCCCCCCCCCCATTTGCCTTGCAGTTGTGAAAACACCCCCCCCCCCCCCCCCCTCCTCCCTCTCGTCCAGCACCTCACAGATGGGGCTGTAGCTCTGAGTCAGCAGGAAGAGGGGGATGAAGGGAGCAAGGTGGGACGTAGAACGTGGGTGAGCAGTTAGGGAGTCGGGCTTGTAATGAGAAGGTTCCCGGTTCGAATCCTGGCCATGGCAACATGACGTTGTGTCCTTGGGCAAGGCACGTCACCCTACTTGCCTCAGGGGGGAATGTTTCTGTAATTGCTGTAAGTCGCTCTGGATAAGAGCTTCTGCTAAAAGACTGAATGTAAATGTAAAGTGGGGGGAGGGTGGGGGAGGGTGGGGGAGGGAGGGGCTGCAGAACGTGTGCTTGTGTTTGTGCGGGGCAGGGGGCGGCACTTTTGGCACAGGATTAGATTCGCCAACAGAGAACCCGATTTGGCGACCGGTCCAGATCCAAAGGCAGCAGACCGTCTGTGTGAGGGTCAGGGGTCATGCGGGGGCGGGGGCGGGGGTAACTACATCCTGTCCTGAGCCTCTGCTGTTTTCTCTTCCCCCCCCGCCAGGTTCTCCTCCCAGACACCGGCAAGCTGAACCACTGACCCAGGGGGAGCGGCCCACTCCACCTCCACCCTCTCCTCCCCTCCGCCTGGCCACGCCTGCCCGCGCTCCTCCTCAATCGACCCCCTCCCCCCCCCCAACCCGCAGTCCCCCCCCTCCCCTCCCCCTCTCCTCCTCCAGCCCAGCCAAGCCTGCCGTCGGCCATGACGTCGGAGCTGGAGAGTAGTCTGACCTCCATGGACTGGCTGCCTCAGCTGACCATCGCGGGCGGCCATCCAGAAGGCGGACGCCCAGGGGGCGCACGGGCCGGGCCTGGGCAAGAAGAGCGCCCTGCTGGACCCCAACACCACCCTGGACCAGGAGGAGGTGCAGCAGCACAAGGACGGCAAGCCGCCGTACAGCTACGCCAGCCTCATCACCTTCGCCATCAACAGCTCGCCAAAGAAGAAGATGACCCTGAGCGAGATCTACCAGTGGATCTGCGACAACTTCCCTTACTACAGAGAGGCGGGCAGCGGCTGGAAGGTAAGGGGAGGCCTGGTGGAGGTGGGGTGGGGGCGGGGTGGGTGGGGGTGGGGGTCGCCTTAATATCGTCAAAGCCAAACCCTAGTTTAATCTGCTGCCTAAAGTTGGCTGCCGTTTTTAAACATTCTACCAGGGGTCCTTGTTACAGGAAGACGCCCCATGTCGATGTCTGGTAGGTGTTAGCTTTTGCGCCGAACGCCTTTCGAATCGCGGCTTCTTCCATTTGTATGCCGTCAGACTCGGTGGCGGTTCGCACCAGAGAGCCTAATTCGCTATTCGAAAGTCTCAAGTCGTCTTTTGTCGGCGGCGAAGTTGAATGTCCCCGGTAATCACTGTTGTCGCTCCCCCCCCCCCCCCCCCAAGAGCTGAAAACGAACCCTACCTAGGCCAGCCGCTCTCCTGAATCCAACAAGCGCCTCACATCCGCGTCTCAGGAACCTCCGCTGCCCTGAGAACAGCGTGTGAAGTGTAAAATCCCAGATTAATATTCAGAGAGACGGGGCCTATCTGAGCCGAGACGCGCTAAATGGCCCCTTTCACTAGTGGCATTATTCATTGCAGATGCCTCGATAGAACCAGGCTATTATGCAGGAGGGTGGGAGAGTGTAGGGAGGAACATTGCTGTGTCATCATCTGAAGGAGCCCATGATATAGCAGAGATGAAGCTATGCTGATTGCCTTTTAAAGAGCCCAGATAGAAATTGATATTAGAATGAGTTTACCAATCAGCCGGCATTTACTTGGTGGATAGAATCTTGAGGCGGTGCGCTTTATTGCCGTCGGGCAAGATGAATGCGGTCCATTTCCTGGCGCGCGACGAGATGCGCGCGCCTTCAGACGAAGATGGCAATCGATCGTGTCTGTCTGGACTTTGTTGCTGCCGGTTGGATCTTCACAAAAGGCTAGCGACGCGCAAATGTCTCCTTAATCGTCCCTTAGCCACTTGTCCGCGGCCATTGTCAGCCAGTGTCTGTGCCTAGCTGGTCTAGCTCTACAGGTGGCTGCTGATTTCAGCTAACGTTAACAACTAACGCAGGATATCTTCTTAGTTCGCATCAGTCGCGTTGAGATGAAGAAGAAGTGGATTCGTAAAGAAATGTTGGCGGTATTCTAAATCCATATTATCATCTGACATCCAATGTATGTCTCTTTCAGAGTGATTTCTTTACCCTGTATGGCACTGACAGATTACAAGGTTGCTGCAGAGGTTTGCTCCCTGAAAGAACACTTATCGTCATTCAAGCTGTCTCCATTAGTTTTCCCCGTACTTTCTGCTGCATGAGTTTTTTCCTATTTAGAAAGAGGAACACTTTTCCCCTGGTATTGATCGAATAGAGATCAAGGTTGATAGGCCATTAATGGCTTTGTTGAATATAACCGTTGTCGCTTGCTAATACAGAAAGCAAAGCATGAGGAGTTCTTCAACAGAAGTCTATTCGTACTGAAGTCTATTTGAGCTAATCGTACGCCTATTGAGGTCTAAACCTTCATAGAGAATTAAGAAGGGCCTTCTAGAGCCTTCGACATTGGGAAAGTAAGGTAGCTCAACCTTCTGTTGTTGCGAGTGCAAATCGTTTCCCTCCAAAGGTAACATCTAATGATGGATAGCTAGCAGGCATGGTTGCTTATTTGGGAGGTTGAGCATGATGGTTCGAGCACCTGGTATTCTGCAGCGCTGTGACCTGGCACAGCTGCGCAGCTGCCCAGCTGCACAGCTGCACAGCCTAGTGTGCCCGGGACAAGTTCAGCTTCGTTGTGAGGAAACCGTGAGGAGCCTCCTCTTCCTCCGCCAGCGTGACGGCTGTGTTGAGGTGTTTGGTGAGGTGGGGCTGCATGCGTGTTGTATGTGTGAGGTGATATGGTATGTTAGTTGGGTGTGGTGTTGTTGTCAGTGTGTGGTGATACTCCATGAGGTTGAGGTTGTATGCATGATGTAAGGGTGCATGTCTTATCTGTGAGCTCGTATGTGTGAGGTGAGGTTGTGTGTGTGAGATGAGGTTGTGTGTGTAAAGTGAGGTTCTATGTGTGAGGTGAGGTTGTATGTGTGAGGTGAGGCTGTATGCGTGAGGTGAGGTTGTGTGTGTGTAAGGTGAGGTTGTGTGTGTGAGGTGAGGTTGTATGTGTGAGGTGAGGTTGCTGCGTGTGTGTGAGGTGAGGCTGTCTGTATGAGGTGAGGTTCTATGTGTGAGGTGAGGCTGTATGTGTGAGGTGAGGTTGTGTGTGTGTAAGGTGAGGTTGTGCGTGTGAGGTGAGGTTGTGTGTGTGAGGTGAGGCTGTATGTGTGAGGTGAGGTTGTATGTGTGAGGTGAGGTATGTGTGAGGTGAGGTTGTATGTGTGTGGTGAGGTATGTGTGAGGTTGTATGTGTGAGGTGATGTTGTGTGTGTGAGGTGAGGCTGTATGTGTGAGGTGAGGTTGTGTGTGTGAGGTGAGGCTGTATGTGTGAGGTGAGGCTGTATGTGTGAGGTGAGGCTGTATGTGTGAGGTAAAGTTGTGTCTGTGAGGTGAGGCTGTATGTGAGGTGAGGGATGTGTGAGGTAAGCTGCAATATTCCGCCTGCAGGAACTCAGGACCCAGCGCACGCACGCGTCTGCTCTTTATGATAATGAGGGCTGCCGTTCGGCTCCTGTTTACGCTGCCGAGAGACCAGACCCGGCTAATCCAGGAGGCCGCAGCGCATTTCATGATCTCACCAGAACTCCATTAGCCCCCGCTTTGAAGAAATATCAATGCGCCGTCAATAAAGACGGATAATTCATCAAGGTCAAAAACACAGGAGCGACTCGCTGCGAGGAGCGTAACATGCAGCGACCCCTCTGACGACCCCTCCCAGCTCCCTCCCAGACACTCGGGGTCTCGGTGTTTCCTCTCCGAGCAGAGGCGCCGTTTGAACGCCCTGCGCCCCTGATGCTGCTGCGGAGGAAGATCACACCGCTATTTCTGCTTCTCCGGCGTTGGCTGAACACCCCCCTCGAGTGGAGCTCTGCCAAATTGCCCTAAGGCATGTTTCATCTCCTATCTTAGTGATATTTTCCCGCTTTTTTTTAACTCGTGGCCTTTCCCTCGTCTCCCTTGCGCTCCGGTGTTTTAGCACGTCCGTTTCATCTTTGTGTTGTTTGTAGTCGGGGCTCTGAACTTTTTTTTTCTTCTTTTTCCGGCTGGTTTTGTGCTGAGTCCAACTCCTCGTCCAATTCAATCTCGTCTCTGTGCAATCCAGCTCAGCCCATGTCATTATGGGATGGAACTGCTTCGGATGACTCTCCCTGATTAAAAGACAAATAAGTCTGATCTGGTCTCTCCCAGGATAGTTAGTGTGCGCGGATGTGCATGTATGTCTGTGTGTGGGTGTTTATGTATATGAGTGTGTGTGTGTGTGTTTGCAGAGGCCCTGTCTTCCACCGCCACTGATGAGACTGTTAATGCAGTCAAGCTGTTTGGCTGCAGGTCAGCGTCTACCATCATGAGTTTGACACTGTCTGCTTGCCTCCTTTTCTCCAAAGAAGCTATTAATGAATATTAAAGCGATCAACCCCTCTCTCTCTGCTGGATCTAAATAGATCCCTGACCTCGACCGCCCCATGACCGGGCAGCTCCTCTCCAGGGGCCAGCAGGCCTGTAGGACAGCAGCAGAGTGTTAGCCAGACAGGCCTGAAGAAGTCCTAATGTAAAGGGATTGAATGTATGGATGTTAGAGGATTAGCAGCCAGCCGGCCCATGCAAAATCTCTTGTTATCCGGTCAGATTTGAAATCTCTGTTTACAAAACAGGTTTATAATCCCGCTACCAACCAGGGTCTAATCTGATCAGGCCTGGCAGATGTGTGGGACCACAGATGACGCCATACAGTACCACTTCCTCTCCCCTACCCTCCTCTCCTTCTCTCCTCTCCGCTAGCCTATTCATCTTCTGTCATCTCCTCTCCCCTACCCTGCTCTCCTTCTGTCCTCTCCTCTCCCCTACCCTGCTCTCCTTCTGTCATCTCCTCTCCCCTACCCTGCTCTCCTTCTGTCCTCTCCTCTCCCCTACCCTGCTCTCCTTCTGTCATCTCCTCTCCCCTACCCTGCTCTCCTTCTGTCCTCTCCTCTCCTCTCCTCTCCCCTAACCTGCTCTCCTTCTCTCATCTCCTCTCCCCTACCCTGCTCTCCTTCTGTCCTCTCCTCTCCCCTACCCTGCTCTCCTTCTGTCCTCTCCTCTCCCCTACCTGCCTCTCCTTTCCCCTACTCTCCTTCTCATCTCCTCTCCCCTGCTCTCCTTCTCTCCTCCCCTGTCCTCTCCCCTACCTTCCGCTCCTCTTCCCTACCCTCCTCTCTTTCTCTCCTCTCCCCTACCTTCCACTCTTCTACCCTACCCTCCTTTCCTTCTCTCCTCTCCCCTACCTTCCACTCTTCTACCCTACCCTCCTTTCCTTCTCTTCTCTCCTCTCCCTTACCTCCCACCCCTCTCCTCTCCCCTCCTCTCCGTCTTGCTACCTCCTCAGGGAGCCCCTGTGCTGTTCTTTCATCCTTGAACAGATATTTTAACAGTAACGAGACGCTCTCGTGCGTGTGCTCTCCCGTGCAGACAGCGAAACTCCCCTAAAAGTCCCTCCCAATTCCCCAGGTGAGAGGATGCCAAAGCAAATGTGGAGCGATTCTCAACCAGTAGAAAAATGCTTGAAATGTTTTCTCTTGAACTTCGAACCGTCGAGGAGGAGGAGGAGGAGGCGGCGGTTGTGGCTGCTCTTCGCGGTTCTTCTGCACACCTGCATGCAGAGGAAAAAAAGCTGGAGAAGAACGCAGCCTGCTGTCGGTTACCTAACCACCCGAACAACAAGCCTCCTTCGGTGGGACGCAGCAGAATGGAGAGCTGCCACTTGATGAACTTGCGGCTCCACCAGCCAGTCTTCTTCTGCAGGGGGGGGCGGTAGACCTAACCATTTAGCCTCTTTGATCTCATTTAAAAAATGCAAATACGCAGCAACCTAAACAGATCAAAGGTTGGCCTTCCTATTGGACGGCGGAGGAAGGCTTAATAATAGCAGCCTGGAGCGTGCTCATTTTCTCTTCCCCCCCACCAGTGATTTAAGGGGAGCCGGTCTAGCTAGCCGAGCCCCCAGGGCTTTATTTATCCTGCAGATGGAGATAATGTTGCTGTTCAACACTGACTACATCCACAGGGGGGGGAAGGGAGCTGGCCAGCCTACCCTGCTCCCGGTGTTTAAATAGGGATAGGCTCAGGTAAGACGTAGCCAGCTATCTCCCACCTCAAGCCTGGGTTACATGGCTCAGGCAATCTGTAGTATAAAGTGCCCACCACCACCACCATTCCTGCGGCCTGTACGATCATTACCGTAAAGTGAGCATTTAAATTTTAAACGTTTCGCTGATGGTAAATTATTCAGTCGCTCTGATACATTTTTTTTTTGGGGGGGGGGGAGTATAACGGTACTTTTCCTGCCTCCACCACCCTCGCTGCCACTAACCCTCCATGCCATCCCATAATACGACGGGTTTTCTGCTCCACGCGTCCACGCCGTGTCAGTGTCGCTCGCTGGATACGCCCTCCGTGCGCTGCTGTTGGTGTTTGTGTGTGTATTTGAATAAGGGAAGAGAGTATTTTTAGCACCCCCCCCCCCCCCGAATCTCTCCCCACATTGTTGTTAATTGCAGACTGCAGCAGCAGCCGTGGCCATGCTGGGCTCTTAGCAGCGTGGGGCGCTTGGCGGGCCCAGGCCCCGGCAACCGGTTGTGTTGGCGGGGGGAGTGGTGGCCGTGATTCACCCGGCAGCCGGTTCCATCTTGCTGAGAGGTGGGCTCCCGTTTCAGGAAGCTCCCCGCCCTTCCTGGCCGCCCACCAGCCTCACCTCACCTTGCCCGTCCTCCCCCCACCTCTCTTCCACCCCGCCTACTCTCACACCCACCCCCCCTGCTCCAGCCCCGGGAGTGGGAAGGGAGGATATACGCTGGCAGGGGCTGTTGGCAGCAGCATTGCTGGGGGGCTGCCATACCACCCCCCTGCTCTCCTACTCTCTGTGGGCTGAGGGAAGAGCCAATGAAACACAGAGAAGGATCTAGAACCGGCTCTGGAGCTGCTCTCTCTGGTGGGCCTTTGTACATGAAGTACCTGAGACTTCATCCATCTCTCTCTCTTTCTCTCTACTTTCCCGCCCTCTTGCTCTTTACCCCCCCCCCCCCCCACACACACACACACACACGCTGTCTCATTTTTTCTTCAATCTATTCTGTTAATGCCTACAGGTGCAACTCGGTTGTAGCGTAAAGAAATGGCTGCTCTCGTCGAAGGCCCAGGGCTTCAAGCGATCTCCTTCCTGCTTTGCAAAGCAGATAATGGCTCCGGTTATCAAATGTGACTAGAGTGAGCGAGCGAGCACCCTCCTACCGTGATAATGAGCCCTGTTAGATGCTGTTCTGAGATGCAGGCAGTGCACCAAAGCTGCTGTGTTAAGATGCAACACTGTGAGGCGACGTTCCGATATATCGGCCAATCGATAATATCGGGTTGTATTTGTCCGGTTCATGATGTGGCTGCGTATAGGGGCGGTTCTTCTGTTCGGCCCTTTCCAGAATATCTCGCCAACATGCAGACCGAAGTCACGGCCCCCACCAATCAACCCTTCGCCCCTGGGTTTTGTAGCTTCTGGTCTGAGGCCGCTGGGAAACGTGGACTGGTGATGCGGTGCGGGAACGGGAGGAGGAGCGAGCCTCGTAGTTAAAGTTATGAACTGCAAGGAATTTAAGGCACTTTGAACAACAAGTCGTAAAAAAACGTGGAAAGATCATTAGCTGCCTCTCGGCCCTGTTGAGGGTTCAGAGCCACGGGGAAGCTTGCATCACGACTCCAGCCAGCCAGCCTGGATGGAGGGAGAAAGGAGACCTGGTTTGTTTTGATTGTAGCAGTCCCAGATTGTAGAGTGTTCCCAGTCAGTCTCCAGGTCGCTTGTCCATCAGATATCGGCCTGTCATTGCGAGCCAGTATAGGATGATGGTACCTGTAAATAAACCTGCTGGGACCACGCCTTGTCAGCGTCCATCCTGCTTACAAGAATCAGAGCTGACCCCAGCTTCTGTGTAATGAAGTGTAAAGGGACAAGAACCTCAGCCTGGCCTTAGGTTGTCAGGACGGATGAGAACCTCCCAACCTCCGGATCCGGCCTTCACAGAGACGGAGAGCCAAGGGAGCGAAGGAGAGAGTAGGTAAGGGAAGACGTAGAAGAGAAAGCGTGGGAGGAATGGGTGGAGAGGTAGACGAGAGGAGCGAGAGGGTGATCAGGGGGGAGAGGGGAGGGGGCAAGGAGAGGCACTGAGCCATGATGGATTCTGCATGCTAAAAATAGAGGCCAGTCCTTGGAATCTGCCTTTAACCCTGAATCTGCCTCTGCTAAATCCTCTTTAGCTGGGTCAGAACGCCTCCTGCTGCCTCTGACCTCACACAGGCTACCGCTCACACCCGCGCACACACACACGTATGCCCAAGAATACGCACGCGTGCGCACACAAACACACGAGCCCACTCACAAACGTTCTCGCGTCCTCTTGTCCTCTGTCGTTAAATGCTGATTAAAAAAATGAGCGTGCATGTCCTGAGTCTGTGCATCTCTCTGATGTGGCATCTCTCCATTTTGTTGGCCTTCATGAAGTTATAATAATAATAATAAGCCATAACCGTGCAGGCTAGCAGCTAATCTAACTGTCTCTCCCGATGCATCAGCCTTCTGCTAATGTGTCAGCTGTGTTCTCCCTCACTGCTGCTCTGCCCAGAGTTCCCTCGCTCTCCAAAGAGAGAGGAGGGAGGGGAGGGGGAGAGAGCTGGATTGGGTAGAGGATAGCTCAGCGGTAGAGCAATTAACTGCAGGCCAAGATGCTGAAGGTTAAACTCCCATTCATGGCTTCACTTTTGATGAAAGCATTTGCTGAGTGAAAGCCTCATCAGCGAGAGAAAGACCAAGAGAGACCGTGAGTAGAAGATCCGGTAGAAAACCACTCCAGCGCGGTGATATCAGGAGATATCTGTCAAGGGTTCAAGGGTTCCGTCCATGACCTGTTCTTGACTACAGGGTTCCACCTGTGCGGAACATCTAGAACCAGCATTCATAGATCCAGCATTGTCCGCTTAAGAGGTCCAGCTAGCTAATACCGTTTAGCATGGCTGTCTCTGTCAAGGTACCCTCAGAACCCTATTGGAGCCAGAAGTCTTCTGCTGTGCGCTCTGTAGCCCCTATTTGTCGCTTTGGATGAAAATGCCTGCTGACGAAAGTAATGAGGATGCTAAACGTGCGTCCACCGTGTTCCTGGTTGAACCGGGCTGGCGTGGGCGGTCAGCTCCCGGTCTACAGGCGACCGCCGGCTCTGCGGGAGAAAGAGGCGTGCAGAGTGGCGTCTTTGGTGACCGTCGCGTCGATAGCGTCGGTGCCGCCGCTAATTCCCGGTAGAACCCCGTCGAGGCTGATGTCGTCTGCGTTTAGCGCCGCGGCGATCCTCGCTCTTCTCTTCCGTGGTAATAACCCGTCACACACACTCACTCCATCGCTCGCTCGCTCGCTCACTCACGCCCAGAATGTAGCATGCAGAGAGGAGCTCTATAACATCACGTCCACATTGGCCAGGTAAGATCAGAGAGAGCCCTGTACCAATGGAAGTCACTGTCTGTCGTTTTGACAACTTTATAACCTCACAAACAGACAAAGTCTGGCCATTCTTCCTGGACAGCAAGAACTTGAAGTGGACAATGGCTGTCGTGCAGATGGATGAGGACAGGGTCCTTACCAGCTGCTTAAAGCCAGTATGGCTTCCAAATGTAGCTTTCTACCAGAACCACCAGTCGCTCTATTCAAGTGGAGGGTCTCAAATCTAAACTGGGAATCAGGGTGGCATAGTTGTCGCTGTCTTGTAGAAATCTAAGGCCTTCGACACTTGTGGTGTCCTCTTAAAAGCATAATAATATCCCTTGAAGTATGAGTGGTGCTAGGTTGACGTTGCAGGCGGGCAAGTGCGAATTGGGGAAAATGTATAAGACGGTGAGGAAAGAGAGAGGGGGGTAGACGGAGAGAGAGCGAGGGACGTAGAGGTGGGGAGGAAGGGACAGTGACACAGCTGCGGCAGTGAAGTGGAACCTCGTGATGGATGGGATGCCAAACATGGCCGCTCTTTCAGCCTTTCCCGTCCTCCCACTAACTGAAAGACAGACAGACAGACAGACTGACTGACTGGCTGACTCTTTCCCAGCAGGGATCAGGGGGGTCAGGGGCTAATGACAGATCACAACAGACCATGGATCCACACGCAAACATCCCTCGTATAATTGCTCATTAGTCAATGTCACTGGTCTGTTCATTTCTACATTGTTCTCCTCCTGCTAGGTGGTAAACTCTACTGCTAAGCAACTCAAGGGAAACCAATGACCAATCGAAAAAGCCTGTGTATCTCAGAGCACCTGCTAGTGTCACTATCCTCCAGCTGGGGCTGTACACTGGGTACTGTATCTACTGTAACATACAGAGGCCCAAACTGTACAGGAGACGTATCGAATAAACACACAAGTCGTTCGGTCCTCTGTGCTCTTGACTTAGAAATCCCCCATCAGGACTGGCCTGTGTTCAGCGCTGTGGGTTGTTTTAAGTGAGCACTGCTCAACCCTCACCTTCATCCTCCTAGCAGGCTTCCAGCCCACAAGCCTTTCCAAAGCTTAATTGGCTGAGAATTAGCCTATTAGCGTGTCCGTGGGGGTGAGTTTGGCCTCTCCTGACCAAGGCTCTGATTAGTGGGTCAGCCACGACTGGCGGTTTTGCATGAACCTGCCTAATGGGCTCTTTAGGAGGCTGCCTTGGCAACCGGGCCAAGCCCGACACACCCCCTGGAAGTGGTTTAGTGTCTGAAGGTGCCTGCCTGTCTGTCCGCCTGCCTACCTGCCTGCCTGTCTGTATGTCTGTCTGCCTGCTTGTCCGCCTGCTTGTCTTCTTGTTCTGTCGTTTTGTCACCCTGTTGCCTGTCTGTCTGCCTATCTGTCACCACGGGGACAGTCCTCAGTCCTGACTGACTTGCTGTTTCACCACCCCATCACACTATTTCACTCCCTTCGCAACATGAAAGCAACAGAACGATAATGGCTCCATTCAGTCCGACGGTAGTTTTTGTAAATCTCAAGAACAGAACAAAATAATGGAATGCTTTAGGTTTTAGTCCCTGCCCATGTCCCTGTGCAGTCAGCCATTATTTGCTCTGAGCCAGAATGTGTTGCCAAGAAAGCTGGACGAGCGACTACAATACGTCCAGCAGGTTTAGGATTGGTCATGTGCTCATGGGTCCTGTTTATGCTATGGAAATAATCTACATCATGTTTTTTGTGGACGTGCAGAGTTGAAAGGTCAACGTTTTTGCCTTCCTGGTACAAGCCGTCCTATTGTAAGCTGAGCTAGAGTCGTTCTCCTTTTCCTGTCCGCTCCTTTCGGTCTCCTCCCTTCCCCCCCCCCCCCCCGGAGCGGGCCAGGTCAACTGGAGGACATCACCTGCTCCTCACTCCTCCTCCTGGGTACAGAGACCACCACACCACCCCGCTGGAGAGAGAGAGAGCGAAAGAGAGAAAGAAGGAGAGGGAAGGGGAATGAGAAAGTGAGAGGGAGAGCAACCAGGCTTCAGCCTGATGCCTCTCTTTTCTGATAGACAGTACGCATGCTTCATGCTCAGTGTTCTGGCTGGCTTATTCGTCCGCCTCATTGAAGAACTTTCCTCCTGCCTTTGTCTCCTCCAGCCAGCTTCCAGCTGGTGCTCGGAGGGAACACAGAGAGCGAGGCGCTTTCAGGCGCTACCGTTACATTCTGTATAGTCGACTCGTTTATCACATTTGACCCGTGCCAAAGTCGAGTTAGGCCCGCTTGGAATGTAGTGTCTGTCTATTGTGCGGGCTCGAGCAATTATTCTCTGGATGAGGGTTACTATAACAACCCTCTTGTGATCGTTCCCCACTGGGTCCATGTCCACCGGCTCTCTCGAACGCAGTCTGACTTCCATAGCTGACAGCCGGGTCAAAGGGCTCTGATTGTGGTCTATTCAGATAATCCACTTAACTGGAGCCATCACCATTACTACGAGGGTGCTCCTCTCCTCCTCTTCTCCTCCTCTTCTCCTCCTCTTCTCCTCCTCTTCTCCTCCTCTCCTCTCCGGTCGTTTTTCCCCTTCTCTCCTCTCGTCTCCTGTCTGCTTGCCTCCTCTCCTCTCGTCTCGTCTCCTCCTACATTGTCCCCCGCGTCGTATGCAGCAGCGAGGTATGCTGGAGGTCGTCGGGTGGCCTTTGACAATGCGTGTGCGGGGCTCCACTCTCAGCCTCAGATTCTGAAGGGCTTCCATTAAAAGAGGCTTCAGACAAGTCTCTTAGATTCTTCGTCACTGCGGTGACCCCTTGTTTACCATCACAGGAGGAGAATTTTCACCGACGGCGCTTCGAAATGCCGCTCCGAGCTGCTCAACAGCCGCATTCAAGTCTGTGACCTTGGGTGCTCCCTGAAATGATTCTGTATTTATATATATATATATATTATAAAAGATTTTTATATATTTTTTTACAGCACCATTCTCCATTTCAAGGTTGTTCTATGCAGAATTAAAATAGAGGAAGAAACGTGTGTGTGTGTGTGTGTACATGTACCCCTGTGATTCCCAACCCTTTCTGAGGTACCCACTCCTTCCCTCAGCAGCCCAGGAAGAGGTCCTGCTGCAGGGACGCCCTCTCAGCCACTCAGAGGACGTGCTCAGTCCGGCCTGTCTACAGCAGATCTTCACTCGGAGCTGCTGCCACGCAGCACAATCCTGCTAGTGGAAGTGATTCATTTGCCCTCTCTGGTGTGGGTCTAGGAGCCAGGACGGTATGAAAGGATAGCATACCCCCCCCCCCTCCCCCTCCCCCATCCCCGAGATGAGGACTTGGAGTGTGATGTATTGACACTAATTCGCCAGTTGTTGTCAGCGTCCTTTTCAGTTCGGTTTCGTTTTTATTTGATTTTGGTGCCTTCCTCAACACTTCGGTGCCCCGCGCGCGGCGCGAGATGTTTCTCTTGATGTTGGGAGCGGCGGGACCGGGAGCACAGTTGGAAAAACGCGCAGCGTTCGAGACGACGCGCTGTCGACCTCACGTTCGAGGCCGTCCCCTCCTCCACTCCCGTGTTCGTGGATTTAATTGCTTTCCTAATGTCAAACATGGGTGTGAAATAGGAGTTTAATTGAAATTGTTTGGAGGAGGTGATTTCCCTGCGGTGCGGTCTGCCTCTGTGGAGGCCCGTGTTTGGCTGTAATCACCACCTCACCGTAGGTGGAGACGCTGCAGGAGCCAGGCCGCTGTTTAGTGGGAGGAGGAACCATTACTGATGGTCTGGTCTGGTTTGGTCTAGTCGTTCCTGGACTTATCTAGGGTTGGGTACCGAAACACATTCGCTAATATGGCACAGATGGTCTATCTTACTGGTATGTACTGGACCGAATCGGATTGCACATTTTGGTGCCTCGTTGAAATGCCTAAGCTGTCGATCAAAAAGTTTTCACTCTGGTGCCTCAAAACAAACGTAAGAAGCATCATTGTATCACCAATATTATAAAAACTTAAAATGATACCCAACCATGGTCTGTTCTGGTATGGTCTGGTTAGGTTAAGAATGGTCTGGTCTGGTCTGGTATAGTATAGTCTAATCTAGAATGGTCTAGTCTGGTCTGGTGTAATATGGTCTGGTCTAGTCTGGTCTGATATAGAATGGTCTAGTCTAGTCTGGTTTAGTGGTCTAGTCTACTATGGTCTGGTAGAGTATGGTCTGGTCTGGTATAGTTTAGTCTAGTCTAGTGGTCTAGTCTATTATGGTCTGGTAGAATATGATCTGGTCTAGTCTGGTCTGATATAGTATAGTCTAGTCTGGTTTAGTGGTCTAGTCTACTATGTTCTGGGAGAGTATGGCCTGGTCTGGTCTGGTCTGGTATAGTATGGTCTAGTCTGGTCTAGTCTACTATGGTCTGGTAGAGTATGGTATGGTCTAGTCTAGTCTGGTTTAGTGGTCTAGTCTACTATGGTCTGGTATAGTATGGTCTGGTAGGGTATGGTCTGGTAGAGTATGGTCTAGTCTGGTTTAGTGGTCTAGTCTAGTCTGGTCTAGTCTACTATGGTCTGATAGAGTATGGTCTGGTAGAGTATGGTCTAGTCTAGTCAGGTCTAGTCTACTATGGTCTGGTATAGTATGGTCTGGTAGAGTATGGTCTAGTCTAGTCAGGTCTAGTCTACTATGGTCTGGTATAGTATGGTCTGGTAGAGTATGGTCTAGTCTAGTCAGGTCTAGTCTACTATGGTCTGGTATAGTATGGTCTGGTAGAGTATGGTCTAGTCTACTAAGGTCTGGTATAGTATGGTCTGGTAGAGTATGGTCTAGTCTAGTCTGGTTTAGTGGTCTAGTCTAGTCTGGTCTAGTCTACTATGGTCTGGTAGAGTATGGTCTGGTAGAGTATGGTCTAGTCTAGTCTGGTTTAGTGGTCTAGTCTAGTCTGGTCTAGTCTACTATGGTCTGGTAGAGTATGGTCTAGTATAGTCTGGTCTAGTCTACTATGGTCTGGTAGAGTATGGTCTAGTATAGTCTGGTCTAGTCTACTATGGTCTGGTAGAGTATAGTCTGGTCTGGTCTAGTCTAGTCTGGTCTGGATAGCTGGGCCACAGTAGTCTGAATCTCAGGTCTTCTCTGCATGTGAATGAAGAGCCTAGCCAGAGAGAGGCTGTGGTTTCAGCTAATAGTTCACTTCATATTTATTAGGGTTATCACCTTGGCACGCGTTTTGCTGCAGCAAGCAAATGGTTCATGTTTTATTTAACCAACATAGGAGCGAGTAAAGATCAGAGAGGGAGAGGTTTAAAAGGGAGCAAGCCAACACACTGCGGCTGGATACCAAGGGAGCCCCATCACATGCCTTTGAAGCCTGTACAGAAAAAAAAGAAAAAGAATAATAATTCAAGTTGAAAAGCGTTGCAGTTGCCATCATAGTTTTTCTTTATTTTATTTTGACACTTTTAAGTGTGGGTTTCAGGTCTCCTCTGTATGTAAGAGTATTGTTTTGTGTGTCTGTGTGTGTGCGTCAACTGACTAGTTGGGCCTTTTGTGTGTTCTCAACATGAGTGGGGGTTGAGAGAGAAAATACGGTGTTTTGGGGGGGGGGGTTGAAGTGGAGAGTCCATAGGTGTATTTCAGTACTGTACAAGATTTCCATGTCTGCGTATGTTTATGGTGTGTGTGTTTATGGTTTGTGTGTGTGTATATGGTGTGTGTGTTTATGGTTTGTGTGTGTGTTTATGGTGTGTGTGTGTGTGTGTTGAGGGAAGGTCTCATCTCTTATCAGGGGGTCTCCTTCTGTCAATCCCAGCTGCCTCATCTCGGAGGCCTCGAGGTCAGTGCTCTTCACACTCTGCTAAAGGGATTAGAGCAGGCTGGGATGGCGGATGGTCATGCAGTGGTTTAGCGGTGTGTGTGTGTGTGTGTGTCCGGTATGTGAGAGAAAGGACATTAGGTGGAGAGAGTTGGGGAGAGTGTGAGAGTGTCAGTGTGTGTTGTGAGTGAGAGACAGTTTCAGTGTGTTGTGAGTGAGAGAGTTTCAGTGTGTGTTGTGAGTGAGAGAGTTTCAGCGTGTGTGTTGAGTGTGTCAGTGTGTGTGAGAGACAGTTTCAGTGTGTGTTGTGAGTGAGAGACAGTTTCAGTGTGTGTTGTGAGTGAGAGAGTTTCAGTGTGTGTGTTGAGTGTGTCAGTGTGAGTGAGAGACAGTTTCAGTGTGGGTTGTGGGTGAGAGAGTTTCAGCGTGTGTTGAGTGTGTCAGTGTGTGTGAGAGAAAGTTTCAGTGTGTGTTGTGAGTGAGAGAGTTTCAGTGTGTGTTGTGGGTGAGAGAGTTTCAGTGTGTGTTGTGGGTGAGAGAGTTTCAGCGTGTGTGTTGAGTGTGTCAGTGTGTGTGAGAGACAGTTTCAGTGTGGGTTGTGTGAGAGTTTCAGTGTGTGTTGTGGGTGAGAGAGTTTCAGCGTGTGTGTTGTGGGTGAGAGAGTTTCAGCGTGTGTGTTGAGTGAGAGACAGTTTCAGTGTGTGTTGTGTGAGAGTTTCAGTGTGTGTTGTGAGTGAGAGAGTTTCAGTGTGTGTTGTGAGTGAGAGAGTTTCAGTGTGTGTTGTGAGTGAGAGAGTTTCAGCGTGTGTGTTGTGGGTGAGAGAGTTTCAGCGTGTGTGTTGTGGGTGAGAGAGTTTCAGCGTGTGTGTTGTGGGTGAGAGAGTTTCAGCGTGTGTGTTGAGTGAGAGACAGTTTCAGTGTGTGTTGTGTGAGAGTTTCAGTGTGTGTTGTGAGTGAGAGAGTTTCAGTGTGTGTTGTGAGTGAGAGAGTTTCAGTGTGTGTTGTGAGTGAGAGAGTTTCAGCGTGTGTGTTGTGGGTGAGAGAGTTTCAGTGTGTGTTGTGGGTGAGAGAGTTTCAGCGTGTGTGTTGTGGGTGAGAGAGTTTCAGCGTGTGTGTTGTGGGTGAGACAGTTTCAGCGTGTGTGTTGTGGGTGAGACAGTTTCAGCGTGTGTGTTGTGGGTGAGAGCTGAACAGCGGTCCATCATGTGAGATGTGAAGGCAACAGCAGTACTGCCCCCCATACGTCCTCCCACACCTGCCACAAATAGACAGTGTAGGTGCTACATTCCTGAGCCCTGCTGGACCGGAGGTCTCCTCAGGATGTGTGTGTGTGTGTTTGTTTGTGTGTGCACACCTGTGTGTGTGTTGTGTGTGAATGCATGTATGTGCATATGTGTGCGCGTGCCTCTGTGTGGGTGTGTCTGCTTGTGAGTGTGCAAGCGTGTGGATGTCCGTGCGTGTGGATGTCTGTGTGTGTGGATGTCCGTGTGTGTGGATGTCCGTGTGTGTGGATGTGTGTGTGTGTGGATGTGTGTGTGTGTGGATGTCCGTGTGTGTGGATGTCTGTGTGTGTGGATGTGTGTATGTGGATGTGTGTGTGTGTGTGTGGATGTTTGGATGTGTGTGTGTGTGTGGATGTTCGTGTGTGGATGTATGTGTGTGTGTGTGGATGTGTGTGTGTATGGATGTTCGTGTGTGTGGATGTCCGTGTGTGTGGATGCCCGTGTGTGTGGATGTTCGTGTGTGG